>JAENHJ010000119.1:2242500-3442500 GCA_025330945.1 Mucuna pruriens
AATATCATTTTTTCACTTTTACTCTTAATGGGGAATTTAAAAATTTTAAAAAATTTGAAAGGCTTGAAATTTAAATTGCAGTGATTTGAATTTATTTATTTTTAAATTTTTCATTTGAATAAATTAACTCAAATTTATTAACTTTCATTGGATAGGAAAATTTAATTTCCATCATATATAGTTTTTAGTTTATATTTAAAAAATAAATGTTAATATTAAATTTACCAAAAATAAACATGAACTAATTTTAAATATTTAATAAGTTTAAATATAAAATATTTTTTACATTAATATTGATAAAGAAAAAGAAAAAAAGAAGAAGAAGATAGAAATGACGAATAGAGGAAAAAGAAAAAAAAAGAAAAAAGAAAAAGAAAAGGAGATATGGAAGAGAAAGAAGAGAGGATAATAAAGAGGCGACGAGACAAAAAGATAATAACGAGAGAAGAGAGAAAAAGTAAAATTCAAGAATTTTAAATTGTTATTTATTTTTGGAATTTCAAATTTCACAATTTCAAATAATTAACTTCTTTTTTAAATTAATAGAATTTTAATTTTTCTAAATTTTTTATTCAAACGTCATATTTTAAAAAATATATATAAAAAAATAAATAAATTACTTTCTTAAAAAAAAACCATCATTAAAGAGAGTGAGTAGCCTGTTAAAAATTATATTTAATTAATATAAAAAATACACTAATTATTAATTAAAGAATAAATTATAAAGTTGATTCTTTATCTTATAATAAAAATTTATTTTAGTAGTTTATCTTTTAAAAAAATTATTTCAATCCTTTAATTTTAAAAAATGTTATCCTTAAAAAAACATTATTTTTATTTAATAATAAAATTTTAAATTATTTTAAAAAATAACAAATCAAAACAAAATTTTTCACCCAAAATTATAATTTAGTCTTAATTAAACCTATTCAACGTCATAATAAACATCCCAATAGCTAGGGATTGTGTTGTGGTTGGCCTTTCGTGGAGCTTAGCTCTTGCCATTCATGGTGGACCAATTAGTTGTTTCGATAGCTGAAAACCATGAATTTTATTTTATTTTAATTTTTTAAATATTATTATTTTCGGCTTGATTTGGAGCTTCTATATATTTTTTAATAGTAGTGCTAAATCCCGTGTCGTTTGATAGGAAGAAAATGTTCCATTTATGAGCCACATTGTAGCACGAAAGATATAAAGGCAATCAACAAAATTATAGTTTTAATATAAAAGGTCTGCTAACAAATGTCCATTATAAGTATAAATGTAGCCAATAAATAAATGATAGAAAATAAAATAAGGATATTGTCGGCCATCAATATCCTAATAAAAACGATGGATAACTAATAGTAATATAAAACAAATCAATATGTCAATAGCAACATACGTAATAGAATGGATTATTAATAAAATAAGTTAATGTATGTGCCAACAAAAAAACAAATCAAGTTAATGCGTCACAACTGACTGATTCCAATATCAACGCAATTAGAGTTAATAATTATGCATTGAATAAAAAACAAAATTTTTTGCTGTCCTGCCGAATGACCAAACATCATTTCCAAAGCTAAATCTTCTTTGAACCAATGCCTTTTTATTTATTTTAATTGGATACAATTTTAAGATAATTAGTTTTTTATATATTAAGAACATTTTTTTTATTTTTATATAGTGAAAATAGTATTACGGTCATCCAATAACAATTCTTTATATATAATAAATTTATTAATTTTTATAATATTTTCTCTTATTTATAGTATTATGTTTTAATTATTTTTTACAACAATATTTTTAATTATAAGTTATTTTCAAAAGTAATAATTAAAATATTTTAATGTCTAATGCTCTTTGAAAGCAAAATTTTATCTTATATAAAAGTATTTTAAAAATTTTATTTTGACTATTTATATGCATAATCAATAAAAATTAAAATAAATAAATAATATTTATAAAAAAAATAAGAACATATTTTATTAATGTTATCACTTAAATAAATTAATTTATTTAATTTTGAAGAATTAGTTAATTTTTCTTATAAAAGGTTAGAATAATTAATTTAAAATTTGTCACTTAATTGGTTGAAGGAGCATGCATAAGAAATTTTCCAATAAATTTGTCCACTTGAGCTCTTTAATATTAACCTTTATAACAATAGTACTACTACCAAAAAATAGTGCTACTCTTTTATTTATGATTGGTGAAAAAGATTTATTTATTTTTGAAGATAATAAATTGAATCTAAACTATTTATTTATGTAGAAAAATGATTAATATTGTGAGTGCACAATGAATCTTCTGAGTGCATCCTACGCCAATGTTATGCAAAGACTTATTTATGTTCCACAGATGTAAGGTGTCCAAGTAGACATTTTCAAAGTTCTGATGATGAATGGTAATGACCGCAAGGGGGAATAAGGACACATATATATCTACAAATCCCTGAATATTCGAATAATATTAAGAAGGAAAGTTAGAAATTAAGATAAAACGTCATTACTTGTATCTGGCGAGGGCTGACCCTTGAACGCATATATACTAGTTGTCTTCCTTCCTTCCTTATCCTTTTCTATATAGGGTGAGCAAGAAATGACAGTGCAAGCAGAGAAAGGCATGGCTGTGAGAATGGGGGAAGAAGGAGTTGCGTTGAAGCAGCACTTTGTGCTTGTACATGGCATAGGAGGGGGAAGTTGGTGCTGGTACAAAATCCGGTGCCTTATGGAGAATTCCGGGTACAAGGTGTCATGCATAGACCTAAAAAGTGCTGGAATTGATCAATCTGATGCTGATTCTGTGCTATCTTTTGATGATTATAATAAGCCTTTGATGGATTTCATGTCTGCTTTGCCGGAGAATGAACAGGTGGTAATGCTATATTAATTGGTCCCCCCCCCTCTCTCCCCTTATATGTCTCTTTCTCTACCTTATGTTATATGGGAATATGTGATTGCATAGAGTGGCAACATCAACTGAACGTGTATCGTTTCTATAGGTTATATTGGTGGGGCACAGCGCTGGAGGGTTAAGCGTTACTCAGGCCTGTCACAAGTTTGCAAATAAGATCCGTTTAGCTGTTTATGTGGCAGCGACTATGCTCAAGATGGGATTCTGGACTGATCAAGATCTTCAACATGTGAGTCCTTTTCACACTCTCTCTTCTCTCTTCTCATCTTTTAACATTGAATTCATTCTGCTTCTTTCTTAAACTTAGGGGGTAGAGATAGAATATGATAGGGATGATGTGTGTTGGCTCCCATTGTTGCTCAGTGTCTGGAATCTTCAAGGTTTCCAGCAAGGATGATGCTGATGCTCTGTTGAAATAATTGGTTGCCAACTGTCTTCACAAACAGATTATAGTTCTTAGCCAACTCTCACCCTCACTAAATTATGCTTCTACCTACTCCAAGGTTAGCACCATGTCCAAACAAACCAGCAGCTGTTTAGCAATAGGGGAGTTTGTTCAGCAAAAAAGGGGACTTCTTTTTTACGTTATCCCCCTCTTTCTATTCTTATTTTCTTTTAGCTTATTACTATTAGAGTTTTCAATTTAGTCAATGCCCTTTTCTACTAAGATTACCACTTTTTTCTGGCATTGACAACAACAAACTACAAGCAATTTAATAATGCTAAGTAAAACAGGCAGGCATTCTGACCCCGGGTGGTTATGGTTTATTTTATATTATATATATAGAATTGTATTTTAATTCTAATCCAACGCTAAGCCAATCTCCTAAAAAGCCTACAACTAGAATAGAATGCATGTGACGAACATAGCTAACTTGTCTTGATTTAAAATCATTATAGCGACTTCAATAAAGTTCCCCTGTTGTGTCTACTCTGGTTTAGCAATTATCATCAATAATTGTGTGCCATCTAAACTCCTAGAAAATAGCAATCCTTAGATTAATCATTATAAGCAATCTTTGTTCGGAGACAAGAAATTGTCAAATATCATGCTTCCTTTTCATTCCCTTAATCCGACAGCGCTGTCTGTTCCACATATACGGAGGTAATAGCAAAAATGGACAAAGCCCAAATGATTGACGAGGCTAATTAAATAGGTTAGAGTAGAGTAGAGTAGCTAGTTATTCAGTGGCGGGGGTAAATAATTATAGAAAGTATATAATTATGTGTGAAACAGGGAGTGCCAGACTTATCGGAATATGGCGATGTGTACGAGCTAGGATTTGGACTGGGACGAGATAAGCCTCCAACGAGTGCTATGGTGAAGAAAGAATTTCAACGGAAAATAATATATCCATTGAGCCCTCACGAGGTAAATAAGATAAATTGAAAATTGTTAGTTATTGGTAGGAGGATTAACGGGAAAATGAATGGTCAGGATTCGACGTTGGCTGCGATGCTGTTGAAGCCAGGGCCGGTGCTAGCATTGAGGAGTGCGCAATTTGAAGAGGATGAGGAAGAGGAAGTGGAGAAGGTGGCCCGCGTGTACGTGATGACAAGGGAGGATAAGGTGATTAAGGCAGAGCAACAGGAGGCCATGATAAAGAGGTGGCCACCATCAACTGTTTATGAACTCGACTGTGACCATAGCCCCTTCTTCTCTTCTCCCTTTCTTCTCTTCGGTTTGCTTCTAAAAGCTGCTGCTTTCCATGCCAATTCTATTTCCTAATTGCTTTTATATTATATCTATCTATCTATCTATTCATTGTATTTATAATCAATAATCTTATACTCTCTCCCCTTATTACTATTACATTCTCACCCCTCAAAATATTTCAACATTACCGTCCTTTCATATCTTTAATTTCTATTATTATACACACCAATGTTATCGGCTTTATATTAGTTAAACTAATAAATTATTAATTAAAGTTAATTACTACACATTCTCAACAAATTATCACTCATTGCTTAAACTTTATAAGCTCTTGTATAATATTATTTCTAGTTTCGGTCAAAGGTAAGTTTTCCTCCGTGTATGAGAGGTAACTCAAAAATATATCTACAGTCAATTTTAATATAATTTTAATTTTTTTATATAACTCATCTTAAAAAAATGGCTTGAGAAGTGATTAGGTTTTATAAGTTTTTTTAATATATTATTTCTACTTAGCGTGAATTTAAGTTTTTTTTTTTTATACGAGGATTCGATTTCACATGAATAGCGATTTTTAATAAAATTTAATACAATTTTATATTTTTTTATATAACTCAACCTTAAAAAAATCACTTATAAGATAAGAGATGCTTAATTTTTATAAGCTTTTTCAAATATTATTTCTATTCAATGTGAATTTGAGTTTAGGTTTTTTCTTTTTTATTTAGACAACTCCATTTCTTTCTGTGCATTTAGACTTGTATTTTATTTAAGTATTTTTAAATTTTAAATTAAAAGAGTCAAAATTTTTAAATACAAAATGAAACAAAGTGACTCTATTTCTTCTCTATTTCGTTTGTTTATCTCTCATCTCTTCCCATCATTAGATCTCTTTTATTTATTTTTTCATTGTGTTTTACTTATTATTTTTTAACAAAGTTAAAAGAGAGACTTAGATATCTCATCATGCGATTATCATGACTAGTTTTTTTTAAAACGCGATAAGGAATAAGGAAACGAGCGATGATGGAGGGGTTACTTTGTGATGAGTTGCCAAATGACCAATTTCATGTGTCTTCATTTCAATTTTTCAAAGCACAACTTGATTTTTTTTTTTTATAAAAATGACCGATTCAAGATGTGTTACATTAAATTGTTTGCAAATCTAATAGAATAATTTGCTTGAACCTATGATTAGATTGGTTATTATTGGTTCAGTCAATCCGATTGACTTGTTTAAATTGAATTTGATAACACTAATGTAAAGACATATTTTATATTTTTTATTATTCGAGTTTAAATTTTGGGAAAAAAAATGAACTTACCTAAGTCTTTCTTTGAATGTGAAGAAAGTAGGGAGAAAGAAAGTAAAGTTAAAAGAAGTAGAGAGAAAAGACAATGAGTATAAGAATGATGAATTTGTAAGTTTTTTTTAGATTCAAAGAAATAAGAACCCAATAAAAAGAAAAAAATAAAAGTTATATTTCTTTTTGCTCATTTAATAAAAAAAAAGAAAAAAGATGTTTAGTTTTAAAAACATTTTATTTTTATAAAAATAAAATATACATAATTTTGCATTATAGGTAATATATATAAGAAAGATAAAAAATTTCATTTTCCTGTGCGAAATCTTTTCACTAGAGAATTTTTTTTTTTGTTTGATTATTTTCTTTTATTTTTATCTTTATCTTTTTCTTTACCTCTCTTACTGTGTGTTTATTTTGGATAATTTAGGAGGGAGAGATATGAAAAAAGAAGAATTTTAAAAAATATTAAATATTATTTTTGTTTGTTTGGAGAAAAATTGAGAAAAAAATTGCAAAAATCTATTGTTTCACCATATTATATTTCCTTCTACTTCAGCCAGAATTTGGGAAGGAAATTGATTATAAGGTGTTACTTAAAAATTAAATAATTTTTAATAATATAAAAATTAAAAATAAATAATATATAATTTTTCGTTACAAGAAATAATAGAATAAAAAATAATTTTTTAATTGATATAAAAATATTTTTTATATAATTTATTTTTTTCTTTCCACTCATCTAAATAAGTAGAGAATTTGTTTCACTTTTTTTTTCTAATCATCTAAAATATATTTTTTTTTATATTTTATTTCTAATCTAAACAAAGCATTTACTCTCTTGTTATAAAGTGAATAAAAGTTAACTTTATTTTCCTTAGTCTCTAAACTTATCTATAGGTTATCATCAAGTTTAACTCATTTATGTATCATATCAGCTCAATTAGATGAGTTCAATAAGAACTTAATCATAGTTGAGTTAAGTTCTGTCATAAACAAACAAATTAGTCTCATTTAATTAAGAAAGTCTAACTTCTAGAACTTCTAAAATATTCTAGTTGAGTATTATTGACACTTGAGGCAAATTCTATTAATATCACATTGAAAGTGAAGAATAGGATTAAAAAAACTTTTTCATAAACACTTGAAAAAAAGTGAGAAAAAATGATTTTTTATAAATTAAATAAGTTAATTTGTAAAAGTTATTTTTATATTATTTTACCTAAAATTTTATTTTTATCTTATGCATAAATTAGTTTTAGTTTATGAATTCTATTCTTTTAGTTTTTTCTTTAATAAGTGATCATGAAAAATTTTATCTAAACAAGTTCTAACTCTTATTATATATCTAGGACTTACTTATACCTTTATCTTATATGAACTCAATATATATCTAGGTATGGATAGAATTTTTATTGTTATTAATTTTTATTGTTAATAAGCTAAAATTGATTTGAGTATTAAAATATGTTTTACATGTATTAATTACTATGCTTAACCATAAAAGAGAAATAAATAGTTTTGACAATATTGGATCAAACGAATTAAAGAATTAGACATAATCAATTTATATGGACCAAAAATGCTAAGAAACATGTAGTGTTAATTTAATAAACTTGAAGAGGTGATCATTTGATTTTTATTTTTTTTGGTTATGTGACTTTTTCTTTCATACTTTAATAGAAGACCAATTTTTTTATGATATTAAAATTCTCATTTTAGAAAAATTTATTTATGTTTAAGAATAAGATTTTAGAGAGATTCAATTTTGGAGTGTCACTCTCTAAAATTTTTTATGTATATGTATCTAATATAGTAAGTGAATGATATTGTTGAGATATATACTCCAAACTTATACATTATTATAATAATTATATGAACATATCAATCATGATTAGGACACATTTGTCCACTGAAAGTCTTTGGAGGCTGTTAAATTGTGAGTTGATATGTCTCAAACGGTCTTGGACTCATCTAACAATCTCCCCCACATAAACATACATTATAGATTGATCTAATCACTTATTTAAAAAGTTATTGTACCCATAAGTGTCAACCTACATCACCTAAAATATCACCCTATACTTTATCACATCATATACTTTGAGAAAGCAATAAGATCAATTTCGACGATTGATTCAAAGCCAAAACTTGTAGGCATCTAGGGGCTTATTGTCTTTAGGCCGAAATGAGGTAACTGGTGGATAATTACCCATGCTTGTTGGTAACTCTCCTTGCTATTCCTCAAATATAAATATCAAAACTCTCTTCATAATTTGGTATCTTCATTCCAAAATACCTTTAGTTTGAAATTTCTATTAGCTTGAATATTAGTGTTTCTAAAGACATTATCACCTCCATCCATCATACTCAACTGGAATCAGAGTAGCAGTTTATTGGAGAAATCTCTCGTATTCGAGTGTGGGCTTGGTATTTTCAGCTACCTCAAATTACTTTATAAATTCAAATAATTAACATATGACTAAATTTTAATTGTTAAATACAAACTGAAATGAGTTATTAATCATGGATCCTTAAAAAAAGTTTTGAGCAAGGTACACTTTTATTAAGAAAAATATAAAGTGAAAGAGGAACTTCAACAAATAGGCATTAGCATCTTCTCGTTTTCTAAAAAAAAAAACTCATAAGTATAAACCTCAGAATAAATTGAAATGATTGGCATCCACTTCGATAAGGTGATCTAAAACTAATTACCATGCTATTTTCCCCTTATAGCACATGGATTTGTAGAGAAAGGAAAAACATAAAATGGCTTTATAAAGTCTCTGGGATTGCTTGCTTATGTAACATCACAATGAATTTACAAAGAGAATCTTACGGTCCATCCTTATCAACTTCTGTTAAACGTCCCACGAAACATGTTCTTCAATATCCATGTGAAGAGAACATGTTCTTTGCAAAACCGCCACATGCATGAGAATTTATGTGACTAAAATTGATAGGTGATGCTTGCGTTATCATTATATCAACTTACACAAACTTTAAAGATTACTATGATTGGGTTTAAAAGAAAAGATAAATGTGAAGACACATAATTTAAGATGGGGCTAGAGTTTTTCTTACAAAATTGTCTTTATTAACAAGTGGAGAAACACATCAAATATAAGTACATAAAACCATGAATAACTATCAATATTAGCAAACACCAAGTGGGAAGAGAATTTCAAGAGAGAATTAGAATTTTACTCTGCCTAGATTAAGGATACTAACATTAATTTGAAGATTGTAAATTATTTATTTATTTAATTTAGAGGTGATGTTATGTTTCTTTAGCTTAGGGCCCACTAGCTCCAGAATCCATGTGGTATGTTGGCCATCGAATGTAAGAGATGGGCCATTCTTCTGAGGAATAAGCAGGCCTTATTACGGTCCAAATCTCATTCACTGACATGAGAATATTTGTTCATCGGAAAACTAATTCATAAGTATATATGCAATGGCCTGAATCTTATGGATAACTTCCACATCCATAGCTTTGCTGGAATTTTCGAAACTAATATAAAAAGTAATGTAAGAACATATTATGTAACCTTTTCTTTTTGGCACATGGAGATGTGACCATATGAGTAAATACGAAAAATAAAAAGAATCAAATATTGGATATTATCATCATTGCACCCAAAATTTGAAAGCCCATTTCAATTTCTCTTTTTTATTTATTAACCCCTTTTTTGTATACGCATTATTATTTTCATGTCATGTACAAGAGGCTACACTTTTCTATAGGTTAGCTTGCTTTATAAGTTTTTATATATTTATTATTTCATTACAAATTTAAATATGTCTTTGTAATTTTATTTTTTTAACAAATTTCTTATCTTTCTAAAAAAATTAAAATAAGACCCTGTTTACAAGCTAAGTTTCAACTAGATTCCTGCTAGTTATAAAAAGGCATAATATGTATTTAATTATAGAAAATATGATTTTAAATTAGTTTATATTTAAATTTTATTATTTTTAGTCTTTTATATTTAACAAGAGTAATATATTAATTTTAATCTCTCGCCAAGTGTAAAAGCACATGGTGACTAAACGTTACTATTATTGTTAAATATATAAATTAAAAAATAAATAATTCAAATATATTAAAATAAAATATATATACTTTCATATTTAATCCTTATAAAAATTACCAAGCCCCTTGAAATCTGTAACTGAGCAATATACAAAAGACTAGATACATATATCGGTAATAAAAAAAATATTAACAATAATTTTTTTAATATATTTTTTATTATAGATTGAAATTTAATAAAAATTATGAATGAAACGCAATAAATTTGAGAGTAAAAACCATAAGTAATGTTATTATGTTTTATATTAAATAAATACATAAATATTTGTGTCATATAATTTACTTTGAATTCATTTAATTATATTTTTGGTTTTCTATATATTATAATTGGGAAATTTTAATCTTTCGAGTTTTAATTATGCCAGTTAGATCATTAAGTATTTGTAATGACTTGAATTAAATCCAATAACATTATTACATATGTCAATATAGACGTTATATGTAATAAGATCCTGACAAGCCATATAGAAGAATGTCAAGGGACAAGGAGATCATAAAAAACTCTTCCATATCTATTATATTTGAAGTTATAGACCTCCAAATTGAACAATATTGGTGTCTTTGAAAAGTTAAGCCAAAGATATACAACTTTTCTCTTTTAAGCTCAAACAGTTTGAACTCCTTAAATGTCAAAAGCTCATCTGAAAGTAGCATCCTCTACACCACACTCCTTAGGCCAGTATACCTTTAGTTTGTTTGGCTAGCTAGATTAGATGTCTCTTTGCATGGATGAACATCTAATCCTCTTGTTCAAACGTCCTTAGATCCTTTAGGCTATCCAAAACGTGAGGGAGCCAAGTCTATATAAGTAACTTGTGAAATTGAATGAAAATTAATTGTTTTGCAACATTTGAGAGATTCCTTTCTATCTTGTTTTGTGCAAGAACCTTTCAATCTTTATTGAGCTTTCATGAGACTTGTGATGAATCTTGTATGCTCTTATCTTCCTCATTTCTATGAGTAAGTGGTGAACACTTTATCATTCCTTTCACACTCACATTTTTCCTGTTTTCCTTCTCCTTTCTTCCTTTACAAATAGTTCTCGGTTAGTTGTTTCATTGAGGTTCTTGGAAAGCTTTTGACTCAAAAAGATCCTACGGTGTTATCAACATATCATATTAGTAATTAGTGTTACATTATATATCATGTTAGCCATTAGTATCACATTAGTAAAATTTGTTAAATATTTAATAAAAGATGGATAAAGGATTAAAATTGCACAATTGTTATATGTGATAAGATCTCGACGAGCCTTAAAAGAAGAATGTCAAGGGGAAAAGGATATCATAAAAAGCATTCAGGAGTTTAGAAGAGTCTACCCAAACATACTCTTCCATATGTATTATATTTGAAATTACAAACCTCCAAATTGGACAATTTTGGTATTCTTGGAAAGTTAAAACAAAGATGTACAACTTTTCTTTTTTAAATTCAAACTAGTTCAAACTCCTTCAGCATTAAAAACTCATCTAAAAGTAGCGCCCTTCTGCACCACACTCCTTAGACTAGTATTTAGCTTGTTTGACTAGGTAGCTTAGATGCCTATTTGCATGGATAAGCATCCAATCCTCTTATCTAAACATCCCTAGATCCTTTAGGCTATCTAAATCGTGATGGAGCCAAGCCTATTTAAGGCACCCTCCACCCTTTGTAAAAGTAACTTGAAATTGAATGAAAATTAATTGCTTTGCAACATTTGAGAGATTTCCCAATATCCTGATTTGTGCAAGAGCCTTTCAATTTTTATTTAACTTTTATGAGGTTTATGACGAATCTCTTATATTCTTATTGTCCTCATTTCTATGAGTAAGTGGTTTATCATTCATTTTTCACTCGTATTTTTCTTGTTTTCCTTCTTTATTCCTTCTTCTTTATTCCTTCACAAATAGTTTTCGGCTAGCTTTTCCATTGAGGTTCTTGAAAAACTTTTGACTCAAGAAAATTCTAGGATATTATCAACATGTCATATTAGTAATTAGTAATACATTATATATCATGTTAGCCATTAATATTACATTAATAAAATTTGTTAAATATTTAATAAAAATTGATAAAAAATTAAAATTGCACCATTATTATGCTTTGAAATCCAATTCATACAATTAAAAATTGAAAAACAAAAATAGCTAAATTATAATATTTAAAAAACTCAATCCCCTCAATTAAAACTCGAAAATTAAAAATTATATATTCGTAATATTTGATAACCAAATCTACAATTAAATCTTGAATTTAAAGTAACTATGTATCAATTAGTTTACAGAAATATATAAACAAAGTGTACGCGAGTCTCTCTATTATTAGAGTTTGAAACCAACATAAGTCAATACAGATCCGTTTAGAAGTTTTAAGGATAAAGACTGCCAAGGCATCCAAACGTTGAGCAGTATGATAAGAGAAACAACTTAGAAAAACACAACACATCCACAGGTAGATATAACTAATGAGCTTTTAAAAATTATTTACATTTGAAGAGGTAAAGGATATATTATCATGACAAGAAGTAAATAAGAGACAACATAGGAAAATAAGTTGTTATTTAATTCACTCGTTTAAAATCATCAGATATTGCATTAAAAAACTTTTTTGTAATTGATGGAATCCCGCTGTCAGAAACACAAGGCATAAATATTTGACGGGAAGTTCAGAATAGCTAGATTGGTACTATTAATATCTCTCTCAAAAGATTAATTAAATTTCGCTACACCCTGTTGAATGTGAAACCCCCAGCCAAACAATGCGCAAAAACCTAAAATCATGCTAAAAAATATCTATATTAATTGAGAAATGAGTTAGATAACATATCTTTTTAAACTCATAACAAATAATTAAAGTCAAACTATAGTAAAAATTTTATCACCCAAGGCGTAGATCAATTGACGTTAAAATTGTTACAGCTTAATAAACAATTTTGAATTTAATCTTAAACTTGCAACTGCATTGAATATTAACAAAAGCTTAAAAAAATCTAGGAAATATAAGTTTATTCTTGTGTGCTAATTAGATTAATATTATTTGTAGTTATTGTATCAAGCAATTTTAAATTGATTGCACATAATCCTTCAAAAGAACATCTCCATTCCATGGCCTTAAAGCGAAAAGTGTCATTAATTGAGAAAATAATAAAAAATCACTAAACATGAAAATAGGGGTAAAAAAGTACGGTTGTTTTAATATTATATTAGACTCTAGTAGGTTTATCAATAAAATTGACTCAATTAGTAATATTTCAATAACTCATAATATCAGAAGAATAGTATAATTGAAAACATCAAACAAATGTAAAGTTACATAATTGAAAATTTATAATATATACGAAATGTTTAAATCGCATACTACAACCATAGAAAGTTAAAAAAAATATTACTTTTGTATATAATTATTTTCTTTAATTTATTACAAACAAATTACTTTTCTTGGAAAAAATATTTAATAGTACAAGTAATTATGATCAAGTTAACGTGTTGTTTGGATATGTTAACTATAAGCAATTATTTTTGGGTCTTGCAAATCAATTTACAAGAATCAATAAATAATTTTTTTTATTGAAAATGATGTTAAAGTTGTATGGGAAATTGTAAAGAAGTCTACTGATATTTACGTTCCTCTTTTTACTTATACCTTCTTTTCTGTGTTTTTTTTTTATTTTTTCTCAACAATATTTTCTTTTCGTAGATTAAGTTCCGAAATTTATTCTGGTGATGAGTAAAAATATGTTCAATTTTAACACAGAAAACTAATTTTAGGAAGGATTGCAGTTCGTGGGATACAGGATTCATACATGTCAGCGATCTCTTACGGGCTGTTGAGTGCCCAAACGCCGAAACAGAGAGAATATATATATATGGTAAAATAAGGCCTCTTAGATTATATATTTATTCAATTTTAACAAAATTTCACGCAGGTAATCAGGATAATATATAATTATAATTTAATAATTGGATGAATAAAGACTACACTCTATGTAAAATTATTAATGAGGAAAAATTTAGTTGATTCTTCCTCACATGTGTGAGCCTTCTAAGTATGTAAATAATATGCATAAAGTAAGTAGTGAGATTGAAAGTAAAGAAAAAATGTAAGTTAATGGGGTTCTTAATCGTTTTGTATGCAAAATGAAACTTGAATTATTTCCATTGACTGAACAACAATTAGCCAAGAGTTTCTGAAGGTAACAAATAAGGTGAAACATGAATAAAAACATCACATGCTTATTGGTTGAGATGATGCAGGACAGAATATGAGAACACCCCATTCTGCAGAAATTTTATTACTCTCCCCTGAAATGTAGTTAGCAGGAAAAGATTCATCATGGTGTGGGCACATTAGACTCAGACTCAGAGGATGGCCGGTTCTTCAAGTCAGGGTGCTTAATTTCCTCAATCATTCTAACAACATCATCCATTCTAGGCCTATTATCTGGGGCCTTAGCTACACATGCTAGTGCAATCTGAAGCATCTGCACCATCTCCTCTTCAACATATTGCCCTCTTAGGAGCTCCTCATCAAAGACTTCAGCTGTCCATTCCTCTCTAACAACAGACCTCACCCACCTTGGAAGATCAACCACATCCTCATACCCTGGATACCTTAGTGGGGACTTCCCTGTCAGCATTTCAAGCAGCACCACACCAAAGCTGTAAACATCAGACTTGTGAGTGATCTTCCTTGAGTCTGTGACTTCTGGAGCTCTATAGCCATTGGCTCTAGACATGGTTGCTGGGGTGTTCATTAGAGATGTCAATCCAACATCAGAGATGCAGCTCTCAAGTTCTTGGCTTATGAGCACATTGGTAGACTTGATGTTGCCATGTGTGAATTTTGGACCCCCCTCAGAGTGAATGAAGGCAATTCCCTTGGCAGCTCCAAGCGAAATCTTCACCCTGGAATCCCAGTCTAGTGGGGTTCTTCCTGCACCCCTGCTTCCTATTGTGGAATACAAGAGGTAGGAAAACCAAAAATATACCATTGTTACAATTGAAATTGGTACAGTACATATGACAATTTCTTTTAGTTCCAATAGTAACATAAGCAAGGAATTAAAGGCATAATTTTGAAAATTTTAAATACACTTAATGTGCTTCCAGTGTAAAATCTAATTATAAACGACTATGTAATGTAAATTCGTTAACTTTTACTCTAATTATCTTAAAAGTTATGGCGATGATTTCTGATTGGTTGACTGTGTATATTGGCATGATATGGTGGAAACAAGTTGGTTATCATAGTTGACTGAACAATGATTGATACCGAGTAAAGTTGAATAAAAACTGAGAGGCTCATGTAGAAATAATATATAAAACATGTTACTTCTGAAGAAAATGAGAAGAGTTTTGTCATGACGTAGAACGTACCATGCAATAAGAAAAACAAGCTGCCACCAGGCATGTAGTTGTAAACAAGAAGTTTCTCATCTTTGGAATAGTAATAAGCTCTTAGAGGCATGACATTGGGGTGGCGTCCAATTCTCCCTACAATATCCAACTGCTGCTCAAACTCCTTCTTTCCTACCACAACCTCCTTCAACCTTTTAACTACCACTGTTGTCCCCTCCTCCAAAACAGCCTTATATGCTGTTCCATAGCTTCCTTTTCCAAGAACTTCAGCCGAAGCCTTCAGCAAATCCTCAAGGTCAAAGCTATAAGAGGAACCTTCAAAGAAAAACAGCTTGTTCTTTTCAGCCCCTTGCACTCCACTCCCAAAACTCTTTGAAACCTCAGTCTTTCCAGCACAAGAAGCCTTTCCTTTCAGTATGCCACTGCTTTTACTGTTTTTCTTCCCCTTCAAACAGTACACACAGATCACTACAACTAGTAGAGAGAAGAAGGCAATGACCCCAATGACTAGAGCAAGTATAGTAGCCAGGCCAAAGCTTTTCTTATGGCTGGTAGCCTTTTGGTTTTGGGTGGTTGGTGGAGTGAGTGGCTGGTAATCGGGTGAAGGAGATGGAGAAGGGGAGATTGTAGAGCAATGATTGAGAGGTGGTCCACATAAGAGAGGGTTCCCAACAAAAGAAGTATAAGGGTATGTATTTATGGATTTTGGAATTGAGCCATTCAAGTTGTTATAGCTCAAGTTCAAATGCTTGAGACTTGGAAGGTTGAAGTCAGGAATAGCCCCAGATATGGAGTTGTTTTGGAGATACAACCAAGTGAGTCTTCTAAGGTTCTGAAAAGCAGGTGGGATGCTGCCAGAAAAGGAGTTAAAGGAAATATCCAATGCAATGAGTTTAGGGGACACAGGAGAAGGAATTAGGCCAGAGAAGTTATTATGCTGCAGGTGTGCAAATTGGAGTGAAGGAATGGAGAGGATGTTAGAAGGAAGATTTCCTCTAAGGCCATTGGAATGAAGACTCAGGACCCGTAGAGCATCTAGTTTTCCTATGCTGTTATCTGGAATGGACCCAGTTAGTCCCATTCCTGGAAGGTGGATGCCTATCACACGTGTGCCATTTGAGTTGCATGTCACACCAACCCATGAGGTGCAAATTGAAGCAGAATCATTCTTCCAGTTGAGCCTTGGGGCATGTGGAACACTAGAAGCAAACTCCAAGAGTGCTTGTTGGTCAGAGTTCAAGTCAGCTACAATCAGGCTACACAGTGTGGAGACTAATAGAACAAGTGCAACAATAGAGAACTTCAACTTCATGAGTATGGTTTGGTGCAAAATCAAGGCAAGTGATGGTTCCAGCTTCTCAGTTTAACCGTTCTTCATCATTTCCTGGCCTGGCTTTGGAAATTGCAGCAAGTTGTTAGCTGGTCATGTAGCCAGAAAAGTATAATATATTCAAAGTTAAAATTAACTGATTTTTTTCAGACAAATTGAGCCATCTGGGTAAGCATGATTGCATGAACCTAGCCTAAAATCAGTGATATTTTAATTTTTAAACTGAAGCAGCATTCAAACAGGATGAGGGGTAGTAGGAACTAGGAAGAACACATTGTGAATTGAGAAATCGTACAGGATTGAATTAAATATTTTTTAACTAACTTCTATCTCTGAAATTTTGAATTCTAGTACGAAAATTTTGCTGTTTATGCAGAAAACTGAAAACATTACTTATTGCAGCTTTTGCAAAGAAGAAAAAATTAAATAAAATAATAATCTCATTCATGCTTACCATTTCGAAAGGAAGGGAATTTCTTTCTTTCAGATGCATTAGTTGAGGCATTTTCTTTCTTTCAATACTTGAAGTGTTATGCTGACTCCTCCATTTTTAAAAAGAAAAAGTAAAAAGCCAAAGGTTTGCCTGTGAACTTTAAATAATGGGGGACTAAAGTGCATTTTTCACCGAGAATAAAGAAATTGCCTCACAAATCGGTCCTTATAAGTTTCAGAAACAACCAAGAAGGGAGAGGTGAAAAAAAAGAAAACAAAGGGCATTGTGCTAGTTGAGAATCCAAGAAAAAATAGAAATGAAAAAGAAAAAGCTAAAGTTTGATTCTCCACTGTACTTTATAAAGAAAAAGCATTCTTTCCTTAAAGTATCCCTCATTCTCACAATTTAAAAAAGATCAACACAAATCATTGGTGTTGATTTTCTCATTTTTGCCACCTTATCTGGTCAGTGAATACTGCAGAAAGGTCATTTTGAAGTACAGAAAACTATTTGATGAACCAGATTAGACACGCACAGGAACAAAGGACAATTAAAGGGATGCAGATGGGCCAGGTATTGCATTAAACAACTCAAAGCTAGCATTTCAACTAAAATAACTTGTTGATTCCTCCACTTAAAGCAAGCAAAACAAAAGATTTGTCCATAATCCCAATTAGATAAAACATTAACAATAACAAAGTCACGAGAGAAAGAATTGAAGACACAACAGATCATAACAGAAAAAATCTCCAAACCACGAAGAGACTAATAAAAAACTTTAATCATGATGAAGAAGGATAAAAACTTTATAGGGATCAGAATCCAAGAATAGTTATGTAGTGACTTAAAACTATGAGCAACAGTGGTAACCAGAATGGAAAAGCTTCAAAAGAAATGCCTCATGTTTCTATCTTTAATCATGGACAATGTCATATTAAGTGTTAAGTTAGTGAATGCAAGTGTTCAACATGGAATTCGAAGGAAGTGAGAGATATTACCTTGGCATGAAATTCAGTTCCGGGAGGCTGAGAACACATCATAGAGTGAAGCATTGCTGCCCAAAAATTGAGTAAGGAAATATCACCGAGGTAAAAAAAAAAAGAAAGCAAGTTAGTAAAGCAAAACACAGTATGACTTGACTATTTGTGCTTACAAATCTAGTATGACTTGAAACTTTTGTGAGGGAGCTTAGTTTCTCTTAAAGTTGCTTACAACTCAGCACAGTTGGAGTTGGTGGCATCATTACAGTTATACCAATAATAAGAATATGATTTCTCCGCTTTTTAAGAGATTCACACACAGCAAAAAAGGGAGGGTCAGCTGAATATGTCTTGATAAAATAACTGAAAAATACTTTCCTGCTAATTACAAAGACAGCAATAATGAGGGAGTTAACCAGCAAAGTCTTCTATCTAACTAACTATAGTACTAGTGCATTAATGTCCACCTGCTGCTGTTGAAAATAACGCAACATAAAAGGAACAATGCAAGGATTGTGTAGATCTAATTGTATTGAAAAGAAGTACCAAGACAACAGAAGCATGAATAAGGATTTGCTGACATGTCTTTGAGAAAACTACTGAAAATAGTTTAAAAATCTCACTACCCCATCATTATTACACTCAACAAGACCGAGATATTAACTCCTCTATTTCTATCTACAGTCAAAACTTTCATGCTACTCCAATTCCCTCAGATATAGGGGACAATTAGTTTTTGGTAAGGAGTATGAGGCAATACATTTTGTCAAAACTAGCACGAATAACTGCCCCCAATGGTTGTGATGAAGTTGGAAACCTTTGGTGAAGGAGTAATTGCAGGTATAAAAAGAGGAAAATGATTGACATAATTGCATGTTTTGAATTCTTATAAAACATCAAAATCCATCATAATGGTCCCCATGAGAATTAATTAATTAAAACAATAGGGCAGCATGGTGGCCACTTTAGTATTGCACACTAGCTAACTTATTATCATATAGGCCACGATCTGGTATTAATGAGGGAATGAGCACTTTGTTAACTAGTTATCAAAATCCATTAGAGTCTATTGATTATAAATATTTTGATGATTACTTATTGTCATCTTACAAAGTGTTTTGTATTGTGGTTTGACTACAGAAGGAAGAAAAAGACGACCATTCATGAAGTAGGAATAGGATAAAGGTGTTGAACAGAAACTAAACATTTAAAATTGGCACATATTGGCTATGTTTGTGAGAGGGACTAGACCATAATGGGACCAACCGTGTAATGAGTTACCCATAAAAGCACGAAGAAGGTAGTTGGCTGTTACATAGCCATTTGAAATCCTTTCCTCCCTTCTACACTCATGTTATTGCTATTTTAGCTATAGGTGGGCTGTCACTCGTAACTCATCATGTCAACATGATTCTTGACACGTTCTCTATTTGGAATTTGCATAAATGGTAATTCAGATAGTAAGGATTTTGATAATAAAGCACCAATTTTACATATTGCATGTTTATGATATTAGCAATTTCATAACTTAATTGGTATTTAAAATTTGAATTTTGAGTATATAATTGTATTAAATACTCGATTTTTTTTTTTTACCGTCCTTAATGTTGTTATCTGGTTTGATCAGAATTCGTTTCCGTAGAGAATAGTGATGATATGTTTTTGGGAAGTTGTATGTTTTCCTCTTAGCTTATTCTATTGAAAAGATGACATCTGAAAAAGTTCCTCATAATGAGACACCTGTCTTGTACAGGTGAGAAAATTAATTAACACTTGTCTATAGAAATTTTTTATTTATCCAATATCCTAATTATGTTTGGAGCATTTCCATGCTAATGCTTAGTAGTTATACTTAACCCTGACACTGTTGTTATATGTTCATATATCTAAAGACCAATAATTTTTAAAGCGGAAGTTGAAGAAGGGACGTGAGGGTGGACAGATACTAGTTCAAGGGCATGAAGTCACTTTCACATATAGCTATGAGACAACTCATGTAAGGGCCTCATTAATATCAAAAGCAACTCGAGTAGTCCATTTTTCACTTCTATTCCAGACACGGTAAGGGTGTAAGTGTACGGAATATTTGAGTAGTCACAAACTGGAATGCAAGGCTCTCTTAAATTCTTCAGTTCCTAACAAAACTGTCATTCAATGTACATCTGCTTATGTTATTCTTTTCATTTCATGTCTATTGCTATTGAAAGTTAATGCATATAAATTAAAAAATAATTTAATATATTTCACCGAAAATACCATTACGTAATCTTCTGTTCCAACTAAAAATCATAAATTGCGTTTCAAATTTTTTCCAACTACATCATTAATTGCAATGTAACATCAATTATCTCTTTTTTGAATAGGAGTATACCTGGATAAAATATTCATTACATCTTTAATTTCTAAAACATCAATAGTTTTGAACCAAAATGAAAAGGTTAAACATCAATATGGAATGGAAAAAATAGAATTTAATAGGAATGTCAATGCAAAAGTTTTTATGTTATTAATCAATAAAAAAATATTATTTATATAATTTTTAGGTAATTACTAAAAACAATTTAACAAACTTATCACTTATTATCATTTGTGATTAAATGAGGGTATAAATTTTTTTTACATGACATATTATCTATTTAAAAGTATACTCCCTATCCAGAAATATATTAATATAATCATTAAATTGTATTTTTAATCTTTATACGCACTATTCATTGTTAATTTTATCTCATCATAATAATGTTTTATAAATTAGTCTATTTATACGTACATTTATTATAGTTAGTTATCGTCATTTACTTACTGTTGTTATAATAACATTGTTGAGTTGAGATTATAGACATTTATGAATTAAATTAAGCATCAGTTTGGTAAAGATGAAATGGCAAGAAGGACGAAAAAAGAACATGCAATGTTGCTTGATAGATAAGGAAAAAAAACCAAAATAAACGAGAAATCAAGCGAAAATATAAAGTTTTATAGCAAATTACAAATTTAATTTTTCAGTTTTAATCGATTATTTATATAAATAATCTATTATATCGTCACTTTAAATGGATATTTCATTAATATCTGTTTTTCTAATTGATTAAATTTAAGTATCTAATCGATTATATATATTCATAATCGATTATATATATTTGTAATTATTTATATATTTTTTAAAATTTATATTATGTATTAATTTTTTATAAATAATTTTTTACATTTAATTAATATTTTATATGTATGTTTTTTAAAAATTAAAAATTTATTATTTTATGTTTAAAAAATATTATATATATGTATATGTTTTATTTTTAAATTAAAATTATTATATAATTAAAATTTAATTATATTAAAAATAATTTTATTAAAAAATATTTTATATGTATGGCGATGTTCAACGTTGCATATAAAAATAAAGTTATAATTGTTTAATTTTTATATTTTATTTTACCTTTTAAAACAACTTTATTTATCTTCTATTTCATTGCTATCAAATAATTTAAATCCATTATATTTTTATCTATTTCTCATCGCTCCTCTCCCCTCTGCCAAAACTGAGTAAAATTAAATATCATAAATAAAGGCAGGCCAAAAGAATAATACTTATAGTACTGGTCATTATAACAATTATCGGTTTTTATAAATCTTAGTGTCATAATGATAATAGATGAAAAAGACAATATTGATACATATAATTATTAATTTGAAAACTTTGATTTTTCAAAACCCAAATTAAAAAATATATATCATATATAAATATCATAAATAGGGAGAAAAATATATTTTAAATTAATATCACAACGAATGACTAAGAAGAAGAAAAGATCATTTACTTTCTGAGGAAGATTAAAGTCCCCTTGAAAGATTCTACAAGGCTCCGAACAAAAAAAAATCTCTTGATCTACATTGGATCAAAGAGGAGAAAATAAAGAAAAAGAGAAAAATTTGAAATTTAAAATGAAAGGAAAACTTAAAAGAAAACCTTGAATTTTTTAGTTTTTGAATTATTTTTCTTATTTACTTTTTTCTTCAATTTAACTATAAAAAAAACTTCTCTTATGTTCTTGGTTTCCACCCAAACATAGTTTGTAGCTGTACCATTCAAAACGCTGCATCAGCTTTATTGGCCATCAATGTCTTCTATGTGAGCTACATTGTTAAAGCTGGAACTTGTACAGAGGCACGCTGAGAATCCTTTGGAAATTGGAGGGAAGTGGAACAATACTATAAACAACTTTGAAGGGGTAGGGGGCAGGTGGTCAAAGTTTAGGTCCCTGAAATGACATCCAACCATGGCAGATAGTAACTAAATCGTAGACAATCATTATACAATTGAGACAAGGCAACATCGAAACCAACAAACGCTGAGTCCATTTCAATGCACGTTGATCCCTGTCAGCTTTATTTTCTCAACTTTGGTTCAGATAAACTTGGCCATTTGTGATACAAGTGGTTCTAAATCTAGGGAAAACTAAACAGATACAAAACAAATGTGTTTAAACCACATCAACTCCTGTAATCGACAAGAGAATAAATCAGAAGAGAAACATCACGAAAGCCTATATTGCTAGGTGCCACTCTTCTCAAGCTTTTCAATTTCTTCACGCTGCTTTGTTTCAGCCTCCTGACGTTCCCTTTCAGCATCTGCCTCTTCCTCAATCTCATCAAGATCATCAAATTCCTTGATTGCTGCCATTGCTTTCACTACAGGGTCTCTTAGCTCAGATATTAGCCCCCCACCAACCCTGTACTCTTCTTCATCCCCAATTAGATACAACCGCTGGTCTGGACCAGAAGCCATTGGTACATCAACTGCCAGCAGCTTCATATCATACTGCATATAAACATAACGGTAAAGGCTAACTAAGCAAACCCTGAAGCACCAATTAACTCTTTACTTTTTACATTTATTTATCTCGAGATAAATTCTTGCTAATAATTCCACCATAATAATTATGGGGGGTGGGGAACAGCTAGTTAAGCAAAAAAAAAAAAAAAAAAATTCTATCTGTCGGTATCTTGGTAGTACTTAGATAAGGGACGGGCAGTAACTACCTAAGGGGATGAAGCCAGAACCCAGTCGGAAGGGGAGCCAAAGTTGAACACTATAAAATGTCATGCAGCCTTTCAAATTCTATAAATTAGTAGATAGATTTTCTTTGATTTTTAATAATCACTAGCATCACTTCAAACTACTATCATAATAAATAAAAAAATTAAATTAAAAATTCTAAAGCTAAAATCTACTTGATTCAAATAAGTTTTTCTATTTGAATTGAAGGCAAGTACAAAATAACATAATTATATATCTTAATCATATTAAAAAATTGACATTGTACCAGCACGACTATCATCAGTAGAAGCCAGAAGGATATCATCATGCATGCAGAAGAGTAAACCTTTTTACAGAGCATAATTGGGGAGGGGACAAAGAAGAAATTCCTCAAGTAGAAATCTGAAATCGTATGCCTTGCTGGATGCTTGAAGGAGGGCTGTCAAAGTCCATCCTAAATTATGAGTGCAGCCATTACCAGCCCATGCTAGATTTTCTCTATATAAACAGAGCAAATAATTAAGCTCATTGGTTCCGGTTAATATTCTTAGCCCGAGCACAATGTCCTACTTCAGAAATGAAAATTTAGGAAGATTGATAGAACTGGACCAGGGTCTAAAGAAAATGAAAGAAAGAAACAAGAAAAAATAGAGAAATGGTGTATTTACTGGTGATGAAAAAATTACAAACAGGTAACACCCAGGTAATTCGAGGAACCTGGCCCCTCCCACTCAATTGTCGAAAATCTTTTCTGCCCCACCCTTTACATTTTTGGGCCCTCTATACCCTGACTACAGAAAGCCCCAAATCAGAAACAAACTCCTGTTAACTAACTAACCCATAAACAGTTTAGTTATCTTAACTGTTTCTTCTTATTTCTTCTCTCACAAACTTGAGTAATTGAGGGATGTGTCCTATCAAAGATAGACTGAAGATCAGATATTGTATCAACTACCTAAACCTGCTCTGAAGTAACTCAGGCGATATTGCTGGAAACAAACCCATGTTATTTGCACAGGTAACTAACTTCCTGGGGAATATCTAGAGCATGCATTTACCTTCAAAGAATTAGACTGCACTTTCAGTTCAGCAACAATTTTACATTTTAATTAAATACTGTTTCATCCATTCTGATCATTCAACCAAAAATAGAATTTAATAACCATAGAATAGTAGATATTGAATTTAATTTTGAGCCATGAAAATATTATAATCACAAGAAGCAAAGATCAGCAGAAATGTTGGAATCAGTAGTACTTTCCTGGTAGGAGAAGTAAGATATATTTCAAAACAATCAACCAGTCCATAGTAGTGGGACATCATTCATTGCATTTGAACCCTGTTGAATGTAACTTCAAAATAGAAATCTAGTCGCAGTTGCCTCCTTCAGTATCCCCTCAAAAGTTTTAGTTCTAATCAAGCTTTCTGCTCTCACTTCTTAGATATATCGTGACATATGCGTACCCAAAATACTGAAGCAAGTCATATTTACAAGTTACAACCTAAAATGGTCTACATCATGATACTTGTAGAGATATCTAACTATGTCAGTGTATTACTTCTCAGCTCTGGGTGATTTGATGAATACCAGCTTCCCCTCTTCTCTCAATCTTTCTGCCAGTAATGCAAGATTCAGGTCTAAAGCATGCTTTCTATTCTCATTAACAACAAATTCATTCCTTCATGAATCCATCCTAATTGAGGTATTAGAGAACCAATACCCCCATAGCATCCCTGTGCATCAAACTCTTCTGCAATCCCTATGTTATGTGGAGCAAGTTTGCCAGCCACCAATCATCCTACTGCTATGCTTTTTTTCTTGGATATAAAAGAATAAATTTATAGACAGAGAACTAAATTACAAGGAATTTAGAGCATGAGTCTTCCTAAGCTAAAAAGGATAACAAAAACAGCAAAGTATGCCCAATCCCTCAACATATCTGTTAGATAAATGTCTTTAAACAAAACTATATGTTTTACACCAAAATTAGAAGCTAAATGCCTAATAAAGCCCTAATCAGCTGCAGTGCCAAAGAAAAACCCCTTCAAACATGAGCATTATGCTCCAAGCCTCCAACCAAATATGCCAAAAAGTAGTGTAGTTTGTATATTTGCTTAAAGATTTAGCCAATGCTATGTTCACTAAAGCGTATAGTATTATTATATGCAGCATGATACTCATCCACATCAAGCCAAGTTTTGCAAAATAAACAACTGAAATACATATACATATCTTCCTGTGTGGACATACAAAAAAGAACCCCTTATTTACAGTAATAACAACGGTATCAATCCATTGATTTACAATATGAAAAATAAAAGTAAAAACTCGAGAAAAATGTTCAAAGCTGAGATTCTCTGTACAGGCTCAATGCGAGATATTTTGTATGTTTATATTTGGTTGATTACATAGATCTTGGGTTGGGAAGTTTATCATCGCCATTCATAGAGTGAACGAAATCTGATGTGGTTATTTTAAGAGAACACAATTTTGAAAATATATATCATATCGCACAGATGAAAGTGGAAATACCAATCACCAGATAAGAACTTCTCCAAGAAACCAGTCTTGGACATAACTAACAAATTTCAAGACATGGAACAAAAAATGTACCTAAATCTGGATTTTGAATCTAACTCAATCTCAAAAGCTAGCTCAAGAGGTGAAAATTGTCTCCCACTTATATATATATCATTTTGATCATATCTCTAGTTAACAGAGGATTTCCAACGATCAACAATATTAGTAATGATGTTGAGATAGATATGAGAGATACAACGAATGTCGATGGAAGACTAACAAATTCTATGGAGTGATTTACTAATACAAACAGAGGTGAGTGGATTTACCTGGCCCTTCTTTTTCTTGACTTCAACACTGACCAGGCCTTTTTTCTCAGACCCTCTAATGGGGAAAATGAGAAAACAGCGTCGGCTCCTAACACTAGGCTGAAACTTCTTTAAGGTGAGTCCACCCCCTGACATGACATAGGCTCTCAAATCAGTTCCAGTGAGGGGGGCTCCCATAACTTCAAGAATCCCAGCAGATGTGTTAAGTCTCGTCATGGCCATTCTATAAACTTTATCAGGGTTGATTGTTAGCCTCGAGCGGATATACAAGCCCTTAAAGACGCAACACGCATAAAACAATTAGACAATGTTCCATTCCATAGAGCATTCATGAGAAACAGGTTCCAGCAGCAGCACTCCCAATCTTAAATTCACAATACAGGTGAAAGAACTTACAGCAAAAGCAACGATAGCAGATGAAAGGGCAAGGAAGCCATACTTAGCCATGCCTTCGGAGAGTCCAACGAAGAGGTTAGCGACCCCGAAGAGGATCCTCCACAGAACAGCGCAAAGGACAACTCCACCGGCGCCAATCAGAACGAGGTGATTCCTCTTGAAGAATGCCTCGATTTGCAACCCAATGGCCTCGCGGTACCGCGAGAAAGCCGAGCTCACTGCAGCCGCCGGTTTATCAAACACCTTCTGCGCAAAGCCTTTATCGAAATTCGATGAGAATAATCGGAAGCTGTTATTGCCAACGCGCTGCGAGTAGAACATCGGCGCCGGCGACCAGGACCGGAACGCGGCGGCATTGGAGAAGGAGGACGGTTTTGCTGCAATTGAAGAAGAATCGCCGACCGTGGGGCGGCGGAAAGGGGAGCGCTGATTGATGGTGCCGCGGAGTAGAACTTGGAATTGGGTGATTCTTTGTGAAGAAGCAACCCTTGAGATTTGCATTTCTGATTCTCTTTCAAATAAACACAAATCAAAGGCAAACGCAGTGCTGTGCTGTGCACTTCACAACACCACTTTCTCTCGGGTCAACCTTTTCAATCTAACTGACTTCCCAACTGAGAGACCCGACCCGTTACAAGCTAATAGTAATATTTTCAATGGAGGTGGGAGGAAACATGCAGAGGAAGCAAGGAATGTCAATTATCTGCCATTACCCACCCATATAAACTGCAAAAGCATCCTAAGGACTATTTCATATGTAGTTTGGAGAGTTTGGATGTAAGATGTTCTCCCCTTGCATTTCTAATATAGGATAATTATTACAAAAAATTGATAAAAAATTGTCTTAAACGGGATTTTTAAAGTAATTGTTATAGAAATAACAATTTTATTATATTTTATAATCTGTGATCTATAGTTTTTTTCATATGAAATGACTATTATCCAAGTCCAAGCGCCCTGCTAACTGTTGAGCATACTATTTGATTGCAGAGAATTATGTGCTGCTTGCTAATTTTGTAGTGCTAAAGGCTCTCATCCTCTGTTACCTATGTTTGCACTTTGAAATCTTATAATAAAATGAAATTTTTATTTCATATATAAATGAATTCTCGTATGGAAGTTGTTGGAATGGTATTCATTCAAGAATCCGACTCATCTATAAATCGTTGTTGTATATATAATTTCGTGTCGACTCATTTATATATTACTCGGAGCACATGATTGGAGTTTCACAAGACTGTGTTGGAAAAACTAATAGATGCATTAAATTTTATTATAAATTCCAGTGAGGCATTTAGCTGTTTCAATGTGTCCTTATTAAATACATATATCATTTATTGATGATTCCTGATGTTAAACCAAATTTCATCCTTATTTTTCTCCAGACACACTTTCCCCTTTAATTGTTTTTTCAGCCCTGCGCAGCTCGGCCACTGTAAAGGAGGATGAGCAACAGGTTGTTTTCACCGGAGATACAATGGTAAGCTATCGGATCAGTCTTTCACTTTTTCATTAACGCCAAACAAAACCATCAACAGCAAAGAAATCCGAACAAAATATGGCATTCATTCCATTCAAGATAGTTCGTAAAAAAAAAGGAGATAAACTCAACATAGTTTAATACTACGGGCGAAACAAGACACTCGAATTAGTCCAGCACAACTACTGTGGTCAAAGCCCACAATTTCCAAGTAACAAACCACCTAAGCAGTAGCAGTAGCACTATTCAGAAAAGCTTGTCCAGGTTCACGGTTTGCCAGTGGTCCATGGCACCCAAGAAGCTGCAAGACCGCAAGAAGGAACTTGTAAATTAGATAAGCTAATAATAACTTGAAAAAATAGATCAATTGAATGCATAAGCAAAAAATGCTCCAAACAAATTCAGATCCAAGTTTAAATATAAGTGAATAAACAAATGTCCTCGAGCATGAAGAACACAGTATGCGGTAATTCAATATGATTCGTAAGTACATCCACATGCAGGTGCAGCTTAGCATTACCTTTGCATTCACACCATCAGGCACAATCCTGTTCTCCGACTTGTACTTGAGATAATCAGCACGGCTAAACTTGGTGAAACCCCTGAACAAGCATTTAAAATAACAATTACAGTCAAACCAAATGCACAAAAAAGACCCGCTTATGACAAAGGACCAAAATAAAGAAACTCTAATCTAGACCTAACAGGTAATAGTCCCAACCCAGTTAATCACGGGATGGCAATGGATAAAAGATATAAAAGGGTTTTTCAGAAAATATAAAATATATTGTTATAATTCAAATCAAGGTATTATGGCAAAAAAAATACTACTCAAGTCTACAACTTCATTAACAGATCTAAAAGTATTATGTTCAGATGCAAAAAGCTTAACTGTCAAAAGATTTATTACATACCATTTCCTGCTAACTATGATCTTCTGACGACCAGGGAACTTAAATTTAGCACGACGAAGGGCCTCCTGTGCATGATGACTGTTGTTGTCCTTACAGCGGACAGAAAGAAGGACCTGACCAATGGCCACTCTGGCACATGTACCCTGTGGCTTCCCAAATGCACCTCTCATTCCAGTTTGAAGCCTATCAGCTCCAGCACACGAAAGCATTTTGTTGATCCTAAGAACATGGAATGGATGTACTCTGACTCTCAAGTGGAAAGCATCCTTTCCAGCAAATTTTGACATATATTTGTTGCATGCAATTCTAGCAGCTTCCAATGCTTCACTTGAAACATTTTCCTTTTCCCAGCTAACAAGATGGACACAGAAAGGAAACTCATCAACACCTTTCTTCTTCATACCAACATCATAAATTCTGATCTTAGGATCAGGAACACCACGGCAGAAGCGTGATTTGGGGTATGGCTTGTTTTTTATCTGCCGATAACACCTTGCAGGCCCTAAATCATACACCATTCGTCATTACCATTATGCCATGAATATTGCACATAAAAGCTCAACCAATTTCCTTCTAACACCATTTTCAGTAATTACAGTAAACAAACACATATATTACCATTCAACCATGATACATAGGACTGTAGTTGCAGACACAGAAAGAATAACATTTAAAAGAAGGATCTACTAGCTGATATCAATACTATAAAGCTATACAAATAACATTGAGTAAAATATATAATTCATAGTTTCATACAATGATTGATAAACAATATGCCATTGCAAGACTAAGTCCTACACATGACTTGATAGTGGTTTTTCTAGGAAAGAATGTAAACTTTGTAAAAAACTAAAGAATGGCATGTTCTTGAAGCATGAACCATAAGCAACAGCAGGCATATATCATAATGTTACTCCTCACATGTAGTTTTCAGACAGGATTACCAAGCAAGGATAACCATGAACACAAAATCAAAGGATACAGTTTCGGTCAATTGATTAAGAAATCACAAAACACGCTTTTAAAATCTTAGGAAAACAATTAATCTACTTGAATAAATTTGATTACACACATACAACATATAAACACAGGACGATGTATTCATGTTACAACCACCACCAAATTATGCCATTTTTTAAACAATTAAAATAATCACCCCAAACCAATTATTAACCATTCTTTTTAAGATAAACCAAATACATGCAATTCGTCAGTGAACAGAACAACACATAACATGAATTTCATTTACGCGTATAATCAACATGCTGCCTAATTGCCTATCATAATATCCACCATCCACAAACCAAATGCAATAAGGAAGCTTCCAGCTCTAAACAAAATAGCTCAAATTATTCTCGGCTTGTATACGAAGATGCAATATATTCAAAGCATATTTATCTTTCAAATCGAATGAATCCTCGAGATCCAGGAACAAGAGTAAAAGGGAACATAAACAATCCGAAACGCGTACGCATATAATCGTTTCAAATAAAAATACATAAGCGAATAATCGAACGGGGGAGGGGGCAATGGATAACAAGGAATATAGATGCTTACTCCTCCCCATTGCGACGTTTCTCTCCTCAACGCGGTGGGTTCAGGGTCTGCACGGAACGGTGGAAGACCTAAATCTAATAACCCTTACAACGATGCTACACAAGAAATTTTGATATTTGTTTATGGGCGGGCTTCTGTTTCGGCCCAATCCAAACGGGCTATGGTCAACTTACGTGCGCCTCAAGAGTCAAGAATCTCCCCGCTGCATGGTCAAACATATATTTTTATATTAATAAAATAAAATAATAATATTTTTTTACTAGCATTATTTAAAATATGAAAGAAAAGAGATATAAATTTTATTTTCTTTTATACGCTATATTTTAATATTATTTTATTATAAAAATTAATATTATATTTTAATTTGTCAGAATTTAACTTTTTTATTATATTCTTATTTGAACATTTCATTTTTTTAATTTTAAAATCTATGTAATTTATTCTATGTTAAAAATAAAAAAAAGTTATTTTTATTAAATATGAAGATTAAAAATAAAAAATAAAGACTAGGAAGTGTTTGGTAAAAAAATCATATTAAAAAAAGCAATAAGAGTGTTAAAAATATTAAACAATATATTTTATAAAATAACTTTATTTTTAAAATAATATTAAATATGTTAAGAATATTTATTAATATTTTTTATTTTTAAATATAGTTATTTATCACTTAAATAAGAATTTATTTTAATTTATAATTATATTAAATAAATTAATAAAAATATTGTGATATTTTTATGTCATTAAATATATAGGAAACATACTAAAAGAACCATTCTTAAAAAACATAGAAAATATTTTTTTTAAGATAATAATCATAATATACTAAACATGAGAAAACATCGTCTCACTTTTAAATTTTTGAAAAACTAAAAGTTCCTGTATATTAAATCTCCACAAAAATAAAAGTAGTATTATATTTTCAGATATCTAAACTATGTTTTTATTTTTTTTTTCCTTTTTTTTAATTTTATTTTACAAGCAGGTTAGGTTGCCTATTCTTTGACACGTCAGAGAAGCGTGGCAGTCTATGACCAAACCAACTCAGCGATGAAGTAATGTTCTCGATGTCTTGTTTCGCATTAAACTAAACTAGAAAGAACCCGAAGCTACATTGTGTATGATAGTGATTGTGGTTACTCCTAAAACAAAAGTACCTGCATACTGTAACAAACCATGAAAATCTATCACGTTCCTTATCCCCAAGACAATTATTCCTACTTGTAAGTCTGTTATTCTCTGCAATCCTAAACAAATTTAACATAAACACATGTGTTCTGGCCTTCGAAACGATGCTTCACTAGTACTGTTTATTATTATTATTATTATTAGGCAATCCTTTGATTTGGTTTTGCACTGTGCAGAATCGTTGACGAGAGCACCAAAGAAGGTGCGGTGGTGGACCCTGTAGAGCCTGAGAAGGTTCTTGAAGCTGCCAATTCGCACGGGGTGAATCTCAAGCTCGTCCTCACCACACACCATCACTGGTACTGCCACTAGTTTGCACTCTTTTTACGTTTTCTATCTATCCACATTACCCTAGTTTCTTTTTGGTTGCTCCTGTTGTTACATGGATTAGCTGCTATTTATTTAAGTTTATCAGTTATATTTTTTATTGGGATGTTTGTTAAGAAAGAAATATGATAGAGTTTATGCAAGTGTACTTGGTTATATATGAAGAAGAGATCTTGGCTGCTTATGCCCGTTTGTAAATTTTGTGCGATTATATATGACAGCGATCATGCTCGTGGAAATGAAAAGATAAAGCAATTGGTGCCAGGAATCAAGGTGTATGGTGGTTCGATTGATAATGTCAAGGGTTGCACTGATAAGGTTGAAAATGGGGATAAGGTGTCCCTTGGGGCTGATATTAATATATTGTCTCTTCACACACCTTGGTATGGCTATTAAACTTGTCAATTACATTGGCTCCCTTCTTTCCCCAACATAAAACTGGAAACTTCGGATTTACTACTCTGCATTTCTAGAATAGGACTATGTAACTTTGTTGTCTTTCCTTCATTTTTTATGGAATGACAATATATAGTCTAAGTGCCCTGATAATGGAGTGCTGGAAGAGGTGAAAGTCATCAACCTGCTAACTGCTAAGCATACTATTTGATTGCAGCCAAATTGTGTACAGCTGCTTGCTGAATTTTTTCATCGCTACTGCTAAGTGTTCATCCTTTGTGGCTCTGTTAACTAAGTTTGGAATCCTTAAAATGAAAGAAGTGGTTTCGTTTATCAATGAAGTCTTGTATAAAAGTTGTAGGGAGTTATATAGAAGAATCCAACTCGTACAACGTAATTTTTAGTTTTTTTACTAGTCGGAAAAACTTGTTTAATAATATTTTTTTTTAGTATTTTTCAAGGTGTTACTTAAGTAGTGTTTTTAAAGAAGTTATATTTTATCTTTTAACTTTTAATTTTTTTATTTTTTTCAATCTTTTGTTCTTCAAATATTTGTTAATTTTTTTAAACTACTTTATATAAGATAAAATTTTATTATATATATATTTTATATTCTTTCATCTAAAAGTAAGGCTTTATTACTTTTATTAGGTTTTAATGATATATAATAATTTTATTATTAATATATTACACTGTTTATTATAATCATTGTATATTATTTTAATATGATACTTCAAGATATTGATATTATAAATAAATGATATATTTATTTTATTTTTATTATTTTTGATATATTTTATATTACTCTTTTATTTTAACCATTATATTATTTATATTAAATATTTTATTATTTTTTAACATTATTATTCAATATATTTTAATTAAAAAATAAAAATATGACATCTAATTAAGTATATATTATTTTATTTTATTTTAAATTTGATTAAAAATATTTTAGTAGTTTAAAATTAACAGTAAAATACACAATATGAAAAAAATATAGTAACTAAAATTGAATGTAAATAAAAATAATTGATTTATAATTAAAAATTACATGAATTTAAAATTAATTAAAAAATTAAAATTATAAATATTCTAAAATATATTTTTATTAATAAAATAAAATAAAAATTTATATAAATATATCAATTTATATTATTTTATTTTACATTTATAATATATATAACTTCACCAATTCAAAAAGATTAGTCTAGGGATCACTAAATTAGTTTACAAGATAAGAATATCTATAAAAACTTGTTTATACATCATATATATATATATATATATATATATATATATATATATATATATATATATATATATATAAAAGCTAGATTAACAAATTTTATCATCAACTACTTTTTTTTTCTCAAACATAACCATAAAATCATTCATTTTAATTCTAAAGCTATATTGCTCCAGGTACAAGGTTAGAGTTTCATAGCAGTATCTCTGGGTTAAAACCAATAGATGCATCGAGTTTTGTTATAAGCCACCAATGAGGCATTACCTTGTTTCCTTCTCGTTATTATTAAATACATGTTGCATGACGGTTCCTGATGTGGTTGGACCTAAATTTCATCCTTTCTCGTGACACAATTCCTTCTTTTGTTAACATGAACCAATTTTTGACCTGCTCAGCCACACCAAAGGTCACATAAGCTATTATGTTACTGGCAAAGAGGAGGAGCAACCGGCTGTTTTTACTGGAGATACACTGGTAAGCTGACTCATCAGTCTTACCCTTTTCATTTATTGAGTTCTCGTGAAACATACATGTCCAAAAGATACGAGTTCTTAGGAAAGAATACAATAAATTGATTCTAAAAGCTATTCCGAGTGTTTGGAGTCAGTGTATATGACTTACCTTTTTGTCTCTCTGTGTGAATGCTTCTAAAAGCTACTTTAAATCCTAGATTTATTTTGTTATTGCTTTTGTTTTACAGTTTGTAGGTGGTTGTGGGAAATTTTTTGAAGGAACTGCAGAGCAGATGTATCAATCACTCTGTGTAACATTAGCTTCATTACCAAAGCCAACCCGAGTTTACTGTGGCCATGAGGTAATTATGGTGCTAAAATCCTCTCTCCCATAGCATCTTGGTTCCATGCATTGACCATATTTAGGATGCATAGTGCCCCAACCTAGGAGTGGTACTTGGTTGTCAAAGTTATTGTAGACAATCCTAAATATGCAATAGTCTTTCTTATATTTTATAGTAAGAGATTGAATTTGCTGCGTCTCCAGTACACGGTGAAGAACTTGCAATTTGGCCTCACAATTGAGCCAGATAATTTGAGGATACAACAGAAATTAACATGGGCTCAGAATCAGAAGCAAGCTGGCCTACCTACAATTCCCTCCACCATTGAGGAGGAGATGGAAACCAACCCATTTATGAGGGTTGATTTAGCTGCGCTTCAGGTTTGCCCCCACTCATTCCCCTTTCTACATTGAGATCCCACCCACCACTAGTGAAATAGTAAAATGATTTGAAAACTGATTTTGTAAAATAGAATTAGACTAAGGTGAAGGTAAAAGGGTGTATAATAAAAAGAGTATAAATTGACAGAAGAAAGTAATTCAGTTCTTTGTTCTAAACTTTGACAATCTTTGCAGGAGAAGGTAGGGTGCAAGTCTCCCGTTGAAGCTTTAAGAGAGTTACGGAAGCTGAAAAACAACTGGAAGGGGTAGTAATGGAATTACCGCACACTCTCCTGAACTGTTGGTGGTGTTGCCGAAACTGAAAAGGAGATACCAGATAATTGTCATGTTAGGGGAGTGGATTGTGATAAAATTTGCACGCACTGTCATCTAGACACGTATGTTACGTTGGTTAGTCTAATACTAAGATGTTCCATTTCATTCATGTCATATACTTGTGAACTTCAAAAACCTTCCTTTCTCCTCCTCTCTCTCTCCGTGTCTGCCGCCAAGTAACTTTCACCCGCGAAATTTTAATAAATTAAAACAAGCACAAAAATACAAGTATGGTTCATTCTGTGCTGGTTATAGAAAATAATGGATACGAATAAAAAATAAGAAAGAAAATAATGGCCTGTTTTTCATGTGAACTACTTTTTATTATTGTTTATTTTGGTTTTAGTTCGTGCGGTGATTGCGGGGCTATTTTTTTATTTTGGTTGGCATAAGCGAGGCGCAAACGTAGACAAGTGGACATTAATATTAGTAGCACAACGATTGTCACAACAACTGCTGAGGCGGTGCCGCTGTTACTACAAGTACAGAGTCGGCAATTAGTTAATAAATATTAAAATTTATATTTTCACGTAAATACAAAAAAATATTTTGATATTAACAACAATAAGAACAATTTTATAAAAAATATTAATTTAAAAATTAAATATTGATTAAAGAAATTGCAAAATATTTTAATAATTAAATAAAGTGGTTTTTTATCTATATATAATAAAAAAAGTTTAAAGTGAGAATTTTATTGTTTTTCCCTTATCCAATATTTTATTATTTTTATTTTTAAATTATTAGTTATTCTTGTTCTATATTTTTTTAATTTCATTTATTTATATTTTAAACATAATTTTCTAAATTTAGTTTGTCAAAAAAAAAATCCTTAAATTGAAGATGTCATACTCGTAAAATAATTTATTTAAAATTTTATATTAAACTTTCCATTCATTTTAAAATTTTGATTCCATTGTATTAATAGTGACTTTAAGTTTTAAAATTATTCTTTAAAAGGATAACACATCGTGTTTTAACTGTTTTATTGGAATTACTTTTTAATTAATTATACATTTTTTATGATTTTACTTTTATAATATTTAGTTTCATACTTTATTTGAATTAATTATGTGTGTGTTTTTGTACATATTAAAATTAAAAATATAATTTATAGATTTAATTTGATATATAAATTTTAAATATATGTACTATAAAATTAAAAAAATGTGATTATATAATAAGATTTTCTTTTAAAATTAATTGAAAGGGCAAGAATGTTTGGTTTTACGGGAAATGCTTGATACGAATTTCATATTCATGCTATCAGATATTTTTTTTTTTTTAGGTTAATGGTAATATACACTTTCAAATAATTTTATATTTTCGTTCAATGTTTAAAATTATTATACACTATTAATATATAATTTATTTTTTCATTTTAAAAAAATTAAGTTTATAAAAAAATATTAAATGACCACTTAAAAATTACATTTAAAGTTATAGAAATATTTAGACGATTGGTTTGATTGAACAAACATCCTATGACACTTGAAGGATTGTGAAATAATTAATTATGGATCACCTTTTAGGTTTAATAGTTGAGAACCGTGAGATAATTGATTATGGATCATTGGATTGAACAAGTGTGTGGACTTTTTTAACTTGATGTTTGAGATGTTTTAGATCATTAAGAATAAGTGTACTTTTAATTTTTGAACATAAATTGATTCGATAACACATAAAAAAAACTTGTTAGAATTTGTGAAGTTCTTTATCGATATTAAGATCCCACTCTTTGATATAATTTTGGATGTAAACATATTCCTTAATATGTTTCCAAACAAAACAATATATATATATATATATATATATATATATATATATATATATATATATATATTTAAAAATAAGATTATGTTATTTAAGTTATTGGTTTACTTAAATAATAATGTTTTATTTATTTCTAAGTAAAAATTAGTTTAACATCTTAATTAAAATATTTTCTGAATTTCATATAGAAATAACACATGAAATTTCATATTTTAAAAAAATATATATCATAATTTGAACTCATAAATTTTGTCTCTAATTATACAAATTCCACCCGGTCTTCATCAAGTCACATTTCAAAATAAGGTTGTGTTATTTAAGATATGTAAAAATTAGTTAACTGCTTAATTGAAATTTACTCAATTTTACATGGAAATTTCATATATATATATATATATATATATATATATATGATGATTTCAACTCATAAATCTTATCTCTAATACACGAATTCCACCTGGCCTTCATCAAGGAAATCACATTCGTAATTCGGAACAACCTCAACTCCAATCCTTCCCATTTTTTGGGGTAGCAAACAAATTTACAATCAACAAAACATTTATGATTTTAAGTGGTACCCTGATAAATTTTCTACACTTATACATAGAGAATCACATACTTACCTAAATAGTATAATAGTATAGTTGATTTTATCACATAAGTTGGCAAAGCTTGGATAATAGATCGGGTAAAAGTCACCCTTACTAAAAAAAAAAAAAAGAAAAATTGCTTGAATTTCAATTACTGGTTAGAATGATTATTTTTTCAATTTCTAAATTATTTTTTTAATTTGTTTTTCAATATGTTTGTATCGAATACTTAAAAAAAAATATGTACACGCATGAAAGTTTTATTAATTATAATTACTCTATAGCAATTTGTTAATTATTAATCTAAATTAGAAATTTTAAAGTAAAATATTTTTATTATTTTTATTGAAAAATATGACATATGAATGTTAGTGCATTTTTACCGTGATTCTTGATAATTATTTTGTTTATTATTTTCTTCGTTGTTGTAGCAAAACTGTAATTACCTTTTTAATAGTATTTTTTATTCTTATAATATTTTTAGGTGTGATTTTGGTCGTTTAAGTTTTTTTTTAACCAATTAAGTCTTTTATTTAAAAAATATATTTTCAAATTCTCATTTTCATAATTTCTATAAACATGGATGATTAAATTGTTTTAATTTGTTATTTCAACTCAACTTATTTACGAAAACATCAAATTTCATTCAATACAAAAAATAATCTCTATTTTTCTTCTTTTAAACCTTAATCTCACATTTTATAAATCTCTTCATTTTTTTTTTGTCAATTTTCTACAAAATTTTTGTTTTTAACATTTAAAATTATCTGATATATCAAATTATATATATATATATATATATATATATATATAAATATTTAAATAGAAAATATGAAAATATGAAATTGAAAATTTTAAGTAAAAATTGACAAAAGAATCACATTTTCTTAATTTTAAAAAATAGAGAAATTAATTAAAAACTTAAAAAAACTAAAATTATACACAGAAATAGATTGAGAAACTAAAATCATACTCCAATATGAATGCAATCTCTAGTATCTTTTTAAGAAACTAAAATCTTTCTCCAACATGAATGCAGTCTCTAGTATTCTAAAATAATTAATTAAAAGATGCTGCTCCCATTTTGACAATTACTAATTGCCTATTCTTCCTCTTATTTTTTTATAAGAAATAAATTAGAAATTTTGCTTGATTCTTTTTATAATTTACTAAATGCCAACTATTTTTATATATTATTTTTTAATAAAAAATCTTAATTATAAATTATTTTAAATTTATTAAATAATAAATAAATATATTAATGTCTTAAATTTTTTGTATGAAATTTAAAAAAGAAATTATTTTAGTAAATAAAATTAAAACAATAAATATTTTATTATTGAGAGAAATTAAAACATAAAGATTTTAAAAAATAAGAGTTTGTCCGGTTAAGATAGTTTTAAAAATACATATAAATTTATCGTTACCAATTAAGCTAATTAAATTTTATATATAAAAAAAGGTACATTCTATTAGCCAGACTAAAGCTAAAAACATAATTAAATACATTTTGATGGCACAAACCGGTAACTACAAAATATGTTTAAAATGTATTACCAAAAGAATCTGACTCATTACCAAAAAAAAAAAAATGTTCAAATTTGAATGATCACGGATAATCTAACGAAAACAAATTAGCAACGACTAAAATAATGAAAGCCGAATAACGATAACGGAAAAACAAAAGAAAAAAAGGAAAGAAAGAAGGATGGGAAGGCAATTCATCCGTTGGAATGGAAGGACGAAGGAAAGAAAAGTACAACAATAATAATATCCAATGAAACGCGTTTTGTTTATCATCATTCATTCTTCTACGTCAACCTCGCGTCCTCTCTCTCACACGCTCTCACAGTCACACACGAAACAAAACGAAAGAGAAGGTTTCAGCTTCCTGACCTTGACTTTTCTCCTCTCTTGTTGTTCCTATTCTGCTTCCACCGTCACCATGTCCATCGCATCGCTGGATCCACCTTCAAATTAAACCCTCTCATCGCGCACTACCCTCTCATCATGTCCTTTCTTCATTCTCCAAACTTCTTTTTCTCTCTCGCAATTAATTCCGCGCTAAATAACCTAATCCAAAATCCTATCCCTAACGCAAAACGAATGGTTTTGCAATAATCGGAAAACACCGCACGTTAAAGAGAACACGCGGTAGGTGGAGCGAAAGAGGTTAGGGTTTCGAGTTTCGACGAGATGGAATCGTCACCGTCGTCGTCGTCGTTGTCGCCATCTTCTGGAACCGAAACCAGCGGTGGCGCTGTCACTTGGTTCGGGATGAGTTTCCCGTTCCGTTCTCCGCTCTCGCTCGTCATGGATTACTGCACGCGCGAGGATTCCGCCGAGCCTGTGATTATCATTCCCCGCACGCGCCCTCGGTTTCAGGTTCAGGCTGAATCTGCTTCTGCTTCGGCTTCGGCCTCTGATTCTGATGAGAATGCTTGCAACGGCGCTGAGGAGGTTGCGATACGCATAATTGGGGCCGGCGAGCAAGAGAGCGGTTCGTCGCCGTCGTCGTCGAGGAGCCGGGTTGGGGAACCGGGCTGCGAGGAGGCGGTGGTTGGAAGGAGCGGGATGCTGTCGTCGGAGGCTCGCCGGCGAATGGCGGAGGAGAGAGTTCCGTTGGTGTCTTTGGATGATGGGATTGGCGGCGGGAGGGATTCTTCGTCGTCCTCTACCTACCAGAGGTATGACATTCAGCAGGTTGCGAAGTGGATTGAACAAATTCTTCCGTTCTCACTCTTGTTGCTGATTGTTTTCATCCGCCAGCATTTGCAAGGTACTGCTTCTTTCTTGTGTTTTGTTTTGTCTCTCGATTTGGATTTTGTATCAAATGCGAAGTTCGTGTTCAACCCATTGGATTGGATTGGATGGATTGTTTCTGATTTATTGTATGTGCTAGAATTTGAGGATGTGGGTGGAACAATTTATGTTGCTCAGGTATTAGAGATTGTATATGCTTGACTTGTTGGCCTGACTTCGACAATATTATGACTTGTTTGTGGAATGCTTTTTTACTCTGTGAATGTGCTCTTGATATTGACATTTTTGCTTTGATATAGCTTGGCTTTGTCTGCCTCTTGTATTTGGAGGCCTCTGTAGTTCTTCTCGTGGGATGTGCTTGGTGGAATAATGATTGATTAAAGAAAGGTTGCTTGCCTTTTTGTGCATTGTTATCAGTTCGTATGATACACGATACATTATGATTCACACTCCTGGCTATGTGAATCGACAAGCGAATTGTTTTGGTGCTCAAATTGCACCACGAATTGTCTGAATCGTGTTTTGCACATGAATCATGTGATTCTTGTGCTTTCAATAAACCCTTAGAAAGGGTTTTTTTTTTTCCCATAAAAATAGTGGAAAAAGAGGGAATGAACCAATTCTTTCCCTTCGATCAGACCTATGGTGGCTCATTCTTTCTATACTCTCTTTTGCCTATTTCTTCTTGTCTTCTACTCTTCTTCCCCTCTCCCAGTCTGCCTCATTGTGCTTTGTGTGTGTCTCACTCACTTTCTGCACTATTTTATTGTGCTGGTTTTGGTCTTTGTCTGTCACTCCACTTGCAAGCTTGGTGGTCACTTTATTAGCCATTTGATTTAAACATGTAAACATGCTAATATATATATATATATATATATATATATATATACACACACACACATATGTTTTTGACTATTTATATGTTTCTTTATGTTAAAATGCTCCTAGATATATGATTTTGTTATTGTTCATGAGTTTGTGCTTTTATATGTCTTTGTTAGTTGTATATGCTATGCTTTGTTGTTGATCATGAATCTTAAGATTTGTGATTTGGAAAATAGGCCATCCAATTAGCAATTTGGATCTTGATTCAATGAGGGGTGTCCGTGGATTGATTTTGAGCCAAAATGTCATCCGATCCAAAGATTAAAAAACATGCAGTTTGGTTTGGATTGCTTTCTTAAAAAAATTCAATATGATAAAATGAGGTTTGGATTAGATGATTCAGTATTACTGAGACATCCTTATATAGTTATATTATGTCCAAGAATATATTACAATCCGATGTTTTTTATTGTTAAGCCAAAGAGATGTCAATTGCTAACCAAAGTGTCATATGCGTATACCTCGGTTGAAGAACATTGAAAACGAGTGGAGATGAGAGTAAGTGAGACAGTAAAACGTGAAAGTTAAAAAGCATAAAACACATAAGTATACATGTGAAATGCACAGTAACATGTATATTAAAAAAATATCGATTCGGTTTTGGAAACACAACTGAAAACTGATCGATCAATCGGTTATTACAAAAAAAGTGGTCCAAAGAAATTCGTGGTTTTTGGTTTTTTTAGATTGATTTGTGGTTTTTATTTGGATTGGATTGGATCTGAACACCCCCTAGATTCAACTACCATGTTTTGGAGGGGTGGAAACTATGAAATTAGTATTGACTAACATGTGTACTAACCATTTAAATTAATTTTTGGTGTTTCTGCCTGGATAAATGTTTTCTATTAATTCCAACCAGAATAAACCTGGTGTGTGCTGTTGAGTGGCTTTCAACACAGTGTTGTCTTGTTGCCAAGGAAAGAGGTAGTGAAAGAAAAGATTACCTGAAACAATTTCTGAGGATCATGTAGGGTTGTTCCTGTCTTTTGTTTTTTGTTTCTCCTACTTGGAGGTGCCTCTCCTTTTTAAGGAAATAAGAATTTTCCTAATTTTTGGTGTTTCTGCCTTGATAAATGTTTTCTATTAATTCCAAGCAGAATAAACCTGGTGTGGGATGCTGTGTGGCTTTCAACAGTGTTGTCTTGTCACCAAGGAAAGAGGTAGAGGGAAACAAAAGATTACCTGAAACAATTTCTGAGGATCATGTAGGGTTGGAGATTGGAACTTCCCTAATGAGAAAGACGAATTTGTAGATTTAATTCTGAGATTATGTTAACTCTCGCATTTCTTTTATGATACTTATTTAATTATGTCAAAGTTTTACTTAGTGAAGAATACTGTACTGCTTGTTTCTTATGTTCCCTGTGACTGAATGTATCTTCATCTTTGCAACCTCTTCATCCCTTAAAGAAGCAGTGTGGTTATTACTGTTATTTATATTGAATTGATTGATCCTACAGTCTAGGATAGTGGCACAGGCAAGTGGCTCTCACATATAGTTTCAGTTTATTCTGGATTTCTTCTTTTGAGTTCACTCTTTCCACATAACTTTGTAATATTTATTTCTGCCAACTTGCAGGTTTCTTTGTCACAATTTGTATATCAGCTGTGATGTTCAAGTCAAATGAAATTGTTAAGAAGCAGACAGCCCTGAAGGTGCTATACCCAGATTTTTGAAACTCCTTTAAATTTCCATTTCCCAAATGAAGTATCTACATGTAAAATCCCATTCTCATAAAAAGTGGAAAATAAAATTAGAGAGTCTCATTGAAGTTCTGTTTTGCAGGGAGATCGGAAAGTCTCTGTTCTTTTTGGTATCTCTTTTGCCTTTATGTTGCATGTGATATGCATTTATTGGTGGTATCGGAATGATGATCTTTTATACCCACTGGCCATGCTTCCACCAAAAGCAACACCACCTTTCTGGCATACAATATTCATCATTTTGGTTAATGGTATGGATTTATTCTGTGTGCACACTATATGCAGTTATTACATTGTTATAGTTTGTTTACACTAGACAATTTTATTTGCTCTAGTGGACATAGAGACATAAGATGTATCTTAATAGTATGTGATTGAAATAGAAAAATGGCTCCTTAGTGAATAACTAAGCAGTTGGTTTTAATTGTTGAATGCTTAATTAACGAGCAATAGTAGGGTTATTTGCTTGATAAATAATGATGAAATTGGAGACTTTTTTATTTTTTCTTATGCTTCATAATTCATTTCTATTTGTAATATTTTATTTTTTTTAAATATATCTTGAGCGTGGAAGAATTGAAGAAGTACAATAAAATGGGTTCTTTTTGCATTTAATTATTGGCCCTGGACCAAAATTGAATAAAATAAAAAAAATGTTTCAGGATAAAGTTAACAGTTCGTTGGCAATAAGGGTGGCCTTACCTGGTCAACCTTTTGCTTATGGAAACTGCATGAATTGGGTTTTTTGAATCATAGGGTCCCTTGTTGGTGGGTGATCTATAATCTCATTGAAAATCTTTGTTTAGGTTTTTATAGTTTTCCTTGCCTTGGAATGGGGATAACCTTCATCACCCTAAACTTTTATCAACCCCAAAAGTTAACCATTCTAGCATGAGCTGAGCTTGAAAACATGTAATCCCCCTTTGTCCCATTAATTATGGAATTAATAAATTAATATCAATTATGATACTCCTGCCAGTATTATGGATGGATTTGATGCTTACCTCTGAATTTTTAGGTTGTATATTGCTTTTGTCTGGCTTGCAGCCAACCTTGGTGTAATCTAAATGAATTAATTTTAATAGTAAATGTTTGTTTAATGATGAGCCAAGATTTGTGGATCCTCCAGTATGTGTCCGTTTGAATTATTTTCCATGTTCTGTTAAATTTTTTCCCCCAAATTTGACTGTTTGCATAATACTTCACTAGTTCGCTTTCATTGACAACACTGAAAATGAGTAGTATCTTTGTAAATCCCTTTAATGTTATATCAATATGATTTTGAATTTTTGATTGTCCTGGTTGATAATTTCTCTGTGTCTTGGCTATCCCAAGATATTGGTATTTTTCCTGACATATAGTCATTCTAATTCTGTTTGTAGCAATTTTTTTGTGTTGGTATTAATGGTCACAATATACATTGACTTTTAGATACATTGGTGCGACAAGCTGCGATGGCTTCCAAGTGTTTGTTGCTTATTTACTACAAAAATGGAAGAGGTCATAACTTCCGTCGGCAGGTTTTTAGTACCTTAATTTTGTGAACAAGCATATATTTTTAAGTATAGTTTCCTCCTACAATCATCTGAAAGCATTTAACTTATTTCAAGGGTCAAATGTTAACTCTGATTGAGTACACTCTGCTGCTGTATCGTGCCTTGTTGCCAACACCAGTTTGGTACCGATTTTTCTTGAACAAGGATTATGGAAGTCTCTTTTCCTCACTGACCACAGGGTTGTATCTAACTTTCAAGCTAACATCAGTAGTTGAGAAGGTATGTTTTCATTCTTTAAAGTTGGCATTCCTACTTCCTAGTGCTATATTTTATGATTTTGTGCATGAACCTAAGTTATTCCATTTTATTCAACCTTCTATATACTTATTAGGTCCAATGCTTCGTTTCTGCCTTAAAAGCATTATCAAAAAAGGAAGTTCATTATGGGGTTTATGCCACAACCGATCAGGTAAAATAATGTGTAATATTCTCTGATTAAGTCTGAATCTGAATAATTGCACTATAAGTAATACTTCTCTCTCTCTGTTACTATGTATTTATATTGATACTGTTATATGCCGTTTTTATTTTTTTCTTGTTTGGAAATTGTAGCTTTCTTATATTTGTAAATGCACACAATATATTTAAAATTGGGTATGCAAATTTTAGATGCACAAGGAAAGGACTTGAGTCCTTCTATTAATTATGAACTATTAAACCTCTTTATTTGCAAAATAAAATAAATGAATTATATAATTCAGTGGTGTTCACTGTGTCTTCTATATAATACACTGCACAACGTGAAGATAGAGTAATTTAAGTTAATGCAACTGTTTTCTACCATATTACTTAAAATATATTTACTATCAGTATGGATTATACATTTTAATGAAGTGCACATGTATCATGGTAAATTGTTATATCAATCATGTATTGGGGAACTGATAATATTATTATTTAGGAATTTAATGCATGGGAGTATAAAAAGTTGATTGTGAGATGAATGTGTTGGATTAATTATTGATTCAATGCAATTGCAATGTTATTAATGGTGGATGCCATAGTGGACTATGGCAGAAACATGAGCCTATACACACACCATAAAAAATTGCGGAATATTATAAATAGAAAAATTAATAATATATATCAAGAACAATAAATTAGAAGCATATTATAAGAAATAAAATTCACTAAAAATATCACAAATAATAAAATTAAGGGAACAAAGAAGTACATAAATAACAGAGAAAACAAAAAGAGAGGAAGAGAACAAAATTTCAGCATCATGCATGGATTTAAAGAACAGGGACTGACTCCAGAGACAACAGAATTTCAGTTTTCAGAATTAAGAATATGAATTTATTTGTAAAACAGAATTATGTCAAGGACAATTTATTTGTAGAAACAGAATGTGATATTACAAATGGTCAGATAATGAATCTGAATTTCAGATTCATAAAACAGGACATTGAGGGGAAGAAAGATCAAAAAGGGAAAAGGGAGAGGAAAGAAACTAAAAAAAGAGGAAGATAGGGAACTAGAATTCTGTCAAGGAAGTAACAGAGGGAGGTAGTCCCATTACATGAGAAATAGGAATTGCCTGAAGACTGTCATGGGCTTGCCAGAGACTACTTCTGGTTTTTAGAGATGGTGTTCTGATAACTGGACATGAAATGGAGATAGTTCGGGTTTTATGTAGAGTTTAGGTTTTACATGGAGAGAGTGTCATGTTTTCTTCAAAAATAAGAATCCTAGTCTCACTTGGAGACTGTTCATTTCTTATTTAATATATAAAATAAAACTCTAAAACTACCATTTTTTTTGCTATGGCTGCAATTTCTTCCATGATTGTTATATAAAAAGCAGTCTCAATGAGTGACGAGAACAGCACTTCACCATGGTTTTTATATGGCGTTTCCAAACCTGCTATGCCAAGCACTGCCATGGCCATGGTGTTTTGTTCATATCAACTGCCAAGGGTGGAAGACTGCGAAAGGAAGGCAATAGGATATACCAGATAGAGACATTGGCTTAGTTGGCTGCATCTCTGCCTTGAGTTGGAGGTACTCACTGTACAATGGTGCAGAGGGTAATCATTGTCAGATGAGGTGACCTGTGCAATATTCACATTTTTAAACTGTTGGTTGGCCTTGGTTCTGTTTTTTTCCTCAAGGTGTCCAAACTCCAAACCTCCAGCAAAAAGGGCGAAAGGATGAGAATTATTATAAACTACGTTATTTGTTCTAACAATTTGAATTACCATGTTATTCTAAAATTTAATAACATTGACCCAATGCTGGTGTTTGGGGTTTTCTTGCAGATTTGAAGCTCTTCATTATTTTGAAAATATGAAGTCAAAATAGTTAAAAACTAGGTCATGAAGAAAGCAAATGCAGGAAACATGTTAAACCTCAATTCTTCCCTGTGCCACAACTGACCAAAACATTATTTTATCTAATCTTTATCCTTTAATTTAAATAACAATTGTAAAATGAATTTATATTACTGTTTTCCTACTTTTAACTTTTTTTTTTTTCGTTCTTTATTTCCTACTACGATTATATAACCACACATGTAAGATAGAAATCTCTAATTAAGTAGTAAAAAGATTTGGGATATGTTTGCATTCTCTGCATTCAAAAATGCAGTATGACCTCATTGCATTTATATATTTTATTTAGTTGTTTGCTTGCATGTGGTGGTTGTGTTAAAATAAAACATTATCTTCATTTGCCCCCATTTTTTATTCAGAAATCATTTTGAAGTGTTAAATTTAACAAGGGAAAGGGAAAGATACTTTTTTGTGAATCCTCTTTTGTTTACTGGTTTTATTTTACCACTCTTCATACTTAATAGTTTTACCCTTTAAAGGTTGAGCTTTGGTTCAATGGTAAGGTTTGTCTTGTGACTTTAAAGTCAAGAGTTCGAATTTTGGAAACAATCTCTTTACATACTGGAGTAAGGCTGTGTATGTCTACCCTCCCCAAACCCCACTAGGTGGAAGCCTCGTGCACTGGGTTTCCCTTTTACATGTGTTTACCCTTGTTTACATACCTGGCTACCTCAATATATCATGTATCTTTTGATTAAGCGCATGCTAAACAGATTGTTTCTGGTAAATAATTGCTTTTATTAGTATTTTTCAAAAGCTCTCAGTTGACAAAAGTGAGCAATTATTTCTCCAAAAGAAGCTGAATCAAACATGCACTAAGCCTTTTGGTGTCTTTTGAGAATCTTGAGCGCCTGCCTTCAAACTTGGAGCAAATTCTGCAAGTCAGCATAGAGGTTTTAGGAGTGTGGAGGAAAGATCTTTGTGGCATGTCTTGTTTACACTTTTGTTGAGTTTTCAACTGAGGAGAAAAGTTTAAATTTTCAAGTATAAGTTCCTGAGTTTGCATTGTTTTGTTGGAGAGTGGTTTTCTTATATTTTTTATGGTGCTTGGTCAATGAATATCTTTACTGTATGTGGTTATGCAGCAGAGCTGGTCTTTCATGCATTGATGTGGTTTTATACTTTTATTCTGTATTATGGTTGTTATTGATCTTTTATTTTTGCTATTCGGTGCTGTGTTTTTCCTTTGTATTTTTCATTTATTCTATTATTATGAGGTCTTTTCTGCCTTTAAGGAAACAACTCTATATATACCAATATTGGCATTTGTCGAAGTATCTTTTTTGGCACCCTTTCCAACAGTGATTCTAAGTATCTAAATGCAGGTGAATGCTGCTGGTGACATGTGTGCTATATGCCAGGAGAAGATGCAGGCTCCCATATTGTTGAGCTGTAAACACATGTTCTGTGAGGAGTGTGTATCCGAATGGTCAGTTTATAGTTTTATTCCTTGTTTGGACCTTTTAAATTGAAAACTTGCTACATATTTAAGAGAAATGAACTATAGGATATTTAAGAGTAATATATAATTTAGGGTGGACCAGCTATCAGTCTAAGAGTTTATCTCATAAGCTACATCTATTAATTCTCTGGAATGTGTTGTCCGAATACTTAAATTAATAATTTGATAGAATTTGTTGATCTTTGCTATTGGTTTACATCTCTCTTGCACCTAAAATTAGGCATATATTACTAGCTTTTTCAATCGTCTATACTCTAATACTTTTCTATGGAATAAGTTCAAAAAATCGAATAGGCTATGTAGTTATTCACTAGTAAAAATTGAAACCCTAGCTTGTATGAATCCTTAGACTATTTATTTGGCTTTTGTCCTGTTAATTTTTTTTCATAGTTTTCGATTTCTTTCTTGCTGCTTTTCCTTATTATCTAAGTGTTGCATTGGTAAGTTTAGCTTGTAATTGTATGGAACATGAGAATGGGGTATTTGGCAAAGGCAGGTGAATGGTATTTATCTCTTTAGCATTGTACTAGTGAGTGAAGAAACTGTGTTGTTGATGGAAATGGATTTTTTCTAGAAAGTGCACTCTGCTGCTACTCTTGTCCAGAAGTACTTCCTTAAAATTTAGGACTTTGATTCTTTGAAAAGCTTTTATTTTCACTACGTTTATATTCATCAAATGTTACGATAAGTATTTAGATTGTATTCTGATTTGTTCGTAATCGTATTTATCACTTCTCTCTTACCAACAAAGATGCATTTGTTTTCAGGTTTGAGAGAGAACGAACTTGCCCATTATGCAGGGCATTGGTAAAACCAGCTGATCTTCGGACCTTTGGAGATGGATCAACAAGTCTGTTTTTTCAGTTGTTTTAAGCTCGCTTTGTTTGGCTTGTTGGGTCATGTTTTTGAGCCAAAATCTTCCTGGAAAATGTCACGTTCTCTGCTTTGGTTAAATTTCCCACTAATGGATTCTAATGAAATTGAGATTGAAAAAAAAAAGAATAAAAGATATATTACATTTATGGGCTATAGTACAAGTTCTTTTAGTGTAAGAGGTCAGATGTACAAAGGGCTTTAGAGAGCTGGCAGATACTGAAACCCGCGTGGATCTCTTAACTCGATATTCGTCAGGTCCACGTTATGGAAAATTGTTTATAATATTACATTTCAAATTAATTTCCCTCTTCTCCCATACCATTTGGTAGGGATTACTTCCACAGGTATGCGTTGGTAAATTTATTCTTGAACAAGTTTTGACATTTTAATAAATAGATGTTTATCAGCATTGAATTTTGTCAGCATAACAAGTAGGTTGAAATTATTCTCCAGGAGGTATAATGTACTATCTTACTATAACGTGTAATGTTCTCTTTTTTGAAAAAATAGGTTACGTACTATTATACTGTCATATTATAAATATCGTATATGGTAAATTTATTTACCTATATAATAAATATTTTAAAAGTTATTTTTATGGTCGAGTGATAATTTTTACATGTTAGTGTATGATTATTAATTTTTTTAATGGAAGTAAATATTGACTGTTGGTTTGCAAGATAATATAATTACATGATTTGATTGGTTGGATTTAGATAAAACTTAAGGTTTGAACATGTTTTGATGCAGAAGAACATAATTTTTCCACAGTTCTTTTGATGTAAAATGAAGATTTGAGGTTTTTGTATGCTATTCAAACTTTTTATCTCACACATGTAAATTAACTTGCACTTAAACTTTCTTTTTTGTTTAATTTACTTTTTCTCACATAAGTTGCACAAAATTTCAAGTTGCCTTTTATAATATTAAAAAAAAAACACTATTCGAGTAGCATTATTTACAGTTAAAACTGTACTCGAGTGCAATTCGAATTCAAATATGGCCTCAAATTATTTAGCTTTGAAGGATCTAATCCCAATTTTTAAGCAGTATCTATTCTTTGATGACATAATTATTAAATATTCGAGATGCTTGCACACGTAACCTTTTTCTTTAAATACTATGAAGTTTATATCATAGATTTATTATCTTGTCTACATATGGGATTATGTAAGGAAAGAGTTGAGTGAAAGCTTAATTCTTTTTTATGTTAAAGAACTTGGATTGACAGTGGACGTCCACTATAATTGGATGACATGTGTTAACACACCAGGAGTTCATCAATCGATGTATGTGAGTTTTTTTTTTTTTCTCCGGGTGCGGGAGAAGTTTTTGCTCATTCGGCTAAGATAAAAAGAAATAGTATAAAAAATTGAGCAGGGCTTGTGGATGGAGAATGACAGGATGATTAAACTATCACTTTCAATGTGGTAATCCTATCCTGCATACACAAATATGAAAATCTGTAGAAAGAGAAGTGTGGATGCAGGATTGTGCAAAAATGGTTATGCAAAACAGCAAAAGTTAAAATTATCTCGGAAATAATTTTTTAATTTAAAACGAATCTGGGGAGATTTAAAGATTATGAAGGCATATCTTTGGTGGTCCATTGGTGGTCTGGCTGCTGCTCCCCACTGTGGGCATTGTGGGAGAACACATTATGCACTGCCTATCCTTCCTTTCCCCTACTGCATCACTTCAACTTTTGACTCTCTGCCCACCAAATTGCCAACTTCATGCCTTTCCATAATGACTTTGTTTGAGCCTTTTGACTCGTAATCTTCATCATCACTTTTTTTTGTGGGACTTCCTCTCTTTTTTTCTTTTTTCTTTGAAATGTCCATTTCTTTTCTCAGTTTAGTTTGTACTCCATCACTCCCTGCTTCGCTGTTACTACTTCGACTTTTCCCATTTTTTAACTAACTTCACTATGTATATATTGTCACTGCAATCAAATCAAAGTTAGCACGGCGCTAGTTTATTGTACCTCCTAAATTTCATTGTTTATTTTTCTCACTCCTCTAGTTATATGTGGTAAAATCATTTAAGGGTTATTAATTTATGGTTAATTGAAAAACTGAAGAAATGGAGAAATATATATTATTTAAATTTTATTTATTTGTTCGTTTAATTTTTAACAGGAGAAAGAGAAAACTCAATTTGATCATATACATCTAGTGATTTCCTTGTTAAAATTTATCCCCCTCCAACTATATGCTAATGCAGCTATGATTAGATTAGTATAACTAGTGAGCAGTAATTTACGAGTTGCATGAGTATTATTACTAGTACTCTACTTTGAACACCGTTCTTTGTTCTTTCGTTTTTCTTGAGAAACCCCTCTCTTTTTGGTTGCTTTTGAGCATATATAACATATATATTATGGTTATACTTTAGCTAGTTAGCCAGTGAGGTGGAATGATGTAGAAATAGTTCTAGTCCGGCCTCAACGACTAACGTACGTAAACATTAGATCCCAATGGAAATTAAAGGGAGAATCTGTTTAGAGAATGGGGTGCAAGCATGTCGTGGGGCACAATGCATGTGGTCATGAGGGACACTCTGACAGTATGGAATTCTTATGATGGGGAATAAGACTAACAAAAGCACAGCTGAATAATGCATACATTGCATATATGGCTGGTCTCCATATGTATGGACTGGAAGAAAATAGTGACCAGCTAAGGAGCCACATTATAGTTATATATTATGAAGAATGGAAATCATGTGATCAAACCAACTTTTATTACCAGCGAGTGAAAATAATAAATCATGGTTATTGAATAAAATTACGAAATATTAAGATTAAAAGATAAAACTATATGATTTTTTTAAGACTTGATTATTAAATCATTTTTAATCTTAATATTATGTAAATATGATTCATATTTACTCTTTTAATTCTTAATTATTTGTCTCACATTTACTCTCTATATATAATTTACCTATTTTTAAAAGATAAATATTAACATGTTATAATCATAATTATCTTAAAATTCGTAATGGAGGTGTAACTTGTTACTATACTAGGTTGTAAAAGTTTTATGAAATTTACTAAGATACACTCTCATATTTTTTACAAGGAATACTTTAGCAATTGTGCATTTCATGGATGTTAAATGTTGATATTAATTTGGCAAACAATTATGCTATTTTATACAAAAACTGTTTTTATGGGTTGTTTTCGAACATCAATATCTTTACAGTATCCACTTAAAGTTTATGTAGGTATAAAGTAAACTTTAAAACAAGACTTCTAAATTTTAATTAATAAAAATAATTTATAAAATTATTATAATTTATTTGAAAATAATATTTTGTATTTTTTATATGTAAAAGTTTATTAAATTAAAAAATTCATGTATTATATAGAATTTTTAATTTAAATAAAAAAATGAAATTAAATAAAATTTAAATTATAAGATGAATATAGACTATTAATTTAAATATATATAAAATATAAGTATCTTAAATTTAAGGAAAAAAGAGTAAACTTAAAATAATTGAAAAAAGAATTAATTTGAGAGTATAAGTAATTGAAATGTGAAATGAAAAATTAAATTTTTGTAATTTTTTTAAAAGTAATTAAAGTTAAGATATTTTTTTGGTAGTAAATTAAAGTTAAAATTTGATAAGTCAAAAAATAAAACTTGATATAAAATAATTAATAATCTTAGATTTTTCTAAAATATAAAAGTGCTAAATAATGATGAAATCTGATGTAAAAAAAGAGAGTAAGAAACGTCATGTTTAAGAGTGAGATGTCTCACTAATAATATATAGGGGTATATATAGGGGTTGATTATCGTAATCAATTTTATTTAAAATTTTAAATTAATAATAAAGTCAACCTATTTAATATTTCTGAAATATTATTGGTATTAGAAAACATTTTATTAGTTCTAATTTAAAAAAACTTTTTTCTGTTAAAATAAAAGTTATTTAAATTATATTAACATTATATTTTACTAGTAATTTAGTCCGTGTAGTGTATAGCCAACTTAATATCTAAGTTTTATTATTAATTATAATTAATTATCATTAAAAATTATTGACATTATATAATTAAAACAAACAACAATCAATATATGAAAGTGACAAGGTGAAAAAATATTACAAAAGATAAAATATATAAAGAAACTTCCAGTACTTTGTTTTAATAATTAATTAAAAAAATTTATTGTCCACTCATTTAAAACTTAAAAAAGATAAATATAATTTATTTTAAAAAATTAAAAATTATAAAATTTTAAAAGAGGTAAGGAAAAAGAGATAAATAATATAAAAATAAAAAAATAAAATAAGAAAACATAATTTTTTTAAGAGAAAAAGACAATATTAATAAAAGAAAGTAGAGATAAATATTAAGTGAGATAAAAATTGATAATGTCTTTTTATCTTTGACCAAAGTAGATATGAAAAATCAACCATGAAAAATCAACCTTTGCATAGAGAAAATAAAGTTTGTTTTCGTATAAGATTTAATTAGATTTTTAGTTGATGTAAATTTTAGATGAGGAGAGAATAAAAAATTGAAGGTAATATGTACTAGGAGAGGTTTAGTTACTTTAAGAATAACTTTAAGAAAGTTACTCTTCATTTTCATCTTTCATATTCTCTTTTAATCTAACGGAACTCTAACAAGTGATATATTTTATTCATTAGATGGTAAAAAAACGAAGGATAAGAATAAAGAAAACTTAGAGTTACTCTTAAACTATGAAGATATATTCTATATATATATATATATATATATATATATATATATATATATATATATATATATATATATATATATATATGACAAATATGAAAAAAGTTACTTGAATTATTAACATTATATTTTATAAACAACATATGCACTTAAAATAGAAATTAAGTCTTCATATATAATTTATATTATAAAAAAATAATTCATCTACAATGATTTTATTTTAAGGCATATTTTAATGAAGGGGTAGATGGAGTTTTTTTTCTTGAAAAGAGAGAAAATATAATCAGATGAAGGTTTTAAAAAAATTTAATTAATTTAGATAATTATTATTTTTAAGAAAATATTAAAAAGTAAAACTTATTTTAGGTCCTATGCTTTATCAACCGGGTCAAGATTAGATATTAAGGGTACCATTACAAAATTTAAATTTATCTAATAAATATATGAATATTAATTTTATATAAAACATTTTATAATTATGTATGTTCTTAAAATAATTCAAGAACATACGAAGCAAATATATTTATAATTATGTATTTTTTTTATATTTTGTTAGTTTTCTCAAACTTTACATAATGATGTGTTTGAAGCATGTATCGAGGTCTAAAGTATAAAAAATAATTACAACAAAAAATAGGAAAAAAAATATAAAAAAAAGTGATAGAAAAAGATAATATGTATTGTTATGTCAAAATTTAAATTTTCTTTCTTTTATATAATGTTTATAATTTTGTCTAATTAAAAAATATTAATAAATAAATTTTAATTATAAAATTAATTATAATCAAATCAATATAAATGAAACACTAATAATGTTATTTAATTGTAAATACAATCATTTAAAAATTTTAAAAAAGTAATAATGAATTATAAAATAAAAAATTATTAGAAAGAAAAATAAATTATACTCAAATATATTTTGTCTAAGAAGAAAAAATATAGTATCTTTTCAATAAAAACTATAAAAAAATATTTATTTTAAAAGAATATTTTCATTATCTTCACAATGAAAACATAAAATATATTTATTCATTAAAAAATAATACTTAAATATCAATATTTCTACTATTAAAATACCACATATATTAAAAAAAATTGAAAGTTAAGGCCCCACTCATCAACTTAGCTCCGTCCCTGTTTATCAGCCTTAGGGTTAGGTTGGCCTTTATCTTTTATGGGACTCAACTATTTTTCTTTTTTGTGAACCTCAATTACTATTTTTTTCATATAGCTTTTGTTAAAAGGAAATTAAATTGGTTGTATACAGGTTAATGCATGTATAGTTTTTTTGTTTTTTGTTTTTTTTTTTGGGGAGGCAGTGAATGCATTAGTTGAATTTGCTTTAAGAAAAACATTTATTTTTATCAACTTTCTAGTAAAGCTTTTGACTCAAATATTACTGGACAAGAGTGTCAAAAACATATTTAGGATTCGAAAAATAGGCAAAGATCTGTTTAAAGGAATCTTCTAACGTACTAACTAAAAGGATTTTTCATACTCTTATAAATGCGAGGACATCTCCTTACAAAAAGATATCAGTTAAATGAAATCACTTAATGAATTACTGTCGAATAAGGTATTTAAATTCTTTTTAACATAACTAACACGAGAATTTTGTAATTTAATTAAAATTTAAAATCATCAAGAAAATATTCATAATTAATCTAAATAAATAACTAAAGTAATATAAATAAATTAAATTTATAAGAACTTTTTTACAAATGAAAATGATATATATATATATATATATATATATATATATATATATATATATATATATATATATATACAGGAGTATAAATATAGATGATTTATGAAATAAAAAATAAATATAAAAATATTTATAAGTAATTAATTCAAATAAGTTAAGATTTGAAAACAAATATCGATAAAAGAAAATTTATAAATAATTAATAAAATTCAAAAAAATTTATAATCTATATAAATTAGTATAAATAATAATGAAATCATATATTGTAAAAATAATGTAGTATAATAGAGAATTACCTTCAAGAGTAAAATTAAAATTTATAATATAAAGATGAATTAATCCATATTAATTCATATATAGACTTTGTTTGCCAAGAAATTGTGCAAATCAACAAATAATCTAAAGTATGTAGAATCTCATTCTAGATCATGAGGTAGAGTCAAGTGCTGCAAATCTACTTTTTAATTTTTATTAATTACATTACTTTATAATTAAAACAATAATTTACCTATAAATATTGTTTAGGTTTAAACATGAATTTTAATTTAATTTTATCTTTTTACAATTTCATTCGAAATGTACTTATAAAAAAAGGATTTGCATTGTAAAGAATAATGATGCAGTTTAATTTATTGAAATCTATATCATTAAATTTAAACTTTTGTTCAATTATTTTGTTTGCAACTATGGAACAATATATAACACTAACTTATTCTTTGTGCGCGTACGCACAGATAAACAGTTGTATCGTTGCTTCCTTTCGCATTCTGAGAAAGAAGTTTGCCTTTCTGACAACAAAAATAAAAGTTGTCTACATATGAATATTCAATAATTGTCTTTTTCTTTTTATTGTCTAGAGAGACTAAATTTTTATTTTGATTGAAAACTAAAAAATGTTGAAAGAAAAATACTAGTGCAGCTTTCAATACACCCACACATATATAAATAATGTATATTTATAGAGACGTGGGTTCAAGTTGCCATGTTGCATGTCGATTTTCTTTATATGTATAATTAATTAATATATTCTTATTGAATCCTCAATAATTTTAATTCCTGTAGAGCGCTACGTGAGATAAAGAAACAAACAAAATGAATTTTATAATTTCTAAATATAGATTGTTTATTTTATTTACTTCTCTTTTTCCTTTCTCAATGAAGAGAATTTTATTGCAGATAATTAATTAATTTTCATTATATATATAACTTTTCGTTCAAATCCATTTTGATCATCACATTCCATTTTTCCAGTAATTACACACTTCACTAATCGTAATTTTTTTCGTTGAATTAGCACATTGATCCCTTGACAGAATTCCTTGACGCATAGATGTCAAGAAAAATGTTGATAAATATTAGTCTTATCCAGATTTGCTAACTTTCGAGGAAAACCAATTTCTTTTTTCTTTATTTTGTTACATAAAATTTTGATTATAAGCTATTTTAAACATAAAAATAAGCTAATACAACACACATATAGTTGATAATAGGGATTAATGATAGGGATATATAGTTGATTATTTACCAAATACATTTAAATAATAATATTCTATGTATAACCAATGAATATTATAAATTCAAAAGAAAAACGACAAAAAAATGGATTAAAATTGTGATATATAAATAGACTATGAGGATAACATTATGGTTTCTAAGAAAATGTTTTGCTATGAGTACATACGCGGGGCCTCACCATGTTTGTATAGCACAAAGTAGTGAAAAATTATATGCACAGACAAACATAAATAAATTAGGAGGGAATCTAACAGTGTAAAAGTTATAAGAGTTCAACTTTCTTTTTTGGATAAAAAAAGTGGTACTCTGATATTACTCTTGACATGATTTCAGGCTGATCGGCCGAACTGATTGGAACAGAAACTGACCAAGTGATTAGTCTGGACAATTCTTAGGAAGAGGTGAAAAGGAGATCGAAGAAGAAAGAGGGAGAAAATAAAATATGAAAAATTTTCTCATTTACTTTTTTAATAATATGAAAGGAAAGAATAAAATTTATGTAGGACTTATATATATTTTTTTTCAATATGAGAAGAAAAAATTATTCTTCATTTTTTATAAAAATATTTATGTTATTTTAATTATATACAATTTTTTTTTTATTTTTTATTTTTATACAACTAAACAAGAGAAAAAAAATTATAACTTTCTTTTTTCTTTAATTTTTTTTGTCCTTCCAAACAACTTGCATGGAACTGGTCTTAATTATCTACACCAATGAATAACTAGCTCAGAACCGATGAAAACCAGTGGTCTGGTAGTAAGTTTTTAAGGATGGCAAAAGTGTGACTCAAACTTCACTCCTCATAGAGGAATGTTAACCTCCATATTCTTCTACCACTACTTTCTTCTTCTTCTTTCTTTTGTACCTACAAGAGGGAAGGGGAGGAATGTTCTAACTATGTACTTTTTTTTGGTAGCTAGGTTTAAAAATTTAGGAGTAGGGAAAATCCACGCTTTAATTTAAGGAAGAGAAAACTTTAAATATAGTTCAAAAAGCTACTTAAATTATGTACTTTTAATGTTAACATATATGTGTTTTATTTTAGTACGTATATGTAATAAATAATTTGTGACAAATGAGGAAATATGATATGAACCTTTAATCTTAATGCTCACAATAAATGTGATTTTTTAAAACTTTATATTAAACTTAAATAATAAATATTTTAAGTTAATAATTTTTGTATTTTCATTAACAGCATTTATATAATTTATATTTATTAATTAGTTTATTTTTTATTTTACAGTAATATAATATCATTCTTTATATTAATTTAAGTCTAATTTGACGCAATTTCTTAAAATTTAATGCTAATTTATTATTTAGTATGCTATATAATATTAATAAATATATAACATAAATTTAACAAATATATAATATTATACATTAACAAATATATAATATTATATATTAACAAAAATATATAATATTATCATTGTACCCTACTCTTATCTCATATATAACAGAATGTAAGAACAGAGTGGAACAACATCTATCCTTTAAAAAAGAATTTATCATTTTGAGATTACGGATTAAGTAGGTCAGAATGTGTAAGCTAAGCCCATGTGGTACGGTAGATTGATAACTTTATAAAAATGTATTGTATATTATATATATGTTTTGTAACCTTAATTGAGATAATAATAAAAAAAAATATACATATTATCCATCTATCCTTCGTGCCGCGATTTCTCAATAATTATAAATTAAAAAATATATAATATTAATAAATGTATTTCAAGATTCAACTACGTTGATCGTTAATTAATCAATAGCTTTGTTAATTTAAAAAAGATTTAGATCTTCTTGAGTCTTCACCGTGCAACAAAGAGAGAAAAAGGTACAAGGTATAATAGTTCTACCTAAATCTTGTACCTTAATTTCTCTTTTCTTAATGTGTATAACACCGTAAAAATTATAAGGAACAAACTTTGCTTTTTGGATAAAAGAAGTGGTAGTGTAATATTACTCCTCAGTGAAATTCACAAATTTATGAAGACAAACGTAAATAAATTTGGAGAGGATGAGAATCTAACAGCAAAAGAAATATAAGGAATTAAGACGCAGGAATAATTTTCTGCATAAAAAGAAAAAACAATTGTGTGAATTGTTAATATTAGTTATGAGTGATATTGAATTGTATAGAGAGCCACCAGTCAAAGTCTATTGTCCATTAATTGGCCTTAGTGGCACACAATAATTTCTTTAGATATTGGACTTACTTTCCCGTCTCTGACTCTCATGGGGACAGTGACCCATCATGTCTCTACTCTTATGAATTCTGCAAAAACAATAAATTAATGAAATATAATTTATTTATTTTCACTATTGGCTATTTTGTCACCTACCTGCAAGTCCTTTTTCGTCTTTACAATTTTCATTTCTTTATAGCTCTCGTTTTCTCTCGTCAGTCCAGCGCAGATATCCATAAAAAACATACCTGATTTAGGGTTTCTGCCACCATCTACCTTGCTTCTCCTCCCACCACCTTCTTCCTACTTAATTCTAACTTCAACTTTCTCTTCTATTCTCTCATCCAAATTAACAACAACTCTTTCAATTCATACCTTCTTCCTCTCATCTTTCAAAAATTCAAATTACTCTTCCCCTACCAATTCTATCTTGTGTTGGATTAATCTTTCTTCTTCAATATTGATCGGATCTTGCACTTCTCAAAATTAGGGTTCCCTGCACTCTCTGACAATGAATTCTTTGCTACTGCCTATTTTCTTCTCTAGGTGTTGGATTGATGGTGCTATATATATGTTGGTACTAATTTTTGCCAAAATGTTTTTCAAAATGAAACTTAATTCTGAGTTGCATGGACATGCATCTGTATCTTCTTGTACTACCTCTGGCATTTGCTGCGATTAGCATTCTTATCCATGCCTCTAGCTACTTCTAATTAGTTTTTCTTTTCTTTTATTTGAAATTGGCCTGTAGAAATGCCTTTTCCAGAAATATCTTCTCTATTGCATATAGTAATTGGCTTTGCTATAATTACATTAGCTAAATCATGGGTTCAGATCAGGATAAGGGTTTTGTTACTTTAGCAAACTATTTTGTCTGTTCATTTGACAGAATCTGGATATATATATACATACATACTCTAACCCCACATATATTTGCTTAAAGTTTTTCGCTAAACCTGGATAAATATATAGTTTTATATATTAATTCTTAAAAGGCATTGATTAGCCTTGTTTTGAGTATCAATCTTTAATTAACTATCTAGGTAGATGTATTTATTATCTGTGTGGCAGCAACAATATTACCGAAATACACAGTACATATTCCTTCAAATTAAGCCTCATCAATGTGATCATGTGACCTGTCTCGGGAAGGATATTAAAGTGTAGACAAGATATGCAATGCATCGTTGTACTCGATGACATGGGAGAGAAAGAGAGTGAAGGAGCTTCCTTCAGCCCACGCATGGGTTCGGGGGATTAAAGGGTTGCTGAAGTATCTGCTGACTCATTCATACACACACAGTAGGGTTTAAATAATGAGGCCATTTGCTACTGTAATTGTGTGAATGAAGCGGGAGATATTTTGCATTCCTCTTTCTCTGTGCTTGGACTGAAGGGGAGCTCCTTCTTTCTGTTGCCTCCATTTCTATTATATTTATATCAATATAGCTCTCTCTTTAATTTTCTTGTCTCCAACACCTTTCTTAATATACATCTAAGCCTAATCTTTATACACCTCGCCTGGCACAAAAAGGTGCACAACTGTAGCTGATGTAACATATCGTCTTCTAGGTCTTTGTAAGTATTAACTCTTCACCACTAGGATGCCCAAGATTCGGCAAACATCTGCAACTGTTGCATATGAGTTTTATAGCTTCATGCCCCACCCAGTACTTTTTCACTTGCCAGGAAAATCATCATGATGTCCAACGTACCTATATATAATTAACCTATGTAATAAACAGTTTCAAATGTCTCTATTTTTTTTTTTTTTTCACGAAAAATTTTTTTATTGAGTTGACACTAATTCTTTTTGAAATATTGAGATCATTGAAAAAGTATTTATGTATGTAGATAAAAATTAAACTTCTGACTAATGTTTAAAAAACTAAGCCATTTATAAACAACATTACATGGTAGTAATTTGTTTTTGCTCAATTTGAAATGATTGCTCTCATATGATTGTTTTGCGTGTGATTACTTTTACATAACATGTTTTTCAGGGAGCGAATCAGCACTGTACGGCGTGCTACTTTCCTTTCTGGATCTTTTACAAGCTTAGCTAGCTTCTCTCTCTATCTCTCCATACTTTCCTTCAATTTTTTTTTTTGGTGGCTGAAAAAGCAAAGTTTAGGTCATGATGGGTCCAATATTTCACTCGTTTGTATTCGTTTCAAACTTGCCTAGTGTTGAAGGTATCAATCTAAACCTTAATTCTTTTCCACTCCTAATTTAAATTCACTAGAAATGGTAAATATGGGTTTTGGAGATGGATCGGACTTCATTTTCTATTCAATTTCCTTAGCATAAAATGACCAAGTGAAGTATAATAATATTATTTTCAGATATGTAGAACTAGACACACTCAACATACAAGCAGATTATGATGTCAGACAAAAGCAGTGACAACATAATATAAATTGTAGTCTTTTGGTTAATTAGCCCAAAATCCTACGACCTACTTCTACGTACATGTATTTTTGTGCAAAAAGAAAAAGAGACTAGATTTTCATCTCTTCTGACTTCTTAATTATACACAAATGCATCAATGTAGGAGTAAGGTATATAGGATTTTATTGTGTCAATTTTTTTTCTCATATAATATATTCTCTATTCCATTTTTAGTGATGCTTTAGGAAATTTTCATTTTCTTTACTGTGATTGTCATTTAAATATTTTCAACGAAAATTAAATAATTTCTTTCAATTCTATCCCTAACAACCAACAAATGGGTGGTTTTCGAACCCTAGTAATTTTTTTTTTGACTAACTATCATTTCATCATCTCTCAATAAGAATAATTTAGCAAAACTGCACTACTCATTACTGTTTTATTATGACTTTCTTAATTTTTAAATCAAAACCTTAAACAACTGTACTCGCAGAAGAACTATGGAGTAGTTCTTACGCGCCAGTTACTTCGTCTTTCATTTTCTGATACATGTTATTAGCTAATGAATACCCTTTTGGTTTTGAATATAAATTAAAAAAATTCATAAATGTTGATTTTAAATATAAGTAATTTTTAATTAATTTCATATATTTAATAAAATAATCTCTAAGATATTTTTGATTTATTAGAAGTTCTGATTTCGATCATATTTTTTATTTTTAATATCAAATTTTAATAGAGGGTAGTTAAAAAATTATTATCAAATTAAATGAGATTAATACAATTAAATAATATTTATATAACTTTTTATTTAGTATGAATATTTTTTTTTACAGACGAAAGTAAATTGGCATCCTTGCATGTGAAGTAAACTGTGCATTTAGTTATTACAAATTTAGACACATTTGACTATATTGAAATTTGACATAAATATTTTTTTTATTTACATAAAAAATATTTTTCAATTGATTGTTGAAGATTTATTATTTTTGAAGTGTAAAAATAATTAAAATAAATTTTGTCTCTTCTAATAAAATCTTCTCAATTCTGGGAAAAAAAATTAACCCTACCATCATATTTAAGATACATAACTATCTACAATTATTTCAGACATTGTTGATAAATATGAAGAACTGAGAATTTATTGATGGTGATTGTTATATGTACATTGATATGGCGATCATTTTGCAGATACCGTGGCTGTAAATATACTCTCCTGAATAATTTGGACCTTAACTCCTTTTATATTAATGTTATGTCAGTGATGTACTAATGTATATTTTCAAGTATAAAAATTAAACTCTTTGTATATATTTTTTTTTCACTCAGGTACAATAAAACACAACTACAAGACAGCAAAGAGATGAACTCTAAGGGCAGCTAAGACTATATTGGGGGAGTCTTCCAAAAGCACTCATTCGAAAGATTACGAGTATGTGCGCACTGCCAGTCTCGCGGGAGAAGTTCTTTGAATTTTAAAAGTTACACATACAAAAATTATACAAAAGAATTTAGTGTGTACGATTGTGAGACACATTACATTCTAAACATTTTATTATTTTATTTTTATGAGAAAATTAATGATGATACAGGTAAAGGATGACTAAAATAGAGAAAAATACGAAATATTTTTGTAATTTCAAACTACTTTTACCTAACTTAAAAGATATAAGGAGTGTAAGTAAGGCTCGATTCACGAATTTAGTTGACCCAACTTCTTACAATTTAATTTTTTTTGTTCATTGAATCAATTTGGGTTTATTTTTTTGACTAACCTATACATAGTATTAATAATTATTATTATAATTTAACTTATTTATCAAGTGTGTATTGCTTAAATACTCACTCACACTAAACGTGTATTGTGATGTATAACATTTCATACCATTCTTTGTATATTAAATTAAATAGGTTTGCATGCATTTCATATTAAATAAATATTTTATTTTTCTTAATTTTATCACTCAAAATTTTTTAGTCTTGTATGTATGATTTTAAATCTCAGGAAGGTTCTTGAACAAATGAATTAGTCTTGGAATTCAAAGAATAATGAAGAGCGTGTAGAAGCTTAAATCCAGTGAAGGATGTGTTAAAGGTTCAAAACAACGACAAAAATTAAAGAGTAGTAGCTAACGATTGTGGAAACATTGGACTTCTGTCCAAGAGCAGCAGTTGTGGTGTGATGTGACACCATAACATCTTAGCTATAAATAAACTCTCTTGGAGTTAGGAAAAAAAGGTTCTAAACCTTGATGATTAAGAGCTTAAAATGAGAGTCAAAGGTTGTTTTTTTTTTTTTCCACTCTTCCTTTTACTGATTTTATGCTTTCTTTTTCTTCTTGTTTAAGTTATATGAATGTGTGAGTAGTAACTTTTTTCTAGGACTAGAGCTTAACCTTTGACAACTATTTATGTTTAATTAAATTATTTTCAAGTTTTTTTTTATCTCTTCTCTTGTTTCTTTCTTCGTTTTATTAATTTATCTATACGAATTGATTGACTATCATTTTTCATAAACTTTATATGCTTATAAGGAAGAACTAAAAAATTGTTGATCCTTAGAGAAAGAATTTAGAAAATAAACCACAAAAGTAGGTTTAAACCTTTAAGGAGTCAATAGATTAACAAAGACTATGATAACTCTAATTGAACATAATCGTCATGTATAAATGTTATCTTAGGTCAACAAGAACATTAACATAGAGATTAAGAGAATATGAAGTTATGGTGTGAATCTCAATCCTTAAATTTTCTCATCATTAAATTTTATTAAAATTTCTTGATTGCTTTACCCTTGCTTGAATTAAAATTCTCAATCAAATTATCCATTTTCATCTAACTAATTTCTTTTAATACAATTTTCTTTAAATTATCTTTGTGTAAAGATTATATTGCCCCAAATTTTTATGAAATACAAGATGCATGCTCACTAAATTAAATAATAAAAATAAGAAACTAATATGCAATTCTACAATCCTTGATATTCAAGGAATATGTATACATTCTCTTATAGATTAGACAAAGTAATTGAAGTTAAATTAGATAGATTAATGGAAATCTCATTCATATATTATAATGTATGTGATAAATCCTTATACTTGTTATTTAATTTCCCTAATCACATTGCATTATATTTTTGTTGTTTTCTATGTATTGATTTTGTAGACTATCAAATATCCAAGATACTTGAAAACTTGTTTTCTATGTATTGATTTTGTATGAGGACCAATTTTACATATATAGTGAGATGACCAATTTTATGAGTTCAAATTTAACCTATAAAATCATACATGGATGATCAAGATTTAAAAAATTAAATAATGTGAAATTTTTTAAAAATCATACATGCACACACATGCATGTACATAGAGATAGGGACATATATAGTGAGATGACCAATTTTATATAAGTTCAAATTTAAACTATAAAACCATACATGGATGATAAAAATTTAAAAAATTAAATCATGAGAGATTTTTTAAAAATCATACATGCACGCACATGCATGTGCATAGAGATAGGGACATATATAGTGAGATGTCCAATTTTATATGAGTTCAAATTTAAACTATAAAATCATACATGGATGATCAAGATTTAAAAAATTAAATCATATGAGATTTTTTAAAAATCATACATGCACGCACATGCATGTATGTGTGTGTTAGATCACAATTAAAAAAATTGACTATAATTAAAAATTTTCTTAAAACAAGTTAGGTCCATTGTTGACACCATTACATGGTAGCGACTATGACAGTTGTAGTGTGGTAGTGATAAAGATGATGTTGGAAACAATAACAATGATGACATCATAAAATATATTTATAATTATATTTTAATATTAACATTTTGCTATTGTTAATCTTTATCTAAAGATTATTATAGAAAGATCTCACTTACTTATTATAAAATTATAAAAAGAAACACAAATTTGTTTCCTCTTATTGGAAAAGAATAACATCCTTGTTACAAATTGGAATGTTGAGATGAATGACATCCCTACCATGTACAACCCTAACTGATTTTGAAAATTTATTATTCATATAAGAACGTGAAAGAACTCTTATTTATTTAAATTTAGAGAAAAATTCACAATTCTAAATAAATTATTTACTAATTAACTTTTTTTTTTTACAAATATTAATATTAAAAATACTATTTTATGGAAGTTAGTATTTTACTTTGTCTTCTCCTATTTTAGTTAAATTTTAAATAATTGGGTTTGCAGTTATTTGTGAAATAATATTTTAACTTAGTTAAAATAATGAAATGAACTTATAATTAGTTAGTTTCCGAAAATGTTATGAATTTAAGTAAGTTGGAAGTGCGTACGAATTAAAATAAAATTAACAAGTTCAAATATAAAAAAAGTGATATATATATATATATATTATATATAGATGGGTATGAGAATAATTAATTCAAATAAATGAGTAAGTGAGGGTTAGATTTGAGGAAGTCCAATTACAATTTTGATTTTTTTAAAGAATTTTTGGTTTCATATATGTTTAGTTTAAAAAAATTATTTTGATCTCTTAAAGTATTTTTATTAGACTAAAATAATCCTGCTGTCAGTTCTATATATTAATGGTGTTAATTCTTTCGGATATAATATTTTTTATAATTTATTACGTGTCATTAAGTTAATCAGATTGGAATGATAAATTGACAAAAGAATTGAATTAGTTTAACAAAAACATTTTAAGAAACTAAAATGAAAATTTTAAACTTATGAAACTAAAATAAAATAAAAAATAAATTAAAGACTAAAATTATATTTTATAGTTGTTATATTAATTAAGTGAATGGGCTATTAAGTAATTAGCTTGCTTGAAAATTTATCTTAGAAGTTTGTAACCGCACAGGTAGTCCACATGATTCTTGAAAAAAAAATATTGAGTCTAAGGTATTATTGGGCTAACTTCAGGTTTTCTCTGGACCCAATTCACACGCTATACACTGATCTCCAATCCAAGATAAATTCTCTAATTCACCCTTGGATTGGAAACTACGGATGCATTTCGATGCCTTTTTGGGCTACTATTGAGCTGGGAGGACTTTATGAAAAAAAAAAAAAATAGAAAGAGAGGCTGTTATTAAAAATTTATTTGAAACTTAATGGACCAGATTCAGTAACCCAAATTGCAAATATTCAAAAACTAAATCCCAGGTTAGAATCACATTTGGGACTGCATCACAAACCATTGAAGTCAAATAAGAAAGAAAAAATGGAGAGAAAAACTCGGATTACAGCTCAAACAGGTTGAATGTAAGCTTAGTTGATAAAATCATAAAATCTAATAGAAAAATTGAAACAAAAGGAAAAATAAATATTCAAAAAACTAAACTAACTAAACGTAATGTTCCAATAGGAAAATCATAATTTTATGAATAATATTTGTTGTTTTTTTAGTAAAAAAATATAAAGAAAACCACAATGTTTGAACTTAATATCTTGTATATATTATCCAAATCTCATTACTAATCTAACTCTAATGTTTTTTATTGTTTAATATATTGTAAAATAAAAATATTATTTCATTTCGTATGATGCAAGGGAAATTAGGACGTGTCAAACTTACAGAAAAATGACACTTTTAATCATTTTTATCTAAAATAATTTTTATTAATCTAATTATTAAATTTTAAGTTCTCGTACATTAAGTTTATAAAATTTTACATAGTTAAAAATTAATTGATATTTTATTTTAATGTATAATATATTATTTAAAATATTAGCAAATTATTATTACTTGATTATATATTCCAAATTGTATTAATTATTACTATTGACATTTGATATAATCTAAATCTAATTATTTTTCTAAAGGATTATTTGAAATAGCATTTTTTTTTTGGTAAATTTCAAATATTACTGAAAAAACATCTTTTGCCAGCAACAAAATTGTCTCTACAAGAATGACTTTTATGAAAAGTTTTGTAACGATATTTGGTATAGTTGTCCCTACCTACGTATTAACCACGATAATTGTTGCTATCATTTTTCTACATTTGTGGCTGTCACAACTAATTTGTGATACCCACTAAAGTTGTTGCTATATTTATATGTCTCAACCACTGCAAAATGTAATGCTCTTTGTTACTATAGCAACCTAATAAATATATTTTTAAAATACTTACAACTACAACTTTAGACAAGTCGAATGATCTAAAATAATACCTCAATAATATTAAAATGACAATAATAAATCCTTAAGTAAACGAAAACATTATTGAGATTTTCAAGCTTCTTCAATCCCATTGTCATACGCTGGAAAAATCCCAATGAATAAAACAGGTTAAAAAAATTTGGAAACAGTGTTGCTCTCTGCTGGTGCCATAATCACAAGAATATTTTTCTTATAATAAGAGTACATATAATTTAAATAATAATGCGATATCATCGTCTAGTCACGTAATACGAGTCACAAACAAGACTTCTGGAAATAAAAATAATTACAACCACAATCATGATTCCATAATCACTTAACTTGATTCTTTAATTCCCAGAATCTATGTGAATCCTATATTCACTTATTTTATTGATTTCTAGAATCAGTGTGAGTTACAAACTCATGCGAATTAAATTCACTTGTCTTTTGATTTTCAGAATCACAGTGAGTTCCAAACTCACTATGTCCCAAACTCACTGTGAATCCCATATTATTTTTTGATTCTCACAATGTGAGTCCCAAACTCACTGTGAATTCAGATTCACTAATATTTATGAGCTTCATATCATGAAATGACATCTCATTGCTTCCTTCATCCCATATGAAGGTTTTCATATATCATCTTAGATATAGATATGCTTAACAAAAATATAACTCATCCTTGTGATGATATCTCATATTTTACTGATAGAACAAAATATATAGCATCATTCCTTTTTAGAAGGTAATAACCAATTCATACAACATGCATTATATCCAAACCATGACGATATTATAATATCATAACTTCAATTAATAATATGAAAAAATAAATCATATAGGTATATAAATAAATCCATGTAAATATATAAATATATATATATATATATATATATATATATAACCATAATACCTAATATATATCTAATATATAAGCATATAATATATAAATATATTAGCATACACGAGCCAATGCAACTTTTCGTTGTTGTAATGCATATATGTTTTGGTCAAAAATAATTCGATGCGATGTGTTCTTTTTTCTATAGTCGTACATAAGGACCAATGCTCTCCTAGGGCAATCACATTTTGCACAACAAGTAGTTGAAATTCATCATTAAAATTTATAAAAATATTCAGAAACAACATCAAACCAATTTATACATTTAGAAATTATATCCAACATCAAACCAAACAAAATACAGTCCAATCATAACATTTAGAATGTCACTGGCCTTAAATTCTTCTTATCAAGAACCCTTAAAAGTTACATTCATCTAGAAATATAGCATGGATGATTTTGAAAAGAAAAATATTTTACTCATCTTAATTTAGAGTTAATTATTGTTCTATCTTCTCCCACCAAATGACGACACTCCCCAAATTCATTCTTCCTTCAGTTTCTTTCTTTTCCTAATCTCTGTCCATTAGTATTTTTCCTATTTTACTATTATTTTTATTTTATTTTTTTAGAACTATTTACAATTTAAATTTAAATACACCCGTTTGTGATTTTCTCATTGAATTTTGCTGAGTAAGAATATGGAATACTCACGTGAGTCCCTTTCTTTTTATTATATATTTTTGTTAAATTTTTTATTTTCTTTTATAACTAATAAATAATTTTAATAAATCTTATAATAACCATTTTTCATTTCAAACTTCATAACAACCTAATATTTTTACTAACTAAATAAAATATATAACTAAATAATTATTTTTTGGATTTTAGGATGTTAAAGAAAAGACCATCTTTCTCATCAACTAAAGTTGTTGGGATAAAATAACTTTTCTTATTAGTTAATATCATTACAATAAAATATCTTTTTTCACCTGCTAAAGCCGTTACACTAAAATATCTTTTCGAAAGTTGCCGTTGTATCTTAATTTTTCTTAATAAGAAAAGTTGTGACCACAAATTATTCTTTCTTTATAACTTACATTAGTGTAAAATTTTATATAAATATTAAATTTTGTTTTAATGAAAATTATATATTATTTTTTAAAATTAATATTAATAGAATTAATTTAATTCTCATCACTATTTAAAATTAGATCAAGTTAAAACTAATAAAAATATATACTTGCTTAAACACAAATGACAATATTATTAATGTAAAAAAATAAAAAAATATAAACAACACATATAAATATTAATAAATATCACAAAATACTCTTTACATGATTTAATGAGTAAAGTTCTCATTTTTACCAAAACAAACTAACATATAATAAACAAATAACTGTATTAATTCTTCTTCTTAACTTTACCTTGAATATCCCTTGTTGAATAACCGCCAGTTGACTTGCAATTGTAACATAAACAATTTTTTTATTTAACATATTTTTCTTAAATAGTTAATAAATAAAAGAGAAGTTATGAAAATTAAAATTAAATATTATATATATAATATGTGGGGTCAATAGGTGACTTAACATGGGTAAAAGGTAAAAGTTGAACATAAAATAATAAATTAACATACCAACGTAAATGTTAATTATTAAAAATCAAACCCTCCCTCCCATATAATAGTTTCAACCTCACACATATAAAGAAAAGAAAATGTCAAAATTAACACTACACTTCTAATAAATATTCACTCCTAATACCAATTAATTAAAATAATTCAAGAATATAAGCTAAACTTGAAAAAAAAAATTCATAACTTACTTATGATGTGCAACCACGTTGTTGGTAGTAGCATCAACGTAATAAGGTATAAACACATTATTCATTTTAAAGAAAAATATAGTAAATAAAGTTTTATAATACAAAATTACTAATTTGTTTGACTTTTGTACTATTTAATAATAATTCATACTTATTGAAAAATATCCATTGCAAAAAAAGATAGTTGTCATCATTTCTTTAAGTTGTTTTTTCATCTATAATTTTTTTGACATTTTCTCTCATTTTATGTTTTTCTTGAAGTTGGGTCTCAACTTCCTTTAGTTTCATTTATATACTTTGATGTTTTCGATGCTCATTTGTCAATTGTTCTTGTAAATTTGCGATAGATTTTTTCTTAGTTGATTGAATGCCAACACCAAAACCATGACAATACCTTGATCGCTCTCCTGCAATTGATTGAGAAGTTGCATTAGTAATCTAGTCTTGCTTTATTTGTATCGTTAATTTCTCCAAAGTAACTTATTGAACCTTTGTCTATTATAAAAAGACAAATATATTCATTATTATTATAACATATGATTAAAAATAGTAAATTAATTATAATTATAATTATAATTTATAAATTACATCAATGGGTCATTCTTGAACTTTAAGATACGCATGAGGAAACCTCACATCCTTTAAGATTTTACATAACTTAACTTTTTTATGCTTTTAACATTATGTAGCATGGAGGAGGAATTATATATTTATCCCCATTCTCAATTGGATGAAGTGACTTTTTTTTGAGCCCCATATATTGCAAGTTTAATATAAACTTTTAAGGTATCTTTTATCTTGCCTTCAATGTCCAATAATGTAATAACATTTTGACAAATATTTTTCTCTACGTGTATCACATTTAGATAATTTTGAAAGTTTTTATTTCTTCGTGAGGAAATTTATTCAAATCAAATCCATAAGTGGTAGGTAGAGAATTTACATCTTGTTCTAAATCTATGGAATCTTGTGTTCTATTTGGATCTAAAGAGTTTTCAACTCTCTCTACATCTATAGTATTTTCTATTAGCTCGATCTGAATATAAAGAGTTTTTAACTCTCTCTACATCTATTGAGTCTTTTATGACCTCCCTATAAAAAAAAGTCTTTAATTTTCTCTACATCCATAGAGTCTTATACAATCTCTAAATAAAAAGAGTCTTCTTTCATAGAATCAAAACTAATTGATTGAAAATATATAATTAGTATATAAAAAATTATATAAAAAGCAAAAAAAATTTAAGAGTCTAAGTATTATCTAAACAATTTATTTTTACCAATTCTCTTTGTCCCTCTTCTAAACGTGCATGTTCAACATATTGTTATTTTTTATAAAAAAAAATATTTGTTGTAACCGAAGAAATAACTTCGATAATAAATTTTGAAAATAAGATATCTTTTAGCAAACAAAAACTAAATATCCTATTTTTTTCAACCTCCTATTTTCACGGTATGCTATCCTAGAATTTGAACAAGTGACAACATATTTAATTATAAAATAAATAAAAATATTTTACTAAAATACAATAAAAATATATAATTTATTAAATATTTTCAACGAATAGCTCCTAAAAATCTATCTTGAAGTTGGTTTTAACTTTTAAGGAGAAAAAATATCTTGATTATAAATTTAGGTTTGATTTTGGTTTCTAACCATTATTTTATGAATTTGTTAGGTAAATAAAATAGAAAAATTTATTTCATTCTATATATTCTTCTTGATTAAAAGTTTCTCAATGAAATTGTGTTGTTGTATTCTTTTTAAAATTTACAAAACATAGTACAATCCAGTTATTGAGATATATTTTGAATTGATTAATATTATCTCAAAACATAAAATATTAGCTGTGGGACTCCAAATCTATCCAGTTAAGCAAAAAGGATTCTGGGTTCAGCCAGGTAAGCAAGAAGAGACAAAAACTTGAACTCATCACGCTATGGGACCCCAGATTGATCCAGGTCAGCAGGGGAGACAAGATCCCACACATTCCAAGAGTGTGAATCGGTCCAGCTAAGCAAGAGGGGAAAAAACTCATACACTCCACACTGCAGAACCCACGAATCAGGCTAGGTCAGCACCCGGAGGCAAGGATCATGCACACGTCATCTATCTCTAAAGTGGCTATCAGCCCTGAAGCAACTAGGAGGGGGAAAAGGAGACAAAGGAGCGGGATCCAAGATGAGAATGTGCCACGATCTATGATCGTGTCACGACTTGGCACACTATTCGAAGCATATAATATAGAGAATGATGATACAAACAACTAGAATCAAGAGGTTAGGATCAATCCACATGGCTAAATCTGACACACCAATGACCTCAGGCATAGCCTATAAAAGGCATCACAACGAAGAGCAAAGGGTTGAAAAATCTAGGATCAGGAGTAAGTCGAAAAGTTTTCAAGAATTGGAGAGTGAGAATTCTTGGTCGGAAAAATTTTAGGTGAAAGAAAACATTTGAGAGCTAAGAGGTCAAAAGATTGGAGATCAAAAAGTTTGAGCGAAAGATATTTGGGTCAAGATTTCGAGAGTGAAAGTGGGAGAAATTGAAAGAGAGATTAGTAGAAGTTTACTAGAAGAAAGAAGTTAAGAGTTCGTATGTGAGTTAAAGTTAAGAAAGAGAAGGAATCCCCCGACATGGAACTGCCACCAGCACCTAGCAGAGAGAGCAACTTAAGCAAAAAGTAGAAGTGTCATCTAAACCTCTGGATACCAGGTAAGTCCTCCAAGTTCTGAAGTTCATAAGATAAAGTAAATAGCTCATGCCATAGGTTTATCATCTGCATCTTTACACTATTGTCGTCCTCAATATCAATTAAAGTAGCCTGGATAGCTAACATGTAGTCAGTACTTGCATGGACCGAGTCGGTCTCGGTCCTCCCCTTTGTATAAAATTTCAGAAAGTATATCCTTGTATTTGAAAGGTTCCAGACGGGCCCCGGCTCCACATAGCTGAAGATTACGTCACTACCGATTTGGTTGGCCAAGTCGGCCTCCGCATCTAGTCGCATTCGGCACCGAGTCAGTCTCAGTCTTCTACTAGCATTTGTTATCAAAGCATCTTGTCATTTATCCATAAGTTTTTCCTGTTACGTTGTGGACGCCTAATGGAAAGTCCATCTCTCTCAAAAGTTACTTAACTCCTGGACGCCTATTGGAAAGTCCATCTATCTCTAAAGTCACTCTAAGGTCCCTGGACGCTTAATGGTAGTCCAACCCTTCCCATAGTCCATTCTTTTTAATGTTATTTGAGTCTTGAACGCCTAATGGATAGTTCAACATTTCCCCAAGGACGCCTAATGGAAAGTTCATCCCTCCAATGTCATCCTATACTTAGACGCCTAAAGGATAGTTCATTCCTCATACTTCGTAGCATGTCCAGAACTACGTGAACTTTGACTCCTCTGACAAAAAAAGAGGTACGTAGGAGTAAGAGACACACTCTTGTCAAGTTATCAATCCCAAAAAATCCAAAAAATATGTATACATTTTCTATTGTAAGTTTGATTCATTTGTTGGAAGAGCATTGAGCATAATGTGGGGGTCTTTTTAGTTAATGTAGCCAATTTGGATAACTATCAGATGATAGACGTGTGGGGCTACCGTGTGATTCTTGTGCGTAACTGACTCCTTACCTAGACTCGGGTTTGTGATCTGCCTTATCCATTTGTGGTTCTCAGTGCTTCCCATAAAAATGACGGTGTCGACTTCATCAAAGCCGAATCGGTCTTAGTCATCCTCCCGGATTGGCCGAGTCGATCCCGGCTCTATATAGTCAGTTTCTCCTCTTGGAAGGATGTGACTTTCAATTTAAAAATTTCAAATCCACGATTTTTCCTGTTGCGATTTAGGTCGCGACATAGCTTTACCCAACAACATTTAGCAAACTAACATAAAAGACATATTTTCTAGCAACATTATGCATGTTGACATTAAAAAAAAAACTTCTACGACCTTAGACACGTCAACATAAAAAGTCTTTTTTTTTTCAGCATAGAAAAACACTTTTTCTAAACATAAACAAGGTCGTTACCATAAAAAATATATTTTTCAAGTGACATTTAAAAGCCGCTGAGATAAATTTATTTTTCTCCACGATATTGATTTTGTTGAAAAAAAAAACTTATCTCAACAAAATTTAAATGTTATTATCAAATATTTATATTTACTAACAATTCATTTGTTGCTCGAAAAAAGTCACTGCAAATAACCTATTTGAATATCAATGCAAAAAAATTAGTGAGGTGAAACTCCAATTTTAATTAGATAACAATATTAGCAAGACATGATATTGCACCTAAATTTTCTCTTTGAGAAAAAATGGAGATCCCCTGTAAATTCTTTATAAGTGTATTAACATTAATGATACCAACTATAATTGTCTTATTATTGTTGAACTTGAAATCTCAAAGTAGATACACTTTGTAATGGGGGAACAAATCTTGTAATGAAGAACATAAAGACTTTGAGAGTGTCTAATGGATATCATCCACATAGGTCACAATTATAAATTGTGGTTAAGGTAGTTTATACTCTAAAGTTACTCACCAAATACTACAATTTATTCATGGAAATATGGTTAAGGTAGTTTATACTCTAATATACTACAATTTATCCATGGAAATGAGAAGAAATTTTTGTATTCATGCGTTGCATTAGGTTGTAAATTGTATTATGATATAATATGTTCAAAATGATTATTTTCTTGTGATATTGTGATTACTTAGGTCCTATTATTTGTGTTTGTTATATGATTCTTTAGGTAGATACTTATCTCCATATTATTGTTTCGGTGTATTATTTTCCTTTTTTTCTTTGTTAGGTGTTTGTTGTGTAGTTGACTAGCCATAGAGATTGAAACCATTTTCCATGAAGAGGAAAATAGGCAGCTTTTTCCTCCATTTTCAAGACATCACAATGATATCTTTCTCTTGATCCAACCTTTGCATGCCTAAGCAGACGTGACTTGAGAGCACCGGACTAAGACTGACCATTAGCACTGACCAAGAAAATCAAGTTGTCTTTCTCAAAAGTTTTTTTTTTATGATAACTTTGTTAGTGTGCTTTTATACAAATAAAATTATTTCTTATTAGATACAGACTTGTTTTAGAAAGTTTGTAATTTTATTTTAAACTTTTACGTATCTACTATTCTTTATATGTAAAATAATCACTTCATAATTTTTGATATAAGTCAAATGTTAAGAAAGTGCTGGACATTATTACTATCATTATAGTTATATTATATATATTGAGGCCTTCAAGATGAAACTGTATCTCATGCCGCTCATGACTTGCATACGTGTGAAATAGCACATAAAGTATGGTTTATATCTCCTTTGGCTATAGGTATAAATCCTCAGCAAACCCCCAAATTTTGGAGAATGGCTTTCACTTCTCGAGGAAGCTAACGAGAAGGCACTTGCATTATCTTCAATATTTGTTGGGCTATTGGTACAGTAAAAACCAGCGATTTTATTTTTTTAAACAAGAGATGATGTTCACTCAAATAATTCCAAAACGAACAGATGCATAATGCTGTTCACTCAATTATAATTCCAAATGCATATATGCATCTGACACCGTCACAGTGTGGGAATCGCCTACCAATGGCCACATAAAAGTCAACATTGATTCACAATTCAGAAAGATAAAAGTGGGGTCATATTACATCTTGAAATTTGTTTACGTGCTAGAGAACGTGTTTGCACCACACCATTCAAATTTTTGTTTTAAGGCAAACATTTAGCCTCCGTTTGTGCTTTTACAATCACGAATATTACATCTTGAATAACCAAATATATATCCTAAACAATGGCAGAACCATACTATTTTAGTTCGAGGGACTGAGAAAATTATTATCAAGATTGATAAACATACATATGCGATATTTTGTGATTAGATAGCATTATATAAAAAAATTCAACATTATGCATATATACTTGATTCTCATTTGATATATTGGATTGGTTAAAGAAAAAAGTAAATCAAACTCCAGGTTTGCTTAATTTAAAAATGTAATTCTAATCAAATTGATATTAACACATCTAATTTTAAACCACATTATAAACGAAATTACCACCATAAGCACCAAGAGATTTGAGTCATAAAATTACTATTTAAAGTAAAAAAAACTATATATTTTAATACTTAGTTAAAATTTTTCCTTTGATCAATAGTTTTTTATGTTAAATTGTTATTTTTTTTATCTATCCAAGACATAGCCTATATGTAATGAAATTTATCAAATGAAAAAATAGACTATGCATTAATATTATGAAATAATTTTATACTGTTATTCAATCACAATTCACTATACATAATAATAAGTTTGTTGAGTTTTATAATAATTATCTTAAAATTTGATTATATAAACAGTAATTTTATACTAACAATACATATCTATTAAATTCTTATCAAACTAAAATGTAAAATTAGATATTTTTTTTATAAGAGGCTTGCATCATTTTTCATAAATATTGGTAATTTTTTTTTATCTTATATATAAAAACAGAAGAGATTCACTTATTCCAAGAGTACTTCTAAGATAATTATTCCTTATCTTCATTATTCATTTTCTTACGATTTATCGACTCTAACGTGGCATAATTTGTTAGATTGTAAGAAAATAAAATATGAGAATAAAAAATAGGTTTCTTAGAATTATTTTTTGAGTATATATATATATATATATATATATATATAATTAAAATAAAAATAAAATTAGCGTGTTATGCCCTAACCCTCAATGTAGCCCTTGGGATACTACTCTCTACGAATCTAAAGGGATATAAAAAAGATAACATAAAAACAGAAAATTACTCTCTCAGTCAAGATAATCACAATTTAAAGCTCTAAAGTAATGTTTCCCAATTAATTATGGAGGATCAGGAAAGAATATTAGAACCTGTAATTCGCTTCTATATATATTTTTTAACATTTTGAAAATATGCATCTATAGCTATTTTGTTTGGAAAAATTGGGTAATCCAGAATTCTCGAATTAGCACACAAAATGTGTGATAATGGTTATTATAATTAGATAATTGATTATTATTATTACTTAAAAATCAATCATTTATGCTAATAATCGATTTTGGCTTTAAAAAAAATAGTTTTTGAAATTCAATTGCTGATAATCGATTATATGCGATAATCAATATTATTATTTGAGGCCCAAAACAATTTTGGAATAGAATAATCAATTATTGATAAGAGATAATCAATTTTTGCCAAGAGATAATTGATTATTTCAATGCTCTGGCCCTAGAATTATGTTTGAAATAAATAAAATAATCACATGCTGCTTTATCATAATCGACTCTGGAACTTATAAAAGTATTGTGTAAAGAGCATCAACGAATCCTATGTTTAAAAAATAATTTTGGCTTGAGAAATACTAACTATTTTTATATTAAAATTAAATTTTGTTTGAAAGATTGTGTTCAGTTGCATTGACGTTAGTGTTGTGACTGCATTAAGTTTTTTACTCTCTTTAATTTCACCTTTTATTGTACTGTATTGACTAATTTATTTAGAGTTTAATATGTTGCAAAAAAGAAAAAATCTTATTTTATTTACTCATTTATTGAACACTTTAAAATAATTTCAATGATTCTCTATTTAATAGGTTAGATATTTAGAGTTTTTATTAATTACATTATTTTATATCTAAACAATAATTTACCTAGAAAAATTGTTTAGGTTTAAGCATGAAATTAATTTAATTTTGTCTCTTGTACAGTGAAATGTACTTACAAAAATAGTTTGCATTTTTTAAGAACAATGGTGCAGTTTAATTTACCTTGAACCAGATAAATTTCTTCTCTTTGCAACTTAGTTGCTAATTTATTCTCGTGGTTTCTTTTCTCATTCTGACAACAACAAAAAAAAAATTGTCAACATATGAATTCTCAATAATTGTCTTTGTTTTTTGTATTGTCCGGGATGACTAAATTTTTATTTTGATGAAAACTAAAAAAAACATTAAAAAAATAGCGCAACTTCGACCTCCACACACACTACTTTCGGTTCAAATCCATTTTCATCACATTTCCTGTTGCTCTATTTTCTAGCAATTACATACACTCCACTGTTAATAGCACTTTTATCGTTGAAATTTTTTTATAAGAAAAAAAAATTAGTGTTTATCTAATTTGCTGATTTTTGTGCGAAAATCATTTCTTTTAAATTTTTTCCTTCAAAATTTTGATCATAAGTTATTTTAAACATAAAATAAGCTAACACCGCCAAATAATTATTTTCACCCATTTCATTTTTTATAAGAAAAAAAAAATAAATCACATTAATATATGTAAGGTCGATGTTTGAATCTAATTAAAAATGATTACATAAGTAAACGATTTATAACTTTTAAAACATTTATTTTTTTAAATAATAAAAAATAAATTGTTACAAAATATTTATTTTATTTATTTAATATGTACAATAATTTAATGTTTTATTTAAAAAAGAGGATTAATATTTTTTTATTATTTATCTTTTTAACTTAACAAGATTTAAGTATGCTCCTAAATATAATGAAAAACTAGAATTATGTAGTTCTTTGCTAGAAACTATTTATGTGTTGAGATTTTTAATTTTTATTAATTTTAGGACGTTTAAACTTGTCACTGTTCATAAGTTTTAAATATAAAATTGATAAAGGTATCAAGCCAATCGTATAAAAAAAATTTAATATTAATTTCATAATTTTATTTTTGTAGTAACATAATTTTGGTTTAAAATTTTATTTTTAGAAAGAAATAAAAAATATTAAATTGTCTCACCTTGGATTCTTAAACCACATAAAAAAAAGAGAATGTCAGAATCAATTAATATTTTTATTATTAAGGATCACTTTATTTTTAATAAATTATTTTATTGATAGATTATAAAATTTGATTTTAATTAGAGTTTATAATTTATAAAATATTTTATTTAAAAAGTTTAAAATTATCAAACTGTCACAATCTGTATTTTAAATTAAAAAATAAGAATTAAAAAAGTGTCACATCTAAATTATCTTTTTTAAAAAATTAAAAAAAAATTATAACTAATACCTATATTTTTATTTTGAAAATATAAAAACATGAATCATTTATAATTTTAAAATGCATAAAAGATAAAAATATAAGATAAAATAAAATGAATAAGCTCACCTAAAAGCAATGTAATATTATGAGAGTGAAATGCAAACAAAATGATACACACGTTTCTAGTGAAAGTTCAGAAAGATGAAAAAAAATAAAAATAAAAATAAAACAGGTTTAATACTTTACACAAAACCTATTTTATTTGGAAGCTTTTCTGTTCTCCAAAATTACTTGGTAGCATACTCTTTATATAGGAAAATAAAAAGATACATGAGTTTGTATTACTCAATGAGAGACTTTTTTTAAGAAGATGGAAAATGTGAAACTTGAGTTTTTATTATGATTAAAATGCTTAGTTTGATGTGGATTTTTATAAGAATAGATATTGATTTTGATTTTTGATATAGAGATATTATTTATAGATTTTTTATCAAGCTTCTTAATGGTTTTAAAAATACCTCAAAAAAATAATTATATCTCAAATTACAACATTATTTTTTTATGATAAGAATAAGTTTTTCTTCAAAATTTATCTTCTTTCTCTTCTACATATTGTTTTTATTTATTTATTTGGACAAAAGTTTATATTTACTATTTTTCCATTTTATATTTTTTCTTTTTATTTATGTTTTTTAATTATTTTTGTTATTTTCATACTTTATTTTCTTTTTAAATATTCTCATTTTTTATCTTGTTATTCCGAAATTGGGTGTAACACTCATTCACTAGTTAGATATATTGTAACTAGATAAAACTATTTGAAATTTAGACATGTAGAATCATTTTAGACAATTTCAACATGTTATTAATATTCATTAATATTGGAGGTGTGGTTTATTACTCTTATTAACGAAAAATACATTAACATTAATTACAATTATCTAATATCCTATTATGAGATTAATAGCCGGATATATAGTGTATTATTTATCAAATACATTCAAATAACAATATTCTATATATAATAAATAAATTGTAGAATTAGGACGACAAAAAATTCAGGATTTAAATTGTGATTTATAATACATTGTTAAGTAAAAAAGTTCAACAATTAGTTAATTAATTTTACATGAAAACAATTATTTGAGAAAGTATCGCTGCTAAAAAAAATGTTTGGCCATAAACACGTGGGGCCTTACTTTGTTTGTATAGCACAAACTTTTGAAAATTTATATACGCAGACAAACATAAATAAATTAGGACGAATCTAACCGTGTAAAAAACTTTCTTCTTTGGATAAAAAAAGTGGTACCGTAATATTACTCTTGACATGATTTAAAAATTGGATCAGAATGATTGGTTCAACCAATTGGAATGGGAACTGGTAAATTATTACTAATCTAGACAATGTTTACATTCTTATAACCAGTCTTGAACCCCTTAAACCAGTCAAAAACTAGTGGAAAACTAGTCGAATAAGTGAAAATAAGTGGTTTGGTGATAAATTTTTAAAGTTAACAAAAGTGTGACTCAAACTTCACTTCTTAGAAGAATGTCAACTTCCATTTCTCTAATGTAATGCGTTTTTATGCTAACATGTGTCTTATTTTAATAATGTAATAAATAAGTTGTTATATAATAAATAAGGTGTGACAAATGAGGAAAGAATCAAATGTGAATAACTTTCTATGATTTGATCTTTTAAGTAATTTTATGCTCACAAAAATGACATTTTTGTAATTTTTATATTACATTTAAGTAATAAAAAATTAAGTCCATATTTATGTATTTTCATTAACAATATTTAATTTATATAATTTATATTTATTAATTGGTTTTATTTTTTTCATTTTTAGTTTACAAGACATATAATATCATTCTTTTATATTGTTATTAATTCATTTAATTTGATTTCTTCTAATTTCATGCTAATTTATTATTTAATATTTAAAGGAATATATTTAATAATTACCAATTGAACAACAATTTAATCAGAATTAGATTCATGAACCGTGAACTAGTAACTTTGTCAATTAATGATATGTCCAATTTTAAAAGAATCCAAATCTTCTCCAGAGACTTTAATTACTATATTCCAAGAGAAGAGAGACACAGAATCTTGATAGACCCACAACGGCTGGGGAATTGGTTCCATTTGAACTGTTTATTTTTCTCTCTTCTCCTTGCAGGTGTATTACGACCCAAGAGAGACTAGGGATTTTAAAAGCAAGTGAGACATACAAAAGAATATATATATATATATATATATATGAAATATAATTTCTTTTTTGGACAAAAAAAGTGGCAATGTAATGCTCTCTCTAAGTCCTTTAAATTAATTCATAATATTATACCATGAGAAAACATATTTTACTCAAATAATATAATTTTACATGATCCAATCAAAATTATCATATATAATAAATTTGTTAACTTTTAAATAATTATTTTACAATCATACAAATAGTAATTTATACATCATAAAATTATTTTATGGTATAAGTAGATCAGTGTTCATTTCTTATTCAATATTATTTGCCATTGCCCATTAGTTATGATTCCTGCCTGCATGTCCTTTTTCGTCTTTACAGCTTTCGTTTCTTTATATATCTCGTTTTCTATTGTCTGTACAGCGCACATACCCAAAAACACACACCTGATTTAGGGTTTCTCTACCTTGCCTCTCCTCTCACCTTCAATTCCTCTTCCTACTTCCAACTTCAACTTTGTGTTCTGTTCTCTCATCCAAACACACTAAATTGACAACTCCATCAATTAATACCCACAATTGTTCTAGCTCTTATCTTTCTGAAGTTAAAATTACTTTCTATATTGTGTTCGATTAATCTTTCTTCTTCACTGATCTTGCAGTTCTCAAAATTAGGGTTCCCTGCACTTGGTGTGAATTCTTTGCCTACCACCTATTTTCTTTTCTAGGTGTTGGATTGATGTTTATATATATACCCTTATATGTGGCAACTAATTTTCGCCAAAATGTTTTTTAAATGAACTTAACTCTGAGTTTGTAAACTTGCATGGACATACATATACATATTTATACACCTTCTTGTTCCTCGTTTGGCATTTGCTGGGATTAGCTTTCTTATCGGTGCCTCTTGCTGCTTCAGCTCTTTTCCTTCTCCTACTTCTCTGTTTTCTTTCTAATCTCTCTTTTTCTTCTCCGTTGGATTTATATGAATTAATAAGGTGTTAGCAATTGGCGTTGCAATTAAATTAAGATTCCGTTGGGATAAATTTCTTTGCAAGATCTTATTGGAGAAAAAAGAATGAAAATAAACTTTTATCTTAAGTTAAAATTAACTCATTTAAGTTAAATACAACTTTTGGAGAAGTTAAATAAGAAGATTTATATAAATTAGTTTATGAAATAAGTTTGTTTTTTTTTATAAGCATTTATAAAAAGTTTATTTGAAGAGAGATTAGAAAGATTTGTGCTGGATTCAGATAAGAATAAAGGGTTATGTAACTTCAGCAAACTATTTTGTCATCTAATCTATTCATTGATTCATTTGGTAGAAAACAAATACGAATTTGTAAGATAAACTTTTCTAAAAGTTAATTTTAGTTTATGATATTCTTTTCTTCTATAAATACTAATGAAAAAAATATCCATGTCTTATGTATTCTTTTCAAGTCCATGATATATATATATATATATGTGCACGCTTAAAGTTTAATTTTCATTAATCCTAGATAAATGTATAACAATTTATTAATTTCCTGATAGAAAGCATAGTTTCTTAACATATTTATTAATACAAGAGGAAATTGACTACCTTAATTTTGAGCAGAGCTAGATGGAATAATTTATGTTTTGTTTGAACAAATTTTTTTATAAATATTTATCATAAAATAAAATAAAAATATACTTCTTCCAAAAGATATAATTAATTTATGTATAAGTTAAAATGATTTTTTTAGAGAAGATAAAATTAATTACTTTTAATAAAAAAAATGATTTTAACTTATTTATAAGTTATTTTTAACTTATGGAAGATTTTTTTTTCTAAGTATTTTTAGAAAAATAATTATCTAAGCCTTAATTATTATCTCTCAGCAAGCCACAATATTACCGAAATATACAGTACATTTCCTTCTATGTTATGTTATTTATTGTAAAAGGGGCTGATCTACTATTAAAGATTAGGTAAGGTTTGTTGAATTCTGGTATATGTGCAGGGTTTGGTTTTCGATCTTATTCATGCAAGGGATGAGTTAATTATGTAATTTTTGTTTTCTTTAAGCTCTAGGTTTCAATCAATGGGCTTCAATGTTGGTTTGTGTCAACTGATATAAGCTGCAGTTGGGTAAATTAAAAGGGATAAGTGATTAGGAAATGTTGATTCGATAAAAGAGGGATAATTGTTGTATTCTGGATATATCTGCAGGGAAGGGTTGGGTAGCCCTTATAAGTTATACCCTACATCAAATAAAAAAGAAGTGTAGATGCGAAACATATGCATTAATTGTTGTAGTGGCATGAGAGTAGTGGGAGAGAGAGAGTGAAGGAGTTCCTTAAGGCCACGCATGGGTATGGAGGGTAGCTGAAATATCTGCTGATTCATTCATACACACACAGTAGGGATTAAATGAGGCCATTTGCTACTGTACTTGTGTGAATGAAGCGGGAGATATTTTGTATCCCTATCTCTGTGCTTGGACTGAAGGGGCTCCTTCTTTATGTTTCCTCATTTTCTATTCTATATATATACATCTCTTTAAATGTATTAATTCTTTCCACCAACACCTTTCTTAATATATATACATATATCTAAGCCTAATTAAGCTTTACACACCTGCGCTGGCACAAACAATTTTAGCTGATGTAACGTATCGTGTTCTAGGTCCTTTGTAAGTATTAGCTCTTCATCGCTAGCTATACTGACCAAGATTCGGCAAACAGTTGCATATGAGTTTATAGCTAGATGCTCCACCTAGTACTTTTTCGGAAATTAAATCATTATGATGTTGAACCTACCTAGCTAGATATATAATTAACATATATATAAGCACTTTCAAAGTCTCTGATGAACATCACATGATCTGTAATTACTAATTTGTTTGTTTTCTTCAACTTGAAATGATTGCTCTTTGTGTGTGATTAGTGATTACTTTTACATTACATATTTTAATTAATTTCAGGAACCCAATCAGTACTGTACGAAATGCTACTTTCCTTTCCGGTCTGTACAGCCTTAGCTTCTCTTTCTATCTCACCGTACTTTCCTTCAATTCTCCTTTTGGTCACTGAAAAGGCAAGTTTTAGGTCATGATGGGTCCAACAGTTCACTTTTGGCATTCCTTCCAAACTTGCCTAGTGTTAAAGGTATCTTCTTTACGTTAATTCTTTTCCTTCCTAATTTAAGTGCACTACAGATGATAAATACTTTCTTACTGTTTTAGGAAACTTTTTATTTATTTTTTTACTTCGGTTGTCATTTTATTAAAATTAAATATTTTTTTTTCAATTCAATCCCTAACAAGTTATTAATGGATGATTAATTTTTTAATATTACTTTTTTTAAGCAACTATCGTTTCTTCATCCCAATAAGAATAATTTATTGAAACTACATTATTCGCATTCCCGACTTGATATAAAGTAAACTGCATTACTGTAAGAGATAAAGAAGTTAATTTGTTAATTTGCATATATTTGACTGCATTGAAATTTCACGCATGTATAGTACCATTTTGATTTGAGAATTTATCGATGGTCATTACTATGTCACCAATGATATCACAATCATTTTCTCTTTACAGGTAACGCTGCTGTTAATATAATTGCGGTTTGGACTTGCCCTCCTTTTATATTAATGTTATGTCGGTAATGTATATTCTCATGTATAAAACTTTGTATAGTATTTAAAATTAATTGTATTTTAAAATTTACATATATTACATTAAAAATTATACGAAAGTACCTAATTCGAATTTTCTTATTCATGGTTAATTTGTTATCGTTAATTGATATTGGTTCTTCACGGATTTGTCTTTTGGTCTAGGACTGTCCACATAAAATATGAGTTTCGTTCAATAAGGTCTAGAAATTACGGGTGTAGTGAAACGATATGAGATGTATTAAGTGAAAAACTAACTATGCAAGTGTGAAAGAATAAATTAAATTTGAGTCAATCATACAAAGCATAAAGAATAAAAGTTTTTTAAAATTACGTTGTTGTTTAAAAAAGTTACGCCTTGACTTATGTGATTCGATCTTTTATCCATCATTCTTGTTTAGATTAATTTCTCAATAAATATTTATAAAAGAAGAAAATAAAAGATAAACTAAAATAATTTTTTTTCATAATTAAGTTTATTTAAAAGTTAGATGATAAATTTTTTTATAAAAATTAAAATACATAATTTTAACCCGCCTATATGAGTTTATATTTAATATTTATTTTTTTACTTTTACATAAAAATAAAAATAAAAAGAATCGTGTTCCCTGTATATAAATAGTTGTATATGTTTGTTTGCGCACGCCACATATATAGCATAAAGCTGAGACTTCGCTTTTTAAAGGGACTATCACATCATGTTAAGAGGTGAGTTATTTTTTATTTTTTTGATAAACGAAGTATTATTAAGAAACCAAATACAAGCGAATTCTAACAAGGGTAAATCAGATGGATCAAGATAAACAAGCTACAGGGTCATTACATCAATAAGAAAGGGAGTAATTAGCACTAAGCACTACTTAATTATATATTTTGACTTTGAATTATCCACAATGGATTTAACATTTATCAAGTCTAGAGTCCTATTGAAACACATAATTGAAGTAGGCCATATCAAAATAAGATGTCAAACATAAAGTATTTTTCTTTTCTTTTCTTAAGATTGAGCTAAACTAGACATAATTAGTAGAAATATATCCTAGAAAAGTCGAGTCATTCATATACTGTATTTCAAATCCGATTTGCCACAAAGCTGGACATTTGTCATCATGGAAGATAGAAAAAAGTAATGATTATGTCCATAGATTCCATTTCAAATTCAGTTTGTTTATCTTTCACATAAAATATACTTATACCTTACACTTGAGACAATATTCATCTTTTAAACAAATTGACTCAAGTTCACAACTTATCCAAAATAATCTCAAGATAATGCAAGCACTTTAAGAAATACATAACTCTCCCAACTTATTTAAAAACCGACAGAACGAGAAGAAAACGAGTTTCCGGATAGCAATTGAGAAATTGGTAAGCATATTATAATTTGAAAAATTATGTTTAGTACATATTACCTATCTGGACTGAGGTATTATAATAAAAGAATGATATGAAATTAAAATAATCTTTTTAATGTACTATAAAACATAGTCACAGCACAGCGCACAGCATAGGTAGAAGACACATTCAACTTCCAATTCGTCATATCCTTATCTAGAAAATCTTATCCACAGACAAAAAAAAAGAAGAAGAAATAATAATAAATTAAAATTATTATTTTTATTCCAATCTCATATTTATTTTTTATTCTTCTCTATTAATAAGATATTTGAAACAAAATGAGATGTTTAGATTTGGAGGATCAAATATAAGTCATTTTCTGTTGTGTTTTTCATTTTTTTTAAACTTTTTCTTGAGAAAAGGTTCAATAGAACATCTTTTTTATGAACAAGAATATGTGGACAATGAAATTGGAATTATATGTAGGATTTTAAAAAAATTTAATTCTAATATAATTATAAATTTCCTGCACGTGTACTAAAAATAATAGACAAAGTTAGAATTCAATTTAATTTTAATTTTAATTTGTAATAATAATTATAAGAAAAAATAGGTGATTGACTAACCATATAAAATATTTTAAAAATTAACCAACTTACTATTAGGTTGTAATTAGATCATCGTAAGTACATCACACCATTTAGCTTCAATGAAAATCAATAAGAAAAATATCATGATAATAATGGTGAAGTAATAATAATCACTTATAATAGCAATGTCAGCTGTTAAAAACAATGATAGAATGAAGGACAACAGTTACATAATTTTTTATGTTGGATAGGAATTAGAAATGGGTTAGTTAACATAATTATTTTGTAATTAGGTGATCGGTTTAGTTATCAAAATTAGAATTAATATAACTTTAATCCTAAACTCCAATTTTATGCGTCAATTAATGGACACTAAATATAAGTGTAAAGCAAACGGGTAATAAATATATAGAGGTTCTACCCTTTGAACTACTAGAAATGGGTCATAAGTGTTTGCTGTATACAATGATTTCACTGCATATATAATATAAGTCACACTCTTCAACCACTTTATTTTTTCTAAAAGACAATCATGTTTAATCGGATAAAATTATTATAATTAATAAAAAAATTCTCCAAATATTTAACACATACAATTGTATATTTAGAATTTAAATTCAAAATTACAAATTAATTGAGTCAGCTGATAATTATGAAATTGTACATCTTTTTATGTATTAATAAGTATTTTATGTATTGTATAGAATACTTTTAGTTTACGAAATTTAAAATACAAATTAAAAAATATTAACCAGTGTCTTAAGACACTAGTTAAGAAATTAAAAGTTGAATTTTTTTATCAAAAAATGTAATAGTAGACTTTTAAAATTTTTTAATGCAACTTTAATATATTTTTCAATAAAAAAATTATTTATTGATTTCTTAATCACTATTCTTAGAATACCGGTTAGCAAGTCCAAATTAAAAATACTTATAAAGGTAAGAAAAATGTGTTATAAGTCTAAACATAAATAGAAGAATGGAAATAATTTAGATAAGGGTGTTTTTTTTGCCAACTTAATTGATAAGTCAATTAAAAATTAAAAAGTTATTTTTATCATAAACTTTTAAGTTAATTACTTATTAGTTTTTAGTAAAATTTGATTACCTTATAAATATAAAATGATATAAAAGAACATGTTTATAGGATTCTTATATGATTTATTTATTTTCTATATGTAGGTAATTATAGTTTTAGGTTTTTAATTAATGTTTAACTCTTATCATTTTAAGTTTAAAGGACAAATATTTTATTCAAATTAAAATAAATAGAAAAATAATTTATAATTAAAATAAATAGTATAATATTAAAAAATTCAAAAAGAGTAAAAATAGTAAAATAATTAAAATAGATATTTAGGATCCTTTTAATTTACAATTTATTATGTTATCAACACACACCTCAAAACTATACATTATAAGCTACTTTATTAATTATACATATAAGTTAAAATTAATTGAGGGTAAATAATAATAATAATAATAATAATAATAATAATAATAATAATAATAATAATAATAATAATAATAATAATAATAATAATAATAATAATAATAATAATAATAATAATAATAATAATAATAATAATAATAATAATAATAATAATAATAATAATAATAATAATAATAATAATAATAATAATAATAATAATAATAATAATAATAATAATAATAATAACTATAAACTCATGTGTCTTAAAAATATTATAATAAATTAGTGAAATATTATTTAATAAACATATCTATTTTAGTTAAGAAAAACTTATAAATATTAATTAAATAAGCAACAAGTTAACATAAATGACTAGTTAAAAATAATTTTAGGAAAAAAGTAAATTTTAAAAATTAAAAAAATTATTTAAAATAATAAATATCTAGGATTAGAGATGTGGAAAATGTTCAATATAAAAATAATTTTGAAAGATAACTATGTCTAATATTTGAGAAGTAAAAGAAGTCTTAATTTAAAAAGAATTTGTTATACTAATTAATAATTTAAGAATTTTTATGAAATACAAACAATAAGTATTAAATAATTGTAACGTTGCACATGTGGGCACAGGCATATATATATTGCGAAGAAAGAAAAATATAATAAAAGATGTGCTTAAGTTCAATAATAAAGAGTTTAATTTATTAGGTTTTATAATATAAGGGTTGATAATTTCACAGTAACTATCATTATAATCTTTTAAATGCATTTCACTCACAATTTAGTTTTTAATTTCAGTTCAATCATATTATAATCTATAGCCTTTTGATAATTCTAAGTAGTTTTTACATTTTCCTCAAAAAGTATTCGAAATAAGAAAAATAACATAGAGACTAAATATGGAGATTAGGCATTGAGCTGGGAATTCTGGTAATAGCACAATTTTTTTAATTACATTAGATTATATTATAATTTAGTCTTTTGATAATTAATCAAACTCATTTTTCAACACTTTTTCAAAAACATTTTAAATAAGAAAAATAACATATAGGCTAAAAATGGAGCGGTGTGGAGGAAGGGAAATAAGGTATAATAGAAAATTTTCATCTTTGTATATTGAAAAAAATTGTAATTTGATTATAAAAATAAAATAAAATCAAAGAGTATTTTTTTGAATAAAATGATTTATATACAATATTAAAGCCAAAAAATAGTAATATCAAATTTTGGAGAAAAAAAAATGAAAGAAAAATATTTTAAAAAAATATAATTAAAATTTACTTATTTTGTAAAGAAAAAAAATAATTTTAATTTTATATAAATGAAAAACAAATAATTTTTTTTACAGGACTAAAATATATTTAAATATTAAACTATTTTCAAAATTGATTATAGACTATCCGTTGTTATATAGTTATTATAATTATAATATCCAATTGTTATATAGTTATTAAGGGTTATGGTTAGGTTTATAAATACTCTTATGCATAAGTTAAACATTATTTTTTTAAGAAATTAATATAAGTGAATTTTTATAAATTAGTTTATAGATAAATTAATTTAAATTTATAAAAAATATTATGTATTTTTTTTCTTATTTTTCTCAGTTTCAAACATGGTGAATTCAGAAACATGCTCAAGGCGTACAGGCTGGTTTGGGTACAAGAAGAGTTTGAACGAAACCATTAACAGCATTGGGGTATAACTAACTAAGCTGACAATTAATCCATTCTCTCCCACAGCATATGACCAATAGGAGATGTATTTCATTTGCACCTGTTTTGAATCCTTTCCAATGCACCCTACTAGCTACTTTTAGTAATAGATGTGTATATTAATTAGTTAACTATTTGCCTTTGCATTTGCAATGTAGATGGGTGATTGATAAAGTGATATGGATTCCCAATGAGCCATGCATGCAGCATGTGATAAAGAGCCAAATTAATATTGACAGAGCTAGCACGCACATTGAGAATACATAACTTGTACAGCTCCACATGAAAGGTCGGAAGTACTGCATGCATGCATGCATATCTCCTAATCCCATATGGCTAAACCAAACCACCTATAGGCTATAGCAGTATAAGACAGAATGCAGCGCTTTTGCACAAAAATAAATGCACCGAATCCCAATTTTGATGATCTTCCAACTTAATTCCAAACAGATAAAGCCGAGAAATTAAAAACTCATCTCATTGTCTTGTGTCCTCTGTTGTCAAGTGTCTGCCATATATGCATGCATGCATGGCTACTCATCAACCAATAAGTTAACAATAGTGAAAACTAGGCTTCTTCTAGTAGCTAATCGATCCAATTCCATCAATGAACTTTGCATTGGTTGCCTCCATTACTTTCGTCACTTTTATACTTTTTGCTTTCAACACCATCTAGTTAATTACCAGCCATTCATTCAAATAGCCCAAATTACAGCCAATTATATATATTACCTCTCACTTGCTTTTAGAATAGATCGATCAATCTCTGAAACTGATGAAAATCACTTTTACACTCATATGCAGAATTGCTCATCAAATGCCAAACACTATAAACATTTTCTCCATACTTGTGAACATATTTTGCATTGGAAGAACAAGTGACCAATGCTTTCCTCTCCAGACAGGCATGATTAGGGTGTGGTATTTTTTTTTTAAATTTTTTTTAGATATTTCACAAAGTTAAAGTCTCGTTCGTTAATTTTATTAACATTGTTGATTTTTAAAACAAGGATTCAATTTACACTAATATATGGTTTTAAATTACTTTAAATAGATTTTAATTTATATTAATATCTAATTTTATTTATATTTTTATTTAAAAACAGTTGAAAAAACTTTCTTTAAAAACCTCTTTCAATTCCTTCTCTCCCGATAGATTTTTCTGAGCTCTTGATTTGTGTAAAAATATTATTTGAATGGCTCTCATATGTTAAATCTTGTGGGACTTCCATATGCAAATAAGTTTTTGATGATCCTATGATTAACATACCTTAAACTATTTTTTTATGATTATTTGAATTCTCGAGTTCGAGATTGAGTTGTAGTTTGTATTGATATTCCTGTAACGTTAATATCGATTAAGGACTTATAATAGATTTTAATTCTTATTATCATTTTAAGATCAATCTTAATTTTAATTTGAGGGTAATGATATTATTTTTGAAAAGTAATTAGATGGAAGATTTTGGAATTGTTTTGGTTTCAATTTAAAAAATATATAATTGAAAAATTTTGGAAAATGTTTTGGACCTATGTTCCCGTGATTTTGAGTCTAATCAAGCACTAAAAACAAAAATAGGAGGAAGATAATGAGAGGGAGGGATAGTTGGAGTGAAGATTTTGAATTCAACTCATTGTGTTTTTAACATTGTTTCCATCTCTATTTCAGCTTCTATTTAAGATTTTCTTTTAGCAATGTATGAACATCTAATTTTATCTTACCTAAAACTAGTTCAATATAAAAATAAAAATAAACATTTTTTTGCTTTTAGGATGTGTGCTTCTTTCCTTATCCAATGGCCCAGTCTAATACAAAAGATAGAACCAGCAAAAACTGGAACCGAAACTCATTTGATGTCCAAAATTGTTTTGCAGCTCCTACTAAAGTCTTTGGATGAACATCCAAAGGAACTCACTTTGCATGTTTGTCCATGAAGTTAAAGGTAGAAAAACTACCCTGCTCTTCTCTACACCTACTCAACATCGACAACCTAACCAATCACAAAGGAAAAACGAGCAAATGGACCACGTGTGTCCACAAGAGTAGCTCTATTGCACCTAAACAACTTTGCAACATAACATGAAAAGAAGCTTTGTGACGCGACAGTCTGTCCAAAGGGATGCATCTACCCTTCCTTCCTTCTTCTCTAAGTTATTATACTCTTATGAGCTATGCTTCTGCTCCCTACTTTGGTATATGCAATTACTACGGTCAAGACACTAGAAAACTTGTTGTCATACTTTGTTATCAGAAAATCTTATCGCAAGTGGCCAACTAGCAAGGAAAAGCAACCAAGTTGGATTAAAAATCAATTTATGAATCCTTATAAATTGGACACGAACCAGGTTCGTAGGGGAAGAGGTGGAGAGTTTGAATGAAGGAAAAGAAACATAGAGAGAAAAACAAAAAAAAAATAGAGCACAAGGAAGGACTTTAAAAGAAAGAAGGAAAGTGACTCGTGTGAGCTTGAGACAAGAGGAGAAGGAACTGTGGAAATAGGACGTGAGAAGGAGAACTTTTCACAAAGCTTTTGACGAGGAAATAAGCCACAAAGTTGTAGGAAAACAAAATTACTGAAGCAACAACATGAAGATGAAATGATGTTTTTAATTTTTTAGATTTAAACGTTTATACATGTGAAACTTGTTATAACACTTGCCTCACTTTACGAATACTACACCTATGGTCTGTGGATGTCTTGGGGCATATGTCTCTTTGTACACATAGCCCCTTTGAACATGAAAACGTCTTTGGATGTACATGTTCTTTAGATGCCTATTTGGGTAGTCTACTCCATTTCCAATATTTTGCTCATTAACCTAGCCTCCCTTTGGATGCTAAGGCTCTTTGGATGCCCGTTTCAACAATCTACCCCATTTCCAATATTTTGCTTGCTGACCTAACCTTTCTTTAGACGCTGAGGTCCTTTAGACACCCATATGGGCAATCTCATCCATTTCTACCTAGTTGTGTTTTACTATAGTCTTTCTTTGGACACATAGGCTCTTTGGACACTCATTTGATCAGTCCATTCCATTTCTAATATTTTGCTCGCTGGGCTTCTTTGGACACAGAGCCCCATTGGATGTTGGGCTCCTTTGGACGCCCATCTAAGCAGTCCCTCTATTTTCATTTATTTTCTTGTTGTTTCAACCTCCCTTTAGAAGTTGGACGTTCGGACGCCCATCCAAATTGTCCCTCCATTTCCATTATTTTCTTGTTGTTCAACCATTTCTTTGGACGATAAGCTCCTTTGGACGCTCATCTAGGCAATCCCTCTATTTTCATTTATTTTCTTGTTGTTCCAGCCTCCCTTTGGATGCTCATATGTGTAGTCCCTCCATTTCCATTTATTTCCTTGTTGTTCTAGCCTCCTTTTAGATATTGGGTTCCTTTGGACGCACATCTAGGCAATCTCTCCATTTCCATTTATTTTCTTGTTGTTCTAGTCTCCCTTTGGACATTGGGCTCCTTTAGATGCCTATCTAGGAAGTTCCTCCATTTCTATTTATTTCCTTGTTATTCCAGCCTCCCTTTGGATGTTGGGCTCCTTTAGACGCCTATATGGGCAGTCCCTTTATTTCCAGCCTCCCTTTGGACGTTGGGCTCCTTTGGACGCCTATCTGGATAGTCTCTCCATTTTCATTTATTTTCTTGTTGTTCTAATCTCCCTTTGAACTTTTGAATGCTTATCTCGGCAATCCCTCCATTTTCATTTATTTTCTTGTTATTCTAGCCTCTCTTTGGACCCTGGGCTCCTTTGGATGCCCATCTAGATAGTCCTTCCTTTTTCTTTTATTTTCTCTTTGTTTTAGTCTCCCTTTGGATGCTAAGCTCATTTGGACGCCCATTCAGACAGTCCCTCCATTTTTATTTATTTTCTAGCTGGCTTGGTCTTCCTTTGGACGCTAAGGTCCTTTGGATGCCCATTTGGGAAATCTCTTCCTTTTCAATAGTTTGCTTGTTGACCCAACTTTCCTTTGGACGCTAAAGTTCTTTGGATGCTCCTCTAGGAAATCCCTTCCTTTTTCAATATTTTGCTTGTTGATCTAGCCTCCTTTTAGATGTTGAGGTCCTTTGGACCCCTTTCCAATAGTTTGCTTGTTGACTTAGCCTCCTTTTGGACATTGAGGTCATTTGGATGCCTATCTGGGCACTCCTTTCCTTTTCAATATTTTGCTTGTTAACAAAGCCTCCTTTTGGATGATGAGATCCTTTGGACGCCCATTTGGGCAATCCCTTCTTTTCTCATATTTTGCTTGCTGACTTAGCCTCCCTTTGGACGCTCATCTGGGTAGTCCCTTAGATCTCCATCATTTACTTAGTGTTCCAATAGTCCCCTTCCTTTCCATGCATTCACCTTCTAACTTGGCCCCTTTTTAGACATTGGAGCCTTTGAACGACTGTTGGGTCCTTTGGATGGCTTTTGAGTCCTTTGGACGTTGGAGCCTTCGGATGGCTCTTGAATCCTTTGAATGCCCTCTTTGGATGCTAGAGCCTTTGAACAACTCTTAGGTCCTTTGGGCACCCCTTTTGGATGCTCAAGCCTTTGGACGCTCAAGCCTTTGGACGGCTCTTGGGTCCTTTGGACGCTAAAGCATTCGAACGATCTCTTTGGTCCTTTGAACGTTCTCGTTGGACGCTGGAGTCTTGGGACAACTCCTAAGTCTTTTGGATGCTGAACACCTTTTGACGCTTCCTTTGAACGATAGAGCATTGGATACATTCCGAATAAACGGATCTAAGTCTTCTTTTGATTAAAACCAAGTAATGATTTGGTTTAGGAGTACACCTATACCGATCTCAGGATATATGAACTATGACCATTCAAAAATCCCAAGAGTCGAATAAAAATCAAAATTAAACACACCAACATTTTGTACCCTGCAAAACTATGTGAGTTTGATTTCTCCATTACACCTGCGGATACGTAATAGGAGTAGAGGATCACTCTTGTCAAACCCAAAATACTAAAAGTAATAAACACTCTTTTTATAATAATAAAATCTACTGTTGTGTTGCAATAATTTCTTTGTCTTGAAATGAGATAAATACTTTAAAAATCATCTCTATTCTATCTATCTATTCTAATTTCATTTCCACTTATCTCAATTTCTATTTTCTTTAATATTAAAATTTTTTATCGTCCCTTCGCGACTTTGCCTGCAACATAGCGTAATCCATGATTAATTTGTTTTTTAATAGTAAAATCATTATAATATATATGACTTTTAATAATATTTAAAAAAATTTATGAAAATATTAAAAAATATTACATATTAGTTTTTTAACATTTTAACAAATATTTAGTTATATTACAAAATATCATCCATAACCTTCTATATTTAATAAATATTACTATTTAATAAATATTACTAAAAATATAAAAGTTATAAAAGAAGTATTAATAACATTTTTAGAATGTTATTAATTTCCCGCAACTTTATAATGGGATGCTATTACAGTTGGCCTGTTATTGAGATAATAATACAATACGTATCTGAAAGTTTTGAAAGCAAGTCATATATACTGTATGGTTGTTGTAGATATTACAAGCTATTATTTTTCGGTATTAGGTGAGTGCAATATATTTAAAAAAAAAATGCATAACAGGATGGGTTAAAAAATATTATTTGTACAGGAATTTGTATAATAATTTATTAAAAAAAGAAAAAGAAAGATAAAAAAAAAGTATGTGATGTAATTAATGAGAAAAGGAGATAGAAATAAACATAATTTTTTTTCTATAAATTATTGCATGTGTCACACTTTTATTATGGAATGCTCCTAGCAATATTGTTTTATGTTATAAAGGAAAAAGAAAATTCAGGGTTATGGTCGAGGAATTCAACTAATTTTTTTTAATCTTTTAGAAAATCTTCAACTACTTATTCCCAACATTTCATTCTTACACATATGGAATTTCATTTGATAAGTTTTTTTTTTCTTTTTTTTCTATCCAAATGTTTGTGTCTATAACACATCTCGTATTCTCATTATGTTCTGATGCCTTTATCCCATGTTCGTTTATGGTGCAAAAGAAAATCCAAACATTGAAATTACGACTCAACTGCTGGAAATATTATTTGTTGATGTTTGTTTAATTGATTTTAAAATTGAAATATAATTTTATTTACTTTTTGGATAGGATATATATGGTGGAGTCTTGAAAGTATATTTGTTGTGATATATTATTAGAGTATATTCTTTATTAGATTTTATCATGATTGTTTTCTCGATAAATATAAAATAATATTACACTACTTAGAAAATTTAAAATTTCTACAAAATAATTTTGTGGTTAATTTTAAAATAAATAATTATTTTGTAACTAATTTCTAGTAAAAATAATTAGCTACAAAATTACTATAATATTGAATGGTAGCATGAAATAAGTAGCAAATTAGCTAAGAAAATAATCTTAGTTAATTTGTAGTAAATTTTTTAAAATTTGTAGTTATTTCCTAGCTAATTTATAGTAATAAGAAATATAAATGAATATAACTTTAATTTAGCTAGAAAAAATAATATTCTAGTTAATTAATTGTTAATTAGCTAGGATTTAACTATTAATTTAAATGGTAGCTAAAATTAGTAGCAAAATGAAAAAAATTTCGTAGTGTTATTTTGGTTTCATTTTATTTATAGTTATTTTAAATAAATAAGAAAAAAGAAGAGGAAGAATAACTTTACTATAATTTGAAGATAAATGAATAGTATTTATTTATGACAATAATTTTTCTGTATGAAATGATTGATCAAAGAAACATTATTTTATTGTTTAATACGTAGTAAATTGGTTGCTCTATTATTATGGGCTATTTTTTGGGGGTAACTTGTTTGAAATTAAATATATTTTACGGTTATCTTTGGGGGTAACGCGAGATTGAGCTCACCATGGACATGGTTCTAGCCTAGCGTTAATAGTACCTTATGGGAAGGAACCTAAAGAGTTTTTCTTTTTTTTTTGGGGTGGGAAGCACCGATGTTGGATGTTGTTGGTGAAGAGGAAAGATGGTGATTCAAGGTTGTGTGTGGCTATCCCTAGTTGAATAAGATAACGATCAAGAATAACTTTTTTTGTTTTTTTTTTATCAAGGATTGACGATTTCATGGATCAAAATTTCTTCAAAATAGATATGCGATTTGACTATCATTAGATACGTGTTAAGGACGAGGATGTATCGAAGATGACTCTTCGGACTCGGTATGAACATTATAAATGTGGTCATGTCTTTAGAAGTGACGAATATTTCTGCTATATTCATGAATTTTATATATATATATATATATATATATATATATATATGATCTTTCATCTCTTCTTAGTTAGACAACAATAAATATATAATAAGAGATATCATCAAGTTCCATAGTAACTAGCATTTTAATGTTTAAAATGTATTTCACCCACAAAGTTTAATTATAAATTTAAATATATTTTTGTTCTTTAAATTTAGAGTTAATTTTTTTTATCCTCTAAATTGAGAAGTAATTATTTTTTCCCCCTAATTTAAAATCAACCCACTTTTAGTTATTATTAGGCTGGACGAAAATAATTGCTTTTAAATAACCATGAGGAATAAAAGTAGGCTATTTATAAATTAGAGAGATAAAAATATCACTTTTAACACTATTATATATATAATTTTTAATAATATTTTATTATAAAAATGTTACTAATAATTTTACTAATTATATTTTATATCTTAAGTAAAATTTAAATATTATTAATGACATTTTACAATATGGTTTAAACATATCATTCATTAAAATGTTATAAAAGCTAATAGGTAACATTTTTTAAATGTTGTAAAAAGTTATATATACTTTAGTGTAAATTTGAGAAACCAAAAGAAAATTGTTAGACCCAAATTTAAGGAACTATAGAAATATTTAAGCCTTGATTATATTATAATTTAGTATTTTGATCATTCATACTATTTTAATACTTTCTCTAAAATATTTTTAATAAACAAAATAACATAAAGACTAAATATGGAGATTTAGGTATATTGACGAAGGAAGATGAGATAATTGAATATTTTGAAATTCAAACAATATTTTGTGTCAGTGAAACAAAAGATAAAACATAAATCCTCATTTATACTTTTATTAGACTTGATATTCTAAATTTTTCTAAGAGATAAATTAAGATATTATCACTACAACATAAATAAATAAAAATTAGTAACATTTAAAAAAATTATAAAATATATAAATTACCTATTTTCTTTTGTAACAGTTTAACAAATATTGTATATGAATTATATTATAAAATATCATTGGTAACATTTTATATTTAATAAATATTACTAAAAAAATATTCTTAACTTTTTTATAATAAAGATTATTAAAAATGATAAATATAGTAGTGAATAGTTATTTTATGACCTTGTTGCAACAAATTATAGTAAAAGAAAAATAAACTAAAAATACCATTCAATAGCTTTTTCTCGACTTTATCATATTTATATGGAGAAGGGAGTGACTATTATTGAGAAGGGTGATTGAAATCTTGGTGTATATATGATGACAGTGTACATGAGCTTGGCACAAGCCCTTATTTGTGTGGTAGGGAGGAAACACTTACTGAATTGCTTTCTAGTTCACTTAATTAAAATAAAGAAGGGAAGGATAATGGGGTATGGATGGAAGACAATAAGACAACTCAAAGTTTTTAATTATCATATCTGCCTACTGTCTTGTGTAGGAACCATTTGATTTAGGAGACTTCCATAAAAATGCAGCAGTACAAATGCAAAGTAGCTCTAAAAGTTTTGGTCTTTCTGTAGCAGATCCAATTGGATCAGTCACTTTAAAATGATATCTAATTTGCTACTTTTCTCAGGCCAAAAATTGAGTATTTAGATATTAATTAAAAATATAAATATTGAATCACATGTGAAAATAATTTTTAATTTTTAAAATAGTGTTTGAATCTTATATCTTATTTCTACCTGGTTTCAAAATCATAAGTTGATGCAAATAAATTTGAGTATACACCTTTATACGACATTAATAAATTTTCTTTACTTATAAAATAATGAAGATTAATTTAATTAATTTTGTCTCTTGTACAATTTCATAGGGGTACTTAATTATAAACATTTTTTTTATTTTTAAGAACAACGATTTAATTAATATATATTGAGAACAAGATCATAAAATTTAAACTTCTGTTCAACTACCCTATTTGTAGTTACAAAAAATAAATAATACTGACTATTTTTGCAACTACAAAAAAAATAAACAATTGCCAATTTATTCTCGTCCCTTCCCATCTCATTCTGACAACAAAATTAAAAGTTGTCAACATATGAATCCTCGATAATTGTTTTTGTTTCTTTTATTGTCCGGATTGAAAGAAAAATAATAGTGCAACCTTCAAAACATGCACATGATCATGTTTATTTACAGAGATATGGATTAAAGATGTTCTGTGGTGAGTTGTCTTGATCTGTACAAGAAATTTTAAAAACCTGTAGAGGGTGAGATAAAGAAACAAAGAAAATGAATTTTATGATTTCTAAATATAAATTATTTATTTTATTTATTTCTCCTTTTTCTTTTTCAATGCAGAGAATTGCATTGCGCAGAATTCTCTGACACACATATGACAAGAAAAATTGTTGATAAATAATAGTGTTTATCTGGATTTGCTAACTTTTGAGGGAAAACATCCTTTCAGTTCTAATACCCTCTCATAGTTACTATCACACACATTTCATTTTTTTTTTACAAGCAAAAGAAATGAAATCACATTTCGAATATTAAGGATATGTGGGTTCTATCCCACCCCTGAAGCTATTGGGTAAACAATTTTTTTTTTTTTAAATCCCTTGACATTTAGGAATTAGTTGATTAGTCATAATTAAATAAAACTATTGTAACTTAGACTTGTGTACTAATGTTTTGATAAGTGAGTTGGTCACACTCAGTATTCCAATGATGTTATTGGGGTACGTTCTTGCACGATACAGTATTGAGGGTATCTTCTTTTCTACATTTTAATATATATATCATTATAATTTTTTAGTAATATTCTATTAATTACATTTATAAAAATATTACTAATGCTTCTATCAACAATATTTTATATTTATTAAATAATATTAAATATATAAACAAATATTATTAATAATATTTTATAACATAATTATAATACAATATTTATTAAAATGTTACTAAAATTAATAAGTAAATTTTTTTATATTCTAACATTTTTTAAATATTGCTAAAATTTATATATGAAGAGCAGTGGAAAACATATAGTTTATTATTTATTAAATATATTTAAATAACAATATTATTTATATAATAAATAAATTATAGAATTCAAAAAGGGAACGACAAAAAATCAGGATTTTAATTGTGATATATAAATAATTGTTAAGTAAACTACTTTAACAATTAATTAATTTATTTTAAATGTGGAAAACATATGAAGATAATTATTTGAGAAAGAATGTTTCTAAAAAGGAATTGTTTGGCTATAAATATACTGAATCACCAATTTAGTATTGAAATTATAATAGTTAATTAAGTTGACTCTTAAAATTAATAAAATAGTAACTAGTCCATGAAATTTTATATCATCAATTAATTTAGTCTCTTAAATTATAATAAATAATTAAATTGATTTTTTAAATAAAAAATAGTAAAATAGTTCTTAAAATGATAAATTATCTATCAATTTAGTCTTTAAAATTATAATGCTTAATTAAATTGATCCTTAAAATTAAAAAAAAATTAACTTTACTTTTTACCTTATAACTTTAAAACTTTATAAATTTAGCCACAATTTTTTTTATGTATTCTTTTAGTATCCATGAAATAGATGCCAAATATTTACCATTGAAAATAATGACTAATATTTATCGTAGATTATGAGTTCATCATATGGTGGGAATTTCCATCACAACATAATTTTTCACACATTTTACTTGTTTAGTTTATATATAAAAATATATTATATATACAATTATTATATTTATTAATTGTATTTTACCTTTCTAAAGTATATGATTATATTTATTATATAAAAATATTAAAATTAAGATGATAAATTTATTTTTTAAATATTTTTATTTTAATTATATAAATTTATAATTATATAGATCTATTTATTAAATCATATGAAAATAATTTATTAGTTAAATTATATAATAATTTATAAATTTATTTATTAAATATTTTTTTTCTGAATAACTATTATGTAAATAAAATGATAGAAGATGTATAAATAATTTTATATAATTGAGTAAATAAATTTGTGTATTTAAAATAAAAAATATTTAATAAATAATGTTTTTGGTGGTTTTGAAATTTTAAATGAAGACAAATTTGATAAATTTATATAAGTTTATGATTAAAATATGCAAAAAAAAAAGTTAAAATACAATTTACAAAATTTAAAAGTTAAAAGATAAAAATTATAATTAACATTTTTAATTTTAAAGATCAATTAAACTAATTATTATAATTTTAATTAATAGAATGATTTTAGATATTAAATGTCACTGTTTATTATAGTTTTAGAAACTAAATTAATTGATCGTGTATAATTTTAAAGAGTAATTTACTATATTATCAACTTTAAAAAGTTAATATAATCAATCATTTTCCTCTTAATGACTAAATTCGCTAATACATTCAATTGATTAATATATTGGATTTACTTTGACGTCTCTAAATCTCGTGATCCATCGTGCCTCTACTGTATGAATTCTGAAAAAAAAAAAAAAATTAATTAATTAATTAATTAATGATATTATGCAAAACACAGAATAATAATCAATAATTTCTTCGGTCTGTCTAGCACAGATACCCAAAAACATACACTTGATTTAGGGTTTCTGGCAGCATCTACCTTGCTTCTCCTCACACCTTCAATTTCTCTTCCTACTTAATTCTAACTTCAACTTTTTGTTCTATTATGTCATCCAAACACACTAAATTAGCAACTCTTTCAGTTCATACCCACACTTCTTGTAGCTCGTATCTTTCTAAAATTAAAATTAATTACTTTCTATATTGTGTTGGATTAATCTTTCTTCTTCACTGATCTGCAGTTCTCAAAATTAGGGTTCCCTGCACTCGGTGTGAGTTCTTTGGCTACCACCTATTTTCTTTTCTAGTTGTTGGATTGATGGTGTTTTCGCCAAAATGTTTTTCAAATTAAATGAAACTTAGTTCTGAGTTTGTAAACTTGCATGGACATACGTATGTATTTATACACCTTCTTGTACCTCATTTGGGATTAGCTTTCTTATCGGTGCCTCTTGCTGGTTCAGCTCTTTTCCTTTTTAAGTTTTCTTTTATTTGAAAATGGCCTTGTTTTGGGCCTACAGAAGTTCCTTTTCCAGTTATTTCTTCTCTATTAGTTTTATATGAATTAATAAGAAGTTGGTTTTTTTTGTTCCATGAATTTGTTTCCTCTGTATTAGGAGGCATAGACCCTAAAGAGTTGGAGAAATTTCATCTCATATTTTAAATGAGTGGGATACAAAAAATAATCCTATGTGGAAAGAGTGACAAAAGTTTCCTGTACTGTTTCCTATTTACACAAAAGAATCAACGAATTGGGCATTCTATCCATTCATGACGCATGAATAACTGGTATCACGTATATCCCTCGCTCTAACCAAAGGGGTATTGTGCCCAACACCTCAAGGCAGACTTTCAGGTGATATTTTTGAGACTGGAGTTGAAACTCTAGGAACAAAGGAGTTAGTAATTGGCTTAATATTAGGTAGAAGCAGATATAACTATAACGAGTAAAAAAAAGATTTAGGCGACTCATATTTTTTTAGTATCGACTGAAAACTTGTTTTGATACTTTTTAAGAAAGTAATCTCACATCCCTTAGTAGGAGTTGAGATAAAAAATAAATAAATAAATTTATAACCACCTTATTTCCTTAGCTCACCAACACACATTTCTAAATCAAAACTATAACTATTCATGAGAATCATATTACCGAAATATACAGTACATTCCTTCAACCCGTCATCAATGTCATGCCACCTGTCTCGGGAAGGAAATTAGAAGTGTAGATGCGAAACATATGCATTAATTGTTGTAGTCACATGAGAGTAGTGCATGGGAGAGAGAGAGTGAAGGAGTTCCTTAAGGCCACGCATGGGTATGGAGGGTAGCTGAAATATCTGCTGACTCATTCATACACATACAGTAGGGATTAAATGAGGCCATTTTGCTACTGTACTTGAGTGAATGAAGAGGGAGATATTTTGTATCCCTATCTCTGTGCTTGGACTGAAGGGGCTCCTTCTTTCTGTTTCCTCATTTTCTATTCTATATATATACATCTCTTTAAATGTATTAATTCTTTCCACCAACACCTTTCTTAATATATATACATATATCTAAGCCTAATTAAGCTTTACACACCTGCGCTGGCACAAACAATTTTAGCTGATGTAACGTATCGTGTTCTAGGTCCTTTGTAAGTATTAGCTCTTCATCGCTAGCTATACTGACCAAGATTCGGCAAACAGTTGCATATGAGTTTATAGCTAGATGCTCCACCTAGTACTTTTTTGGAAATTAAATCATTATGATGTTGAACCTACCTAGCTAGATATATAATTAACATATATATAAGCACTTTCAAAGTCTCTGATGAACATCACATGATCTGTAATTACTAATTTGTTTGTTTTCTTCAACTTGAAATGATTGCTCTTTGTGTGTGATTAGTAATTACTTTTACATTACATATTTTAATTTCAGGAACCCAATCAGTACTGTACGAAATGCTACTTTCCTTTCCTGTCTGTACAGCCTTAGCTTCTCTCTCTATCTCACTGTACTTTCCTTCAATTCTTCTTTTGGTCACTGAAAAGGCAAATTTTAGGTCATGATGTTCACTTGTTTGCATTTGCTAGCTCCATACTTGCCTTGTTGAAGGTATCAATCTAAACATTAATTCTTTGCCATTCCTAATTTAAGTGCACCGCAGATGATAAATATATTTTGCGGTTTGGCGCTGGACTTCATTTTCTATTCAAATTCCGATCCTTAATTAGCATAACATAACATATTTAATTAAGCTTGGTGAATCGGAACCAAGTAAAGTATAATATTTATTTATAGGAATATGCAATTAGACCTAGCAGACAGAATACTGAAGCAGATTACGATGTCAGACAAAAGGATTGACAATATAACACGAACTCTGGTCTTTGGATACCCCAAAATCCTACGTCCTACCTCTACGTTCATATATTTCTGTGCAAAAAAGAAGAAAATTTCCTTCTCTTCTTCGATCATACACAATTACATGAATACGTAAGAATAAGGAATTGGATTTTGATGAGTCAAAAAATATTTTCTCGTGTAATATTCTAGCCCTCCATTCCATTTTTAGTGATGTTTTAGGAAATTTTCACTACAATTCTATTCCTAAATATAAGTAATTAATTAGTGGGTGATTTTTTAACACTACTTTTTTTAATATCTATCATTTCATCTCTCAATACGAATAATTTAGTGAAACTGCATTATTCATTAGAATTTTTTTATTGTTTTCTAAATCTTATATCAAAACCTTAAACAACAGTACTTACAAAAGAAATGAAGGAGTATAGATCTTATGCGCCTGCAGGTACTACGCCTTCCATTTTCCGAGTCATGTTATTAGGTAATGAATATATTCACATACCTGATTTGATATAAGAGTAATATATACGAGTCACTTTCAATTTCAAATATTTCATTAATATTTATTATTTTTTTATATTTTTCATCTCATTATCACTTATCATAGTTATATTTCTATGGCTGGCTAGCTAGTGTCAAACAATGAGAGGTGTGTGTAAATCATTTTTGTTGATATAAAGTAAACTACATCTCTAGTTATTATAAGAGACGAGAGAATATGAAGTTTGTTCATTTGTTATATAATTATGTATAAATGATAAAAAAATATTTTTTAAAAAATAATATGATTGTTTAAAAATAATTATGTATTTTAATCTTAATAATTCGTTATTAGACTTAATAGTCAATATTTATTCTTTTAACCTTGTATAAGAAAATCTTCTCATGTAATATGTCTTTTATATATATATTTGTGTGCACACCACACACATTACATGCATAAAGCTGGGACTTCCTTCTCTTTTTCCCGAAGGCACTATATGATGTAAATTCTTAGATGAACTCAACTTTCAAATTAAACCTGAACCGCGTATCATGTGCATATGACACCCTGTTTTTGGTTCTTTTTTATCAAATTTTAGCTACTAAAAGTGACCTTTAGCTTATGAGATTTAGTGCTGGTTGCTGTTATAGCTTTTCTTCAGCTATTATAGTCTTTTATCCTACTATGTAACAGCGGATAGAGTATTCCTAGTACTCTTTTATAATAAAAAAATGTTACTGTTTGCTGATCAGAAAAAAAAATGTGCATATGACACCCATATCATAAATCAGAATATCATTCTGGTGGTTATAAGATAATGTTTGCTGTATGTATTGTCTGCATGGAGTAAATATTAGCTGATAATCTTGTTTTGATGGAGTGGCCAAATTTATTCATCTCAATGATATCGGTGTTTGGATCACATCTTTGATAAGTGGGATGTGGGTGTAGAATATAATGTTTGTGTTGAAAGACAACATAAATAACAATCTATTTTTGATGGTCATGGTCACCAATTTCCCTTCTCTGATTTTGATGTACGTTGCTACCTGATCGATCAAGTAGATTTGGTGGTAGTTGGCAACTTGTGCCCGCTCTTAAAGCACCATGGATAGAGATAAGAGAGATTACACCAATAATTTTATCAAAGGACACTTCTGTTTCTTCAAAGAAAAACGTATTGGAGTCAAATACTTTGAATATTTGTAAAGCTATTTCAAATACGAAAAATGTATTTTAGCGACCAATTTTCTCGGTAGCTAAATAGAGACAGAATTAGCGACGGAAAGGAATATTTTATAAAAAAATTAGCCACGATTTAGCGAAAAATATTAAAAAAACAAAAAATATATATGTTAGCGACGGAAAAAACGATCGAATTTCAGAAAAATAAAAAAATAAAAAATACATTAGCAACCGAAATTAAAAATCATAAAAAATAAAAAAGAAATTATTAGCAACAGGATTAGCAACCAAACTTTTTAAAAATTTAAAAATAAAAAAACATTAGCGACCGATTTAGCGACGGAAAATAAAAATACAAAATATTTATTAGCGACGGCATTAGCGACCGAACTATAAGAAAATTAAAATTAAAAAAATACATTAGCTACCGATTTAGTGACTGAAATTAAAAAAAGTTAAATAAATATTTTTTAGCAACGGAATTAGTGACTGAAATTCTAAAATAAAAAATAAAAACAATAAATTAATGGCCGAAGTTTAAAAATAAAAATAAAAAAATAAACGTTTATTAGCGATGGAATTTGTAAAATTAAAAAAACAAAAAAATAAATTTAGCGACCGATTTTAAATAAAATAAAATAAAAATATGTATTAACGACCGAATTATAGACCAAAAAATTAAACAAAAAAAAAAAAAAAATTAGCGACCAATTTTCAAAATTTCAAATTTTTTTTTCCTCCTATTTTTCTTTCTCTTTTTCCTTCTCCCTCCCTTATTTAAACACTCATCTCCTTCCCATTACTCCCTCCTCTCCTTCTCTATCGCCACCACCACCACTACCGCCGCCACCGCCACCACCACCACCATCACCACCGCCACCACCGTCACGTCACTGGTCGTCGCGCCACCTCCGTCGCTTCCTATCCCTTCTTTTCTCTACTCTTTTCTATTTTCCACCCACCTCTCTTCTTCCACAACCACCACAACCACCACCACCACCTTCTTTTCACTACTACATTCCCTCCCTTTCCTCTCCTTTCTCTCACTCTTATTGCTCTTCCCTCCCCCTTCACTAACCACCAACAGTCAACCACCACCACCACCACCTTCCTTCTATTCCTTTCTCTCATCCCTTCCCTCCCTTTTGTCTCCTTCGTCCCTCTCTTTTTCCCCCCTTCCCTAACCACCAACAATCTACCACTTCCATCTAACTATTTTAAAAAAAAAATAGCGACCGATTTAGAGACCGAATTATTTAAAATAAAAAATCAAATAGTCACCGAATTAACAACCGAATTATTTTTTAAAAAAATAAAAATAGAGACGAAATTTTTAATATATAAATAATTAAAATAAAAAAAAAAGTCATGAGATTATTTTAATAATATAAAATAGCCACCGATTTAGCGATCGAATTTTAAATATAGTTAGCCACCGATTATGTTTCGGTCGTAAAATGTTTAGCGACTCGACTTTTTACAACGGAATAAAATCGATAGCTAAGTCTGTCACTAAACCATTTTGTGACCAAAATATTACATTAAAATCGGTCGCTAAAAATGAAATTTTTTTTGTAGTGATACACTTTAGGTTTAGTACAAAAGCATATACGTTCATATAAAAGCTTGTTTTTCATAAAACGAAGAACCGTCTGATTGAACTGCATATGTCAACATTCCTATTAGACGAAAATAGATAGTTCTCATATTTTAATAAATTTGTTAGCCTCAAAAGTCAAAGGATAATATGTCTCATGTGTCTTTGGTTTCAACAGTTTTACCATAGCCTCCGCAACTTTGGTTTTTGTTTTTACCGACTCTAAGATGATGTTTACGTCTCCTGGGCGAAATGGGTTATCCTTGTCTCCCCAGGTTTAGTCTTTGTCTAAAACATTTTTTTGAAACAACCCTGCTTCACTATGTCTCATAATATAATCCATACTACCATAAATATAACAGTAATTTCCCAATGTTTCATATTTGAAACTGACCCAGGTAACCCTTTTCTCTCCCAATTGGATTCGCATACCTTGATGTAAAGGTTTGGTATTTTGGTTATATTGACCCAGACCCTTGCTCAAATAAAACGACCCAAACCACTTTCTTCTAACTCATCTCATCCGACATATTGTCCTGCAATCTCTCCGATCAGACGTTTTGGGATAGAATTTCTTAGAACTCTTTTGACAATATTTTAAAAAATGTTAAAAAGTATAAAACAATATTAGGTTATTATTAATTTTTATAATATTTTAATAAATATTATATTTGAATTATGTTACAAAATACTACTAATAATAATTTATATTATTAAGGGTTACTAATAAAGTATTAGTAATATTTTTATAAAAATAATATTAGTACTACATATATCATTTTTAGTAGTTGTGGTAATCAATGGCAAAGGGAGAGTTGTGGTAATCAATGGCGAAGGGAGAGTTGTGGTGGCTCATAGAAAAAAAAATGGTCAAGTATAGTAAAATTATATATTTTTTAAATCTAAAAACTAAGGAACCTTTAGAGTAAGTTTTTAGTTTTTTATTTTAAATAAAAATTAAAAAAAAATATGATAGTCTAAAACTGAGCTTAAATGATTTTTTTAGTCAATTTCCAAACAATTTTACGTTTATTTTAAAAAAAAGAAGTTTTAAATTTGATTTTTAGTTTTAAAAAATATTTTTCTACTATATATAACAATTATCATTCTTATTATTAATATTGCTGTATTATTGTCGTCTTGGCTACTGCTGCCACCACCACTACATTATCACTACCATCACACTATTGCTACCACTATTATATTATTATCATCACTATCATTATTACTGTTATTATTTTCACCTTTTCAACTAATACATAAATACACCTTTAAACTAATTTAGTTAATATAAAAAATTTCTTAAAATAAGTTTATTTTAAAAATAAAAATTAATTTTTGAAAAGAAAAACTAAAAACTAGTTTTAGTTTTTTAAAATTTTAAAAGTTGCAATTAAAAATCATTCCAACTGAACTCTAAATTTATAAATAATTTTTTCTTAATTTTAAAAATAAATGTAAAAATATTTTAAATTTAAATTTCTTTTTATGAATAAAAATCATTTAAATTCCATTTTAATCGAATGTGTTTTGTTTTTAAAATATTATTTGAGAATCCAAAATCAAAACTTGCCACTAATTCCAAACGAATCCTTAATTTTAAATGAAATTATAAAAGTTCAAAATTAATTAAAAAATTAAAATTATATAATTACCAAAAATATATTTTATTCATAAAATAAAATAAAATTTTGTATAAAAATGTCATATAAATTTGTGGTTACATTTATTGATTTTAACGTATAATTTTAACGTATAATTTTATAATACTTTATAAATTATTTATATAATTTTATTATTTGAGGACCAGGAGGAGTTCAAGAACCAAATTTATTACATTAGGCGCGAGAATAATACATCATTTACTCGCATATGTTTTATAATTGCATTAATATTAATATATTTTTATTTAATATTTTATAAATTTCCTAGTATTAACAAAACAAACTAGACATGAATATGGATGGATCCCTGAAATTCTCCAAAAAAAAAAACGTAGAAAACAAAGAAAGAAAAAGAGCTAACGAAGGAAGGGTACAGCGAATGACAAACAAAAACGAAGAAACAGAGGTATGATTATGAATTAGGAACAGAACCCTCTGCTTCACCCTTACCATTCTGATCCCCACTTCCTCGCTGTCTGCTTCGTATTTATGCAATTTAATTTTTCTTGCTTTGATCATTTTATGGTGCCCTTTTTCTCGGACACCCGTTACTGGAATCGGTTCTCAATTCGATTTTTTTCTAAGCCAAACGAACCTCTGTGCTTCGTAATTCGCCAATTTTTTTATTATGTTCTCATCAATTCCTGCTCTTTCGATGTTAAAGATTGCATTTTTCTTTTCAATTTTGAAACTTCTGAGTATGGGATATGTGTAGGCACCGTGAAGTGAAATTTTGGTTGCTGTGAAGAGTGGGAATTTGCTGTCTTTTGTAAGAGTTGCTCAGAGTGATTGCTTTCCCTGGTACCCTCTTGTCCCAGTCACATTTTTACCCTTACTTGCAAACATGTGAAGATGTATTAGATGATGCATTTGATTGATAAATACTTATATGAGTATTTTTTGTTGGCTTGGAAGAATTACAGTTTAACTGCATAGTACCTAGTTTTAGTTTCATACAAACCCTATATAACCATAAAAATATGATAACAAATAAATCTGTTATCAACTTATGTTTTGTGATTGAAAGCTTGATCTCTATTTTTTTTTTTCATAATAAGGTTGCTTTAGTGCTTTATATTAATATGTTATATGGGCATTTTGGTTATTTAGGACACTAGATAAATTTCCTTAAAATTTCTCTTTCTATAACACTTGAATGATTTTTTTTTTTCTTTTTACTTTGATGGGCATCTGGTGGTGCCGGAACTGGTGCATGAAAACAGAGAGCTTGTAGAATTAGCAGGCTTGCAACTAACTATAAGATAAATCTCAGACACATGGGTTTGTGGCAGTTATTATGAAAAATGACCCAAGCAATGAGTTTAACTGTGCTTCACTAAATTCTGATTGGGAATTAGACGCCGAATATATGTGATATTATAAAGAAAATGAGGTGGAAAAGGACTGAGCTGCAGAAGGAGTGTGAAAAGGGTGTATGTTTCTTGTCACTTGAGTTGATAGGTGATGTATGTATTATTCTTTTAATTGAAAAGTTGTGTTGAGGCTCAAGGGCGGGTTTAGCTGTCTAGGGGAAGCTCAGTTTTTGTTGACTTATATATCTAAGTAATGGAAATGCTCTTATGTTGCAGTTTATCACTTTGCGAGTCTTGAATCACATTTAATTTTCATACCAAACATAAAAAATGTGACTTCCCTACAATCTCGTGGACTACCTTACCTTCTTATTTATTTCCTATTAGCCTGTTTGAATGACCATTAAGTACAACACTCAGCTATTGTTGAATATATATGAAGACAATTACGATATAATATTTTGCATTTGATAGTGTTAGATCAATTCCCTCCCACTACTTTCATCCCCCAGTTTGCAACTGGTAAACATTACAGAGTCTGATTAATAATTTGTTTTAAGTAATATCAATGAAATTTTCTTTTCTGTTACAACAGAAATCACCTTGTGGCACTTCACTTTCTATACCTTGGTCAACTGAGGTTATTGAGTGCAGCAAATGCTGGCAGGTGCCCCGTCATCTCATATGAGTTCGTCTGTTTCAACGTCTCAAGGAATATTTCCAACTTCAAGGATTGGAAATAATGAATCCCCCAATAGTGGGACCTCTTCTTCTTTTACCCGGTCTATTGCAGATATGAATGAAAATGATGAAACAAACTTGCTCTCAATATCATGGAATCAGGACTATGGTTGCTTTGCAGCTGGCACAAGTCATGGTTTTCGTATCTATAATTGTGAACCTTGCAAAGAAACTTTCAGACGTGATTTAAAAAGTGGTGGTTTTAAAATTGTAGAGATGCTGTTCCGCTGCAATATTCTAGCACTTGTTGGTGCTGTAGCTAATTCTCACTACCCACCCAATAAAGTTTTGATATGGGATGATCATCAAAGCAGGTGCATTGGTGAATTTACATTTAGGTCTGAAGTTCGTGGAGTGAGATTAAGACGTGATCGAATTGTAGTTGTTCTTGAGCACAAGATATATGTTTATAACTTCACAGATCTGAAGCTTCTTCATCAGTTTGAGACTCTGGCAAATCCTAGAGGGTTGTGCTGTCTTTCACACCATTCAAATACATCTGTTTTGGCTTGTCCAGGTCTTCACAAAGGACAGGTTCGAGTTGAACACTTTGGACTGAACATGACAAAATTAGTCAATGCTCATGATTCTCAAATTGCATGCTTCACTCTGACATTGGATGGGCTCCTTCTTGCAACTGCTAGTGTAAAGGGCACTTTAATCAGAATCTTCAATACAATGGACGGGTCTCGTTTACAAGAAGTAGGTTACTACAAAGTGGCTTCTATTATAGTGATAATCATTATTAATTTATTATGTCTAACTTCCTGCTTTGTATTTTTCTTTTTTGGGAATTTTAATTTTCACATCTGCATAGTATGTATGGATTGACTAAAAATGACTTTTTTCTTTCATAATGCTGGTTTATTGAAAAGTTTTTTCATATTCCTTTTACGATTGATGAAAGTAGGAAAACAAAATAAACTATCTTACTCTAGAATTAAACATCTTGTATTGTGGTACATTCATTATTGTGAGCCATTTATTGTTTTGTTTGCAAACTCCCACTGGATCATTTTTTAAAACTACTAGGATTTATCAACTTCTTTTGCAACTTTGGATGTCTCCTTACAATAATAATGTTTTACCATGTTTTGTAGTTACTCTTCTCTGCATTGCTTATTAAAAGAAGCTTTTACACCTTAGTAGTCTTGGGCAGTCCACAAAAATTCCAAAATTTTTTCATTAGGAATTGGTTTGATCTTCTTTATCAAATTTCCTCCTTTATTTTCATGTTCTATGATCCATTTACTCTTGCTTGTAGGTAAGAAGAGGGGTAGATAGAGCTGAAATCAACAGTATAGCTTTGTCTCCAAATGTCCAGTGGTTGGCAGCATCAAGTGACAAAGGCACTGTTCATATATTCAGCTTGAGAGTGAGAGTTTCTGGGGAGGATAGTTTGACTCAGCTAAATGCCACCCAAGGGCCTGCACTGTTTCATCAGAATTCTTCAACTTCTTTAGATCCCTTGATTTCACCAAATACTGGTGCCAACCCAAATTCATCATTATCCTTCATGAGAGGTAAATAAATTTTATAATGCTGAGCAGTTGGAATTATCATAATTTGAAGCTATAGTGTGTATGTGATTTTTTAAAATGATAATGTATAAGCCCTTATATAGATTAGAAAACTTAATGGAATTACTAGATTCATTTCAAATAATCTATATGATAATTTATAGTCCCTTATGTAGATTAGAAAACTTGATGAAATTACTTGATTCACTTCAAATCATCTAACTTGTGTGTGTATGCTACAAATCTACATGAAATCAATGACTCTGCGGGGGGCGTTTTTTAAGAATCAAGTCTTCACAAAGCATTGCTGTATTAACATAATCTTTTCAAATAGAACCCATACCTTTTAAGGATACAGGGTTTCTGTTCCCTAAATCTACTCGTGGTTATGAAGCTTTTCTTTTTAGATGGGATATTGCACAATATTCATGGTACATGTTTTTTTGTGCTTACGGTTTTTCCTTGATCATATTGTAGGAGTTTTACCAAAATATTTTAGCTCAGAATGGTCATTTGCGCAGTTCCACTTGCCAGAAAACACTCATTTCATTGTGTCATTTGGATCTCAGAACACTGTCATAATTGTTGGTATGAATGGGAGGTATGTATATCTATCACTGTCCTACTATTATTGTGAACTTGTCTGAAATTGAATTGTTGATCTTTACAATTTTCGTATAAAGTTGAGATGAACATAATATCTTAGTGATGTATTGAGATTAATGGCTAATTTAGAAAATATATAGTGGTGATCCGGGTAAGACTTGTAACATGTATGATTGAATAACCTTTTGTAAAATGTAAATTTTATAAACATATCATTGAATCATGTGATACAATTTTGGTTTTGTGAATATTAAATTTAAGATAAAGCATACACTCATAAATTCTAACTTAATAGTTGACATTTACTTATATTTTGAAAGTTTGTTGTTTGTTAAAATGAGGATGAGCCTTGGCACAACCGTAAGGTTGTTGCCTCATGGCAGGATCATATCTTGGAAACAATCTCTCCACTTGTAGGGCTAAGATTACATACATCTACCCTTCCCAAATCCCTCTAGGTGGGAGTCTCATGCACTAAGTTGTCCTTTATTGTTTGTTAATTGGATTAACAAGTTCCACTTGATTTTAAAATTCTATGAAATTCTACAAAAACCTATTTAATGGAGTTAGTGGATTATAACGTACATCTACACATACACACATATATAATGTACGTTCAAATACACTAATAGAGAGAAAGTATCAGGAGCTGCTTCTATACAATTATTGTTTCTGTATAATTTGTTTTCATCCCTCTCGTGCTGAAGTTGATCTCATGTTATGATTTCATTAGCCTAAAAAAGATATATGATGTATAAGACTATTCAATGTATGTCACTTCTCTATCACTTCCTTATAGCCTCGTCAAGATCACTTAAGGAACTTAGTTCTTTCGTCATTCTTGTCAACCTTACAATCTCTGCTCTCTTTTTATTTTTTCAGTTTATTTAGTTCTCATAATTCGTGTTAACCTCACTCACAACCTTTGCTCTCTTTTGTTTTCTTTGATATCAGTTTCTACAAATGCAGCTTTGATCCAGTACATGGGGGAGAGATGGTGCAGAAGGAGTATGTTCGTTTCCTAAAATTTGAAAATAGGCCCAGATAAACAACCATTTCAAGTTGTTCAACATCCCTGCCAAGCCATGTAAATATGTGTGTTCAGCACCAGGCAATAAACTTTTCTCATCATGTGTAAATATGATTCCCCCATATTGGAGGGTCTGGAGATACATTGTTGTATAACTTGTATATTTTGGGGAAAAATGAAATTGAAAAGGAGAAATACCGATAGCAACAGCTGCATCACAAATAAATCACTTACTCTCGAGTATTTTATCATGTTACATGGGTACATTCATGATACATTTGAAAGTATAATCTACTTGCATAACGTCTGATAATAGAAACTGATAAACTTCTATACTATCATGTATTTTGTACAGTGTAAGTAACATGATATTATAGATTATTTACTTTGACAATCCTACCCTTCAACATAAAGAAAATAAAAAACAGAAAGTCATGGTTAGCCTTTGTCAATGGAAGCAAAACCCACTATCCTCATTGTAGAGAGGCTTCCTATGGTGGGAAAAAAAGGGGTAGCTTCCATTGGTTTTTTTGAAATGAGTTGTAGAAGAGGAATCAACATAACTCGTTAAAGTTTATTATTTATAATTTTTGTATGGTTTTCACAATGACAAGGCTTTTTTTTTTTTAACTTGCAACTGAAGTTCTTATTTCTTTCAATAGTGTGACTCTAATGAGTTCCACTAGTTTCTTTTTTGGTTAAGTAAACGTTGCTTAACGGTTTCTTGTATACAATTGTCACATCAACTAGCCTTGTGGTGCAACTTAATTTAATACAATTGCTTTTTATGAAGTTAGCATAAGCAATCTTGCTGAAGATGCTCTAAAATTAGTTGTCACTATCACTTTGATAGGATAAATTTTTGGAAGGAATGATCGAAGAAACAAGGAAAAGAAGTCAAAAGTAAAATGTTTAACCGTTTCGAATCCTCTTTTAAAAGTACAGGAAAAGGTTGAATGGATCTCATAATAAAAATGTGTTTCGTCCATTTTGGACAGAAGATGGAAGTAAGAAACACAATTTTACGTAAAAAGACAATTATTCGAGGTTATTTCTCACTTTCGTAAAAAGGCAAACTTATCCGAGATTACTTCTTACTTTCGTTGGATTACTGGTAGTGATACCCAAAGTCTTCATTTGCTGCAACTCGTTGGCCTTAATTTGGTATAACTCGAAAGCCTCTTGTTCTCTCAAATAGTAGGTTAGTATTTGTTGCAATCCATAATCACCCTTGTTTTATAATTTCTTTTTATATTATAAGAGAAAAACATAAAAAACCTCTTCTCTATAAATAGTATTCTTCAAAATATATATTTTTTTAATCTAAAAGTTAATTATTACACCTTATTCTTTAGTCAATGGTATTTATATTATTTTATATACGTGTTTTTTCTTTTTTTTCACTTTTTTCACAACTAAATAAGAAAAAATAAAACAATTTTTATTTTATTTTCTCTCTCATCACACAACCTAAAGAATCATCTTATTTAGTTCTCTTTCTTTCCTTTCACTTTCCTCTTTAAATCAAACATACTCTTAATTTCCACAAGAGTAACTCGATCTTTGAGATTTTGATCTGTATCGTGAGACTATTGTTAGTATTTGTCTTTGTTTTTGAAATGAATGTAGGACACCCTTCTTTTGAACCTCTCATCCCGAAGGGAGAAATTTATTTTATTTTTGGGAAATTTGGTGGTGGAATGTAGAGGATAATGGCTCTAGCAATGGTGGTCTGGCAAGAAATTGACGAGATGCTTTATATGCCTCTCTAACCTTGATGGAGTCCTGCAGTTATCAAATTGAAACTGCTAGACAAAGATAGATCATAGATGACTCAAATTCATCAGAGTCCCTTTGTCATTCTAAACACCATCTCAGAATCTGAGTTGACCAACTTCATCCAACAACTCTAATTTGATGATTGTACTAACTGCACCAAATTTTAACTGTATCAAATCTGAGTCCTTGCTTCTCTTCCATGCCAAACTAAATATAGGCAGAGGATTGGGAATAGTCATCCTTTAGACTCTACCACCCGGTTGGGGTTAGAATATTAGTACCATGTTATCATATCAAATTGGTGCATCAAAATACATGGTGCTTTTAGTTTATACGATTAGTTTTCTTCAATTACAATATTTTCTATATACAGCATCAATGATTCCTGTTTTCCTGATTATAACTCACCTAAAGTTGTGATCATATGCATCACTTATGCAGATCTTAGAACTCTTGTTCTTCAACCTTTGACAAGGGCTGGCAGAAACAAAATGTGACTTTACCGGTAAAAATAGTTCTTTAAAAATTAGGGATAATATTTATCAGTCCTGAAAAAGTGAGTCTTACAATTTATAAGTTTAAATATAACTTAGTAACATATCATTTATATACTCTATTTTGATTATATTTCTGGTTAACTTAGGATCACCAACATTGATTATAAAATGTGACATGACATGACACACATCAAACACAGCAAATTTAAGGAGTGAATGGTTAACGTCGCTCTTTAGCAAGAGTAGTAAAAAGCTTTGAAACGTTGTGTAGAAATGTACATGTAAGCAGTACTAAAACTAGAAAAAAAAATTTCAATCTTAGCAACAAAATAAAGATTTTACATATCGATACGAGGGCTTTGAGGGTAATTTGCACACAATTTTGGCAACTATTACTCCTTTTATTTTGTTTCAATCCGCCCAGAACAAATTATTCAACCACAGCATAATAATTTTGGCAGGGTCACAGCTTAGATCTTGCAAGTTTCTCATCAAAAACAATCATCACCTTACCAATAGCTTTCCTATCTCTGATGGCAGAAAAGGCGAGGTTGGTCTGCAAAGATAAGAAATTGTTCACACCAGATTGTACTATCCCCCATTGAAAAACTATGCACAGAGATGGATGATGAGGCAAGTGATACAAATTTTTAAACAAAATATATATATATATATATATATATATATATATATATATATATATATATATTTCTTGCGAAAATATATATAAAAATGATTTAATAGTGATATAATGATGATGTAAAATTAAATGGTTTACATAATTACCCAATTAGGCAGTGAATCAAATTTAAACTAAAAAATAGTGAATAGTGCAGTAAAAAACACCAACATCAATTACCAAAATTAAAATGATGATATAAAGTTAATCATATTTACAATTAACTATTCGTCACTGCCATTGCAATGGGTAAATTAGATATTTAAGATCATGGTTTTAAATTGCGATTTGCAACTGCAATTGCACCTGCAACATAACACCTGCAACATAAATGATTTTTACTCACGGCAACTGCAATTGCAGCCGTAATTTTCCACAATATCAAGGATTGCGACAAAAATACGACCACAACCACAATTCAAAACCATGATTTAGAAAAATGCTTTTGTCATCTTCAAGCCTACATTGCAGAGACACATGTATAACCTTTCCTATTTTCCCACGGTTAACTACTCGCTAATTTTAACCAGATGAAACAAGACCCAAAGAAAATGAAAATTCGACTATATATTATGAGAAAATATTTATATCTTCAATATTCCCACACATATCTTCCATATTGAGTGTCAAACAACTATCTAATTTTTCAGAACAATAAAGGAATCTAACTGTCTAGACTTGAGGTTCTTTTTTTTTCTGTTAAATTCTCTGTAGAAAACTATTGTCCATTCTGTTGATAATATAAATATTACTCAGACGTTTCCAATTTTCATTGCATAGATGTGCTTGGTTCCTTGATGAACATCACATCACCACTTTGGTGCCATGTCTATACTAGTAAGCTATATGATGTGATGCTATAAAGAACGAAAAAAGCCATGTTTTGACTTTACCATGTCTACATCAGAAGGAGAATAATGTGCAAGGAGAAAAGCTGAGATCTTTCACTTAAGCCTTGGCAATTGCCAATTTGGTGGCAAGTGGTAATGAAGCAAAAGTAGGTAACTATAATTTTTTCATATGTTCTTTAATCCCTGTTACTAGGAAGAAATCAAATAGATCCTTTATTTCACCTCCTCTCTTGACTTAGCATAGCTCAATACTTCTTAAAAGACTTAACCTCAAACCGATGGTGTCTTAGTATAACCTAGGCAAATCTCATGACAACACAATTCCATATCATGAGTCATGTAACACTGACACGAACAACCTCAGTTTGAAAGAGTAGAATTAAAATCAAACCACAGTAGTGATGGACAGATGGCAACCATTGCCACTCCAAGTGGAAAGTTAAACTGAATTCAATGTTGAACCTGAATATGGCCACTAAACCTGCTGATTTAGATATAGTAAATAGTGAAATATCTAAAACAATACTTCTCTTTAAAGGGTTACAGCAGCAGTGAAACCTCTTTAAAATAAATGGTTAAATCTGAATGTACATAGAATTAGAGAAAAGAGAAAAAGACACAAATTAGTAGAACAGTTTTGACAAAGAAATTCCTGACCTCTGACAGGCGGTAAGAATGAGAAATATGGATGGAAATCAAGCCTTTTGCCAACCAAGACAGTAGCTCCTTGATAGAATCTTCAAGAACACCTGGGCGATGTATTTTATAGCTACCCCAGTAAAGGCCATGCACTGTCCAATTCTGGCACAATAATTTTAAATAAAAGCAATCATAACCAACAATTTATACCAGCTATGGCAGAATTAATGTGAATATGTAATTCAGGCAGCAAAATTCAAGAAATAAGTTTAAAGACCCGAAGTTATTACTAGTTCAGTTTGATGTTGAAATAGGGGTAACTGTAGTACTTTGAGCCATAAAGAGTGTTTCAGTGATTTAATCAACAGGGCTTTAGTGTGTACAACTGTACATTAAGGTCAAAAGTTGAGTATTTGGTCATATTTATCGGACTATGGACTTTACTCTAATTTATGTGGGATTTATCATTTTGTTATCAGTGGCTGGTTATTTAGCTTGGGTCTCAAGTTGACGCCTACATAATTGATGTGCCTAGTTATCAAACAGATAGTGAACAAAGAATATTTTGGAGAACACTATGCGATATTCTCAGGTGCCTTGTTATTCTTCCTATCATCCTCTAATGTGGTCTGGTATTTGTAAACTTATTTCATTAATGAGACTTATTAGCCAGCCAGATAGAATTTCCCAGTCTCAGATCCCTAAATCATCTTTTACCATTACCTAAAAGAATCATTCTTTTCCTAAATTCACCCTAATTCTGATGTAATCTTAAATTTACAGGTTTGCAGGTAAATGTCACTTCACACCCCAGGAACAAGGCCTTTGACCAATTGTTTAGTGCTAAAATAGAAAGAGACTGCATCATACTGCCTTTTTGTTTTGCTTCAGGTTTTGTGCTGCCTTAAATACATACCATAAAGTAACCATTGTATATAAAAGGATTATTTTCCAGTTTCATTGTCTAAAGGAAAAGAAAATGAAAACACAGTTCAGTATGTTGCAATCATATACACGGTTGTTAGTTTTTCGTAGGTTGGTTAAAGCAGTCAAACTCTAGCAAACTGTGAAGCAGCTACTTTTTAACTTAACCTGCTGTATATATACTGTTAAAATACTCTCTGATGATTAAATTCCCATGATTAGTAGATATATCATATAATATATAATATATATCTACATCACACCTTCCAAGTAGTGTCAAACTATAAAGTATAAACTCTTCATAGCAATGTTCTTGAATTTCATAGAAATATTTTTTTTCCCTCAAATTGGGGGAGAGAGAGAAACTTAATTGATGCCCAATATTGTGCTTCATAGCAAGCTAGATTGAGCATTTTCATTAATATATGCAAATATTTTATATATACAATTATGCACATTTAATGGAAATAAACTTAGATGTGTGTCAACATGATGATAGATATTCAGGTTACAAATAGAAGTATTTGCAGGCTATTGAAAAGTCTTAGGGCATGTTTGGGTAAACTTTCTCATAAGTACTTATAGGATAAAAAAATAGGAAGAAAAAATGAAATAAATTTCTCAATAAGTTAAAATTAACCTATACATAAGCTAATTTGTAGAAGTTTTCTCTTGTTAGCTTCTCCAAAAACTAATTTGTAACTTATACATAAGTTACTTTTAGTTTATAGAGAAGTTTATTTCATTTTTTCCTATATTTTTTTTATAAGTACTTATAGAAAAGTTTACCCAAACAAACCCTTAGTCAGTAATTTAAAGATGATTAAATCACAAGGAAGCGGTATTATGAGTAATGCACAAATTGTATCTATGGAATGGCCTGGGTACATGCAACTGAGGACATTTATTTGAGAAGCCAAATTGGGATATCTTGTGGTTTGCTAAACGCCTAAACAACATAAGCAAGTAGCAACATTTGTTATATTAACTGGAACCAAAGAGTAGAAAGAAGAGATTAAATCAATGCGGCAGCCAATTGTCAGGCACTCAGTTGTGCTTCCCCCTCACCCCACACACACATCCCCTTCCAGTTAATTTCAAATTATGTCTTGCACAATGTGATTTTAAATTTGAAATTTATGTGAATAAATCATGACTAGATCAAGCAACAAGCATACAATAATTTAGTGATCAAGCAAAATAGTTTAGACAAGATAAATTCATGGTCTGAAACTTCATTTTTGCTGTACCTTAACAAGAGCTATGTTAGCAGGGATGACAGGAATTTCTCCACTTGCAAACCCAATTATGAGAATGTTAGCTCCCCATTTCAGAAGTCGCAAAGATTCTTTAGTGAGCTTGCCTCCAACCGGGTCATACAAGACATCAATCCCCTTAAGCCTTTTGGTCTGAAGGAACTGTTTGACACTCTGAGTAATATCTTCATTACCCAAGTCCACCACATGATCAACACCAAGAGATTTCAAGAGCTGCACCTTTTCAGCTCCCCTAACACCGGATCACGCAAAACAAAATAGACTCAACTCACTAAGTAGATGGGGATAACTAATAAGTGCATGTTCGAATTCACATTGATCATCCAAAATCATGTTTAAACTTGTTATCAGGTAATGTAATTTTAGATAAAATATCACATTTTGATCTTATGTTGAAGAATTAATTTTGAATCCACAATTGATTTTGAGTTGAAGTAACTTGAGGTAGTTTTTATGTTGGATAAAAAAATATACTTAGTTCTACTACTAATTTGTTTTTAGAATAAAAACATTCAAACATAAATCACTTCAATTCAAAATCAATTTTGCAAAGTTCACCCTAACACACACTAAAATGCCATCAAGCCATTGTGTCATGCAATCCATAAAAAAGTAAAAACAATTCACTACCTAGCAACAGCAATGACAATGGCCCCACATGCTTTTCCAATCTGTACAGCAGCAAGGCCCACACCTCCAGCTGCACCCAAAACCAACAACACCTGCAACACAATCCACAACCCACTTAACCACACAAGTAGACAGAACAATAAGCATTACCATACACACTCATATAGGTGTAAACGAGCCAAGCGGAATACTTGAAGCTTAGGCTTGATTTTAGAAATTACGAGGTGTTCAAGCTTGACTCATTTATTTAAATAAATCTAAAAGTTTGAGCTTGACTAATTATAAAAAAAAATGAGTTTGGCTTGTTTAGCTCATTTGTAACCTAATATTATGAAAATTTTTCTTAAATTATTTTTAAGATTATGAATTTAGTATCTAATAAACATTTTGGTATACACTACATTATAATCTACATATAGAAATATGTCCTTCACGTGCAAATTGTAGAATTCAAACATTAATTTTAAAAAAATTCGGTAGCTTCTTCATTACTAAAAAAAAAAATTAAAATTAATTTTAAAACTCTATCAAAGTTCTGCCTATTTCCATAATAAATATATAAATAAGAAAAGCTAATAAAATTCTCATCATTAATTTAAATGCAATTAATGAGCCATGTGCAACTTGTAAAATTTGGACGTGGCTCCTTAAAATCTTTGAGTTGTCTAGTTTCGAATAATTGAGTTTATTGGCACATAACAAGAAGTGAATCAAATTCAAAAGCATAGAGACATGCCTGACCGGAGGTCAATTGAGCCCTATGGACGAGTGCTACATGAGAAGTGCCAAACGCCACAGCAAGTGCCCCTGCAGCAACAAGATCACAACCTTGGGGCACTCGAAACCTTCAAAGCCAACAACTTTACACACGTGACCAATAATAATTTCTAAAAGCAACATTAAAAGGTAGTAGGAGCAGAATCTCACAATTGGGACTCGTCAACGACGATGAACTGAGCGAAGGAGCCAAGGGAGGCGAAGGAGCAAACGGGGTCTCCGACTCGGAAGTTGGAAACTTTGGGGCCCACGGCGTCCACGAAGCCGGAAAAATCGGAGCCGGGGATGAAGGGCAGAGAGGGTTTCTCTTGGTATTTGCCCAATATCTGCAAGTAATTGGCGAAGTTCAAGCTTGTGGCTCTGATTCTCACTCTTACAGCGGTGGGAGAATCTACTTCGGGAATTGGGTGATCCTTTGACAAAACTATTGGGCTATCCTTCTCTTCCAAACTCACCGTTGGATCGCCCAGTTTCTTGCACAACAGTGCCTCCATTTCTCTCCTTTGTCTCGTCTTTGCCACAGGATTTTTCAGCCAATATATAACAACAAAGCATTCACATCAAAAATGCAAATCATAAGAAAAAATTAAAATTAATTTATTTATAAATTAAAATCAACACCGCTGTTGACTTTAGATGTCCAGAATTGTTGTTATTTGTTACTATAAAATGATTTTAACTTGCTTAATTTACATTATAAAAATAAATTATTTTATATTTTTTCTTTCATAAATGTTTATAAAAAATTTATTCAAATATGACTATGAATTTTTAAATAATTGTAGCTAAAGTTTTAACAAGTTGATTGTATACTATGTGATTAGTGTAAACATTATTTTTTTCTCTAAAATAATATTGTTGTTTAAAAAGTTAATCACTTTATATTATGATATGGAATTAGATCAAATTTAAGAATGTTTTATGTTTGTTTGTCGTTAGAACCCGAGTCACTTCACTGTGAGCTTTACGTGGCGGTGTGCTGCTGGGTTGTTGTACTCCATCTATCACAAAAAGCAAAAAGCTTAAGCGAAGAGAAGAGAAGAGAAGCTGATTGGGGTGAGATGATGAGAGTAGGGGTGTTTTGTGGGGAACTGGGTTTGCTTACCCCTTCTACTCTTCGTTTATCCCATTGCTGCAAGAACACTACAATTTCATATATACACAAACATCCTTCTCCTCTAATATCTCCAAACTATGCTACTCACAACAATCCAAATCGATTCCTTGCTTCTGCTTCTTCAGCTCCGTCACTTAGCGGTTCAGGTGCTGAATATTCCGGTAAACTTCTCTTCAATACTTCAGGTCCTCATTTCTGTTTTCTTTTCTTTAATTTAATGTTTATTTGTAGTTCCGTGAAATTTTTGTTGCTTTTCTTTTTGTTTGATGGGAAGCAATATTAATGAGTTATAGGAGAAAGGGAGAAAAGGGCTCACAAAGTTCTCTCATGTATTTGATCTGATGTTGGTTTTATTCCTAGAACATACTAGGAGAAAAGGGGGGAAATAGAAAAAACATTGGGGTTTTTATTTTTTTTAATTACGGAAAAGTTATAATTGTTGCTAGGTTTCTTATACGAATGCTTTATGTTGAACCCTATCTCCAGAGCAGTTGTTGGATGTGGGAGCAAAAACGAAAAAGAAGGGAATAGGTGGCATAAATCAGGACGAATTAGTGGATCCAAAGCTTTTAGCTGATCTAGACAGTTGTTTTTGTGAGTTCAAAGGAGTGCATATACACCACAAGATATATGATGCTGAATCCCAGGCACAAAGCATGTTCCAGAGTGAGACTGTTTCTCATCAAATCAAGAAGCTGGGTTATCCTATGATTTTGTTACATGGGTTTGGAGCCTCGATTTTCTCGTGGAAACAAGTTATGAAGCCGTTGGCAGAGGTTGCTGGTTCAAAAGTTCTTGCTTTTGATAGGCCAGCCTTTGGATTGACCTCAAGAGTAAATTTATCTAGGCATCTTTCTTCAGAAATGGGAGACGCAAAACCTCTGAATGCATACTCAATGGCATTTTCCGTGCTTGCTACCTTGCACTTCATTCATTTATTAAATGCTGAGAAGGTGATTTTAGTGGGGTACGTGAATATTCTATCTTCTGTTCTGTTAAAGTGCCTTTATTTTTCTGAGGCAACAAGCTGTTTACAACAATGCATGTAAAGCATAGTTTTCACCATATTTATAATATGACAGCTAATCAGTGATTATAAGTTGCATCCTTGCATCAGGATATGTATTTGTTTGATTATCTTACATTTCTGAGTTGCTGCATTAATATGATTGCCATTTTTCAAATCATAAATGTTAAATTGATTAGCTTTTCTTTTTCACCATTCTGAAGTAGTAGTCATGGTATACAAAATCAGAAATTAGTAAAGAAATATTTTCTGATAATGACATGCCAGGCACTCAGCTGGTTCACATGTAGCAGTTAATACATATTTTGAAGCTCCCGAACGTGTTGCTGCTCTGATCCTAGTTGCCCCAGCAATTTTTGCCCCACTTACTACACCGGAAATTGTTAAAGAAAATCAATCAAGACATGATAACCAAATGAACAACAGTTCTATCAGAAAAAATCCAATTTTGGGGCTTTACAAGATGTTGTCCATGATTACCAAATACATTGCAGAGGCAATAACACAGATGATGAAGCAGACGATAGATATCCTCAACATTTTGTATAGGAAACTTTTGTCAGCTATCCTGCATTCTTCCCTTGCTATAATGCTGGTAATAAACTTGTTCATGGTAATGCAGTGCCAATCTTCAATTGAGTTATCTCAACCTTGTTGGTTCAATCATTATTGGAAAATAATATTCCAAGAGAAACAAGGAATTGTTGGCTCAAACTCTACAATGAGTTGGTATTCCATAATCCATATAATTCCCTTTTCACCAATTTTAATTTTAATAATTCATAGATTGGAATGTAAATTTGATATACCTATAGTAAGCTACACATGGAAAATTGGTTAGATTGTTTCTTGTTGGAGGACTCTTTTGCATATTTTGGCTTTTGTGTTTAGTTAGACTGTAATTCTTAAACTGACATGATCAATAATTTGTGGTGAGTCGTGCCCACTGGACTGATGACCCTTTTCTTCACATGAATCTCAGGTAAGAATGGTAATTAATAAGTTTGGTACTGCTGCAGTTCGAAATGCATGGTATGACCCTAAGCAGGTCTCTGAGCATGTCCTTAGTGGTTATACAAAGGTAATCTCACTGTGATTTCCTATATTCTTATTTTGCCCCTAATTTCTTTTCTTTTTTCTTTTTTTTATTTCTTTCAAACTCAAATAGGCAGTTCTTAGTTCTCACCTGGTTGTTGGCACTAAATGCAGCCTTTAAGGACCAAGGATTGGGATAGAGCATTGGTGGAATACGCTGCAGCAATGCTTCTAGATGAGGAATATAAAACAAAGCCATCACTTTCTAAAAGACTTCATGAAATATCATGTCCTGGTAATGTCACTAATCCTACATATACGCACTTTCATTTGCCTTTTTCCCCATTTTCCTTGGCCTTTGTATTTGAATACCTGATTACTAATAGGCAGTAAACTGGGAGAGATGGAAGACATCTTAGAGTGGCAATGTGCAGTTAGTTTTAGTGGCAATGAATAAGTTTAGGGTTACTAGAGATTAACCAAGATAGAATGAAGCTCAATGGCTTGCACCTTATTTGTTCTTTGCTCAATCCACCGGCGGATACTTTTGTAGGTTTACGGTTACTAAAGATCAAATCTGGATCATTAAAATGTTAAATTGACAGAAACTAGCCGTTAAGTGCCAATCATTGTTACTAATGATTTTCTATAAAATGGGAAAATCAATTAGCACATAATTTTTATTTATTGATTTGTTATATAGTTACTTCTTCATTTCCTTGGATTTCTGTGTTCTTGTTCCTGAATTCATGTTGAATGATGCCACTCTTTCTGGTATCAATCTAAACCTGCTTGATAGCTCTGAGTTGAATATTGAGCATAATTGGTGATGGTTTGAATAAGCAGTTCTGATTGTAACTGGTGATACTGATCGACTAGTCCCTTCATGGAATGCGGAGAGACTTTCACGAGTCATACCAGGAGCATCATTTGAAGTAATTAAGCAATGTGGCCATCTGCCCCATGAAGAAAAAGTGGAGGAGTTCATTTCAATTGTTGAAAACTTCCTAAGGAGATTAGTGGGTGATTCAAACAAACAATATCTACAACAAGCAATTTGAAATTCCTATAACTCAAACTTCCCCATTTTACTGCATAGAAGATTCATATAATATAGGCAGATGCTAATGCAGTTTGATCAGATGGACAAAGATTAATTGAAGTCACATTGATGCACACTCGTTAAATTCATCAAGCTCGATGATCTCTATATAGAAGTTGGAAAAATGCTGATAAGCAATTACCTATAACTCAATGTTACATTATATTACTGCTAGATTGCTATAGTACTTGAAGAAATCCTCTTTATGTTTACCTGGCTAAATGAATGATCTGTAACTCCGTTCATATCATTGGCCATTGAACCTAGCATATATGTCTCTCGGATGTAAAAAGACTTTCTATTTAACAAGTGATCTCTAAATTATGTATTTGATTTTTGGGATGTGGCTAACTGCAGGCAGTTCATGATCTAGCCATTCAATTTATTGAATTGCAGTTTTTTTAATTTAATATATAATAAAACATATTAATAGACAGTATCTCGTGCAATTCATGATCCATGATTTTGATGTTAAGCTACCTTTTTCTTGTGTCAAAAATATTACCATGAAGCTATTAAAGAGAACAAGTTATCACTGAAAGAAAATATTCCAGTTACAAAGAAAAGTAATAAACAACTTGATCTTTCAGCCCTATGAATGAAACTCGGCATTTTCTTTAACTGAATTATATTTAAGAATGTGGAATGGAACCCATATACAATGGCAATGTAGGGTTTGCTGGTAAGCTGTATGCAGCCAAATATAATTACTTAAAGCTGATCAATGCTTGTTCAGAAAGGAGGATCAATTCCTATGTCGAAACTAGAATCTCCTAGGCCGGAAGGAACATCAAATCCTGACATGAAGTCATCACCAAATATTATAGCACCAGCAGCTAGTGCTCCAGCTCCTAACCCCATTGCAACTCCTGCAGGTACCCTCTGACCAGGGGCTGCCCTGGATGTTGACATGTCTGTGTAGCTTGGAGACAACCCATCATTTCTTGGGAGAAGAGTGGGAATATATCCAACATTTGAGGGTGGAGGTGGTGGAGGAGGAGTTATTGTTCTAGGCACTAGATAGCTTGGTCCAGCCCCCTCATGGTAGCTTGGTCCAGCCCCCTCATAGTAGCTTGGTTCACGCATCTCATGGTAGCTTGGTTCACCCACATATGGATCATAATAGTTTGTAGTGGTGAATGGTACTGAATGGGAGTCTGGGACGTTTGATTGCACATGATCTTCTGGCTGATGGATTGAAGCTTGAGGCTTCTGACAGTAAGTTTGCCTTACTCCTCCCTCTGTGGTCAATTGGGTACTATAGCCATCATCTAAGAGCAAAATTCCTTCCTTGTTACCTACAGAACAAATTTACAGCACCAGATCATGCCAAGAATTTTTCCAAAAAAGGATTGGGTATAAACTTAAAAGCCTTTCTATTTGGTACAAAAGATACACGTACTAAAAGTAAGGAAGAGTTGTTTTAACCAATTACAGATGCAATATCATACATGGTAGGGTCGGTTAAAATTTTATTTCCAGTTAAATTTCTCCAAATTGTAATCCGTGCAATTCTTAGGTAAGTGTTTCGTACCATTTATCTTTCCAAACTTAAATCACACTTCTCAACTTCCTCTCAAACTAGGTAGGTAACCCATTGTATAAGTATAGTGAAATAAGAGCTTGCTGGAAGAAGAGAAACGAAATAAGATGCTAAATGCAGAATATTTGTGAAATATGAAATGATCATATACCTGAGTGGGAATTTGACTCTTTCTTTTCGTCATAAATACGAATTAAAATATCAATGAAACCTCTTGGTTTGCTGGATTTCTTCTTCCATAATTGGTAGCTTCCAACTTCCTCTTGCCTTGGCTTTGAGACATCAGAATTCTTTAACTGCTTGACAAGAAACTCTTTGAGAACAACTGTTGCAGAGCCATGAAGCTTTTCCGTGAAGAATATGGGGTCTATACTGTAAACTTCCACGTTCAGTGCCAAATCTTGGATGTTTGGCGCCGAGTAATCAACAGGAATGACAAACTTGGTTCTCCATACAGGATTTGCACTCCCAGAATAAACAACTTTGGTGCAATATTTGCTGTTAAGATCAATCCACACAACAGCGAACCATTGACGCTTCCAAAGTGAGGTTGAATGCTGGAGTCCATGTGCAGATATCAAGCAGACCTCCACCCATATAATCCCCATAGAAAGTGCAGGAAAGAAAAAACGAGATGTTGAAGGAATGTCTCCTATAAGCTTCTTTAGATAAGGGTTGCGCAGGAAAAAAGACGAAGTGAACGTGTTTTGCGTTATTTCAAAGGATACTTTACTTTGATATCAGAAAATTTTTATACCAAAACGCCATTCGGGGGTACCCTTATGCCAAGTTGCTAATTTTTTTCCCCTTGTTAAATGCATCACAGGCAGACAGGAATCTGCTACACTCATAGGTGGGTTTATGCAGGTAAAAAGGAAAAACTTAGCAAGTCAGAAAAATAGGCCATAGAGTACAAACACCTTTATAATAGTTCTCTAAGGATTTATTTTATCAAATTAATCTCTCAGAGACAAATCAGTTATCAAATTTATCTTTATTTGTCACACCACTTAAGTATTTTTTTACAAGAGATTGATTTGAGAAAGAAAAGTTTTAAGGGACTGACGTTAAGACATAAATCTTTAGACAGACAATTTTGGCAGAACTCTATATTAGGATGTGCTCTGTACAAAAAGTGATCTTCTTGAAGCCACAACGTTTCCCACGTTTACACTAAAAGCATGGGGCAAAAAATCTTGCAATTACAAATTTTACCAATCCATCACTTGAATGTACATCTACTATGAATGACAAAAAATGGCAATGTCGAACCTTCTCTAGCTGATCAAGCAACAATCTTGGTGTTGCTTATTGTTTATACAACGCAGCTTGACTGTATTATTGTCCTTGAAGATTCGTGGGGTAATAGGTGGAATTAACAATAGCTTTCGGCCAGCAGGTGTAACTGTCAATTCACCTTCCTGGGTTGTTAATAGAGCAGTTTCTCGTGTACATCATGGTAGTAGAGCCCAAAACGTCGTCTCCAAATCCACACGCCTTAAAAAATAACCTGAAAAAAGTTGAGAACATCATGTGCTGCCCACAAAAGGTATAAGATTAGACACTCTAGAGGACTATGAACAACCTTTCATTCTCCGAGCAAAGGGCTGCTATGTCATAGATGTCTCTATTTGTAAGCATTCTGCAAAAGGAGGAAGTCATATTAAGTCATTTAAAAATCTGTCTATCTACAATGAAAAAATAGTAAGGACCATTATACTACAAAGATCTATGCCCAAGGAAAAGTAGAATGACAACAGCATGTGATCAAACAGAAAGGTAACAATACTAAAACCCGTAGACTTGCGTAATCAATAATAAAGGCACACTAACGAATATCAAACTAAGACAGACAAAACTTATGCAATTTTTTACATATTTTTTGTGTTGTTTTTTAATAAATAAAATTTAAACACAATTCAGTAGATATTTTAGTACTATTTTTTAATTAATGCAATATTTTTACATAGTTTTGTGTTGTTTTTTAATAAATAAAATTTAAACACAATTTGGTAAATATTTTAGTCCTTTTTTTAATTAAAATTAAAGTTTCGTCACGATATCTTAAGTTGATCTTTAATACAATACATATATTGAAAATATACACTAAAAGCATTTATATTTAAGTTTTGTCTTTTTTAATTAAAATTAAAATTTCATCTTAAGATATATGCTATATTTAATATAAATAAGTAGATTACCAGAGTGATCCTCAATTTTAAAAGGAGAATAGCACTAAAAACATACGATGAAATGCATATAAATTTTGTCCATTAAAAACAAAAGAGTATACCAAGAACTAAAACACGGGGATAAGTTGATGATTAAGAGTTAAGTGTCATGAACAAGTGGCCTACTACATACCTCACAATTTTTTTAACTATCATCTGACCAATTCCCATTCTCTGCAGGGAAGGAATAACCTGCAAGAGACTGAACCACGTTGATACACGCACGTCAACCAATACCCTAACTAAGAACGAGCGTCAATTAATTTCTTTTCTTTCTTTTTTAAACGTTGGCAAGTGTTACCATCACATCGTAAATAGAAGCCGTGAGGCCATAATCGGAAACGGCACGGCCAAAGCCGACCAATTGATCGCGGGAAGGAGAAACCTGCGTGAAGAAATCCGCGATTAGAGACGGGGAGGAATTGCGACGGGGAACGGCGTTTTCGTGGTGGAGGTTGCAGAAGACGGAAACGAGCACGGCACTGTGAGACAGAGCAATGCGGAGCTTGTGAATGTCCACGGGTTCGGGTTCGAGTCGGGTCGGGAATCTACGGGTAGAGTGATTGCAATTGGCGAAGAGGTCTCGGAGATGGTGCGGGTCCACGTGGCGAGGGTCAGTGGAAATGTAAATTGGGAAGAGTGGTCTCGAGGACAGGTTTGTCTTCTCTATTCTTCGCCTTACCCATTTCAGTTCCATGGATTTTGAGGCAAAGCCCTCTAACTGCAAATGTGTCTGGGTTTTTGCTGCAACTCCCATTGCCGCCATTTCTTTTCTCTGTGCCTGCGCACAAGAAGTTCGGAATGGATAATGCAACTGAATTCCCACCACACCAATGTTTTATTTTACAAAGATTTTTAATTCATTTCTTGTATTACACTTTCACTTGTCACGTTCAGTTTTGTTGGGCTACGGTAGGATGCTTTTGGGCTAAAAATATACATCCATTTTTATTTGGGTAGATTTTGGGCCCATGCTACTCACACTCTTCTTTCTTACTCTTCATACTCCCTACTTCTTTCCTCTCACCTTTGCTACTTCATTCTTTTTTACAGATCTTATGGAAACTAATTTTCGTAATATAACTTTTTATATTATTATGAAAATTAATGTATCTAATATATTAGAACATAATATATTATATAAATTAGTTTCCATAAAAAGAAATATTTTATAAAAAAAACAAAAAATAGGATAACAGTAAAAAAAAAAAAAGGAACGTGAATAGCATGGTTTTTTCCGTAGCTATCTAGGTGGGGCTTGTTCAGGGAATTTCGTTCATGTTTGCTGACCAGATTTTAGGATAGAAGGACAAACGTGAGAGTTTTTTGGCATAAAAAATATATAAGTTTTACTATGCTTTTTATAATTTTATCGATATTTTTAACTCAATTTTTATGTAGATAACTTTTTGCTTTTTTTAAGTTTAAGTGAAGTTATTTTAGAATTGGGAGATGATTAAGTTATTTAGATTAATATAATAAAATTTGATGATTAACCACACTATTAAAGAATTTCATATATTTTTTAATTGGGTAAGAAATGTTATTTGGTAGTTAATAATTATGTGATAACATATTAATATTCTTAAAACAGATTGTTAATCATTAATACATTTAATGACATAAGTATTGATAATAGTCAATATATAATATTATCAATGTCATTAATACTTTTCATGTTAATATTTTACTAATAAATACGAAGATAGATATATAAATAGATAAATAAATATAAAATTTGAGCATATTCGAGGTCTATGAGATTAATACGTGTAAGTGTGTCTTTCTTGGTTTAATTGGAATGCAGTGCAATTTATGGTCTTATGAATTGCGTTAAAAATATATTTCTAAATATCTAATTTGAAAATAGATGATTTAATTTTTAGAAATTTTTGTTATGTTTTAATTTTTTAAGATATTATTTAGATAAAGATAAGGGTATTGTTTTTATTATTTAAATTTAGAATATTTGTAGTTTGATTTTAAGATTATAATAATGTTAGTATTTAAATTTTTTGTTATGAATAAAAATTTAATAATCTCCTCAAAATAAATATTTTCTCTTCTTTTAATATTTCTCTTCTTACATAATTATGAAAATAGAAGTAGAAGCAAGTTTTTCATAAATTATTCCTCTTATCTTTGATGAAGAAAGTTATGATCCTTGGACAGTAAGAATGAAGTCATACCTAGAGACTTTAGATCTTCGAAAAGTTATGGAAGAGAATTACGATGTTATTTTATTATTAGACAATCTCGTCATGATCCAAAGAAAAATTTACAAAAAAAAATCAAGAAGGCAAAAACTAAAGACGTGTTTATTTGCTTGTGTTTCACAAACAATTTTCACCAAAAGCATGACTTTCAAAACAACAAAATCAATTTAGGATTGAGTAAAGGAAGAATACAAAGGAGATGAAAGAATATGAAGCATGTAAATGCTGAACTTAATGAGGGAGTTTGAGATACAAAGAATGGAGTATGAGACAATAAAAAATTACTCAAATAAATTGTTTGGCATTATTAATAAGGTATGATTATTTGGCATTGAATTTCTTGATTCCAAAATTATATAATTTTTTTTTATAATTATATATGAAAGATATGAAACTTCTATAATCACCTTGAAGAAAACATATATAGAGCTCATGACTATAGAAACTATGTATCTTTCCAATATAGTTAAAAGAATTTTCTTTGTAAATTTGGAATCAAAAAGTTTAATGCTCAATAATCATACTTTATTAGCAATTCTAAGCAATTTATCTAAGTATTGTTTGATTGTCGCATACTCCTTCGTTCTTTTTAACTCGAATTCCCTCATTAAATTCAACACTTGTATGTTTTTTATCCTCTCATCTCCTACATAATTTTGGTGAAATAGTTTTTAAAATTTCAGTAGACAAACATGTCTTTGTCTTCTCGATTTTTCTTTCTTTGTGAACTTTTATCTTAATCATGGTGGGATTGTCTAGTAGAAAAGGAACATTGTAATTCTCTTCCATAACTTTCTAGATATCTAAAGTCTCTAGATATAACTTCATTCTTGTTGTCTAAAGATTATAATTTTCTCTATTAAAGATAAGAGGAACAACTTGTAAAAAAAGCTTATTTCAACTTCCATTATCACGTCCATGAGAAAATAACTTTGATACTATTTGTTGGGTTTTTTTGTAAAAAAAAAAAATATTTTTTTGAAAAAAGAGAAAATATGTAAAGTAGAGGAGCTTAATGAACTTCTATTCATAAGCTTTACATAGAGAGAGCAAAAGTGTAACAAAAAAAAGTCAAATATTAACATTATTTTATTTTGAAATCAAACTATTAAAGCCTAAATTTAAATGACAAAAATAATCTTTTTTTATTTAAATATCCAAAAATTTTAAAACATAAAATGATTCTTAAAATAAATTTTTTTTCAAATAGCAGATATTTAGGTATATATTTTAATACCTTCATTGAGTAGCATGAGAGGGGCACCAAAAAGGGTAAGATTCATGTTCTGCCTAGATCCAATCGCACCACAAGGCACTGTTGGCAAGTCAAATTATTTGGGAATGCAGTCCCAATTAGACGATAAATTTCATCCAAGACTAAATACTAGCAAGAGACCAATAACAAACAAGCATTGTAAGAGAAAGAAAAAAACTTTAAAAAAAGAGTCGAATAGTACTTGAAATTGTCCGGAGAGAAACAAATAAGGTATCATAGAAGTTGAAAACCTTCATTCACTCTTCTCTTAAAAGATTTTTTTAAAATATTAACAAAAAAGAAAAGAAAAGAGTAAAGAAAAAATAAAATTTATCCAAAATACAAGAAAAAACAAAAATTAAAAGAGAGAAATTTTATCCCTTTATTTTTCATCCTATGACATTCAAATTTGCTCTCCTTTGTGTTGTTTAATGTTATTTCCAGTATACTTAATAAATATGTTTTGTATCATCATTATCATCTCTAGTTTATCCAAGTTTTCTTTTCTTACATCAACATATGTCACCTTCACATCTCATTTGTCATGTATATAAATGTCTTGGTTATTTAGTTTATTTATTAATAATGTTGACCTCACAAGCTCTTAGGTATTATCCAACACTATGTAGATGACCAATAATTTGATAAATCATTGCAACATCTAATCTACTTTTTCTTTTTTTTTAATGCAAGTATATATATGATTAAACACATCTAAAAGAAAAGAATTGAAGTCAAGAAGAAACTCAGATCTTCTATAACCTAAAGCAACAGTTTTATGTTTAAAGTATAAATACACACATATGTTAAAAGAAAAACTAAATGCATACACGGTTAAAGTTGATTTATTTGGGTTATCAGCTGGGAGTGGTTCAATTCAAATCTTCTGAATGAGAATATATACGCCATGTCCCGGTTCTACAATCATTCTATAAGCCGGAGAATGCCTATAACTAGGAGACAGAGAGAAGCTAAACTTGGAGATGATAAGGGCTAGCACAACCTTCAATTGAACCATTGCAAAATTCTTCCCCAAGCACAAGCGAGTACCCAATCCAAATGGCACATAAGCATGTGGAAACTTGCAAGCCTTCGAGACACCCTCACTGAACCTTTCTGGTTTAAACTCGTTCGCATCTGGCCCCCAAATTTCAGGGTCTCTCTGCAGTGTTGGGATCAGAGTCCATAAACAAACGCCCTTAGGAACATTCAGGTTTCCAATTTGGATATCTTCGTATGCCTCCCTTGACACAAAGGCTGCTGGTGGGTATAAACGTAGCACTTCTTTAATCACCATAGTCACCTGTAAACAGTAATCAACCAGAATGGAAATGGTTTATAAATTGTCAAAAGATGTGAAATCAAATGGGATTTAAGCCAAATCCATCCTTTAGGGACATAATATGTGCATAGGGAAGAAGAAAACAATTTATTTATAGTATATACAAGTTTGTTGGAAATCTTACATAGTGATTATTTAAATAAAATATAAATAAAGATAATCTTTGTTTTATAAATTAGTTTGTAAAATGGACTTAAATTTAAACTCTTATCTTTGAGATGTTATATATAAGTTCACATTTTAAAATGATATAAAAATCTTTTTTAATAATTGTTGATAGCTTTGTCAAACTACTTGTTATTGAATTTTATCGAATTATTAACTGAACTTTAATAGATGTTTTGAATAGTATATATATGCAAATAGAATTTATAGAATTAAAGTTAAGAAAGTGTTTGTAACAGCAAAGAGAAGAATTTAATTTGATAAATAAGAAAATGAGATGCAAGACTAAAATGATGTGTTTTCTGAAAATGAAACTGCATGCAAGTGTACCGTTTTCAACAGAGGAAGAGAATCAGCATCTGGTATGCCATTGGGGCAAAGTTGAGCGACCTCAGTCCTTATACGAGTTTGCCATTCTGGGTGCAAAGCAAGAAGCATCAAACACCAAGAGGCTGCAACAGCAGTGGTTTCATGGCCAGCAAAGTAAATGTTTTTACAGTTATCCACAATGAACCGCTTCGAAAAATCCTTCCCCAGACCTTGATCGGTCATGGCTGCTTCCAACAGTAACTGCATCAGATCCTTCTCTGATGAGGATGCATCTGAACATTCCCGCTTCCGTTCCTCCACTAACTCCCATATCAGCGACTCTATCTCTCTCTCCAAACTCGCAATCTCGTTTTTCTTCTTTGACGATATTAAATTCAGTTTCTCACTACATGCCATTAACAATCAATTAGTTAGTTTTAGGCTACAATTACATTATGCTTTTTTGTTTAATTTAATTTAAGTGTCACACTTGAATTCAACAGCCACACACACAATTACGCAATTGAACGTTTATGAATGTAAGACTTGTACTATAAAATACTCCCTCCGTTTCAAAATTTTACAAGGGTAAATATATTTTAGGTTTTTCAAGTCTTTGTCAAAATTAGTTTGAATTCTTATATTGTCTGAAACCTTATACTTATTTATCATTTTTTAAAGTACAAAATTGAAATTAACTTTTACCAAATTGAGTGACATAAAAGACATGATTGAGAATTGGCATGCATACCGGAAACTACTGAGGCCAAAAAGGAAGCCACCGTGCTTGGACATGGCCTTCTGGATGCTTCTAAGCTTTGAGAAGACTTCCTTTCCTTTGGAATAAGAATGGCCAAAGCAAACCCTTGAAATAACATCAGCTGACAAGCCTCTCAAATCTACATCCACTTTAACTTCAGCTGTGCCACTTCCTTGGCTCTCAATAAATTGCTCCCATTTTAGTAGTAATGGCTGCGCTGACTCTATCATTAGGCCCACCATACCCTGCCATAATCATCAATTTCACTTCAGATACCACCTTTTCTTTCTGGTCACTCACCAGACCATTTAAAGACTAATTATTTATTTAACTCATATATACTCCCATTATTTTTCTATTTTAGTTTTTATATTTATAAATAACACCCGTTCAGAGTAAACTTATTAAATTTTCAATTTATTAAAAAAGTTACTTATTATTAATTTTTATAAAATAAAAAACTACATATATTAACAAAAAAAACTCAACATATAATTCTCATATAGAAAAAAAATCTCTTGATTTTTTTTTTTTGACTTCACTCATCATTTGGTCGGGCTTATTAAAAATTATATATTTTAAATTTTAAATAATTATATTTCTTTATTTAAAAAAAAATTAAACTCACAAAATCAATTTTGCACTGCCTATGTTACTTAACAACTAATAATAAAAATTAAAATATAAAAAATTATTTATATAAAATTAAAATATATAGTTTTTAATAGAGAAGTCAAAATGTAAAATTAGTATACTTATAAGATCAAATAAATAATTTAACTTTTATTTAATTATTTCACATATATCCACAGCCTAGATTATTCAGTTGATTTATTATTTGGCCAGCAAAACTAACATAAGCTCTGGCGATTCAGGTTCAGGTGGGTACTTTCCTATAAAGCAAACAGGTGGAGAGGGACATCCCTGTCCCTTTTCAATTCATTTTCATTTCCCAGCTCCAAACATTTGAATTAAAAATTCATTTCATCTTCTGTACAGAGAAGGTACAATTGCTACTAGCACACCCATCTCTCAGAATCATGCAAGGTGATAATCTTTTATGTGGGGCTACTGCATATAAATGATAGTTACTACACCACAAATATGATTGTGCAAAAAATATATTATTATACTGTTCTATATATATGTCACAAAGCAAGCTAGCTACTATAGGCAAAATTTCCAGAAGAAGGACTGCATGAAAAAAATATATATATAATTGTTCTTCTGTTAAAAAAAAATAGAAATTGCAACATTAGATTAAACTTTAAAGGCAGGGCCCACAAAATACAGCCCGAAGACATGAATATGATATGATACAGGATATTGTAAATCTTAAAAACTATAAGATACAAAATGAATATAATACAATGCATAAAATTAATATATATATATATAATTTAAATTAAAAGAGAGAAATTATATTTAAAAAATACACGTCAATATAAATATATACAATAATAAATTTACTTAATTATTATGATATTCTTATCTACATTGATATAAAATAATTATAAAAATATACATCCAAGACAAACAAGACACTCACAATTGCTATTTTAAGGTATAAATTATTACTTTAATTTTTTATATACTTCATCGACTATAAATATCTAAGAATCTCCTCTCTCACTTGATTAATGTAAGCTTTATACGCACAATTGGAATCCCTTTAGCTTAAATAAAGAAATTGACATAAGTAAAAACGATTGAAAGTTTAAAACTAGTTAACGGTAATGTTAGTTGTACATCAAAACTAAATTACTTTGTTCATAGTAATTCTTATAAAGGGATTAGTTTTTCCAGGTAGGAAATGAATCATATTTTAAAATCTTAAAACAAAATAATAGTAAATAGGCCAGGGTTGTGATATATTATATATATACCTTAACTTTGTCCATGAAGAACTCAGCTGCAACAAGTTTCCTCTGTTGTGCCCAACTGTGGCCATTGGCTCTCAAAATGCCATTGCCAAGCATAGGTGCAAGTTTGTTTGTTATATAAGTAGGCTTACCCAAATCCAAAGTGATACACTGATTCATTTCTCTCACTAGATCCGGTTGGTTCACATACAGGTGTTGCTTCATCCCTGTGGAGTAAGTGTACAGTAGACCTGCAAGTGCAAGACCACATATCTTCATTATAGCACCACATAAATTCATGTCGCCTAATCATTAACTCTTACATGTACAATGCACACCATTTTGTACAAATTTTGATCATATAATAATGATAGACACAGACTTTATGTTAGTTCAGTCATTAAACGGTCCCCATTTATTTAGATTAACGAATGTAATGTAGCAGTCATATATTAACGTATAAAAAATGGTATATGAATATGCTTGTATAATTCCTTTTAATAAAAAAATATGAGATAAAATAATTAATACGATAATATACAACTATTCAATTATAAATTATTGTTGATATAATTTTTTAAATAATTATTATAAAAATTAAATAATTTATCAGTTATTTATTATTTGATAATAACATAAAATTGTATAACCTAATTTTCTTTGTTTATAAATCTTAGAGTTGTTATAAAGCCTACAGCATATGCCCATGAGTACCCAAATTGAAACACAACAGCTGTAAAGTTGACAACTCCAAATGTATTTGTCCCCGTGGCTTGCACTAGCTGCTATAAAATTAACATCTAGTCGTACATTTAAGATATGATATGAATCCATAGAGGGTGCTTGACTTTTGCCTAGACAACTTGATGTTGGCTATATCTGCATAATCTAGATAATAAGAATTTTGAAAAAGTGTAAAATTTCTATACAAACAAGTTACCCATGTATCATGTAGACCCAACGTTGGTCAAACTTATTATCAATGTTTATTTGATAGGTCCTTCATATTCTATATTTAGTCAATATAAAATTTAAATTTTTTTAATACATTTCTCACTTATTAATAAGTTTGATATACTGATAATATAATAAATAACTCGTTAATAAATTTAATATATATTTTATACCATATTAGAATATAAATTTTAACTTAATTCAACTTTGTAGAATTAGCTAATAAAATGATAATATTCTCCACTTATATATTCTTATCGTACTATATCTCTAGGATACTAATAGTAAATAATCATCATTTACCACTTACAAAAGATTATATTAAAATATTGTATAGATTAATTGAGAAAACCTGAAAAATATAATGATAATGCTTAATTACTTGAAAGAAGATCGCAAAGGATATGTTCCTTCTTCTCCTGTCCATCATCTATTATTTAGCTTTTTAAGTGTCAAGATCATGTTTGCTTTAGAAAAATCTCTGCTTTTTCTCTGCCATCCCCATCCCAGTTTTCCCACTTGCAAACTATCAACAAGAACAAGGAATGTTCAAAAAGACTGCTGTCATATCTTAAACTCAACCAATTCGGTACCACCAAATGCATAAGCACAGGGCTTTTTGCCCCTTGGTTCACAGAGAACAAAGAAAACATGGCAAATACTACAAAAACGTGATACCCACCAATTCTTCTTAAATTAGTGCTTCAACAGAGTTGCACAGTTAGGCATACATGCACCGAGGTAGACTTTCGGCAAAAAGTTAATAACCTATGTCTAAATTCATCATTGCCAAAAATTGAAACTAGTTCATATGCCCATAGTTTTTTACTCCATACTTAAGAATATTAACATAACACGGATGAGATATATTTCAACATAAACAAAAGAAATTAAATAAAAAAAATTAAATTAATTTTGTTTCACGAATTAAAACTAACTTAGACGAAAGAGTTTCTAGAAAAGTTAAGTTTTAGTGTTTACAAATAAGTTTAAAGGGTCTAAATCTAAAAATACATAAAAAAAAGTGAAGAAATTTGTAACCAGATTTGTAATTGTGCAACATCCTGAGAAGCAGATTTGTGTACATATTAGTAAAAAGAAGTGGTTAAGATTGATGAGAGGAAAAGTATGAGAAGGGTACCGTATTGTTTCCTCCAGTGTTCAAAATAGGGGAAGAGGGTTGCAGTGTAGTCATGTGCTAAAAACTGATCAGAATGGTTGGAGGTGAGAGATTTGGCTATACTGAGCTGAGATTGAATTCTCTGCATATCAGGAAGATTCCCATGTAGAAAAGAAGGTGGAGGCCCTTTTATGCCTTGCATTTGTAGCCTCCCTCTCACCCTTTGGGACTTATGCCACAAATTACCATACACATAAAATATCCAGCTTAGAATCCCCACAACAGCAACTGAAGAAGCCAGTTTCATTGCAAGAAACACCTCCTCCATCTCTCCCTTCCTCTCTGCTTCTTCTCTCTTTCTTTCACTCTTATACTTAAAGTGCTAGCTAGCTACACAACAAACCTTGCTCAGCACATGATAAATTTTATATGTCAGGGAGCAAAAGCTTATTATTTTTTGACAGGTGCAGAGTTTTATTTTTATATATATCTGAGCTTAGAGAGAGGAGGTGGGGGAGAGAGAAGAGAACTGGCTTCAGTCCAATTAGAGCTGATGAAAGATTCTATAAATGCGATTGGGTTAGGAATCACTTGGAAAGTAGACAAGAACCTGAGAATAAGGACTATAACAGGATGAGCCGGTGACATATGCAAAAGATATAAATATATATATATATATATGCATGAATGTAATATCATATTATATGTGCACATGCTTCATCTTCAATTCTTTATAAAATTATTTTAGTTTAATTAATAATTTTGAATGAATAGAGATATAATTGTATTAAATATAAACAACAAAGTTTATTATTATTTATAATTACTTTATTCCAATCAAATAGAATTATTTGCTTTCGTGAGCGGAACATCCTATCCAACGTTAATTAATAGACCAACTTGCTAGTTAGATAATAAAGGCATAAACATTTGCTTATTTATTAATTAAATTTTAAGCATGTGTAACAAGGAGATACTTACAAATTATATTAATTTTAAGTCAGATAATACTAAAAGGGATAAACATTTCTCAACGTAATAGGACAATGTTCTATATATGAATTTAATAAAATTTTGTTAGAATATAGTACACTGGACACTGTAGGTAGCATATTCCTTTCAGCTTTAAAGCTAAAGAGATACCGACGTACTTGATGTAGAGAGATCGTTCCTACTCACCTTTATTTATTTTTTCTATGATAAGCTTTTCTGTTCTTTAATATTATTTTGGTAAAAACACATCTCAATAACGTGGATTTTCTGCATCTTATAGTTTATAAAGTGAGGATATTTCTCACTATATCTTCACTTTATACTCATTTTTAATTTTATTTTTAATTAATATATAAATTTAAAATTTTCTCAATATACACCTTTATAGTTAATATTATTGAATTTGATGCATAAATAGGTAACTTTGTTAATAAATTTATAATGAATTATAATATCATATATAGAACCTAAATTTGAGTCTAATTAATGTCTAAAAAAATTAACTTGTGAGTTTATATATACTCATTTGAGTGGTTGGGTGTATGGAAGTAGGGAAAGTCCATGAATTTGTAGCTTGATGACACCTTCCTGGTCCCTCTGACGATTTTTGGTGTGTTCTAAAAAGGAAGTTCGTATCCTTTACACCTCGGGTCATTTTCTCAATTCCGCACTTTGAGTTCATTAAAAGAAAATTATTATGCAAAATTCTTCGAGGTGTTTAATTTTCAGGGCATAATATTTTTTGCCTTTTTAGAGGAATTATTTGCGACACTGACGGTATTTCACTCTCCATTGGTTAAAATCTGATGATCACTTTGTTTAAAATTGATTCTGTATATTAAATTGCAGGGTTCAATGCTTTGAAATTATATATATATACCAACGTTACGATGTGCAAGAGGTATTGCACTCAATAGTCTTATTAGAAATAGTCAAACAAAATTTTCAACAAAAAAAAGTGATTAAAAAAAAAGTAATTAGACATAATTGATATATATTTTATATTTATACATGATAATAAAAAAATAAGGATAAGTTATAATTTTCTCTCACCAAATATATATAAATATTACACTAACACTCGTCTTGTATTAAAAATTACACACTCTTTCTTAATAAATTAAAATATATGACATTGTATTCATTTATTAAAATTTTCATTAAATTTTTATTAACTTTCATTCAAAAAAATATTATCAAAACATTTTTTATACTATCATTCATTCAAATATATAAATATTACAAGGTTAGCCCTCTTTAAGTTAAAATATTTTTTTCATAACAGATGCAAATATATTCATTTTACTAATATATATATATATATATATATATATATATATATATATATATATATATATATATATATATATATATATATATTATTTATAAAAAATTAGTTCATAAAATCTATTTTAAATATTTTGTTATATATATAACAATTTATCTCAATTTAATTCTTTAATTATTATTTAAAAATTATTATGAATTATGTTAAATTTAATTATATTTAAAAATATTTATTTTTTAATTATTATTATTTTCATAGAACATATTTTAAAATAATTAAATTAAAATTATATATATGTATATAAGTAAAATAAAATTGAACACAAATATTAAGGAATTATTTGATTAATGTTGTTAATATAATATTTTAAATATTTAAATAAATTAGTATTTTTATTTAGAGTATTATTTATTAAATATAATATATAATTATTTTAAAAATATTATTAAAATTTATAATTATTAAATTTAAATGTATTATTAAAAAAGTTAATACTTATATATATTTCAAATATAATTATTTTTTATTATTTTATTACTTTTATAAAAATTAGTTTATAAAATATTTTTTTAAATACAAATTTTCAAACATATATTAATATGATATATATAAATTGATATATATATATATATATATATATATATATATATACTTTATTTCATAAATTATTTTTAATTACTATTTTAATTGAAGAAATAATTATTTTAAATTAAATAATATATTTTAGAAAAGGATTGAGTGAGCAAATGATAATGTAATAAATTAAAAATATTTTAGTATATACATTTAATTAAAAATATATTTTAAATTTTTATAATAAATGTTTTGTATTTATGTTAAGTAAATAATTAAATTATACACTTAATACTTGCATCTTTTTAAGGAGGAAAGTATAATTTGTTATATATTTTAATATAAAAAATAAAAAAAATTATTATTTATTTTAATTCTATTAAATTAAATAAACTAAATCTTATATTTAATGTAAGAGAACATGAAAGCATAATATTCACGTATCCAGTGAGAGGGGAATGTTAATTTACTAAAAAATTAAATAATATCTTTCGATTATAGTGACTGGATTTATTTCGAAGCACAAGAACATTCAGACCAGCTGGAGAGAAAAATAGGTGCGTCTTCGATCCAAACGTCTTGAACTTTTCGCGTGTTATTTTTTACTATCATTTTACGTTGTTTTTTTTTTAACATTATTTATTTATTTTTCTTGTCTTTTATTTATTATTTTCCAAAGATATATATTTTATAGGAGTGTTAAATCATTTGACCCTTTATTTAAAGCAGATTCTATACCTAATCTCTCGTACCTTTGGAATGATTGCCTCTGCGTGATTTTCATATTGAATGGTCGTTTTCAATTATATGAATTAGTGTCATGGGTAAAAATTTATACAAATTAAAGCGTATAACATTAGTTTTTTTAGCTTAATAATTGGGTGTCTTTTTTGGAGGAATTTTCTGATACGTTGATGGTCCTTCACCCTTTCAATAATATTGATCATAAAATTTTATCCCTTTGTTTAAACTTGTTTCTACATATTAATTGCTTGTACCATTTGAATGACTTTGCAGTTTGAATACATGCATTACACATTAAGGTATTCTTATTATTGTATAAATTTCATGTAAGTCACAGTAAATAAATAAGAAGTAAAGCCAGCATAATATAATGAATCTTACATAAATTTTACTTAATAACACTACTAAAAAAAATTTAAAATTTGCTATCAAATAATTTTGTGGTTAATTTTAAAACCAATAGTTATTTTGTAACTAATTTTTAGTAAATATAATTAGTTACAAAATTACTATAATATTAATGGTAGCATGAAATAAGTAACAAATTAGCTAAGAAAATAATCTTAATTAATTTATAGTAAATTTTTAAAATTTATAGTTATTTTCTAGCTAATTTATAGTAATAAGAAGTATAAATGAATATAACTTAAATTTAGCTAGAAAAAGAATAATATTTTAGTTAATTAATAGTTAATTAGTTAGAATTTAGCTACTAATTTAAATGGTAGTTAAAATTAGTAGGAAAATCAAAAAATTCTTGTAGTGTAAAAATATTAAAAATATATAATATACTAGTATTACTCTTACATATCAAAGTTATTTTCTCATTCAAATAAATAGTATTATTTTTTACATACATCTTTTTTAAAAAATAATCACGTTTAAGACACAGAATTTAAACATATCTTCTTCTGAAAATTTAAACATTGGTTCATCACAAAATAAAAAACTAATATCATCTACTAGATTAAACTCCTATGAGTAATCAAAGAATATTTTCTAATTTTACATTATTTGAATTTATTATAGGCATACATGTGTATACATGACATGTGTGTTAAGAAACTATATATATGCAACCGTATACACATAATGGTCAATCTAATCTTTGTGGTCTTTTTATGTTTTGTTTAGTTTGAGAAAAAAGAAATTAAAAAAGAGAAAAATTGAAAGAAAATGATGAAAATAAATAAAGTTTTTAAGTTTAGTATACGTAAAATGTGAAAAAAAAAATTGAGGTAAAGAAAAATATATAATATTTACTTGTAATGATGTTTATATCCTTAACTAGAAAACTGTTTTTAACTAAAATATATATATATAATTTTACAAACTGGCAGGATTTCCTCTCTTCCATTTTCTTGGCTATTATAGAGAGAAAATATTTAATATAGATCTCACATATTTTTTTAATCAAATTTCTGGATATTTCAAATGATAGAAAATGCATGAGAAAATGTGTTTCCTTTCTTGGTTTTTTCTTTCTTAAATATTTCTATGCTGTAACAAACAAAGCAAATCTTGTAATTGGTCTCAAAGCTTATTCTGTATATATAATCTTTTGTACCGTTCGAAAGACTTTGCATATTTTTCAACTTATATACATTGAGTGGTTGTTTCAGTTGTGGATTATATACACGTAGTCGTGAAAGTATATCCCTTATGCAGTAAGCAAATTAACTCTACATAAGAACATTCTATCTGATTTAGTTTTTTGACATATGTAGTGAATATTTGAGTGAGTGTTTGTTGTTTAGTATTAGTCCAAGTCACAAAATATTTGAGACAAATTTGAGAAGTTGAGTTGATTTTTTTACTGGTGAGATATTTATAAGAATTTTGATGCTTAAGTGAATATTTATTAAATAAAATAAATAACATAATATCATATATAGTTGTATATTTTGAACTTGTTACTTCAAATAAAGAATAATTGGGACAATATTTTCACAAAAGCATATAATAATCATAATCAAGGTTAGAGACTTGAATTATGATCTCAAACAATTGAAAAACTCAAACTCTTGATTCTTGAATGACAAAGATAAAAATGAATCTAATGAAATCTTCTTAAAAATTTTGTTAATTTTTAATTATGGTATTACATTAATCTCAATATAAAAAATAAACTTGTATGGTATTAATCTCAAGATAAAAATAAATTTATATTATATTAATTTCAAGAAAAAAAGTGAATTACGATAATATTAAGAATTTTACTAAAAAACGTAGCATAATACACAAAATATTGAATATTGATTTATCAGTAGTATTTTCTCTTAACTTTGTATTACATTTTATGTATTCTAACGACTAAAAATATTCTTGTATTGAGTATGAAATGGAAGATAAAGTTTGTTATTTTTAAATATAGTTCAACATGTTGTATCAATTATTGTTCAACATAATTGATTAACCGTTCAATAGATTATTTAGGTTTGAACTTAAATATCATAGTTCAACTGATTATAATCAATTATTGTTCAACCTAATTACCATTACTAGAAAATTTAAAATTTGTTACAAAATAATTTTGTAGCTAATTTTAAAATTAATAGTTATTTTGTAGTTAATTTCTAGTAAAAATAATTAGTTAAAAATTACTATAATATTAGTAGTAGCATAAAATAAGTAGCAAATTAGCTAAGAAAATAATCTTAGTTAATTTATAGTAAATTTTTAAAATTTGTAATTATTTTCTAGCTAATTTGTAGTAATAAGAAGTATAAATGAATATAACTTAAATTTAGTTAAAAAAATAATATTCTAGTTAATTAATAGTTAATTAGCTAAGATTTAGCTACTAATTTAAATGGTAGCTAAAATTAGTAGCAAAATCAAAAAAAAATTGTAGTGTACTTAAAATAGTTCAATGAATTATTTAAATTTGTACTTTAAATAGAGTAATAAATTAATATTCAATGTATTCAGGTATTACAAAACAAACATATTTTTTTTATCAAAATATAGTTTTAGCCTATATAATCAATTATAATAAGTTTATAATCATTTATTCCATAAAACATTGCTTTTTATAAAATCAATTTTTTTAACCACGTAATTGATTATCATAAGTGGTAATCGATTGCTCTATATCATATATATCCGACTTTGAACTAGATAACAAATTACACAGTATCTATAATAAATATGTTACAGCATACTTAAAACAGAATTTGCATACTTATGAACCAGCATATTCATTCAAGAATATTAATGAGTTATAAAGCTATGATTTCTGAATATTTAGAATGTGCTTAGTTCATTTTAACTTTTGAAAAACTCTTTCACCTAATAGTTCTTAATTAAGTTTTAATATCCATTGAGTGTAAGTGACTAGCTAAGCAAGACACACAATACAACTTGTCTTCATAATCAAATCTGAGGCTATCAAAACCAAACTACGTCAAAACTCAATTTTAAGCCTTTAATGCATAGCTTTAATCATCATTCATTTTTTTTTCTTCACGTAACATTTATAAATAATTTATTATAACATTTTCTTATGCGAGAAATAATATAAATTTTAAAAATAATGTAATTAAATTATAGGTTTAGATAAATTTTAAATCATAAAATATGTTGATACAATTATTAATATTTTTATTTGATTTTTAACATTACCAAAGATTTTATTTTCTCTACTTTATTTATTTTTTATGGTTTTTACTAAAATATTTCTCAACATTAAACAATAATATTCTTAAATGAATTATTAATTAGTTCTTTGAAATTTTTAAAGAATTAAAAAATAAAAATATAATATTTAATATAATATAAAAAATGATATAGTTTATTAAAAAATTCTTTTTTTAAAATTATAATAAATATATTCAGAATATTTGTTAGTATTTTATTCTTAAATTTAATTATTTATTTTATTTAATAAAAAATGTTTCAAAACTTTATATAAGTGTATTAGGTAAGGTAACATGTAATTTTTTTATATCAATAAAACTTTCCTTCCAACTTTGAATCTCCACCTCCCTTGATCCCGTGAGAATAATTTTGTGGAAAATGTTGACGAAAAGTATTTATAGGAATCAATGTTTCCTATAAAAAAAATTAATTTCATATCACACACAAAAATACATTATCATTCATAATTTTAGATTCCTAAGAAATTAAAATATTATCTTAACAAAAGCTCTCTTAGATAGGCTAAAGTATCTCTATTGTTATGGATTATCAAGGAATTCCTTAAGTTTCATTCAATGAGGTATCCTTATTATTATGAGTTATTTAGTGGAATTGTTGTTTTTTCGTGACAACCCAATATAGGTATAATATTTTGAGCATATCTTGTGATGCAAAGATCAAAATGATACAAGGCCAATATCAAATTTTCAAGGACAAATTGATCTAAAACTTTCATGAAAATACCAAAAGCAAATTCATTCATATGAAGGGTTGAATAATTCTCGAGCAATAAAAGACATGTTTTACTTTATAACCTAGCTAGCTTTTGTGGAATTGATTTGTAATTGGGATAATTAACATCTTTGGGTCCATATTTTGAGCTTAGGCTTTAGTTAACCATAGGAAGACTTTATAAATACATCTCTTTTAGGACCATAGGAAGAATAGATTGCTTGTCTCTTTCTTTCTTTCTTTCTTTTTATGATGTTGTGTAAAGCCTCCACCAAGGTTAAATGCTTTGGATCAATTCACTAGTTTAAAGGTTTTTTTTTTATAAAGCTTGAGGTTTGATTTTAAATTGCCTTTTAATTTTTGGTTTACTTTCTTTCTATATCAATCTTTCATTTCTCTCCTTAAATATTGATTGTGGTTTTTTTTTTAATTTATTAATGTGTCATCATTCAAATTTGAATTTACATTATTGATGAATGTGATAGACACTTGATTTGGCATATTCTAATTGAGATTAATAAAGTTTTTTATGCTTAATCATTAGTTTAATAAAAGATTGGTCTAGAAATTAGTTTTGTAACTTAGAAGGTGATTATTGACATAATAGAAGTAAGTGAATTAATCAAGTACTCAAACTCCAAATATGGTCCAAGACCATATATATTGATAAATAGAACTATTATTGACTTGATGAACAGACAGCTCAACCAAAAAAATCATAATTATAGTTAATAAAATACTAGAAAAAGCCCACATTCGGCGAAGATTTTTTGTTACTATCGAAAAAAGTACTCACTCTTATTAACATAAGAATTGGAAATAGAATAAAAGGTATGATCCATGAATATTGATGAGTATATTCCATACAATAAACAAAAAAATTCATTATATCCTAGATGCTTTATTTGGTAGAAATTATCTTGAGGTTGATTAATGCTTAATTGACTAATTTTGAGGTTAAACAAAAATTGAATTAAGATTTGGAATTAAATATTTAAAAATCAATGATAGGTCTTATTAAAAAACTTAATTAATGGATTTATTATTTTTATTAATTTGAATTATTTTAATTGCAAGGTGCTTTCACTCTTAAAACTCAAAGCTAACATTCCTAATTTGTTAATAACAATTAAATATCAATGAGATGGTCAAGTTTAAGTGTCTTATATTTTTCTTGTTATTTGATCTATGTACCATTATGGATGAATACTCACCTCCTTTTAAATGTATCAACTTTATTAATAGATGGTAGACTATTCGTCATGAGATTAGTCATTCATTTACTAATTAATTGTAGAAAATATTTCATTCTTTACTGCCTTCCGCTAAATCTCTAACCCTTTTAATTGACTTGACTAATATATTGAACTTGTCTAACATATTTAATAAATCATGTACCAAACTTTGATCATATATTCAACTTTTTTCTAATTACAAGTAATAGTCATCAATTCTACCTCTAAAGTTTTACCATTAAAACTAATACATAATATTAAAAGGTAATTTTTTTATTAATAGGGAATAAAACTAAATCAAAGTTATGAAACTAATGCCATTAAAAAAATTTCAAAAGCACATGTTCTTTTTTTAGTGAACCAAAAATAAAAGGGGAAAAAATTGCATGCATATAAATTATATGCATGAGACATTCACAAGTAGAAAACAACAAACACCATGAAGGGATGTGTGAATGATCTTCATGTGTTTAGCACTCAACTTTGCCAAAATGTTTGCACTATGATTCCTTTCCCTAAAAGTATGGTTCAAGTTGCATGTCCAATCTCATGCCATTAAATTCCTTATGTTTAGCAAGATGGTTGCATAAACATGATGATAAAAGGAGATGATTTGGTATAATAAATTGCTACTTGTGAGTCCATTTAACATTAAAGATTCTTCTCACCCATATTCCAAACTAGAATGATATCATGTAGGAAATAAACAAGTTATGCATGTAGGCTTGTAACATGGCCAACATATCCTATAAAATCACCTATCTAAGTTATAGTCATCCTAAGTAATAATTTGTTAAATGTAATACCTCAATTATTATTGTTACTATTATTATTATTGTTGTCGTCGTCATTGTTGTTGATATTCTTGTTTGTAGCTATTTTATTAAATAAATGAGTGTTTAAATTATATTTTATCACTAATTAAATAAATTGTATTTTTGGAAAAAAAATAAGTGTTGGTTTATTAAATTGGGTTTTTGTTGAGTTAAAATTAAATCTTTGATTTCAAATATAACTACTAGCTTTTAGATATTTAAAAAAATATTATTTATGTTTAATAAATATATAACAATTGTTTAATATAGTTAATGATATTTGAACATTTAAAAGATATTATCTTTATATTTAACAAATATCTAACAAATATAGTTAACAATTTTTCAATATTTAAAATATATCATCTATATTTGAAATATATTATCTATAGATATAATATATATTTATTAATATTTAAATAATATATACTTAACAACTTAATTTGGTCCATTCTGACGCTACAAGAAGGGGGAGTCATCACAACTCCTAGTGCGTTAGAAACTTTTCTTCTGAACTCGTTTGTGGTGTCGTTGTAGAGCATAAAGGAGGAGGACTTTGAGAAATAAAGCCTTTGCTTGGAGTCAACGTTCTAGGTAAGGGGAAATGAGAAATCTTGCTCAAGGATGTGAGTATAACTATGGGTAGAAGGGGGTTTTCTAGAACCCTAATTTTGTATGTGTTAGTGCCCTAAAGGAAGAATCAAGTTAATGACTTTTACCTTTGAATTGTATGAAAATCGTATGTTTTTGGATGTCTTTAAAAGGGGAATTAAACCCTTTATATTAGGATGTTATTTTATGCATTGTATGGTGTGAAATTGACAAAATTGATTATGTTATGAAGAATATAGAAGAATCCTAGATTCCTTTTTTTGAGTTTTGTGTTTTGGACAAAAGTCTAGAAAATTGCAAGTTGCAAAGCATTGAGCACGCTCATGCTAAATAAGCACACTCGTGTTGGTGTCCAACATGCTTGTGTTAGGGTTACACTAACCATGCATAACTATGTTGCAGGAAGCATGCTTGTACTACGCTGCTGGATATACCTAAGTGTGTATATGTAGCCTGTGTGCATTAAAATATACATGTTGTGTGTTGAGTTACGTTGAAGTATGTTATTATTTGAACTATTGCCATTGAGATATAAACATGCACTTATGAGTCATGTTATAAGTGCATTGCATTGAGAACTATGATATACAAAATTGAGAAACAAATAATGAGGGACATGTCTTATTGTGACAGGTGACCTAACCTACAAGATGACATGGATAAGCCTAGGTAACACTTGTCTAGTGAGTGACCTAGCTTGAGAGAGACAAGAATGATGTTCACTAATTATGATAGCTTGTGAGATGAGATGCCTAATCTAAAAGGGACAAGCATGACCTTTGTTGGAGTTTAAAAAGATGAAAGAATAAATCAGTTTTATAAGAGGTAAATAAGAGAGAAATTTATTGTGTAAAGTCGATAATTTTATTGGACCGGTGAAGAATTTAAATACAAAACTCAAACTGAAAAGCAAGAAAATAGAAACTACACATGGGACACGATTCCATGTTTAACAACTTCCTAAAAAATCTGAAACTACTGCTGACTAAGTAATTTGAAACAGTAAAACAACTTTAATTAAAAAAATAAAACATCAAAGAAATGAATGAAGAGACAGCAACAACTTAAGTACAACTTTAACACTCCTCCTTACTTTGGTTGCTGCAAACTCCAAGTTTTTTCTAATCTTACTTTCAGTCTTTTAGTAATTCGACTCATTCCTAACATGTCATGCTGATAATGGCAATTAGAACCATTGCGGCAACCCCTTGAACTGTTAAAGTATTTGCATGGTTTTTGAATTTTGAATTTCACTTCCTTTGTCATGATGTTGGCACGTGGCCGTTTTAACCATTGCATTTACGTGTCTTCCTTATGTGTATCACTTCTTCTAATAACTTTCCTATCAACATCTTTCACGACACCAGTAGGAGGTGGAGGCCTTGTAACTAAGTGAGTTTTGCTGGTTTAGCATATGAAGTTGCAATTGCAGTTGCAGGCTTAACAAGTGTGATAGCAATTCTATGTTTCTCAACTAATTTCTCAATCATCACTGGGTCATTAAATATTTCAGCTAGTAAATCCATATCAATCTCATTGCTTGCCATGGAAGCTACAATAAGAGCAGAAGCTGCAACTACCTCTGTCTCTGAATATGTGATAGCCACAAGCTTTGTCTTTCCACTGCATTGTGAATTAATGAGAGATGTTTCTGATGTGATATATTGCTGCAAGTTGGTGGGAGAGTTTTCATGTTTTATGACTGCAGCTTTAACATGAGGTTCAATATATTCCACTAACCCTTCTTGATCTTCAATAGGAATGAGAGAGACTAAAGGAGTGAGGTTATCATCATAAATGCTACCATTGAGAGATGGACTGCTATGAGGTCCAGCCACATCCATATGTATCAATTGCAGTTTCTCAGTAGCTCTCCAAGTTGATTGCTTGAATGGAAGTCTTGATTGCTTTCCTTGTTGACAAGCTCTACAGTCTGGAATTTTAGACTTGAGATAGGGGAGACCTCGAACCAATTCCATTCTTTACAAATTCACAACAGTTGTATGATTGAAGTGTCCAAGCCTCTTGTGCCAAACTTCGATGTGGACATTTGTTGCAGAGAATGTTGTTTGCTCCTCCTTTATTGGATCAAGCATAAAGTTTTTTCCTTTCATTTTTACTTTGAATACCTTGTTGTCATTTGCATCTTTGATCAAACATTGATCACTTTCAAAGATAACTTTGAAACCTTTTTGAATCAACTGGCCAACACTCAACAAATTTTGGTTGATGTTAGGTACAAATAACACATCTTTGATAAGTTTTGTATCTGAAATACTTTCAATTGCTACTGTGTCTTTTCCTTTGACTGCAATGTGTTCTCCATTTCCAATCTTCGCTTTGGAAACTACAGAAGTATCAAATTCCTTAAAGAGGTCACAATCAAATGTCATATGATTAGTACAACCATTGTCAATTAGCCACTTCTCGCTTGAATTGGAGATGGCAAAGCAAGTGGCCACAAAAAGTTGTTCCTCTTCTTTATTAGCAACTTGAGCAACGTTCTTTTATTGCACATTCTCTTGTGTGACTGTCTTTTACTGATTGTTGTTTTTGCAAATTCTTTGATGATGCCCCATCTTCAAGCATTTTTCACATTTCTAGTTTGGCTTCCTCCAACACTTTGAAGATGGATGATTTTTTCTTCCATAATGTTTACAAGGAGAGAAATCATAATTGTCCTTATAACCTTCAAATTGTTTTCCTTTACCCCATAATTTGAGCTAGCCTTCGCAGCCAGCGCACGTTCAACAAACCCTTCAAACCTTATAAGCCTTCTCTGTTCTTGTGCCTGCAACGCATTCATCAATTCTGCCAAACTAATATTTGACAGGTTTTTGGTTTTTCCAAGGAAGTAATGGTAGCTTCAAACTTTCAGGAATAGTTACAAGAATTTTTTGTACTATTCTGAAATCAGGAAATTCAGAACCAAGTAATCTTACTTGGTTTATAATTCTGAGTAATTTGTCAAAGTACTCCTTCACTGTCTCAGTTTCATTCATCTTCTAGAACTCAAACTCCCTGATTAGGTTTAGAATTTTCATTCCTTTAATCCTTTCATCTCCTTCATACTCCTTTTTCAAGAAATTCCAAACTTCAAAAGCTAATTTTATTGTCATGATTCTAAGAAAGATTTCAGGAGAGACAACAACAAATAACGAAACTCATGCCTTCGATTTTCTTGATTTTCTCTCCTTATGAGTCTTGATCTGCGCCATTGTCAGGTTTGCAAGTAATGGAAGAACTTCATAGTCCTCCTCCACAGCTTCCCAAAGATCATTTACCTCAAGATGAGCCTCCATCCTTGCTGCCCAAACATGATAACCTTCACCATCAAAAACTGGTGGTGTCAATGACGTGTATGGCGTTTCTGAATCCACAAATGAGAACAAATAAGATAAAGTATTTCTCAGTCACAGGTCCCTCAAGAAGAGAGCTCTAATACCAATTTGTTGTAGTTTTAAAAGATGAAAGAATAAATCAGTTTTATAAGAGGTAAATAAGAGAGAAATTTGCTATGTAAAGTTGATAATTTTATTGGACTGGTGAAGACTTTAAATACAGTTGAAACTCAAACTGAAAAGCAAGAAAATAGGAACTACACATGGGACACGATTCCATGTTTAATAACTTCCTAAAAAATCTGAAACTACTGCTGACTAAGTTATTTGAAACAGTCAAACAACTTTAATTAAAAAAAATAAAACATCAAAGAAATGAATGAAGAGACGACAGCAACTAAAGTACAACTTCAACAACCTTCATCAGCCCACTTTGTGAAAGTGAAACAATAAAATTAAATCTATTTGTGTCATGCATTATTTAACCAGATAAGGTGTAAATAAGTGGATAGGAACCCAAGTGATAAAGTCACTAGACATCCTACAAGCTACTCAGTAATTAATCTCCAATGGTCTATTTTGAGATCCCATGTGCCAGAGCATACGTACAAGTTGAGTATATCATGATGTGCTACTAGATGATATTAATACAGAGTGGGATAGGTTAACTAGAGGGTTGAATTGTGTTATTGCTAACCCATTTTCCTATGTTAGATTGGTACCACATTGCATACAAAGTACTAATTAGGGGTGCATCAATGTTATAGCATGTGCATATATGAAGTGTTTTAACTATTGCATAGTAATTATGTGTGTGTTATTTATGTTATGCTTATATCACGAGCTTATACTGAGATGTATTCTCACTCCCTGTTGTTGTTGTCTTGTTTGTCTTTGATCTAAATGTCATTTGCATATAGCGTTCAACAAGAGCATGAAGAATGAGTTGGGGCTCTTCATTTCTTTTGTTTTCCTTTTATTTTTCTTTTGAGTTTGATACTCTTATAAGACATGTGACATTAAGGCGATTGTAATGAGTATACTTATACTTTAGTTTATGTTTTATGGATATTAAGTTTGAATAGATAAATTGGTCTTTTGAAGTGCCAGTAGGATTTATTTCCTTATAATATGATGATGGATTGATGTGAACTTTTAACCATGCGAATGAATAAAGTATGGTTTGAATTTAAATTAAGCAATATTTCTTGTTACTAAATTAGAATATAATTGGGGTAAAAGGTATCACATTAAACCTTTCTCGTCTTGAATTATTGCAAACTTTCATCCACGTTAAGCATGATGATATTTTTTGTGGTGGGTGACACTGAATCCATCGCTCAAATGGAAGTTCTTATATGAAGAATGGAAGCAAGTTATTAGAAGATTCACAAACCCAAATACTTGAGGCAATAATGTGTGTTGATTCAAATTTTTACCATTCTAAGCACTCATTATAAACCAAACAAAAACAATTTGCTTATAGGTCGAGAAGTTATTTCCTATAGCCACAACACATGGTTTATTTCATGGTAGAAGTCTTGGTTAACAAAATCGAAAGACAACTAAGAAGTCTTTACTATAATGCAATCTCAAATGTAGTGTAAGAATGATTCTTCTTACTCCATGCAACATTGACAAAGGTTAAACTGTGTTAGCCATACCTCAATGATAAAGTAGGATTAGAGCAAGTGTTGCATTATGTGAAATAAGGCAAAGAAAGAACCTTATATTTTCCAATGCTTTAAGTTTCCAAATCTAACTTCAGTTATTGTTGTTTATATCATATTCTTTGCTCCTAACTAGCCACATTTATCAGGTTTTTATGGTATACTCACCATTGGTATTCTCATTCCATATATAAGCATATATAGGGTTAGCTAGGTATGCTTATGTTGAACTCTACCAAAACATGAGTTGGGAGGTAAGTGTTTACTATGTCTAACATCTATGTCATATTATGGTATACATCAGCTTGATTATAGCATTAGTGTTGTGGATGTGAACATAGTCCATTTTATTGCACAAGGGTTTAAACATGATTCAAGGAGCATACAAAAAATATAAAGAGTCATCATTGATGCAAAAACAATATCTCTTTCACATGATATCACAAGAATTCACAATAGAGTTTCAAGCGTACGAACATTCTAGTTGTTGGACATGGGGAAAGCTATCATCTTTAACATATTTATGATTTAAGATTTGAACCTATAATTTACTTTAGCAAAGCTTCATCTCCTTTACCAACTTGCCAAAAAAAGGTGTATTAGATTCTCTAGCCATACATATACCTAACCTCAAGTTTCTTTGGTAGATAAGTATTATTCCAACTATCAACCTTTATTTGAGTTGTCTTTCCAAATGAATTTGTTTGTGGGAGTCAATAAATTTGTTTGTCCTAAGTGGAAATAGAAGAAATAACTTAATTTACTAAGGCAAGGCATATGGGCTTGTTTAGGAGTTTATGCTTCCATATTGCTAGTATGGATTAAATTTTCTCCATAATCAAATGAAAATCAATCTTACTTATTTAACCTTTAAGAATGAGGAAGCTTGTATGTTTTTCCAAAATGAATATGTAGCAAATATATGAAATGGCTGAGTTTTTCAACCTTGGTGCATTGGACTCATTTTTTATTAAAAGCTTTAGACTTAGTCAAACTGATCTTAAGGCTTAAGTGCTTGCTAGATGCATCAAAGTAACAAGTCATTTTGATCCTTTATTTTTTAAAAGATTCATTTTCATCTTTTAACTTTTAGATTTAAGTTAATATTGTACTTCCAAAATAATGGTTGTTTTTCAATTTTGTAGCATGATTTTGAACTTTTTTTTATTAGTTCAAGACACGAAACTCGTCTCATAAGATTAATTTACATGAAAATTATGGAATTCAACTAATATTTAAATTAGAAATGAGCATAAACAAGGTAAAAAAAATGTGTGAAAAGTGAGTAATGAACAATAAAAAAAACTAAAAAATCTAATATTAGATTTATTTATTTATGGGACTAACTTTAAACACAATTATTACTATATTTATGAAACTTATGATTTAGAAGTGAAACTATTGTTTTAAAATCAGCTCGGATTGATCGGTTAGAATAGTTCGATTAGGAATTAGACCCATCAATAGTTCAATTCATAATTCGATTAGAAATATTATTGACAAAGGTATGACATTATTAAACCGGTATAAAAAATCTTTCTTGTTGCAGTCTTATTTATAAAACGTATCGTGTGAGAATGACTTATTTAAGTGAAAATGAGAATGATCAATCATAACCTTTAAATTCAAATAGATGACTAAGATTAAAAAACTTATTTAAAAATTCACTTAAATGATTATGGTTTCCACCACCATCACTATTATTGTTGTTGTTATCATCCTAGTTTTCACTATCAACAACAATAGTAATGATAGTAGTGAAGGAGACAGCAACGGAGCTAGTAGCGGTGGTGGTAAGCATGCAACACCATCACCACTACAACCTTCGTTATCACCACCACCTTTGCTATCATTATCATTGGTGACAATAGTGGCAACAATGGTGGTGGTAGGACGACTACCATCACTTAAGTGAATTTCTAAGTGAGTATTTTAATGTCATAATATGTGTGTGTATGTATATATATAATGTATCAAGTGAGAGAAATGTTAACAATGAGAGAGTAGGAGAAGTAAATATGGACCACACAAACATAAATAAATGGTTAGGATTGAAAGTTATTAAATATTCACATGATCATTTAAAAATGTCACATGATTTTTTTTATTCAATCCTAGGTTATATGGTCTAGACTCTTCTCACCCTTTCATATAAATATTCCTCTTATTTGATACACTTTTAATATATATATATATATATATATATATATATATATATATATATATATATATATATATATATATATATATATATATATATATATATATATATATATATATATATATATATATATATATATATATATATATATATATATATATATAGACACACACATAGGATTATCAACGTGGCTCAATGGGGAAGTATGGGTAATAACCCCTTGCTACCTGCCTCTTAAGAGTGTTCATATCCAATCCAAAATAAAATTGCAAACCAATTCAAAAAAATGGAAAACCAAAAAATTTTGAATATTTTTGGATTGTTTTGAACCATTTTCTTACTCAATCGATCAAATCGAGTTGGATTTTGAATAGGGTTTGCAGAACCGAATTGATATTTTGTAATACATATAGATTATTATGTGTTTCACTTGTAACTTTTATATTTTTTTTATGTTTTTTATGTTTCATTGATGTTTTTATTATAATTTTTATATGCAACCAATATAGTAAAATTATATATATTTAGTCCCTTATAACTTTTGTTTTGAATATATATGTTTCCATCTCATTGGGAAAAATAAATTATGTTGTACAATAATTAATTGATTAATTACCATACTTCTTTTTTTTATCTTCTATGATCTTTATTTTAAACAAGTTATTAATATACTTATACTTAAAAATAATGTTCAAATATTTGAGTTAAAGAATTCTAATAATAATAAATTTAAAATATTGATAATGATGTATCAATGAAAATCAAATCATTTTATCCAAATCAAATCATTTGATCCAATTCAAACTACATTTTATCATATCAAATTGGATTATATATATTTAAAAAACAATCTAAATCAAATCAAACTATATGTTATTTTAATCTTTGAATCGAATGACATTTTGACTCAAAATTGATTTAAATTGATCTACGAACACCCCTACCCGCCTCAATAAATAAATATTTGCTCTATACTCGTCCTCATACTTGTGCGGGTAACCCTTAAATGGATACTCGTGATTTCGTGAATCTCTTCAATATCTACAAGTATCCATGAATATTTATTAAAAAAATGGCTTTAAAAAGTTTTAAAAAATACTTTAATTATAATTTTTATCTATTATGACAAAATTTAAACAAAAATAATTTAAAGGTCAAAAATAAATTTATTTAAATATTTTACATAATTATACTAATAAGGATATTTCAATTTAGAAACTAAATTTATATGTTAAAATATTTCAATCCCATAAATTCAATTTTTTTTTATTAAAGTACAACATTTCAATCACACAAGTCTAAACAAAATTACTTAAATAATATCATTAAAGTAATTTCATTATAATAAATATTTAGCAGGTTCCTTGATAGATGGTATGGTAGTCGTTTGATTTATATATCTATTTAAACTATCTACAAGTTTTTATTTTTTATCTACGAATATTTACAATGTTTTAGACTGCAATATATATAAGCTTTTTATAAATATTTTTGTATGTGTTTTCTTATCTTGTATAAAAACACTTTCCATTATATTAAAATGTTATCTGAAAAATATAAATATAATTAAAATCAAAGGAATATTGAATTTATGTGAACATTACAACAACAAAATTCATCTACAAAGTGCAACAAAATTATAAAATATTAAAAAGATTTAAAAATTACCGGTAAAAAATGAATATTTTGGTTAAAAACTTTGTCTATATATATACATGTATATACATCTCTAATTGTCTTATACTACAATAAATATAAGCATGTTATGAATATTTTTTGAATTTTAGAGTTTTCCTTTCTTATATGCAAACATTTTCCTATATATTAAAATTCTATCTAAAAAAATTAATATAATTAAAATTAAAGGAACAAAGTCCATCCACAAAGTAAAACAAAATATAAAATATTAAAAATATTTAGAAATTACTAGTAAAAAATAAATATTTTAATTAAAAAAATTTCCTATTAAAAAATGAGGAAAAGTGATCAATTAATTAGGTAATGCATAGTAAAAGTATTACCAATTTAAATATGAAAAGAAGTCTAACAATCATTTAATGTTAACGTTTCTAAGTCCCAATGCAGTAATTAATATCAATTCAAAGAAATTCAAATTCAAATAATATATTCTCGTGTAATTGATATATATATAATCAATAACCTTAATTTTTCTTAAAGTGTAATAAATATAATATTTTTATAAATAAAAAATATTAGACCTAAACCAACATAACAACTACAAAATACATCCATAAAATGCAATGGAGTTATGATCTACATTTGTTTTGGAATGTTATTGCCTTGAACTATGTTTTTATTCTTTTAGCATTAATGAGATAGACACTAAATTGACATATGTCCCATTAGTAAATACAATTGACCTAAACCAAAATTTTACTTTATCTCAATTGATAATAAAATAGACTTAAAATAAGATACAATGATAAAACCAAACATCTTGAAATATGACTAAAGTAGATGTACATTTAATATTGCAAATATGGGTTAGAACCATGTCATCATATAACAAAACATATAACAATTTGTTTGCAAAATCTTAGGTGCACAATTTTGTACCAATATTAGTTAGTTATAGAAATTGTTATTCCAATAAATTTTTCGTAAAGCAAATTAACACAATCTTGAGAACATAAGAATAATAATAAGTTTTCCACTTTGCTTGTCACAAATCCCTTGAGAATAAGCAATCAAACCAAACCTAAAAAACTAGAGAAATCACTTCAAATATATCATAAACAAAATAAAACAAAAATTAATTGCATCAAATAAACCTCTAAAGTTAAGAGACATGTTAGGTGCAACAACCAACAAAATATTGAATCTATCCATAACACAATGGTATTAATACCCATATCATGCAATTAGTCTAAAAAGAATTGGAACTTCATCATAAAAGGGAAATAAAATTTTGAAAAAACATTTTTTTCATGATTTTAAACAATTGAGATGGGAAATAACACTATTAATAATCATTTCTATATACAAATTAGAATAATTATATTGAATAATTTTTTTAAGTGTTATTATTCAACAATAATGTTTTTAAGAGTATATTTTTCAACAAGAAAATTTCAAAGAAATTTCTTGGTCTCTTATCTCTTTCAACCTATCATTTTCATCTTTATTTTTAAATTAAATTTCAATATTTTAAAAAATTATTAATAGTTAAAAATAATCTTATATCATAATATAAATTGTTTATCATAAATTTAAAATATAATTTATATATTAAAATTTATTTATTTATTACAAATTGTAATTATAATTATTTATTATAAAATTTAAATATATGAAATAAACATTTATGTTATGCATTGCATGGGATAAACTACTAGTTATATAAAACTTCAAACTTACACAACACTTACACACATGCACCGTGAACATTGAAAAAGCAAACTAGGAACCTGAACCTCTACTTGACCACTTTGACATCCTTTACTTTGCAACATCAATTAAAACATTTAAATGAGTGTGTGAATACATGTATAGAAAAATCTAAAAAAATAAAAAAATTGACACTTATAAATAGAACGATAAGGAATGGAAATAAAGGTACTAATATTTTTACTGATTACCAACCAAGCATGATGTTAAAAGATGGAAAGGAACAAATGACAAGGATTAGAATGAATGAATAATTAAGAACGAATAAGCAATTCATAAGGAACGAATAATTGAAGTCTCAAAGGAACAAGATGGAAAGGTTGAAGTATGAAGAAACAAAATGTAAGACTTACTCAATATTAACTCTAACTTTAAGGACATAACAATCAATAACAAAGATAGAGGCAAAGGCAAGGGTTGCAACATTAGGGTTGGGTTAGGGTTAAAATGAATAGAAGAAATAAATTAAGCTTTAATAGTAAGATTGTTTTTTTCTCTTGATACTAATATACTCGGGTCAATTTGAGTATTAATGGGAAAATAATTTTAGACCCGAGCAGTCAAGCCCAATTGTATTTATTTGAATCAAACTTTTTTATTCAGTTGATAACTTGTAATAAATTAACCTTTTTGCCCATTTTTTTTCCTTGGGTTGCTTAGGTTCAATTAGGTCTAGTTTTGTTGATCACCTCTATATATGGACATGGAGAGAGGATCACCTTGTCGTAAACCTCTTATAGGAAAATTATTAGGTAGACTTGTCATTCCATATGACAAATACAAACAATAAAATCACATAATACATTATTAGCTTCACCATATTAGGGAAAATCGAAATCAAGAAGTTTTAAGGAACATCTCATCAACATTATCATATGTCTTATTTAAGTCAATGTTGAAGGTCACATCTTATTTTCTCATTTTTTATTTATATATGTTATGAATGACCTCTTAGAAAATTGTGACATTATTAGAGGTTTTTTTATTCGTGGCAAAAAAACTACTTTGCAAGGAACCAACAATGTTATTTAATAGAGGTTACAATCAATTCATCACGACTTTAACAATAATTTTGTAAATTGTATTGCATAAATTTTATGGTTTGAAATCCTTAAAATTAATTGGATTACCGACCTTAGTTATTAAGAGTAATTGTAGTCTCAACTAGTCAAGGGAGGAGAAAAAAACTCATGGCAAAGGCTTCTCAAATTAGCTTTCACATGTCATCACTAATCGAGTGCTAATATTGCTTAAAAAAGATTCCCTAAAAACTATAAGGGTCATAAGATTTATACGACTATTATTTAAAGCTTTAGAGACCTTATCCTTGATTATTGGTTGTGTGAATTATCATATTCCTTTTCGTCCTATGCAGGTAAATTTTACCACTATGAATAAGGGGCATCCATAATGAAAGAACAAAAAAAAGAGTTAAATTACCTTTCACCTTTTCCCCGAAGAACAACATCATTAAAACACCAAATCATACTTGACAAAGACAGACCATGAATTTTGTTATTTTTTATTATAATTATGGTTTGTGTATGAAACAATTTGGTATTTTTATCTTTGAGTTTCACCAATTGCTCCCTTGATTTTCGATACCAATAATACCCTTCCTAAACTAGTATCTAGTTGTAATCAAGTTGAAGTTGTTGCTATAGTTAGACAAGGTTGAATGATTCTATCCTCTCGATAACTCTTTGTATCATTTTCAAACACACCTCAATGCTCATTTTCTTTCTGAATATATTGTCAAAAATCTCTTAATTAAAAGTAACATAATCATTACAACTTTTTAGAGCATTTAGGATAACCTATTTATTCCCTCTCCCCACACCTTTTCCACCATATCTTGGTGGTCAAAATGAATTATCCAATCAACCTTAAACCATAATGGTCTTAGAACTCGAACTATGGAAGTATTCCATAACAAATGAGGATAGGGTTGTGATAAGAATGTAATCAACAAAGACCCTGCATAAAAGCTTTAGGGAAGTCAATACGCCATTGCATATTTGCTATTCTTGGAAATAGAACAATTACCTATGCAATTTTCATATCATGTGAACCTCCTATCCACCATGTTTAAATCCACCAAACTATGTTGATCCATGATCCATAATAGCCTCACAGCCTTTGTTCGAGAGAAATTGCGTCCATTTTGGTCCTTTAGGTAGAGAATCTCAATAAAATCTACAATAATAATCCAAGATAATTTAATAGATGAGCTAAATTATTTAGGCGACTCCAAAGATGAGCATGATAGAATGATATAGGGCTTGCATGTAGACCAATACATATTCACTACTTTTGCTGAATGCAACGTTGAATGTAATTGAGTTGGACCTATATCAGTAATAGAAACAATAAAATTATTCTTCTTTTCCACCAAAACCCACAAATCCCTTGCAAGACAGTGTGCTTCCATAATAGTAATTGGACTATAACTAAAAGGAAATTGTTGAGTACGTCTTTTTTGTTTTTTGCTTAGTCTACATCATTGGTTAGTGTGATGCAGTTGTGGTCCCTAATGAGATTGTTTTTTTTCCTAAATTATTGTTTATATTGTTTCCTTTAATTATTGAATCACTTGTATCCTTATTATTGACAAAATCATTCCTAGTAAAATTGTTCATGTTTTGAGCTCCATTTCCTTTTTAACTCCATTCTTGCTAATTAATAAGGTCATTTTTTGTGTTACTAACCAATCTCTATGCAAAACTTCCTCCTAATTATTTGCACACGTGTTAATTATGGATATCATTGATTTTTTTTCATAGTTGTCATTGCTTGCTTCCTTACCCATTGTGATTTTATATTGCCTTTTCAAATAGGTTATGGATATTTGCTATTGTTCACCACACGATCACAAGCTAAGTAACCATGACAACCATAACTAGTGTAAATGATGTGCAATCCTTCATATTTTTCCTTATAGCTGTGCCCATTTAGCTAAACTTTAACCACCACCATATTGTTAAGTGTAATTCAACATAAACCCCTCCAAATATTCTTCTCTCGACCTTTGAGGTGTTATCCATCTTTATTAACTTCCCCATTGCTAATGCCATGAGTAATGAAAAACTTTTATCATACTACACTAGATTTAGACCATGAAATTTGATCCACACTAGGTACAATCAACATTCAATATAAAAGAGACAAAATCTAAAGTCCACTTTGTAAGTGTTAAATAATAATAAATAAAAAATTCAGATATCTCAATTCATTATCCTCTCCTTGTCTTTTGGCAAAATCAAACTTTAACATATAAAAAATATTATCCACATCCATCATAATAGACGCTTTATCTTTCGTTATATTAAAACTGAAAGTCATTCTGATAAATTTCATCACAAAAACATGGTGTTGTTAACCGCATAATTTCTTTAAAACTTAACTATCCAATAGTATTTTGGACAAAAATTTATCATAATCAATGTGAATAATCTTTTGCTAAATAAGATTAACATTTTCTTGTACATGTAAAATTTTCTTATTATTAAGAACCCTATCAAATTTTTTTTTCTTCTGTTCATCCTTTCAACTTTCATTGCCTGTTTGATCAGATTTCTTTTCTAACCATTCTTTTATCTAAAATACTCTTTCATTGAATATCAGGACTTGTTTGGGTAGAGAAAACAATTTATTTTTTATCACAAAAATTCTAAATTCTAAAAGGTAAAATACCATCCTGCACCACTAAAATCGACAAGAATATAGAAAATAAATAAAAATAAACATACAAAGAAGTAAGCGTATAATGATTGATTAAAACAAAACACAAAACCAAGTAAGATATTCAATGTGTAGGATTTCTCTTTATTTTAATTTAACTATTTAACCATTAGCATTGGGTGAGAGAGAGAATCCAAATTCGGAATTTTGAAACGGGATCGACGCCCGTTGAATACCAGGACTCCATTCCTCTTCTTCTTCACTGTGACACAGCACACAGACACCTTCCCATCGTTGCTTCCCACCGATTCACGAAACCCTAATTTTTGTGGTTCCTCTTCCGGGGAGCGAAGATTTAGGGTTGAATTGAACTGAGGGGGCAGATGCAGCAGCTCCTACTCTGAGAAAATGGAAGGCGGGAGGAGAATTACGGTGAGCCCTAGACCTTGCTGCGGCCGCAGAATCGTCGCGAAGAAGAGGCCGCGCGCAGTGGATGGCTTCGTCAACAGCGTCAAGAAGCTCCAGAGGCGCGAAATCAGCTCCAAGCGTGATCGTGCTTTCACCATGAGCGATGCTCAGGAGAGATTCAGGAATATTCGCTTACAGGTCCCATTTCCCTAACTTTTTTTTTCGCTTTTTAAAACTTTTTGTGTTCGAATCCTCCCACTGTGAATAGAATATTTGGTTAGGGCTGCTACGTAAAAAAAATTCTGGTTGGATCGGACTTGAAACTCGCGTTTGCCATAACTTTGAAGCTACAGTTCTTAAACAAATAACCATAATCTTGTTGTTTGTAACTTGTAAGAGCTCAGGCCTGCAAATTGTTGATGGATTGAAGCATTGTTTCTTGGATACAGAATGTTTCCGTAGACTGCTGTTAACATAAATTTTCTGTTTGTACTTGGTGATTTTAACAGATGGTAAGAACTAGACCACTAGTCTGACATTGCCGTATGGTGTGGTGTTTTTGTTTGTATCAATCTCTCATACTTGTGTGTGGTGCAAAATTTTAAACTATTGTTTCGAGTGGTATCATATAGTGTTTGTTCTATTTTAAATCATTGATGTTGAAGAGTCTTCTGTTCCTCCTGTTTTGATTGCGAGATGTGTACTTTTAATTCTCCGCTTGTGATATGCCTGATGGTTCTATTTACAGGAAGAATATGATACACATGATCCGAAAGGTCCATCGTATATTGTATTGCCGTTTCTGAGGAAAAGATCGAAGATTATTGAGATTGTGGCGGCACGAGATATTGTTTTTGCTCTTGCACAGTCGGGTGTTTGTGCAGCATTTAGCCGAGGTAGGATTAGTATTTTCTGTTTGTATGTTGTGTAATTCTATTTGTGACTTTAAAATGGATGTATTGTATATCTGATGTGTTTCAACTGGTTGATGCAGAGAACAATCAAAGGATATGCTTTTTGAATGTCAGTCCCGATGAAGTTATAAGAAGTCTGTTTTATAACAAAAACAATGACTCGCTTATCACAGTTTCTGTATATGCTTCGGACGGTTACAGTTCTTTGAAATGCAGAAGCACAAGGATTGAGTATGTATTGTTCTTTGTTTTTGGTAACTCGTAGCCTTACTCCCAGTAATCCCAGATAGTGGTGCGTAGTGTTGGCCCCTAAAACAGTAGCGGGAAAAACTGCTATTCAGATTTTTTTAATATAGTTTATGTAATATAATGCATATTATATACATATAAATTCCCCAAAATGGTAAAATTACTTAAAATTCACATAATTATTCACAATTAACAATAAAAAGTCATAGGTATCTTGCACAAAATATACAAGTAAATACCAACAAAAGTCAAATACAAATTTTTTAGATAGGAATCGTCAATCATCATCTTTTAAATCCAAGCTTTCTTCTTTATAAGCCACCCAATCATCATCTTCTAGATTAGCTTCTATATCACTACTATTACAGCTGTAGATTTCATTTTTGGAAATTGAAATCACAAAATTAGCACCCCCCAGAAAGCCCTAACGTCTCTGTTCATAGGGTTTTTTTGAAACCAACACAGTGCTGCATCATGTCTGCTATTCAGCCTGCTATTTGGTCTGCTACAACCACTACACTAAACTGCTCTGCTATAGCTGCCCTTGTAGTGACTAGGGGCCACTTCATGCTGCTCTGCCGTTATAGTGCACTATTTAAAACCCTCCTCCCCACACTCAAAAGAGATAGATAGAGAAAACAAAATCGCTCAAGATGCACATTAACTATAAGAAAACCAGTTAATAGCATTAGTTGGATGTCCAAGTTTGAGTTGTGTTCTATGTTAAGATTTTGTGTTGTTCTCAGATACATAAGGAGGGGTAAACCAGATGCTGGCTTTGCCCTTTTTGAGTCTGAGTCACTGAAGTGGCCAGGTTTTGTAGAGTTTGATGATGTAAATGGGAAGGTACTAACGTACTCTGCCCAAGACAGGTAAATATTTTGCTGTTCTGTTAATTTTGTGCTGGGATATGATTATGTAATATCAAGGCTTCTTGATTATGATACCTGTCTTTCTTTTTAATCCTGTAGCATATACAAGGTGTTTGACCTGAAAAACTATACGATGCTGTACTCTATTTCTGACAAAAATGTTCAAGAGATTAAGATTAGGTAATTTTCTTTATGTGCTTGTATTTACTTTCACTTTTACAAAACATTTCCATAGATGTGGTGGTCTATGGTCATGCACAAGTTTCTGAAAATGTATCACGTTAGTGATTATTTTCTTAAGAATATATTTGTTTTTCTACATTTTATAATTTCTCTGGGTGGTCCTGTTTTATTTACACTCCTTTGCTCTTGTTTGATGTTTTTTTTAGTCCGGGAATCATGTTGTTGATTTTTGCTAAAGCAAGTGGCCATGTCCCGCTTAAAATCCTTTCAATAGAAGATGGTACTGTTTTGAAGTCATTCAACCATCTCCTTTATCGGAATAAGAAGGTAGATTTTATTGAACAGTTCAATGAAAAGCTACTTGTCAAGCAAGAAAATGAGAACCTCCAAATTCTTGATGTAAGTAATTTTCTTCTTTATGTGCATTGTGTATTCTACATCCAGTTATCTGACTTTTAATTAATGTTAGGTGCGGACCTTTGAGCTAACAGAAGTTAGCAGAAGTGAATTTATGACACCATCTGCATTTATTTTTCTATATGAGAACCAATTGTTCCTGACATTTCGAAACCGAACTGTGGCTGTGTGGAACTTCCGTGGAGAGCTTGTAACTTCTTTTGAGGATCACCTCTTGTGGCATCCTGACTGCAATACAAACAATATATATATAACCAGTGACCAGGATCTTATCATATCCTACTGTAAAGCTGATTCTGATGATTCATTGTCTGAAGGAAATGGTACTTTTTGTATTTTTTTCCCTGTCTGTCCACTTCGGTAATTTTTCCCTTTGTGTAATGCACCTTGTGATGGAAGTACAAAGGGAGAGATTGGTAGTTGTACTGTTGTAGCTTGATCATCAGACCTAGGAGTTGATTTGGCTAAATCTTTCACATTTTGACTTGATATGTTAAAATGTAAAACGTGATAGCAAATCATATTTAATAAATAGTTTGCAATGTGTCTGTGATCAATCTATATATTTGCTAAGGAGCTCTATCTTCAAAGTACGTACATAAATTACTGATGGGCTTTGTTTCTTTTGCAGCAGGTTCCATCAACGTCAGCAACATCTTAACTGGCAAGTGTCTTGCCAAGATAAGAGCAAGCAACAGCTTTCCAGTGAACAACAATTGCAGTTGCAGTGACAATCCTTCAGGTAGCAGTTATTGCAATTCAAGGAAGCGAAAACATGCCTCCAAGATGAGGAGCACCGTTGCAGAAGCCTTGGAAGATATTACCGCTCTCTTCTATGATGAAGAGCGCAACGAGATCTATACAGGGAATAGGCATGGTTTGGTTCATGTCTGGTCTAACTGATGTATTATTGAATATACTGTTTCCCTGTGTTTTTTTATTGGCTTTTCTTAGTAGGGTACATTGATTTTTCTGATCTGCTATGAGAACTTTCGGGGGATGCAAGCATAAGTGGCTTCGAATCATTCCTTTTTTCCCTTGTCATTTACGCCTTAGGCGAGTTTGTTCTTAGTTGTAAGTGATATTCTATGCTGGTAACTCACCGGATGTTGCTTCTGCTGTAATCTATATTTTACATTAATGGAGCGGCTTCGATGGAATAGCATGTGAATTATGTTAACTCTCTTCTCTGCCCATCTCTTTTCTCCTTATGCCCCTTGTGGCATATAGTGGATTCATAATTCGTTTGCACATCACATGGATTGTAAGGGCAGCGATGCCAAACAAGAGGTAAAGGTCCAAAAGCAATCAATAATCACTAGAGTGGTAGCTTTACGATTTGCCAACCTTTCCTTCTCAAGTTTCCGGTACTCCAATCAATTAACTTTTGTGTTCTATTCTATCCTACTTTTTCCTATGGCTTCTTTTCTGCCAGCTACCATCCAGTCCTAGCAAAAGCTGACACACAAACTTTGCCTCCCACTTTCACTAAACGCCCGGTTAGGGATGAAATGGAATCCACCTTGGACGTGGCCCGGTTTCGTGCCAAGGAACGACATTTCATAGGAATTGACATACGAAGGTATGTATAATTTACAATTCTTACGCATAGCAGTATTCAAATTTTACATCACAAAATTTATATCAAGTTATTTGTGGAGCACATGATTAAAAGTGCAATTAAATCCGTAACATTAACTATTTGCAATGGTTATAAACTGCTCATGCGTATTTCTGAACAGTTATTTCATTTTTAAAGTTGTATATAAATCCAACTCTGGTATACTTTTGTTTTCTTTTGCTAAAATTAATCAGTATACTTTTTTTTTTTAATTTATTAAGAATCGGTGAACTTTTCTCTCTCTTAGGGGAAGAAAAGTAGATATGATTCAGATCTTGGATCTGGTCCTCTTGCAGTCGTTTATCATCTAAGCGGATCCTATACTTTTATATATCAAAATTTGTATTACATGTGCGACATGGACATATACGAAAATTAGGTTATGATTTCTTAATTTAATTGATCTCTTACTTTGTTTTTATCTTATTTAAACAAAAGCGCGAGTGTATTTTTTAATAGAATAAAAATATAAAAGTAAATCAATTTAAAATTAATTAAAATACAAATAACTTAATAATAGTTTAAAGTTTCAAAGTGTTCATAATAATTATCCACCGTACGATAAAGTAACCGAATTCGGGGTAAATAAATAATGGACAAATTACATTCAAACCTCTAAGGTTTAACAAAATTTTATTTGATACTCATTTGTATTGTATCCTATACAAACTTATCTTTATTTGTATAAGCATAATGCCGTATGCCCTTCCTATTAACACGCACATTCTATTTTTTTTTAATGCAGTTATAAGGATTAAAGAAAGTCAAACTAATGTAAAAAACTGGAGGATTATCGAGTGCAATATCATTCAATTTTCAAGGGGTATACATATAATTTACCCCTAAATAAATTAGTAAATAGTCAATTCGATTCATAAAAAAATACTTGAACCAATTAAGTTGCAACAGAAAAAAAATCATTAAATAGCCCTTAAAATTATAATGTGTGACATTTTAATCCTTTGTTGATTTCAATTAATATCTTCAAGAACCAAACTAGGTGATTAATAAATTTTTAAGACTAAATTCGTAAACATTTAAATTTTAGACATTAAATATGTATTAAAAATAGAAAAAAAATCTGAAAGGCTAAAGTATTTTACATTTACAATCTTAAAAGATTATTTACGAACTTTTTCTACAAAAACTGGTACTATAAATTAAGTGATTTTTTGCAACAGTGAATTGGGTGTTTATTCTAGATAAATATGGGAAAACCTTTTGCTATTTGTTGACTTCGTACTTTTTTTCTAAGTAGGAGACGGCGAGAGGGACAAGATATATAGACGGATTTGTACCAAAATATACAGAGACATTTATTTTGTTGAAGGTGAGGGCATGGATAATGCACACACACACGTAAATTACCGACAATGGACAAGTTATCTTATGAGAGTAGATACAAATTTCAAATTTGACGAGGAACGTGTATATGTGTGGATCTGGAAACCCCAATGCACGCGTGTTATGCATTTGGTTGCGGTGAGAGTTGTCGTTTATTCTCATTTCTCAACCCAATCTTTGTCACACTTGATTTGTCCACCTACCTGTTTCAAAATAACGCGCACACACATCCTTAACAAATATATTCATCCCTCTCATTCTCATAATCAATGCAAGATAATATCATCCCAAACACCCACAACATAATAATTAAATAAAAAGAATACCAAAATAAAAGTAAAGTTATTTATTATTATTATTATTTTTTTACATACCACAATGTTTTATTGATATACACACTCTTGGTTATTTTTATTTTTTATTTTTTGAAAGAAGAGAAAGAAAAGACCGAGAGAAGAAAAGAGGTAGAGTGCGTGAGACACACGCGTGAATAAGAAAGCATATTTGATGGAGTAGTAGCGTGTTGAGCATTAGTTGAGTTTCCTTGGCGGACCACAACAACACACACCACTTTGTCTTTCTTCTTACATTCCTCGCTCATCACTCATTGCTCATCTCGCAGATTCAAATTCGATGCTACTTCGCCTCACTCATTCACTCTCGCTTCAGTTTCAGCACAGTTTTCCGAAAATCCCTTTCTCTTTCTCTTTCTCGCTCTGTCTCTGATATAAACAACAAAACTCGTTTTAGATCTCAAACGCTAGTTAGACGAGGCGAGAGGTGAGAGTTTTTTAAGGCATTTCTCTTGCTCTATCTTCTTGTTCAATCGCCATTGGTTTTTATGCTTCCTCGTTTTGGTTACTATTGAAGAATCCAAGATTTGCTCACTTATCTGCTTCACTGCAATTTATTCTTTCTGAGATTTATTTTATCTTTTTTGTTTTGTTTTGATAGAGATTGTAGGTGGCGTGATAGATCTGACTTCAATGCACGCATACCTATTTATTTCGTTTTCTCTCTTGATCTGGATATTACTTTGATTGTAACCGCTCGTCGTTTTATATTATCTTTCAGAACCTTTTTCTTTTTTCTTTTCCTTTCTTTGTTTCTTTGTGCTGTTTATTATTCTTTTTTCGTTTTCCAGAAATGAGCATTTCTCTGTTTTTTTTTTTTATTTGTTTTGCTTCCTTAGTAATGATGTAAAATACAAGAGAGTTTACTGATAATCAGACTGTCATATTTGAAAAGAAAACATTTCATAAATTTTTTAGCAGTTTTTATTTACATTATGTCTTTATCGACCTTTGCTCTATATTATACTTAATTGTTGCGTAATATCTCTTCGATACTATTGCGGATAGTTTGAAATTTTATATTATAAGATAGTGAAGTGTGATTTAGTTGCATGAATATGATGGCTGCTGATTAGTTATGTAACTCTGGTTCTATTTGTTTAGTGGTCGGAGTATTGAATAAATTCAGAGTGAAATTGAGCACGTATTTTGTCTACTTACTCTTTTCCTTTCAGGTTCACGTTCCTTGTTTTTCATCTAAAATTTTGGAAATGGAGGATGCTATAGATGCTACTGCAACTTTGGATTACGCTTCAATTCATATTTTTCCTAACCAAAACAGGTTAGCTTTGATGCTTTGTGGAGCTAGAATTGGGCCTCACATGATGTTTTCATCTTGTAACAATTTCTCACGTCAACTTATTTCGGTATTATTTTATAAAGTTGTTTAAAAGGATTTCTTATCCTCCTTTTAGATGTTCTTTCCCTCCCATCTCTTCTCTGGAATAGTTTTCTCTTATATCCAGTGAAAAAAAACCTTGTCAGTATTTGAGTTTAATTGCAGAATGTAACTTTAAACCCTTGTCTTTACTTTTTTTTTAAATTTCTAATGCATTTTTTTTTTCTAAAAAAAGGTTTTGAAATCTGATCAATGAATATAATGATTTTAGAGTTGTCTTAATACTTGTGTAGTTGTATGACACAACATGTCCTTACAACTTAGAAGCATGATTGGTCTTCTAATATATCATGGACTCGCTATTAGAGTTATTATTGTTTCCTTTACTAGGTAGTTCTTCCTTCAGTACATTGAATTGTGTGTTGAACAGTTTATGCTGAATCTGTTCCTCATGTGAATGTTATACATTTTGTTTTTACTGGATATTTACATATTTCTCTCTGTGGTGGTGGGATAGGTATGAGGCATTTGTCTGTAAGGGGAAACAATCCGATAAAGTGGCAGCTGGACATTTGGAACATTTGTTGCCTCATTTACCTGCAATAAATGATTTGTATGATGAAGGATTTGATGCAAACTTTGATCTCAAATTACCAGAAAATCTGCAGGGTGCTGAATGGTTTTCAAAAGCAACTATTAAAAGGTTTCTATCAAAGAGTGGTTTATTTATTTTTCCTTTGCATTTACTTATAGTAAAACCTTACTAGCTTTAATATTATGTTGCCTCTTAGGTTCCTTCATGTTGTTAGTTCACCGGATTTGATAAATGTCATCAGTAGTATCCTGGATGAGATGACTCAGTTGGAGGATTCAAAGAAATTTCATATTTCTTTATATGGGAAGGTGATACTCTGTTTTTCAATAAATCAATACTGGAATTGGATGTGTAGTTTCTGATTAATATTTGTCTTTTTCTGAAATCAGGGCCAGCAGGATCATCTTAAAAGTGGGGAAAGAGGTAATTTTCACTGAATTTTATATAGTTTTTGGTTCTTGATTCTTGTCTGATACCACCAACCAATGGGATCTTTTATTTTTCTCTATATTGCAATTAAAGTGGCCTTATAGGGATTGACTTCTCGGTAAATAATAGATGACATAGAAGATTTACCATCCCAGTATCCGTCAAGGCTGAAAACAAGAGTGTAGTGAGATAGATGGCCTTGGTTTAAGATGTCATATAATTGAATTTGCCCACCATGACTATATCTGTAGCTGTGATGGAATTAATTTTATAGATTTATTGAATAAGGAATTTGCTATATCTTAGTCCTGCAAAGTATTGTGGTTATATTTATATCATCATGGAAGCTCGGATAATCATTTTTGTCTTGATCTTTCAATTCAAAGGATCTAGTGGCTTCTTTTCCTTGAATGCTTGGTCTTTTCCTTTTAATGACTTTTTCCTCATTATATAACTGAGAATATCTTTTGTAAGCACTGAATCACAAGCCATTGATGGCTGTTATGATCACGCTTTTTTAAAAAAAAAAATAGAATACCAATAACAAACTGGATTATCCAGTATTAACTGTTTTGATGTCATGCCAAGCAATTTCTAGTTGTATATAGTGGTAGTCACTTCAATCTCTGATATTTGTTATTAGCATGAATTTCTTATGTGCTGATGGTGAATGTCAGTGTTCTGAAGCATATGATAAGTATATCATTAGGTACTATGCATCATCTAGCAATCATAAGTCAAATTGATTTTGATAATTTCTCACATAGGATGAAATCTCTCGGATGACACTTACGGCTTTAGAAGAAACATTATTGTATTAAAGAGAAGAACAAAAGAGTAAAAAAATTAAGAGGACAAGATATACTTTTTGATGAAGACAGAAAAAAAAGGACAGACAAACATATTAAAACAATATTTGCATATTTGCCTGGGAGACTGAATCAAACGCACACCATCTAAGCCAAGACAGTCCTGTCCCAATTTTTTATAGCATTCTTTAAACACATCAAAACAGCCTACTCCATATGATGTTGCTGATTATATGGAAGAGTTGGTGACTAGGTGTCTGTTAGGTTTCTTATATATTTTATATGATACTGAATTTTTTTTTTTGCCATAAATAGCTTTCTTGACTTTTATGTAAGATACCATTGTTCTCTGCAGTTTCTGCTGATTTTAATTGTATTCCCCACTTTTGGCAGATGGTAACTATAGCTCTAATGGTGAAGCACCCACCTCCAAAGTAATTCCTTTTCTCCAATTCTTTAGAATGGGTTCATTTTGAAAATTCATTCACACTATTACCAATAAAGCAACTTATTCAATTATCTGGTTTTTACTTGATTATGTTACATTATATTTCCACTAACAATTTATTCCATATGAACAGCCTGAAGTTAACATTGTGTCATCCGATGCTTCAAAGTATGTTCTTGTGACTCTTACATTACATTTAGCAGATATAGATTGGCTGCACCCACTATTAAGCTTTCTGAAAATATGCTGCCAGGAATGAATTGTTACGAGCAATGGATTTAAGACTAACAGCTTTGAGCAACAAGTTAGCTGAAACTTTTAACAAGGCCACTGGTGCTCCATGCTCTCCTGAAGATCTGACTTATTTAGCAAAATTTTCTCAACATTTTGGTGCCACTAATATAGAGTAAGTTTCAGATAGATTTATATAATTATATATTCATTGGCCCTCAGAATGTGTAATTGCAAGTTCTAGATTGCACTTGAATATATTTTAAACATTGCTAAGCTGTTAAGCACGTTTTCTATTGATTGTGTTCATGATCTCAGGCATTCTTTATATAAGTTTATAGAACTAAACCCAAAGAGCCAGGATGTTGGTCCCCTGAGCAACGAGACAACCTTGCACTCATGTGATGTGACGGAAGATGATGCAAACAAGGCTGTCAAAAACATGCAGATTTCCAAACCATTACATTCAGATGCACCAGTTAAGTATGGTGTTTCACCAGCTAAAGTTGCCCAAGTTGAGAGACACAGTTTAACAGAAAGTGAGGAATCTTCTAACTCTAGTGATGAGGATCAAACATCTGCTGAGAGAAGTCGTTCTTTAGTAAGATCTGCCACACCCAGAAGGTCAGCATCCCCAATGCGAAGGATTCAAATAGGAAAAGCTGGACCTCGCAGAGCTGCTGCATTAACTATCAAGAGCCTCAATTATTTTCCTGGCAGAGACAGGCCAATGTCGTTTAGAGATGCTGCTGAAAATGACTGTGAAGGGGAAGTATCTGAACAAATCTATAAGAAGTCAGAAATCGAGGTAAGGAGGATAACTGTACAAGATGCCATCAGTCTTTTTGAAAGCAAACAGCGGGATCAAACTGCAGATATTCAAAAGAGGAAGTCATTAGCAGATGTTTCTGTTAGTACAAATAAATCTGTCTTGAGAAGATGGAGTGCCGGTATGGGGGAAACCTCTGTTCAAGATGAACCAGAACATGTTCCTGAAGATCCTGTTCCAATGACTTCTAATGATGTGGTAAATGCCGAGATTCCCAAAAATTCAGAAGGAGTGATTGCTGATTTTATTTCTGAAAGTCACAATAATAATGAGATCACTTATTGTGATGTAAAACCAGAAAGACAGGAAAATGTAGGTTCTTATGCTGTAGATAATCCAGATGAAACCAACCCAACAGTCAAAGAGGAAACTATCAAAAAGTTAGCAGCATCAGCAGAGTGGAATCAACGGAAGCAAGAAGAGTTCAATCAAATTCTTAAAAAAATGGTTGAAAGCAAGCCTGTTATGTTTGGGAAGTCCCAGCCCAGCAGAAACCAGAATATTTCATTTGAGCAGAGAGGAGGGTCTTATGATCATTATAAGGAAAAACGGGATGCAAAACTTCGAGGAGCAAAGGCTGGAAAACAAGTAGAGAAAGAAGCACAATTTCGACAAATGCAGCAATTACTTGATAAGAGGAAGGTTGAAATGTCCAAAAATGTGAGTGCAAGTAAAAAAAGTGCTACAAGGTTGCCCCAAAATTCTCTTAGAAATTCAACTCAACCTGCAAATTCCACAAAAGAAACCTCTAAACCTTCAGCTACAAAAAGGATGTCATCTAGAACGTCACCCATGCCTGCTACACGCAAGTCTTGGTCAGCAACACCTTCACCAAGGGCAGCTGGGACATCCCCTGCCAAAGCTCGAGGTGGAATTTCATCTGCTAACAGCACCCCAACACGTCGGAAGCCAGTGTCAACAACATCTGTTCCCCAACCAAGCCCACAAAGGGAAAAATCTCAGCTGCGAAACAGAAATGACAAAGAAACTCAGACCAATAATGCCAGGAGCCTCAAAAGCATGAATGAGAAGCGGCAGCTAGCTGTCCCAAACAAGAGCAAGGCAGTCAAAGCAAAAGTGAAGACAGCTTCTGAAGAAGCCTCTGTTCCTTCAAAGACTACCTTAGGTAACAAGGGAACCAAGAAAAGCAGTGTGGTGCCATTGGAATCAAAACCTTTTCTACGAAAGGGTTCTCGGATGGGGCATGGAAATGCTGATCTGAACAAGAAAAAAGGTCCTCCTAAGATGGACAAATCTCAAAGAGACAGTGAGGATCTTATAGAAGATCAAGAAAGTGATTTGGTTGTCAATACTGCTTCTGACTTGGTCAGTCAGCATTCAGATGGGGACACAGTGACACCTAGTCATCAGAATGCTGCTACAGAATCAGACCCTCAGATAAATAACCAATTGCAATTCGGTGAGACAGAAAACTTAGACCAAAATCCTACTGATGGTGTCATCTTTACATACACAGAAGAGTCTTCCTTAAATATGAGGAATGAAGAAGAATCAACCATATCACCTTCTGCCTGGGTGGAGACAGAAGAGGATCTGGAAATGCCCAAGCCATGTGAGGATGACACATTTCAATCTGCTTCTCTGGCCAATGCTGCCCCAGTGGGATCAGCTAGTCCTCGTGTTCGTCATTCTCTGTCACAGATGCTTCAAGAAGAAAGTAGTGAACCTGACACTGGTGAGTGGGGAAATGCGGAGAATCCTCCTGCCATGATATACCAAAAAGATGCACCCAAAGGTTTTAAAAGACTCTTGAAATTTGCTCGGAAGAGCAAGGGCGATACAGGTTCCACTGGGTGGTCTAGCCCATCTGTTTTTTCTGAAGGAGAGGATGATGCTGAGGACTTTAAAAATTCTAATAAAAGGAATGCTGACAATCTACTGAGAAAGGCTGCACTCAATGTGAAAAGCTATGGACAACAAAAAAATTCAGTACATGACGGATATGAAAGAAATTTAGGTACTAGTAAACTTGTCTAGTACATTTCCCCCTTTGCTTTGCTCTTCTCTCATGCTGCCTTTCTGTTTTAATTTTATTTTCCTGCTCCCCTCATTCAAACCTGATGGCATTGCAATAAAGTATGGAATCCATCAATGTTGTTCACCTTTTTCTTAATGTTATTTCTTCTCCTAACATATTCTTGAAAAGCTCAAACATTAGGTGCTTTCCTTGTGCTCATCTTTATGTCTTGTGGTGAAACTCTTGCCTGCATACCCTCATATTGTTGCAACGTAGTTAATTACCATGTCCTACTTATTTGGGGCTTAATGTTATCTGGAAGTTTCTGATTCAGTTACATGGGGCACATCTTGGTTAAACTTCTGAAAATGAACTATAGCACCCTTGGGAACAACAAACCTAACAGGCACTGAAAGTCAACTCGAAAAGATAATGCTATCATAATTTTATGCTAGTTTCTTCATGCTGTTGTTTATGTTACTCTTGACTGATTGACTGTTAGTAAGCTGTGCTTTTCTCAATAACATTCTTACCATTTATAGATTTTTGCCATGCAGCAGGCAGAGATGATGGCAAGGGTTCTCACAAGACGCGAGACGGACGTGATTCAGGTGCTGGTCCAACCACAAGAGGTCAGTCCATGATCAAGACTTGTACATACAATTTAGTGCTCCTTATGCCATGGAGTACATTTTCCTTTTTCACTAATGGTTCTTATTAATTCCTTCCTGTTTTCTTTTGCATGTTCATGTTCCAGCGTCAAGGTCATTCTTTTCTCTTTCAGCTTTTAGGGGAAGCAAGCCCTCCGAGTCAAAGTTTCATTAATGGTATACGGAAAACTACCATTAACTCTGCCATCATCCCCGGGCATGTTCATGTCAGGTTTAGTATGGAGCTCCTCCTTATTTCTCCTTCTAGTTGCATCAACAAAAGCTAAATCAGAAATAATTTCAGTGCGATGATGTAATAAATTATAAAGCGAAGTGGGATTAGGTGGAATGTTGTAAATTCATTAAATTGTGTCGCGCTATTTCAATACATTACCAGAAAATTATAATTCATATCATCTGGCCATCCCTAGGAAATTTTCCTATAGCTGGATTCTTTGTTGTAATGTTGTCCCAAACGTTCATTTCATCGTATGGTGCTGTTACTTCGAAATATTGATCATTGTAGATAACTGAATTATATAGACTTATAGTTATTCCTCTCTCTGGATTCTCAGTTTTTATCCGTGACCCTTGTTAGGATAGTCACGAAGAGACTTGGCATCTTCACATGGATGAAAAAAATAAATAAATAGAAAAGGATGACCAATGTACTTCATATTTTATCAAGTAACATGCATGGTTCCAACATCCAATCACTGCAAAGCAGATACCAAAGTAAAATTCGTCAAAAAAACCCTTTATAATATTAACCACTTGTAAGGTAAAATCAATCACCATATATTGATAATTATATACAATTACATTCACTTAACTGTTTGAGACACAAAGTTATTTCTATTTACACATAGTTAATCATGTGTAATGGACAATAAATATTATGATATTATTAATGACTTGTAAGGCCAATATAACGACCGTTAGACATCCTTGTTAACAACTTAATCAAAAATAATTTTGAAGGCCCAGTAGATAATTCATACATGAAGAAGTGATTCCTTTGTATTGAACTCTTTTCTCCCAAAGAAGAAGTGAATGTTCAAAGAATTTAAAAACCACCCCAACCTTAAGTGAACTCTTTTCTCATAAAAGAATAAGTGAATATTCTGCGGTATTTAAAGTCCGCCTCAACCTTAAGCTTCCATGTTTGATATCAGGGTAAATATACTTCAATATGTCCAACATTCCACACATTCTAACAAAAGTAGCTTATGGCAATTCAAACTTTCAGGATTCCAAATTTTCACTAATTCCAGAAATTCAAGAATTCAAGATACGGATACAAATCAGATAGAAAAAAATAAATAGAAAATAAACCTTACTTATTGAACAATATTAACAACAATCCAGGATGCTCATATAACCAGCTTGATTGACTTTTACAGACACTGAAGCCTGACACCCCAGTCACGAAAAATTTTAGGCTCCAACATTCAAATTTCAGAAACAAGTAAATAATAGTGACATTGCTGTTAATAATAATATTATTATACTAACCGTATATACACACATTACAACATCGATATCATATATCAACAAAATTAATTTAAAAATCCCCACAACATCACATCACAGAAAAAAATATTTTCTATTAGAAATTCATTCTCTCAAAGAAAATGACCTTGCAGTGTGCGTACAATAGAAATTTATTTTCTTATTAGTTTTTATTTTAATTATATACTATATTTAATAATATTTTTTAAATTAAATATATATTAAATTTAATAAATACAATAATCAATACTATATAAGAAAAATACCGAAATATTTATAAAATACTATATTAATAACATTAATTAAATACTACCTTAATTACTTGTATTTAATTTTACTTATATATTATTTTTAATTTTATTGTTTTAAAATGTGTTGTGACAATAATAATAATAATTAAGAATAAATATTTTTAAATATATAATTAAATTTAGTATAATTTATAATAATTTTTTAAAATAATAATTAAAAGAGTAAATTAACAGATATATATATAGTAATGGCTTATATAAGATTAAGATGAAAGAGTTTTCTTTGTAAAAAAACTATTGAAATATTCCTGGCGTGGATCCCGGTCCGTATTGATCAGAACATTAACAATTAAGACATCTCTAACTCGGATATGACAGGAGTATCGCGGTCGACAGCAGCCTGAACTATAATGTCTTGTTTTAATGCAGCAAAATTGTTCCACGTATGAAAACGGCCCAAGTTGTGGAAAAGCCCATACACAGAGATACAAGAGGCGAAAAAAGAGAGGGAAAGAAAGCACTGAGCAGAAGCGGAATAAGGTTTTGTCTGAGTGTAGTGGTGTTGTAGAAGATGGAGACTCTGAAAGCTGCGATTCCAGAAGGCCTGAAGCGAGCGATAGGGGATAACAGCGTCGATGATCTTCGCAGCACCTGTTCTTCTCTTCACCGCTTCTTTCTTCACTTCGATCCATTTCATCAGGTAAACCTTCTTCCCTCAAACCAAACCCTAATTTCTCGTCCGACTCGTTTGTCATTGTATTGCCAGATGATCACTGAACTGGCGGATCCAAAGTATGCTCTGTGCGGTAAGAATAAGGACGCTGCGTTGAAATCCAAGAATCTCGGCAATCAATGTTTCTCCAACGCAGATTATGCCAAGGCCTTGGACTGCTATACACAGGTTTTTCCTTTAAACTTCAATCTTTCTTGTGTAGGTGACTGAAATGTGCTGTGCACTCGTAGTCGAATTGAAAGGGCGCTCTTAAAGAAATTAGTTATTTGTGTGTTGTACCGTTTTGGTCTCAAAGAAATTAGTTAACTCTAACTATAATGGCGTTCTTAAAACTGATCTGGAAGGTGTTAGGTAAACCCCATTAATAGTGATTAGGGCCAATTGGGCATTGGGAGGTGCAGACCCTCAAAGTTCTGCAAGTTAAACAGTTTTCTTTCTGCAATTCTTTACTCCTTTTATTATTCTTTACGTGTTCCTTACAGAAGGGTTCTTTTCTACGTCTGGTTCATTAAAATGGTAGCATAATCCAAGCCTAATAATAGTTCACGTCATGGATATTAATTTTTTATGCCATGCTTGGTAGCATAGAGTGACAGGGTAGGACTTTAGGAATGTAAATGGAGACTGGGAATAATAAGCTTTCTGTTTTGGGACGGAGGATTCTAACATTCATCTATCCATGTACGTTAGGACAAGTGGGAAAGGAGGTGAAACCTGCAAGGTGCTTTTGATATTTAGTCAGTGGGTGAATTTTATTATGCTAAAAAGTGTGTTGATAGCATTCTTCATGCTATTGATTAAAAAAGACGTCAAAAATTAATTTATGAAGTTTTAGGTTAAGTAAGCTTGGCTAGGCCTGATTTTTAGGAAATAAAAAAATTTGGCCTGTCTTGGGCTAAGTTTTCCAGGCCTACAAAATGGCTTGACCCAAGAAAATTTTAGGCTGAATAAGTGGAGTGGATGAGCTTGGCCATTTTTTTAACATCTTCATTTTGGTGAAATGCATTGGAAATTCCATCATTCTTATGATGGAATGTCTGTTCCTGTGGGACTATTCATTCCCATTTTGAATACCTAACCAAACTTGGGAATGCGAATACCATTTCCTTTCCATCCCATCCAATAAAACATGTCTTTAAATAGTTTGCACTATTTTTTTATAATATTTTATCTTATCCTAATCCTAATATGAAACATTTTTAAGTAAACCATAAAGTGTACATCTATTGTCTGACATTGGGCACTAGTTTTTTTATTCTAATTCCATTTCGTGTCTGAATGAAGAAAATTTGTTAATCATGTGCTATCAAAACAGAAATAAAGAATGGATAAATACAATAAAACCCATTTATACCTTTCTTTTATCAAGTCTGAACATATTATCACTCATTCTTTATAACTGTTCTTCCTTTTGTAACATGAGGGACAGGCATTGCGCAAAGCTCCCTTAGACACTGGTGGCATAGAAAGTAATCTTGTTGCAACGCTATACATCAATCGTGCTACTGTATTACATGTAAGTTCCATTTTAAAGTTAGCCTAAGTCCCTAACCACGTTCACATTTTTTTAAATAAAAGGCTTGATATTGCAATAAAATATTAATACATGTATGTTTCCTGCAGAAAATGAGTCTTTTAGTAGAATGTTTGCGAGATTGTACTCGAGCTCTTCAGATTTGTCCAAGCTATGCAAAGGTGAAAATCAGCTTTAGTAGTTACCTGTTTTTCCCGAGTTTACTGTTTTTATGTAGTTTATACACCGTTATAGAATGGGTTGAATTCTTGCATTGTTCCAGATTTGTTGAGATGTGCAATGTAGATTAAGTCATTCATGAGTGGTTAAAGAAATATCAATACCTTTTTTTCTTCTCAGTACTTTAGGATGGAAGTATATACATAAATGACTTTAGTAACAAAAAAAAGTGATTAGTTTTTTGTCCACTTTTCCTCATTATGATATTTGCAAATTTATTGAAGTTGTCTTGGGATTTCAGTTATTAACATGATAATTCAAAATAATGTGTATTTTGTCATGCTTTGTTTCTTCATCCTAATGATGAATATTTGTTGTAGCACAAAATCAATTTTTAGTGTTGATGTTGGTTGCTGTGGCAAAGAATATGGATGCAAACTTAAGTTCTAGTTTCAGTTCTTTTAATAATTTATTATTTTGGCCTCAGGCATGGTACAGAAGAGGTAAGGCAAATGCTTCATTGGGAAATTATAAAAATGCAATCTGTGACCTAAACGTGGCTAAGAGTGTGGAACCTTCAATGGGTGGGAAGAGACAAATAGAAGGTGAATTGAAAATTCTTTTAGACCAATGCAAGAGCATGAGTGCGGTAGTACAGATACAACATAAGGAGAACAACTGCAATACTGTGGGTAAGAAGCTTTCCTTGTTAAGAACTTGAGTTGCAGACTCTAGTAACTATCTAGTTGGTCAAGGTTTCATTATGCTTATAGCATTAAAGTATGTTTAAAGTGACATCTTGCATTCTGAATTGTTAAGTATAAGCTCGAGCTCTATTTGTATAACCAATGTGTGAATAACTTCTGTAGGAAGCTTCTAGAAAGCTCTAACTGTGGTGTCTGTTATAGGCTAATTGACTTGTAGAGTCAACACCTATGTAGCCTAGATACTTAGTACGATACGATACATGGGGATATGGGATATTCTTTAACAACCAAGATACAAAATGACTTAGATATGTTAACAAAAAACATAAAAATATATAGCCAAATCAGTGGGACTTAGCACCCCTATGCAGCAAAATCAGAGGGGATTCATTTTCCAGCATGCCACCCTCTTTATGATAATGTAAGTAATGTAGACTTATATTTGCTCTGTAGCTGCATGATTTATTGATAAGAATGACATATCTTTTAATGTATAAAAATCAAAGGATAATGAATAAGAATTAGTTATCTTTGCTTTGTAGCTGCCTGCATATTTTTATTTTAGGTATAGTGTGAAGGCCATTCTCTACGTTCTGCTTCACTCCTTAATGATATTGACTTCCTCGTGTATCACCCTCCCCCTTCTCATCACTTCCTGCCATTGCAGGATACATGCGTGCTGCCCAATATAAAATGTCCTGCATAAGCAAGTAAACAAAGAACAAGTGCACAGCAAGAAAACAAAAGTGTACTATGCTTAAGTTTATCTAATATTTATATTCTCTAGTAAATGCACATAAATAGCTAGCTGCATTACAAAATTATTTTCTATATATATATATATATATATATATATATATATATATATATATATATATATATATACATTTTAGTCAATACAACTGCTCCTGCTATAAAATCTGTATGGAAAGTCTGTGTACAAGCATCACATGCTTGTCCATGTGTACTGACTGTAGGCAATACAGAGTCAAAATTAGATCAATTTTAGTTGGTTAGGATAGAATTCAAGTTACTTCACTTCAAGTCATGAATTTTATAACAGTGTTAACTTCAATTTTTTATGGATTTTTCATTCCATTTTTAGCATATTAATAATCATCACATAGTTAACCCAGTAAGCTTTTGTTCTGGCAACCAGCTTCTAAATTGCAAATATTTTGTTTATCCTGTTTCATTTTTGCAGCTGGTTGGCAGTTTAAACCTGCCTTTTGAAATTAATCCCATGACATGGACATTCAATTTAGAGTTTCATCCAAGCTATCTAACAATTCTTCTTCCCTCCAAAAGCATCAGCAAGCAAGGAATGTGATAAAAATTCCACTACTATAAGCATTGTTGAGAGAAAGTTGAGAAAAACATGGAAAGGAAAGAAAAAAGAATGCTTTAGTAGTGCTTATTGAATTAAACAAAGAACCTAATCTTTCCAAGGTTTTTCCTTTTCTTACAACGAAGTTAATTCTTAGTTCTCAAATGATAACAAAGCAGAATGAGTAATCTTCTACTCTCATACTTGTTGGAAAGCTGCCTTTATTGCGGTCACCCCTAGCCTGCTTTAAGTTCACTCTTTCTGAGATAATAAGATGGTAAAGTACATTTGTGGCAGGTGAGATGCCCCAAATAAAGCTAGAGTGTGTCTCCATACCTGATAAAGGAAGAGGAATGGTGTCGTCATGTGTCATTTCACCAGGTTCTTTGGTTCATGCTGAAGAACCGTATGCTATGGTAAGAAACAACTACATTCTCTGTTATATCATGAACTATAAATTTATTTAAATGTCCAATTTTAGTGATGTTGTCTTCATTCTGCTTGGATGGTGCACAATTAGCTTTTTAATTAATTTTTCTGGCTAAAACCCTTCAACTTAGGTTCATTTGCAATTTATCCTACTTGCTTTCAGTTGAAGCAATCAACATCCTGAACCTATATCATTGCTGTTGTGTAAACCAAACATTCTGTTCAGTCTGCTGTTTAAATAGTTACAAAATTCTGAATGGGATATATACATGATAGTGCTTTTTACCTACCGCAAGCAAAGAGAATTGCCAGGAAAAAAACACATTATTTTTCTTTCTTCCCATTTACTAGGAGGTGGAATGATGTTCAAATAGAACTGTATATAAAAGGAAGACATTTTACTGAAAAAAATGTTTTTCTGTTTCCAGTTGATAAGATGGAGGGAACTTAAATGGTGTCTGTGTGATTGAGAGAGAAAGAGTAAAATATCAACTAAGGAGATTCTTTGGAAACTTTTCTTTCTCTTTTATTTAGGTTTATTTTAAACATCATGTGCATGTTACATTCTCACATGCACAATTCTCTTGAGCTATTTAAATGGAACAGTAGCAAGGTGTGATTTATGCAGTCTTACAAGTTTTGGGTGTTGGTTGCTTCAATTGGAAGCATGAAGGGGTAAATTGCAGATTAAATGGGTTCAGCTTCTTCTGCTTCATCTTCTTAAGTACATGATTTCCTTTTCAGAGAACTGGAGACTCTGACTGCAATCAAAGTTCAGATTTCAAAATTGATTTACACCTAAGTTTTAAAACAAATTAATGCTTGTCATCTATATTATATTTAGAATTTACTTATATTCACTATTTTTTAAGCAAATAAGGACATTGTTAATATAATATAATATAAAATCATCCATGTGTCTTCACCTAACAACTTAAGCATTGTTCTTGACATGGTATTAAAACCTCTTTAACCAAGTGGTCCAGAGTTTGATCCTTGCTGCCCCTATTCTTCTAATAAAAGTTGAATTTCAACACATTGGTGGGCCTGTGCATTATTTACGCTCAAGGGCTCTTGCGTGAAGGTGTGTTAGAAATGTAATACTAATATGAAACTCTTCATGTGTCTTCACCTAACAACTTAAGCTTTTGGGATAGTTGGTAATGGCAGACATGATTTTTGTTGTCAGTAGCTTTAACTTGTAATCATGATTCCTCAGTCTTCTTAAGGTCAATGGGTAAATTGTTTTCCTGTTCTGTATATTTTGTATTCTTTTAGGAAAATAAACTTATTCTGGCAAGTTAACTTGATAGTCTTTTTTATGCTGCAGATAATATTAAAGCAGTGTCGGGAAACTCATTGCCATTATTGCCTGAATGACCTACCTGCCGATAGAGTTCCTTGTATATCATGTTCAATACCATTGTATTGTTCCCACCAATGCCAGATACGGGCAGGTGGGCAAATGTTCAGGATTTACCCAGAAAATAATGGCATTTTTAAAAACATACCCAGTGATCTTGGAGAATATGCTGCTGAAGTTATTCAATACAATGATTCTGAACAAGAAATTGAGGATATTACTGAACATAAACATGAATGTCAAGGTGTACATTGGCCTGTGGTACTGCCATCTGAGATAGTTTTGGCTGGCCGAATACTTGCAAGGTTTTTGTTGAATAGCACATCTGAAGATATTATAAACTTTGTGGAAAGACTGGTATATTTTAAATGCATGCAGTTTTTAAGTTCAGTTGATTGTACCGTTGTCATTTGATTGACTAGCTGCATGCTTATGGCTTCTGTCCTTCTCGTGCAGGAACTTTCTCATTGTTACAAACATATGCCATCTGAAAGCAAATTGGATTCACATATATATGCCATTGTATTATTATATTGTCTTCGACACTCTCGTGGAACTATGTTTTCCATAGATGGAGTCTCCATATCACAGGTTGTTTAGGCACTCCTATGTGTGTGCATGCATGTGCATGCATGTGGATGTGTCTATTTGTACTTCTATTCATAAGTTACTGAACCATCATACACCATGTGTAGTAGAACATTTTTCCAATAGGATGGAGCAAGTATTTTTTGAATAATGTAATTTGTTCTGTTACTTTCTTGTATTTGAATCATTAAAATAATTGTATTCAAGATTCATCATCTTTTGTCAATGCAGGTTGTCATAATTATTTCTCAAATTAAAGTGAATTGTATGACTGTTGTTCGTTTAAAATCAATAGACGCTCAAGGACTATCAGGTCATTTTGGAGAATTTCCATTTCAATCTGGCGCACATTTAACTAGTAATGTGGAACAGGTAGATGTTTTGCTCTGCATATCGTTTAGAATTTAATTAGAATACAATTGACAGTGTAAGAGTTTTTAGATTGTCTTTTAATCACAAATTGCTATGTATAGTAAGTTTGTTGACTTTTATAATAACTATTTACTACTTTAAAGGTCATAAATGAGATGATTTCTGATTAGTTGACATTATAAAAATCTTTACACACAACAATGCATAGAAATTAAGAACTTTTATTGCATCATTTTTCTTCTCCGATACGATTTTTTGCTTGTTCTGTATTACTTGTGAACATCATTGCAAGTCCTACAATTATAGTTTAGACATTGTTAGTGATGGTGATATTTTCTTAGTGACTATTATATCCATGGTGATTCTAAGTCATATTCCGTAATTTCTCTCAGGTCAGAGTGGGTAAAGCTATTTATAAAGCTGGCAGTTTATTCAACCATTCTTGCCAACCAAATGTTCATGCATATTTTCTTTCACGCACTCTTTATTTACGAACCACAGAAGTTGTATCAGCTGGGTGTCAGCTAGAATTGTCTTATGGTCCACAGGTAACAACCTTTGGGTAATTAAAAGCTGTATTTAACATTGCTAGTCAGCCTTTTTGTTTGAGCCTTTTGAAGTATGTCTATACTTTTTTCTTGATAAAGAATGTCAGTGATCAAGCATCATTCGTTGAAGCTCAAGCTGTTAAAGAGTAGTTTTATTTTCATCTCGAACATGCCACCTTGCATAAATTCCCTTTGTGCTAGAGTCAGACAAAACAAGGGCCCACCATACTTTGTACTGAAATATTAATTTAATTAGAATAGGGTTGCATGGATTGAGCTCTTGGCAACTATTGAAGAGGCTCTGTTGCCTTGTCAAGAAACCAATTCCTAAGCTCAAGAGAGAAAAGGAGGATAATGAATTTTCCTATGGTAATGATTGGCTTTGAGGGAACTTTTGCTCAGATAGGCAAAATTGAGGCTTGGAATATTTGGTTTGTATCGTGTGTTACGATAAAGAGATGCCTATTTTATACATTATGAATTAGGTCAAGTACTAGTATTATAATTACTGCTACAAGCCTAAACCCACTAGTAGAAGATTTATGCAATCACATATCCTCTCATAGTGGAAAAAGAATAGAGTCGTCCCCCATTTAAAATGAAAGTAAAGGATAAAAGGAATAGTAGTATACCTTCTAAATGAACTTTGTTGAAAAACAGAATATTTTTTATGAAATTGCTTGAGTTAGGAAGCACTCAGCAGCTTCACTGTATATAATAATTCAGAGTGAGATTACATTTAAGAGCAATAAACATACAATGCAACCTCCTAGAATAATGATCCACTAAGACTATTTAGCTTTCCTAGACTTTAATTCCATGGAAACTGTAAGAATATTAATAGTTCCCATTTCCAACAAACTTCTACTCTTCTATAGACTCACTTGAGTAGCATTAACACCAAGCATGGTGTCTAATCAGTTTTAAGTTTTAACATACCTTGGATCTGGAATTGTATTTGTATGACAAATGGGTTCAAGTCCTCCTTCCTCTCTACATCCAAAAAGGAAGCAAAACCAGGTAAGAAAAAGTGATTTACTTTAAAATGTCATGTCTGCTAAATAAATGCCTTTGTTCAGTTGTGTTCAATATACAGGTCTATTTTGCAGGTTGGGTTGTGGGATTGTAAAGATCGCCTTAATTTTCTCAAAGATGAGTATGCGTTTCATTGTCAGTGTACTGGTTGTTCAGAAGTCAATCTATCTGACATTGTCCTCAATGCCTTCCATTGCGTCAATCCAAATTGTTCTGGTGCAGTGTTGGAAAGCAGAGTACTTGACTATGAAAAGCAGAAAGTCAAGCACTTCCCTATTATTGACAATGTAAGCCATTTAAAGGGATATTTGTAGATACTGAATTATTGTTGTTCTTTGTATTATAAATGTAGGTAAAGTTTAAATTGTGTAGTTTACCTTATGTGGTGTCTTGATTTTCTTGTAATCACCTTAACAACACGGAAACCATTCTTGTGATTGAGATGCATAACATTATACTGAATATTATTTCTGATGATCTGTACAGCAGCTAAATACAACATATATAGACCTAATAATAAATGCTAACCTAGTATTTTTAGGCTACAAATATGTAAATAATAGAGGGAATATGGAAATAAGGGAAGAAATCTGTGCAAATAAGGAAATAAATTGTGCTACAACATAAGTGAATACTTCATGCATAACAATTCTTTTTTGTATCTGAATATTAAGCAGCTTACTTTCACCTTCTATTCATTCTTGACAGTGTTCTGAAAACATCTACATAACTATGAATTAAATGCAGTTAACTTTTGGTATAATCAAGTCTTCTGATTCATCCATATTTATGGAGCTGTTTACTTGAAAATAATATGGATTGGAAATTCTGTCAATTGCCATTTTTTATATTAAATCACCATTATTAAGCATCGTAGCATTTTTCCTGCTGTCACTTAAGTTGCTCAAGGGTTGGCAAACTTGGATAAATGACATTTATGATGCATGTTTTCACTCTTTCATGGATGAAATATTTTCTCCCTTTAAAAATCCTTCACTCTTTCAGGTTGACAAGAATGGTGACATTTACGAAGTATGTCTTTGTGTCTCCGAACAAAATGGTGCCTCTATTCATATTCGACCTGGATACTGTTTGAAATGTGGCTCTTACTGTGATTTGGAGTCTTCACATGCTGCAGTCAGTAAAGCTTTAATATGCATAAAAAGGTATGCACTGTTCAATTTGGCTCCTAATAACCTCGTCCTGAAGTATGGCTTTCCTTTTACTCTGTTCACAGCTAGTCTTGAATAGTTCCCAATTTGAGGCTAGTGTGATAAATCCTCCAATTTTAAATCCTGCATGAGCTCATTGCAAATAGTCAATGTCTGCTTAATTTTGAGCACTTTACATTCTGAAAAATGGAAATGACAGGTTGCAGGATTCAATATTGTCAAAAGAAATTTCAAGTATTACTATTTCTAATGCTTTGAGATCTCTTCATTTGCTAAGATTAAATTTGCATGCATACAACAAGATTATTGCAGAGGTGAGTTTCAACTTCCTGCACTTAAAAACTCCTCCATTCTAATTATAGTTTTCTATGTTTCTGCTAACAAGGGTGTTGGGGGGGAGTTAGTCTTGGAATACCTATACTGTTCAATAACTTCATAACCATTGAACTTAACCAATGTGAACTTAAGGTGTGTTTGGATAAACTTCTCCATAAGCATTTATATAAGAAGAAAATAAGAAAAAAATTGAAATAAACTTTTTATAAGGCTAAAAGTAACTTATACATAAATTAAAAATTAATTTTTGGAGAAGTTAATATGAGAGAACTTCTACAAATTTGCATAAGCTAATTTTAGCTTTTGGAATTTATTTTATTTTTCGTTCTTAATTTTTTGTACTATAAATATTTATGGAGAAGTTTATCTAAACACGTTCTTAAAGTAACCATGAGGTAGATCAGGCTTATAAAAGTTTTAAAACCAAATTGATATGACATTTAATGACTCCATTTTAATATACAACCCTGATTTTCCAATTGCCATCTTTTACCCCCATCTTACAGCTCTATCTCTTTTTCCCTTTCCCCTTTACATTTATTACTTTCTCTTCCCCCAAGGATGTATACACCCCAAAGCATCATTTTTGTTTAATATATAATAGTATTTCATATATGTAAATATCAACTATTAGATTAGATACCTACGGATGTTTGATTGATCTCAAACTAGGTACAAATGATTATCATGATAATATTACAATTCACATGCTTGGGAATTACCCCCGTGGCTCTCAAGCTCTTTCTAGAAGCTTGATTAATCTGTTTGAACACAAAAAGCTAATCCAAACATGCACTCAATGATTGGATTGGTGAAACTGTCAAGTGTATGTGTGCAACAACTATTGGGCTAGACTGATAGACAAACAATGTCTCATATCTTCAATATGATGTTTTAACTTTCATTTCCCTGAACATGATATGCTGCATGCAGGCAGAAGACAACATAGCCCAGGCTTTTTTTTTAGTGGGACAATTACAATTATCTGTGGATCATTGTAAAGCATCTATCCAGGTAAAACTTCTATTGATAAGCCTATTGTCTTACACAATTGTATTTTAAAAAATAATTATTTCTCACCAATATTTGAGTTTTTATAAAAAAAGCTTACTAAGAAGTAACTATTTCTTTAAATGTAAGTTATACTAAACATGTTATAAAATAGTTTAATTCTAATTCTTTAAGGACTTGTATATGATTAAATTTTAGGATCAAAGTTCAAACAAAATTCAAAAGAAAGTTGTGATACTTGTTGAACTATAATTTACAATGATACATTGAATAGGTATAGTAATAAATGTACATAAACGCATAGATGAGGAAACAAATCTATAGGAATTGAAAAATATTATTCTATTTCCCTTTTCCCAGATACACAATACGTAGGGGACATAAATAGCTTAGAGTGTACAACAAATTAGGAAACAAATAATTCCTATATGTATAAAAGGAAAGATTTTTGTTGACTATAAAATAGAAGGGATAATAATCCCCATAATTCATCTAGTAAATAAATTACAACTGGCTATAGGAATCAGTTTGTGATTGACTCGTATTAATTTCAAATCAGCATCAATTCCAAGCAAGTACCCAACAGGAATCAATGTGAATAAAGAAAATAAAAGCTAATAAAGATTATTTCCACAAGATAGGAGAAGAAAAACTGTTGAAAGTCAGATTCAAATATTCTGTATTTATTGTTGTATAGGCAAAATTATATCTGACATAGAGGAACAGAATCTCCTATAATCAATTGTGTAATTGAAATAAGCCTATATAAATCAAGCTTCGTGGTGTCTTTCAAACACAGTTTTCAGTCAATGTTTGCTGAAACATGTTTTGTGTTGATTAATTGATTGTGTATTGATGATGTTGGGAGATTTTCATACACCAAGGATTGAAGATGAGAACTCATTGGTGTGCATCTGATAGGAATTGAACCTATGAATTTCACAATTATTGGCACTTAAACCATTTAGCCATGGTGAATAACAAAATATCAATTGAAGTGATATCTTTTAGATAAATCAATGAGGATTCAGTGGGAGGACATTGATAGAACCACTGGTAGTTACCTATCAGACATCAATTCAAATCCTGAATTTTTTAATTGAGAGAGATAAAGAATCCTTTCTATTTCTTAGATTCATGGTCCAATTTTGCACACGAAGCACCACAGATAAAATAGCCGAAGACAGAATTTGTTGATTTGGCACCTCTTGCCTACGTCCACAGAGACACTTCAACAATTGTTCACTATCTCAATTCTCAATCAAGATTACAAGTTTTGTGAAAACAAGAAAAACACTCTCCAAGCACTCCATGTAAGAGTTACAGGGAATGGTAAAACATAGTTGAAAGAACTTTTAATATATTTAGTATGTTTTAATACAAGCATTAATCTCCCTTTTATTGGGTAAACAATTAAGCCTAAAAAAGGAAATGAGGTAACTACATAAAATAAATAAATATCAAGATACAATTAAATACTTTTGCATATCTTAAAATATCCACGGTATTTACAACAAACATTCATTCACAAGACTCTCACTACTACAAGTGATCACCCACACTGGCTCATTTCACTCTAGCTTGAGTGCCTCATTTAAACTCTTCACAAGACTTACAGATAATGCATATTGGTGACTTCTCACCTTTCCAAGGGCGTTGAAATATTTCATTTCCTTCAAAAAGGGATTCTGAGCTCCTGTATAAGTCAAAAAATAATTTCCAGAAGATAGCAATTTACTATGCATTTGGAATCACAAACTGAACTTTGGAAATTTAAACTGTTATTCCCACAATTGATATATTACTTATGTGTGAATGCATTTCCAATACAGTCTTGTCATCAAATTAAATAGTCTTTCCATGTAATAGGTCTAAAGTATTTTGTTCTTTTATGTGTTGCAGATTTTGGAGAAGCTATACGACACTGATGATATTGTTATTGCTTATGAACTTGTGAAGCTTTCCTCCATCCAACATTCCTTGGATGATGGTACTGCTGTGGACAGCATAAGTCGAATAGATGATATCTTCTCACGATATTATGGACTTCATGCAGACTTGGTCTTCCCTTATCTTCAATACCTTAGGAGAGAAATTGAGAAATTTTCAGTGAAGGCTCTCCAATCAAATGCTTTTCCAACAAAGTGAGCTATAAAATGTGAGGTATAATTGTCAATCACAGCTTAAATGACAGGTCATTTGATATGAAAGATATATTATAGTCAACGACCAACGACCTCAAGAAAGATGACTCAAAGCTCATCCAAGTTGTTTGATAGTCAAGACTTATAGCACATAAATAAGAATGAGGCTTTTGAACTCAGGTGAGTCAGGTGTTTTCTCTGCTCCCTCTTTTAGTACATGTGTTTTATTGATATAGATTAATCCAAATTTAAAGGGGAGGAGTTATATTTGAAAGATTGCCTTTAGATCTCAGTGGATGAAACCTCAATTAGTTACAAGGGGTATCAACAATTGCTTTTCATGTTATAGCTTTGGTTCCCAAAGAAAACTGTTATTTGTGGTAAGTTATACCTGCTAGTACTAAAATAGAACCAAGGAATTTCTTTCTTTCTTATTAGTATCATGAAAATGCGGAGCAGTAAACCTAGGAAATCATGTAATTTTGATAATTATATTTTATGTGCTTATTTTTATAGCATATGGTGCAAAGCTTTAGGAATGAGAAGCTATGGGAATTGAGATTAGGGATGAAAAGCTGTAGGAATGGATTCTTGACAAATTGTGCAGCTTAGCGATGATGGAAAGGTTGGCAGGATTTTTTCACATTCTTTCTTGATAGATTCTAAGTCTACGTTAGTTCTATGATGCATGTAAATTGCACTTAATGCAAGTATACGTTAGTTCTATGTTTATTTACCAAGCCTATGAAAGTTCTTTGGAGAAATTTCAGTGCATTTCATCATTAAATTGACCGAGAGGCGTGGTGTAGAATGACCCCTTTCCTTGTGGAGTTTGATCAAGGGGCTTGAGTCTCTCTGATTGGCTTACCTCCAGTTATTTTCTTTTTCTTGGGATTGATTCTTGAGTTTCACTTGTATTACTTTTATTTCCTCATTGGTTTGTTATTTTATTCTCGTGCTTGATCTTTATTCTTGTATTTTTCTTCCATTCTGTATGTATCTGTAAACATTTCCATCTATATTTTACTTTAGAATATTTTATTTGTTAAATACATATAAACTTGGACATAATCTCAATTTTTATTCTTGATTTTTTTATTTTTCATCAAACAGAAGAATACTAATTATTTTGAAACATTTTATATATTTTTATAACTTATTATATAAACTAATTATTTATATATTCAAAACAAAACAAAATTAAAAACTTGATCTAAAATTAGCATAATTATATTTTTTTGCTATTTATCACTGGAAAGATTTGTGAAAAAAATTAATCTATTAATAATTTATGTAAATAATTATTGTTAAAAAAACATAATCAAACAAACAATAAATAAATTCAAATGATTTAATGAATTAATTGATTACTATAAAATATTTTAAAATCAATATTATTATACATATTATATAATTTATATCAAAAAAATGTAAAAATAATCTATTAATAATTTTTGTAAATAATTAAAACAAAAAATTAAATAATCAATCAAATAATTAAGTAAATCAAGTTAAATAATTTAATTGATTGATTATATTTAATTAATTGACTGTCACAATATTTGTTAAAATTATTATAAAAAAAACATGTTAATTTATTAACAAATCCCTATATATAGGCTCAGTGAATGTGCAAGCTCACGTTTGGTCAGAAGAGATGTGAATTTGATGAAAAATGATTTGTCGTGATTTTTTTAGTGCTTCAAATTGTAATTAATATAGTCATAACTCTGGTTTGATATGACAAAACTGATTTAAATTAATTTAAAAAAATTAATTTTAGTTGGATAATTTGATTGAATTCATTACACATGACTTAATATTCAATAACAACGACAAAGTTAAAAGTTAAAATATAAGATCTCTGCATATTATTTAAATTCTTTTTCGTTAGGTCAATATTAGTGACTCGCAATCTACTCATTAAAATCAATTAACTTGGTTATTGGGTTTTGATTTTTTTTTTGTCAAATTTAATTAAATTGAATTTAATTGTCTCCCTAAATATATAGTTTTATAATAATATTTAATATAATAATCACTTTTTTAACAATTAATTTATAACCGACTCAGTAAATTTAATTTTAAAAAGTTATCAACCAATTTGTTATATTTAATAATTTTAAAATCAGATAATTATTAAACTCGTCAGGACACTAATATAATGTTAATGATTTAACTGTAATTGAATAATAGATAAATTGATATTAATAAAATAATAATAATAATAATAATAATAATAATAATAGTAATAATAATAATAATAATAATAATAATAATAAATATAATATAATTTTATTATACTAAAAATGAAATAAAATATTATTTTATAGATTCTTAACATTTAAAATACGTATAAAAATCCAAATTAAATATATCATAATACTTAAGTTTACAATTTAATAAAACATAATGTCTATTAGAAATAACATGTTTATATCTAGAATTAAAGACAAATTAATATAATATAAAACTATAAGAAATTACTATACAAAATTATAAATTAATATAAATAATTAATAATAATTGTCAAAATAATTTATTTTATTTGCAATCCTTGTTAAATATGTATTTTTATTTGTCTTTAAAATATTCTAGATTAAATTTAAAATAAAATGTTTCTTTTTTAAAATCATCAGATATTGGTTTTTTCATCAATTTTTACTGATTTTCACCATTTTGAACTAATTGATAAAATAATTTATTTATATTTGTAATCCTTTTTAAATATATATTTTATTTATCTTAAAAATATTTTAGATTAAATTTAAAAATAAAATGTTTCTTTTTTAAAATTATCAGTTATTAGTTTTTTTTTCATCAATTTTTAGTGATTTTCACTATTTTGGACTAGTTATAAAAAAAAATTTATATAGTTAACATACTAGTTATCAAACTAATTTTCAATCAAATCAATCAGTTTGATCTGATTTTAAAACTATGATAAATACTTATTTTTGCATGATCTACTGATCACTTAAACATAGAAAAGGACATTTTGTTGGTGAACGTTAGTTTTGATAGCTTTTTTCAAGGGAAAAAATAACAGAATTTTTTTATGATAAATAAGTTTTTCATAAGCAAAAAATATTAGATTAATTTTTAGATGACTTTTTTTCTTAATTGTATCCATAAAAATTGAGTTTCTTTAAATATAAAATCAATTATTATTTCACACACTAAGTACTTATTTTCAGTTTATTTTGAAAATAGTTTTTTTTTCCTAATTTTCAAAACTCAAGAATTATTTCCTGAAAAAAAGTTTTCCTTGACATGCGTAACAGAAATGAATCCAAGAAAACAATACAACTGAAAATGTTGCTTCGAGCTCTCACATGCCACCACACATTTTGATTTTGAAGATCCATATTAGGCTAGAAGTAGCAGCAGCAGCTTGAGCTCCTTTGAAAGACATGCTTCAATAAGACGTCCACGCTGGTTTCATTCTTGTTGTGCCTGACATGGGCATAGTAAGAAAATAACCAGATTCTGAGCCACTGAGTTTGTCTAGTAGATCCTTAACTAGATCGCCTGCTATGTAAGAGATTCCCGAGGTTGCAAGTGCCAAGGTAACATAATGTAAGACCGTTTTGGCATAGGATTTGGGTGGTCTAGTGGTGTAAACTTTCCCTATAGCAAGCAGAATGATGCATGCAACAGAAGTTGCTGTCACAGCTGCAATCTTAACTTCAGCATAGTAGTTCTTAGATATCAAGAGGCCGTAGACAACAAGAGGGATGGAACCAAAAATTAGGAATGATAAAACAGCTACAATTGCATGAAGTAGGAAGTTTGCTCGGCGGCCAAGTACTTCTTCATACCGATCTTGCACATTCATTTGTAGTGAATCCCCTCCACGGTTCTCATTTTTCAAATCAATGAGCTGAGGAAGGGGAAAAAAGAGCTTTGCTATGTTTTAAATGGGAAAGGAATTGAATAAGAGTAGAAATTCCAAAAGCAGCCTGGATATGTAATTATCATTTTGGGAATGGCATAGACATAATGCTACTCACTCACATGACAAAGAAACATCCACGTCTTAATATTTGGCTTTCCTCTTAACTCAACTTTAAAAATTGATTCATAACATGATGATTTTCTCCATTATACTATTCATGTATTATTTCAATACATTTTTACATCGAGTATTATTATTAGATTTAATGCGTAAATAATATAGGAGATAATAATGAATTTAAAATAAACTTTAATATTATTATAAAATTTAAATTTAGATTTAATTCAAACTTTAAAACTAGTTGATGGAGTGAGAATATATATATATATATTATTTAACTACTATCTCTAATCAATGAGAAGGTTAAATTTTTCCAATACGGTGTTACTAAAACAAAACAAAAATCAAATTCAAACGCATGACCTCACTATAACATTAACATTAACATCATGCATTCACGCAATGTGATCTAAAAATACTATACAGTAGACATCATATAGGGGTGATGCAGAGTCAATTAAATTATATAAAAAAAAAAGTAATCTTTAACTATAATAGAACTGTAACTATGACAATAAGCAACACATGGAAGACAACTCACATTATGGCCAATGACAAAAAGTCCACCGATCAGATTCGCCAACCCCAGTGCTATAATACTCACTACAACAGTCACAAGATCAGAAAGTTAACACATTGTTACTAATCTAAATATCAATTTTTAAAATATAAAATAACAATTCTAGCAATTCAGATCACCATCTCATAAAACCTGGAAAACAACAGAGTCCTTTTATGTTTTTGAATTAAATTATACTTTAAGAACCACTTGATATCAGAAGGTTTGGTTAATGAACATGTCCAATTTCGTACAAAATTATAAACCTCTAGTCCAGCAAATCCACTTGATATCTTTTGGTTTTACCATTTATGATCTGATCATTAGTGTGGTGACTTCATGTATACTTTCATAAATAAACTTACCTCATTTACCATGAAAATATATAAGGACATAAGATGCGACTCTAATTTGTTTAAACATAAGACATGAATCACCATTTACTTCTAGGTCCTTAACCATCACACACCTCAAATTAAGACTTCTTAAGCATCTTCTTTATTTAGAAAGAAAAAAAATCAGACATAGAGAGAGAAGCACTTGCATGGAGCAGCATCAGAAGCAGCAGCAGATGACACAACCCCCAGACTAGCGATTGATTCAACCAAACCACCGTATACAATGCTTTTAAGTATTTGCCACTCTTGATGCTCACCAATTTCAGCCCTTGGTTCTTCTCCAATATATATTTCAGTATGTGTTTCTGTCACAATAGCTCCTTCAATTGGAACATCATCTACTGTCTGGGACGTTAAGGTTTTTAATGCTTCTGCCTCAACAAAAACTTTCACATTACTAACAGCATCTAATCATAACCATGGTTATTAAAGGAGTAGAAAACTTACAAGATTTCTCATGAGAACACAAACTGCAAGAAAAATAAGGCGAACAAGAACTCTTGTTAATTGATTATCATACCTTTCTTTCCTTTTGCAACAGAAGGATCTATTTCCTCTTCAATATCCTTTTGCACTTTCTTAAAATCTTGAATTGATGGAATCGTGGCATCTACTCTAGAACTTTGTTTGTCACTAGCTACATCATTTGCAACTACTGCACTTCCATATGATTGATCTGGTGATTGTGCTTCTTCCATCAAAGAGGAATAACTATCCTGAGCTATTTCTAGTGTCTTCTCTACATCTTTCTGCGACTTCTCAAAGATTGGAGACCCTTCATATGCTTTTAGAGTGACATCTTTTGCAGGTTTCCCAGCATTAAAAAGTATTTCAGTAGTAGCAACAGTTGCTAATAAAACACTCTCAACCTTAGATATATCTGCAACAATATCTGCATGCATAATTCAATAAGCAACTAAGAGACAATTTTGCAGGTTTTGGAATTTTATAATATTTCCCCAAAAATAGAGGGAAATTACTTATAGATCATAAACATGATGCTTCATTCATAATTATTGACCTTCAAGGATTGAACCTGTATCACTAAGGAATTACCTCTCCAAACGGATAGCTTACTTATGTTTTCAAATTCATCATGCATAGTTGGACAATATGATTTTGTGTTGAAAAGAAAAAAACCAAAATAAAATCAAGGAATTGTCATCTTCAAATTTCAAGCATACCTGTCTTTATCACATCCACTGAATCACGTTTTTTGTCTCCCACATTTTCAGTCTGAAGCTGTTCCGTTGCTGAAAAATTCCCTCCAACCTTCTGCAATCCATTCATCACATCATTCTGATCAACTAATGGCTCATTCTGCAACGCCACATTGGAGTTTTTGCCTTTTTCTATCCATGATTCGATCTTTACTACTGACTTCACTATTGATGGAATCGGAGAATTTACTCCTCCACGTCCAAGCTTAATATCTGGTGCCAGATTTACATTCTGACTTATAGATGTATTAGCAAGTGGACTTTCTGGATTACCAATTCTAGAATCTTCAATTGAAGCAGGATCAGTTCTAGAATCTTCAATTGTAGCATCACCTACACCAATATGTCAAGAAAACAGGTTTTTTTAATTGGAGGCTGAAAGATCTCATTACTAAAAATGTGTCGGTTCACACATGAGACTCGAGAAAAAGGGAAGAAGACCACCAGGAATGTAGAGAAATAAGAAAATGTAGGTTTTATTATTTTATATAAATGAAGGATCCCACCCTCTTGGCGGGACCTATGTTCATGTAAGCATCATTGTAAAAGTCACTCCACCTAGTACTAATTATTTATTATTTATCACTATCATTATTAACAATACCTTGCGCACTAGCTTTTCTTCCTTTATTTAAAGTAAAAAGAGCGAAGAACCAATTTGCATTGGAAGCTGCTATCATTGAAGGATTTTCCACATTCGTTGAAGGTATGACTGAAGGTTTTTGTGCAGTTTCAGGCTCACGGGTACCACCAAAACTGGGGAACAGTTTGATTCCATTTCCTGCCAAAGAAACTAGATACTTTAGCACACATGGATGATTAGCACATAAGCATCACAAATGTTAGGATGATAATTGATAACCTTTAATCCTTAATCATCTCTCAAAACATGTGAATTTTTCAATATTCATAACCAGATATCTTCCAATGGAATGTTAATAAAATAAAATGAAATTGAAAATGTAAGACCACACTACTATTTTTGCTCAGGAAAGGTAATCATAACTTACTCATAGGAATAAAGAAGCTGAAGCATGCTAAACATCTGAACACATCTGGTTCTCTTTCAGGCTCATAATTATCAACAGGTGTTGCAATTGAATGATCACCTTGGTTGGCTTCGTCTATGGCACCATTAACCACCTCAGTGGTTGACTTGTCACGCTTTGCTTTGGTGTCTAAGTTAGGAATGTTCCTTTTTCTCTTCCTGAGGATAACCCTCTTAGTAATGCAAGACTTGCAATTAGGACAAAACAAGTCATGTGTCTCTTGTTTTGCCAATACTGCCTCAACATCAAGTTCTTTCAATATCTGGTTAATTTCTTGTGTCTCATCACCACAGTTGTCTACAGTTGCAGCCTGTATTTCAGATGCATTATGTGAAGGTAATAACTCTGATTCCATATGATGATTGCTGTTGACTTCATTGCATGGACTACATTGAATGTCTGAATTTTCTACCCGTATATCTAAGTCTCCCTCCCCAAGACTTTTCGGAAGAACAGACCTTGCACCATCAACGTCATTTCCTGCAAGCATGCATCAGACAACCATTATTCAGTACCACACGTAACAGTTCGTGTAACTATAGTAAAAATATATCACTAACAATCCAATACATTCTTGATTATGAGTTAAAATTAATTAAAATCATAAAATTTTGTAATTTTCAATTTTTATTTAATGAATTTATTTTATAGTTTTTAATTAATAATAAAAGAGTGTGATACTAATACAGACCTTTAATCAATAATAAAGAGTATTTTACTAATATCTTTAACTGTAGATATCATAAATGAGTTTTAAATATATACATATCTAATTAGCTATTAAGTGTTATCATAAGATAGAAGAACACCAAGTAACTAGATAAACGGTCACAGTTACAGAAATTTTAACTAGTACCATGGCATTGAAAAAAATAATAATAATAATAAAAAGAATAACAAAAAATCTTATTTCACTGGACAAGTTCGACTATATAAATCGAACAATATTATATAGCTTGGTTAAAAAAAGAATATCAATGAATTTTACATTGACTGTCAAGGAGGTAACACAACCCTTCTTTACCTGGACTTCGGAGCAACTACGAAACCATAGGCGAGTTGCACTAACCAAAAAGAATACTTTTAAAAAAATATTTATGACCATATGTTTAAGCAAAGTCCAAAACAAAGTAAAAAATTGCATCTATAGAACATCTGAACAGAGGTGAAGCTGTAGCATGGTTGGTGTAGACATTCCAACAACAGCTACAAGCTTTTAAAAAAGGCAACAAATTAAAAACTAAGTGGTATAATTAGATCCAGTAAAATTTGAAGAGAAAAAGGCACTGCAAGCAAAGAAAGGTTTGTCCAAGTCCATCCTAGTATGCAACAACGCGAGTCAGGTGCTTTAGAAATCTTGGCACCTACTGACCTTTAGTTTCAGAAAGAAAACATGGTCCATGTAGAATCATAGTTTTGACATTCATGAGCAAGTCAGAGTAGCCATTAAGATTCTCAAGCGCCACATTCCAAGGACTGTCAAATTGCTTGGTCCATGTACAGTGGTGACATTTCCACATTCCTTCACGCATAAAAAAATGATGACATGCTTACTATTACAAAAACCCGAATGGCAAAAATTAATTCCCAGACATTTGACAAAAGGAAGATTATTCAGTCCAAGGGGGGGCCAAGTTAAAAAGTAACTTGGGTATAAAATAATTAACTCTTCTATAGTGAACAATACCCTTGCTCAAAAGTTGTGGTATTTTTGAGACAGGCTAAAAAAGACACTTTGAGGTCTCTCACAAACATTGTAGGATTAAAAAGAAGCAGAAGAGAGATAGTACGGTACCTTGTTGTTTGTCAAAGTATACACTTATCTCATTCTGCGATGCAGCAACATTTTCTACAAACTCAGCTACAATTCCAAGCCCAACTGCTTCACTATCATCGTTGAAATGATAGGCATGTTCAGCAACATTGCTTGTTTCTTCAACTTTGTGAGTATGAGGTACTTGTACTTGCTCGTTCTGAAGAAGAGGTTGTTCTCCCACTGAAGCTGAGGGTGAGGAAACAGCATTGTTTGTAGGAGCAGAAGAAAATGAAGGTTGTAGAGCAGTGGCAATAATGTTATCCTTTCCATGTTGCAGTTGTTGTTGTTCTTCCTCTTCCTCTTCCTCTGCCCAGTGATAATGCACTTGCTCCATTGAAGCTGCTGTACAGGACGAAGAAAAAAAAGACAAAGTTTATATTTTGGGAAGACTTCTAACCTGCTTACCGTCACTGTAGATAATGCTGAGCTCCCTCCACTCATAATCACTACTTTCTTTGCTATGCTAAGACACTCCTACATTTTAACACGTTTTTCTAAACATTTATCTTCCTAATTTTCTACCTGATTAAATTTAGTATTTATAATTCAAATTGCTGAATTTTGATTTTTATTTATAAAAAGTAAATAATTTTAATTTTCCTAATTAATTTTAGTATTTATAATTTAGTAGTTCAATGATTTATATATATATAAATTAAATAATTTTAATTTGCCTCATTAATTTTAGTATTTATAATTTTAATGGTTCAATTGTTCATATTTATAAAAAGTAAATAATTTTAATTTTTTACAATTATAATGATTCGATTTTAGTTTAACTTTAAACTTATTAACAAATAATAAAGTAATTTAATATGAATATAAAATTAATATTAAATAATTTAATGTAAATAATTAATATTAATTAATTTAGTCTAAATAATTTAATGTAAATAATTAATATTAATTAATTTAGTCTAAATAATTTAATATAAGATTAAATACTTCTATTTTAAATAATTTAATTTTTAAAAATTAAATAATTAATATCACATCATATATTTATATATTATAAATTTTTATTTTTTAAAAACAGATCACTGATTTGGTCACATCGTAATGCCTGTAAAAAAATAGATAATAAAATAAAAGTAACATTAAAATTACTTGTTTTTTAAATATATTAATTAAATTTGAACAACTAAAATTACCAGAATTAAAATTGTTCTCGTAACAAATTAGATAACATAAAAATACAATTAAGCTTATTTTTAATAATTATAAATTGTGCAGTATCATATATTATTACAAAAATTAATTATAATTTTATATTCTTAAATAAATTTTAATCTAAAAAATACAATAAAAGAAGAGTGAAATAGAATATCACCTCAGTTGTGAATACATGCATATGCGAGCAAATTTGGCCACTGTATGATTGTATATAGATAATTGGCAATTTTTTGAATTCGTATCACTTTAAAAGCTCACGTAATGTTTTAAAAAAAAAATAACATAATTTATATATTTAAATTATAATTGTTCATAATAACATTTAGTAATTAATATTTATTTTTCTCCGTTTTACATAAAGAAAACTCTTTCATTTGATATATATCACTTTAAAAGGTCACGCCGTTTAAAAAAAATTCATATTTTATATTTTTAATTTTAATTGTTCATAATAAAATTTAATAATTAATATTTATTTCTCTCATTTTTAGATAAAAGAATCTTTCATTTGAATATATATATATATATATATATATATATATATATATATATATATATATATATATATATATATATATATATATATATATATATGTATATATATATAAATTAAATTATCATAAATAAAATATAGTCATAATCGTATGTGACTATGATAATTAGATGTTTAAATAATAAAATTTAATTATAGAATTTTGTATAAAATTAAAAATTAAATTGAAATAAAAATAAAACTCTAATTAATTGCTAAAATATTAATCTTATTTTAATTGATTATTTTATAAATGATGATTTGTAATTAAAAATTAAATTAATGTTAATTTTTTAAAAGGACTAAAGTAATATTTCCTACATTTTAGAAAGTTGAAATAAGTATTTTTTTACTTTTGTGATAAAAATATATATCTTGCATTAATTTCTGAAAAATTAAATAAGAAAACACTTAATTTGTTTTCCTAGGATATTTCGTTCTCTGAATGAAAGAAAAATTAGAAGCACATACTGCGTACCTAACAAATCCAAAGTAGTATCTTTGTCTAGTGTGCGTGTGAAGCCTACGGCGATTAGGACGCATGAGTGAGGGCACAGAGGACATATGCATTTGGATTACAATCCCAGCTCTACAAAATCATACAACAAATGCTTATCAGTACACTATTGTAAGAGAATGGGTTTTAAGGTATTTTATAGCACTTTAATAATTAATTCAATAGAGTTAAAAAAATTAAATTATCAAATTAACTGGTAAGAATATTAGTTTATGTAAGTAATAATATTAAATTTATATTTTTTTTAAAACTATCTCTAACAATAACTAAACATATTTTATTTTTTTATAAATATTTTTTATTAGTTTTAATACTTTTATCTTTTCTTATTATTAATATATTTATTTTTTTAATTTTTATTTGTTATACATGTGAATAGTGAAAGTAAAATTTTTAATCATTGAGTTCTAATTCAATTAGTTGAATATGGTGTTAATTGTAATTAGACTCTTAAAAAATAAGAATGAAAATAGGTCTGGTGCATATAGCCTATCCTCTTCTTTTAATAAAAATATTAGGTTTGAGCTTTTGAAAAAATATACTAATTTAAATAGGTTAGATTTGGGCTTATAAAAAGTCTATTAAATCTAACAAATATATTTATCTTTTATATAATTAAAATTTTTATATAATATTACATTTATATATTTAATATTTTAATATTCTTGTATCAAAATAAAATATATTTGTATTCTTAAAAACAAATTATTATTATTAACATATTTAAAAATAAGTCTATTGATTTATTTAAAAATAAACATATTTATCTATTTAACTTGTTGGCTTATTTAAAAAAAAACTAGTTTTATTGATTTATTTAAATGTGTTAATATAAAATAAGTTTTTAAGTAAGCTAATAGGTCATACAAAACTTTTTTGAAAGGTTATGTCAAGCCTTAAAGAAAACCTTTGATAGATAATAAGTCATTTTTATATCTTAGTTTTATAAAATAGATCAAGCCTATTTATGCAAAGTTTAGTATATTCTAATCCCTATCAAAAAAGTCTACACATTAATGTATTTAACTTATTGTTTATTGACCTTAAATAATGACTTATAATTAAGAATATTTTGTGAAAATTAATTAATATGAGAAATTCTAGATTGGCTCTTATGAGAAGGATCAAAGAAAAATTCAAATTTGCCTCTTATAAAAAGGACCAAAGAGAGTAAATAATTAAAATATCTTATCAAAAATATTATTAATAAATTTTTTATTGTAACATGACTTTTAATAAAAAAATATTTGTTTGTTTTTTAACTAGTGCTTTAATAACTAAATAATAAGACCAAACTATATTTAATATTCACCAAATTTTAGATGTATATTTTATCATATTTTAATTAATATTTTTAACTAATAATTATTAATCTATACTTTATATTTTAAAATACATCTCTTTTATATATATTACAAAAATAAAAAGTAAGAATATTTAATTAATCATAAAAAACATTTATCCAAATACTCATTCCCAAAAATATTTATCCAAATACTCTTTTTTTCCGCAAAGATGAGAAATTAGTCTTCCCGATAGTCAATAAAGACATACTTTTCAATTTTATCATCTAACTTTTATCTCATCTAGGTAAGAATATGAGTGTATATTGTGCTTCCAAAGACTTACAAATGAGAAAACATTAAGCTTTTTGTTACACTAAACTTCTAATGGAGTCATTCCATGAACACATTTAGCATGAGATAAGTTAAACAAGTACACATTGCAAGCAATGACTTTGGTCCAAAACTCCTTAAGCATATTCTTGCATTTTAGCATGTTCATAGTCATGTTGAAGATGGATTTATTATTACATTCCACAACTCTATTTTATGGTAGAGTATGGGAACATAATAAAACAATAAATGTTATTAGCTTCATAAGATTTGTTGAACTCCATGAAAGTAAACTCTCCTTCGTTATTTGTTCTCAAAGATTTGATGGAAAATTCATTCTGGGTTTGAACTTTTTTGGAAAATTTCAAAAGATTCATCATTCATATTCAAGAAATAAACCTAAATTTTGCAAGAAAAATTATCAATGAAGAATAATAAATAAAATTTCTTTTTACCATAAGATGGTTTGATTGGGCCACGAATATCAGCATGAAAAAATTGAAGTTGTTTGATGGTTCTCAAGGTGGACTACTTTGGAAAAATCTTTCTTACTTTTCGATGATACACCATTCATGTAATTGATTGGTTTGAAAAATAAGGAGCAACTCATTCATCGTGTTCTTCATTGCTAATAAATTTAATCTTCTAAAATTTAGATGGACAAATCTCATACGTAAAAGTTGAGAGAAATCTTTAACACATCTTCCAAACATCTTGGATGATTAACATTGACATTGAGCTTGAACATTCCTCTCTTTGACATAGGAATTGCTATTAATTTATGTTTCATCTTCCAGAGTGTAATAAACATCTCTTAAATGAATATCATATTCATTTTCTAGCAATTATATACACAAGATATTTTCTTTCAAAGAATGAACATAATAAACTTGTGAAATAAGTTTATGACCATAATTTTTATAACGGCAAGAACGTCACATTTGCCTTCAATGAAAACTTTTAAATCATTATTAAAAACAATTTTCCTTTTTTTGCTTCTCATCAAGATCCACAAATAGTTTTTTATTGTCACTCATATGATTGCTAGCATCAGTGTTAAGATTTAGGGTTTAGGGTTTAAGGTGTAGGGTTAAGATACTGATTGCTAGCATAAGTGTCAAGAATTTATTTTCTTCTCCTTTGTTAGCTAATAACCAAGATATTTCTTATTTTTCTTTTGTCTCCACAAGATTAGTCTCTCCTTGGTTGTTAATAGCACTCCACTATTCACATAAGCATAATATCAATATTAGATTTGTCATACATTCTTCCTCATCCTCTCTTATAATCAAATATTCTATAAACTCTTTAGTTATGTAATTGTTAACTTAACTCTTCACTATTAAAGTGATGTGTTCTTCTTCCACATCCATGGCCACAACCACCTTGATTTATACCTATGTCATAGTTAGTCTTGACTTTGACCTCTTCCTTATGAGCTAGTGGATTTTCATTTTTTGCCTTTCAAAGAGACATTTACTTGAAAGTCTTAAACTAATAGTTCTTTCTTTTTCATAAACTTGCAAAGATCCTTGTACTTCATCAATAGTCATGGTCTATAAATTTGGAATCAAGTGTACATATAACTTTTTGAATTTTGAATAGTCATGGCTATTAATTGTTCAATAGCCATGGCAACAAGGTTAAATTTTGAATCTAATGTACTTATAATTTTTTCCAAAACATGAACATCTTCCAAATTTTCGTCATATCTTTTTATTTGTCAAGACTCTTATGAAATTGACATGGATGAATTTCGTCTTCTTCGTATGTAAGGATCCAAATTTTCTTCTTAATGTTAGAAGACACATCTTATTTACCTTAATGGATCCTTTATAAGCCTATTAAAGAATCACCTAAGCTTCTTTTGCCTTTATTTGTTGCATTTGACATTTTCTTAAACATCTCAGTATCTAATGTTGTATGAATGATGCTAAGAGAATAATGTTATAGTATGATTCTTTTGTAACATGTTTCTTTGTTTTTAATTTAAACTTTTTTCATTTTCTTGATCATTTAATCCTAGTTCTACTATCTTTTATGCATATTGAGAGTCAATAATTATTTTCTTATGCACAGTTACTTAATTATCTATACTTGAGATATAGCTAGTGGCATAATAATTTTTATTATAAAATATGCATTTGATAGTCAGTATTTATTTTTATTAACTTTTAATCTAAATCATCGCATGCTTCTAACTACCCACAAAGTAGGTAGAGAGAGATTGTAAAGGGACTTCCAGAAAAGGATCCAAATCCAAAAGAAGTATTAAACTTGATTAACAATAAAAACAAACTTAAATACAGATGTTTAAGTAGATGTTTAAGTACTTTTAATATTGTTTTCCAATTAGAATTGAAATTTCATCCCAATAACCCATAATAAATATTTACATTAAATGTTGGTGTAATAGATATAGTAAAATTTCAATTCTAATTGAAAAACAACACAAAAAATATTTAAGAAGTTGTATCTAAGTTTTGTCCTAACAATATTCTAGATTTTAAAAAATAATTTATCTAATTATGAATATGTTATTCAATTCCTTAATAATAATATAATATAGAGAAATGCAAACAGTATACTTCTTTTCATTGGATAAAATATATTGAAAAATATAAAATTATAAATAAAATTAATTAAATATAAAATAAAATTCACTTTTTTTATTTTCAATAAATTTTAGCTAATAAAAATATGTATGTGTGTTAGCAACAATATGTTGCTGGTATTTCTCTAAATATGATATCTAGTAAATTAATATATATGAAATTAAATACTTATCTTTAATAACTAGAAAGTGGTGTAAGCTGCACATTATTATTAGGATAAAGTTGGGTAGACATCAAATTTTAGCAGACACTTGAAAAGGAAAAAGGAGAAAGAAAAAAATATAAATATAACAAGTCATATAATAGATGTGATAAGAAGAAAAAAAAATATAGAGAAATGAAAGTATTGATGAATCGTATAATATATGAAGCATTCATCTATTTATATCTACTTATTATTATATATTAAACCTCATTTTCCTTCTGTTATATCCTAAGATTTCATTATAGCTGTCCTTATTTCATCGATTTGGAATGTACGTAGCAGTATCACGTAGCTAAGTAAAAGAGACACACACGCATCACATATCTAACAGAATATAGTTACTTCTAACTTACAACTACCAACTAATTAAAAACATCTCTTTGAAACATGGGGATTATAAGAATTCACCGTTTACATGAGTCCAATTATGTTTTCACCTTTTCCAGAAAAACTAGGAGAATATGCTGAACATATTTGAATGCACATTAGTTTCGTAATTAGATTAATGCATATATACATCAATAAATAATGATATGTGGGCGACTTTGTGCTCTAGCTGGGGGACAAAAGTCCGAAGAAACAAATTATAAAAAAGATGGAGAATGAGAGAGAAGAAATTAAATATTGGTGAATGTATTTACGGCAGAATAAAACTTGTAATGAAAATGAGTTGCAATAAGAAAACAATTGTAGGCACATCGATCTGGTGAATTTGTGCGTGTCATTTTGTGTATCGAACATACATCGATCAAACGTCAGCAACTCTGTGAACATCGACCGTACAAGTGAATCCAACCAAAGCCGTTCTATAATTCTATTGTTATTTATTTGTTACAAGTTTAAAGTAATCTTCTAGCTTGAAGGCATATTCTATCTATATCCGTATCATGCATAATTGAATGTCGAGAATCGTGTATACTTATAAGCTAATTAAATAGATTCAGTCAGAGTATCCCTCACTCATTAATTCATGCACTTTGCCATTAATGGCTCCCAGAAAACCCCAAAAGGTTGTACAAATGGTAGACACTACTACTACTAACCGTGATCATGAGCCAAAGAAGATCGTTGTCAAAACTTTGCCATTCTTCAAACTCTTGAGCTATGCTGACCTTCTAGACTGGATTCTCATGGCTTTGGGAACTCTAGGTTCGATTGTGCATGGCATGGCACTTCCTCTTGGGTATCTCTTGTTGGGAAAAGCTCTTAATGCTTTTGGCAACAACATCCACGACATAGATGCCATGGTTAAAGCTCTTAAAAAGGTTGGCTCTTATAAAAATAAAAATAAAAAGTGAAAGTGTATTTTTTGAAACTCACAATATTTTCTTACTTTATCTTTTTTGAAAAACCTATTTGACTAGTTTTAATTAAGTTTCTTTTTCTAATTATATTTTTTTTATTCATAGAGCTCTAATCAAGACTTTATTACTTAACAATAGAAGAAATAAAATTTAGCTATAACAACAAAATATTCTTCATGTAATATTAATTATGCTCATCACCGTTTTACTTCTCATGTTTTTATTGCATTAAAAATCCCTCAAAAACATTGTGTGCATACATGCATATATATGCGATTACTCAGTAACTAGTTATGTTTCTTGTTTAGGTGAATTACTTGTTATAACTTTTTATACTTTTTCTATAACTAAAAAAAGCATATCATTATTTTTTTTTTTTAGATTCTTAAAATAAAAATAACAAAACAATAAAACACACGTCCTATGATATTATTCATATTTGAAAAAGGTATTGGAAATTCACGTTACCATGCACCACGTAGAGAGACCTTTAAATTGCATAAATTCATTTTAATTGGCGGTAGAAATTATGATTATTATTATTGTTTGTTTGGTCAACATCAGCAGTAGAAATTATTTGACTTGAATAAACTAATACAGGTTGTTCTTGTTGAGTTCAGGTTGTTCCATACGTGTGGTATATGGCCATCGCCACATTTCCTGCTGGGGTACTTGGTAAATTTTTTCTTTTGTGCCAATCAAGATAGCGTATATATGTAGTATTCAAGTTCTTCCATAGAGACAAGTCTGTGTTTATTTTTTATCTTTTAAAGTCAGTAGTTTATTTTAAAGAGTAAAGTACATAATAATTCTTATTTTGGGGGAAATTAAAAATTAAGGTGTGTTTGATTCAATTGATTGTATTATTGTATTTTAGTTTTTAAAACTTGTTTTACAAAACAGTTTTCAGAAATTAATTTTTAGATCGTAGGAGTAGAGAAAGAAGATGAGATAAGACAAGGAAGAATACAAGTAATTGAAAATTTGAAAGTAAAAAAGATCAAAACAACTCAAAGATGTTCTAATTTTTTTTGTTTTAAAATTTAGAAAAGGTATTACTTTTGAAAACAGTTTTATAAAACTAGTTTTACCAAATGAGTTTTTTATTTTCTTATTTTTAAAAACAGAAAACAACTTTTAAGAATAGAAAACAAATAGGTTCTACAGAAGTATTTACATAATAAATATTGCATATAAAAAACAATTTATTTATTTTATCACCAAACAATTAAAATTTTATATTTTTATTTTATAAAATACATCCTGAACTTATTGGACCTATATCCAGTGTGGTTTACGGAGTAAAGCGTATTATACAATTAACTCGTTATAAATATAAATACTAAACATTTTCAAGAATTGTTTTTTCATGTGAATCTAGTAGTGCATTAAGTATTTAGTTTAATTTTTTATTTATAATTATTTATAAATTTTTATTTCTTTTAATACTCTTCTAAATGAATTTAAAATTGGGAATATTATATTAAATATATCTTTTTTTTTAATAAACTAAATTGTAAGATTATTTGTATTTTAATATATATTGATTGAAATTTAATTTTTTAAAATTTTGTATAAATAGAGATGACGTTGCTTGAAATTGATGAGGCGGCTTTGTCCCTAGTAACTCATCTATATGAGTCCTGTTACTTCCATTACCTAATTTGACGAGTTCAATGCAAACAACGTATACAATTCAATTCAATACACTAGATAAAAATATTTAGACTCTATCGTTCTAATTATCTGATTTTTGTCTCATGGAGATTTAAGTTGCATTACTATGAGCTTTACAAGTACAAAAATTAATTATATTTTCACCCGTTTCGGCTTAAATATTAGCCGGTTCACCACGTTAATAAATTTATGGGTTAACAACTAACATATTTCGTCAGCTTACCTGTCGAAAGTGTCTGCTAGGCAAAGGGTTGAACTACATGGCACTTAAAAGGATCCATAAGATCTAAACATAACTTTTGGTGACATTTTATTTTTCGGACCCCTAACCTTTTATAATGAAACTTTGATGTAATTTGAATAAATAATCTTGTAAAAGAAATGGTAACAACACAGCCCAAATATTTTTTTCAATAAATTCTTGAGATGTACTAAATTAGAAGTATGACTTACTAAATTGAAAGCGAAATCTATCTCATTTAATAGACTCCACGTGAATTCAACCAATACAAAGGAATATGTTGAAAGGAATGCATATCATACATAATGCATTTCTCAATCTCATAAACATGCATAATGAATCATAATTTTATCGCATTTTTGGTCTTAGGTCCATGAAATCATAATATCGTGACTGTTAATTTGTTAAATCATATACATTTTAACAAAAAAAAATGGTACATTTGTAATCGAACCAGCTGCAATAATCTCCCTGATGACGTTTAAACTTGCGCAGAGATTGGTTGTTGGATGTATGCAAGTGAAAGACAGTTGTTGCGGCTAAGATTAGCATATCTAAGAGCAGTCCTGAACCAAGAGATAGGGGCTTTTGATACAGAATTAACAAGTGGAAAAGTCATCGGTGGAATAAGCAAGCATATGAGTGTCATACAAGATGCCATTGGTGAGAAGGTCAGCAAATCAATAATGGTCACAAGTTTCACCTTTCTCACTCTTTCTTCCTTCACAACATTTTATGACTGAACCCCAAAGTGAATTTCTTACTCACAGCTGGGTCACTTCACCTCTAGCTGTGCCACTTTCTTTGCTGGAATTGTGATTGCTGCCATATGCTGTTGGGAAGTGGCGCTTCTCTGTTTAGTGGTTGTCCCACTTATTCTTATCACTGGGGCAACTTACACCAAGAAAATGAACAGCATATCAATCGTCAAAATGTTTTTCCATTCTGAAGCTACATCTATGATAGAGCAGGTATATGGATAGTTACATTCATAATTTCATTTACATTAAATACAAGTTTAGTCTTCAATAACAATATTACTTTTAGTGTCGAAGATATTATAAATATCTCATTAGGATATTATAAATATTTCGAAGGTTAAAAATTATATTATTCAACTCAATTTCTTTTACTTCCAATTTCTAGTGTCACATTATCACACAAATGTACATAATGAGACCTAACTTCATCAACTTAAATCTCATTTTGTGTTAACAAGCTCTGATGTTGATATTGCAGACAATATCACAAATAAAAACAGTTTATGCTTTTGTTGGAGAGAATTCTGCAACCAAATCCTTTACAGAGAACATGGAAAAACAATACGTTATAAGCAAAGGAGAGGCACTTGTGAAGGGAGTTGGGACAGGGATGTTTCAAACAGTGAGTTTCTGTTCTTGGGCACTCATTGTATGGATTGGAGCTGTTGTGGCCAGCGCCGGAAGAGCAAGTGGAGGAGATATATTGAGTGCAGTGATGAGTATTCTCTTTGGTGCCATGTAAGGAAGAAACCACCTTCAGGCTTGTTTAGAATGGAGAAAATGGTTAATAATTAATAATCAAGAAACAAAACTCTCCTTGTGAATTGCAGATCTCTCACTTATGCAGCACCAGATATGCAAATATTCAATCAGGCAAAGGCTGCAGGATATGAAGTTTTTCAAGTGATCCAAAGAAAGCCTCTAATAAGTAATGAATCAGAAGGGAAGATGTCTAGCAAAATCAAAGGTGACATTGACTTACAAGATGTTTACTTTACCTACCCATCACGGCCAGAGAAACCTGTCCTTCAAGGACTGTCCTTGTCAATTCCAGCAGGAAAGACAGTAGCACTAGTAGGTAGCAGTGGCTGTGGAAAGAGCACTGTTATTTCCCTGGTTAGCAGATTTTATGACCCCTCCAGAGGTTAGTTTAAATAGTGTTTCACCGTCTCTTATATTTCTCTATTTTATAACATGATTACTGTTGACGCGCATATTAATGCAAGCAAATATGTTAAATACAGGTACATCTTTTTTTTAGAAAAAAATTATTTATTCACCGATGAGAATTGAGAAATAACATCATAGATAGTCAGGAGGGTTATCCAACCATTCCCTATCTTAGACTCATGCACAGCCCATCTAGCATGGCGATTTGCAGCCAAACTACCTATCCTACGGACAAAGGAAAAAAGGCAAACTGAAAAGAATGAGGCTAGAGTTTTTCTTTCAGAAATCATTACCCCTACTTTAGACAGATCTTCAACTATTGAACTAAGGTCGTTGATCAAACACTTGCAATCACTTTAAATTATTATCTTGCTACAGCCATTCAAACAAACCAGCTTTACAGCTTCCAAAATGGCATAATCATCATGGAGAATAGCCGAGCAGAATAAAGGACTTCATCTTTAGAGGGAACCTTAACAAAGTACCGCACCATTCGAATCTCTACTAAGAACACCAAAACCGCTCATGCTAGCATCATAAACACTGCCCCATGCCCCCCGTCTACATTCTGAGGGTCTCCAATCCATAGAACTTTGAGTAACGGGTTGCTTGATTTTCCCCTTCGTAATACAATTACACATGCATCCTGTTGTAATAGTCCTAGTTCCACATTGCAAATATTGTATTTTGTACATTACCCAATTGTTAGGATTATTACTTTATTAGTTATTTTAGTTACTAAAGGAGATTTTATTTAACCAATGAAGGTTGGTTTAGCATATCGGACTAATTCTTAGCGAACCATGATTCAAATTCTCACTGGTATCCACATTAAAAGCCCAACTGTACCCTGAACAAGATTGTCTCCAAAGAAATATACTTGTAAAAACTAAGAAAAAAGGAGATTTTATTTTAGGCAAGTATTGTCTATATATTGAAAAAGTACTATGTACATAAAATCAATCAATAATATTTAATTTTTCTTTTTTTTAATTTCAAGTTGGTATTAAAACTTCCGGTCAAGGAGACTTCAAGTGTTCTTTCTATCTTGAAATTTAACTCTTCAAGGATTTACTTTAAAGAGTAAATATTCATTAATTGAAAAATTAACAGTTGAGATTCAAACAATACATACGCATGTAATCACAATCTCAACCACATATATGCATGTATTTAACTCCTCTCACTCCCAATGACTTGCCAGTTTTACATCTAACATATCGCCTTGATAGGAATAATTGCATGCAGTAGGCCTAAGTTATCTGTACTACTCTTAGAGGGCATAGAAGGTAAACCACATTGAAGAGACTCTCCAAAGAAACCACAATTTGAATCGTTGGATGACGGGGACTCCCTTGTCATAACATGGTATTGCAGTTTCTTCAACCAAGTGGTCTAAAGTTTGATTATGTGAGAGAAAACTTGTGAGTTGGTATTGTTTTTGTTTGGGCTAAATAAAGGTAAATCTAGGTAGAGCAGGTCAAGTAAGGTAGGACCAGTAGTGGCTAGACCCATTGCCACATGCAAGCTGAACGGCAGGGTGTGGACGTTACACAAGACAAAAGAAGGTGCATGAGTTTGACATCTCAAGTAATTGCTAATATAATCATATAAAATGAGGTGTAAATAAAAAATTAGATTATAGTATAGATGGACTTTACACTGACAATTAATAGTATTGTAGGATTTGAATGTGCGATCTTGTATGCAAATCAACGTCGCCAAGCCTGACATTGTATAACATATTCCAGGAGAAATTTTTATTGATCATCACAATATCAAGGATCTCAATCTGAAGTTCCTTCGGAGAAATATAGGGGCTGTTTCCCAAGAACCATCACTCTTTGCAGGCACCATCAAAGATAACTTGAAAGTGGGAAAGATGGACGCAGATGATCAAGAGATTCAGAAGGCAGCAGTAATGTCAAATGCACACTCTTTCATATCACAGTTGCCTAATCAGTACCTAACAGAGGTAAGCTACTTAATCTAGTATATCACTTTTTTAGCTTAATTATGTCTTGTTTGATTTTCCTTTTATGTGCTAATGTTTACATGATTTGATACATTAATCATATTCTGATCTTTTTCCTATTTAACGCCGTATAACTAGAAATAAGGAAGAAAGGACAATAAGGAAGTAACAGAGAACAAAGCCAAAATCCATTCTGCAATTCACTTTTAAAATATCATTCCTAAATACAAATCAAACATTTTAACATCAATTCTTCATAAACCGACTCTTCCACAATTAACTTCACTAACATTTACACAAAAAGCTTCTCAAGAGAATCACCACAAAACATGCTTTTTGTATTATATTCATATTTATGGAAGCTTGTATGAGTTTATCTTCTAACCTGCTAACCGATAAAATGGGTTACATTAGTCTTTCCAAGCCACCAAACGAAAGCAAGTTAATCCAACCTGCCCCATTTTCAGCTGACCCATGGCAGATGGGGACAAGTTGACGTATTTTAAAACATGTCTTCTGGCTACATATATTCCTTCTGCTCAAAACATTTTGGGCTCATATGTCAGCCATGATGGTTGCCAGGTAGGAGAAAGGGGCGTCCAATTATCAGGAGGCCAAAAACAGAGAATTGCAATAGCAAGAGCTGTGTTGAAAAATCCTCCCATTCTTTTGCTTGATGAGGCCACTAGTGCCCTCGATTCAGAGTCTGAAAAGTTGGTTCAAGAAGCACTTGAGACAGCTATGCAGGGAAGAACTGTCATCTTGATTGCACACAGGCTCTCAACAGTTGTAAATGCAGATATGATTGCTGTAGTAGAGAATGGACAAGTTGCAGAGACAGGAACACACCAGAGTTTGTTAGACACAAGCAGATTTTATAGTACATTATTCAATGTGCAGAACCTTGAACCAGTTCCTGAATCCAGGTAATTAACCACTTAATGTACGTTTTTTAAGTACATTATGAACCATACGGTATGGAGGAAGAATTCTAACCAGCTTTAAATGTTAAATGGATAGAGCTACAATTTCCAAGAATAGAAGTGCCCACCAAGAAGATTTTCCTGATGAAACTAAACCACTAGTAGAGGTACAGGGAGAGGTCCAAAGAAATATCACTGAGCATTCTGTGCTAAAGGAACAGAACAAAATGAGCAGCGGAGAAAGAAATATATTTTTCAGAATTTGGTTTGGTTTAAGAAAGAGGGAGCTGATCAAGATTGCTATTGGCTCATTTGCAGCAGCTTTCTCTGGCATTTCAAAGCCATTCTTTGGGTTCTTCATCATCACCATTGGAGTAGCATACTTTAATGAAGATGCAAAACAAAAAGTTGGATTTTATTCAGCCATCTTCACTGCAGTAGGGTTGCTTTCATTATTCAGCAACACCTTCCAGCATTACTTCTTTGGAGTGGTTGGAGAAAAGGCCATGGCAAATCTCAGGCGTGCTCTGTATTCAGGTATCAGATATCCCCTATTAGAATTTCCACACACTCATCTTATTTCTATTTCCTGGAAGAAGAAAAAAACTGAGGCACAAACTAAAAAGACCAAAAATGATGCATCACATACATAAAATTCCAGCATGATTTAACAAACAGCAGTCAATAATCCTTTCAACTTTTACAGGTGTGCTGCGTAACGAAGTAGGCTGGTTTGACAAATCTGAGAATACAGTTGGTTCATTGACTTCGCACATTATCAGTGACACTGCCATGGTCAAAGTCATCATTGCTGATCGAATGTCCGTAATTCTGCAATGCATTTCCTCCATACTGATCGCAACAGTTGTCAGCATGGCTGTCAACTGGAGAATGAGTTTGGTAGCTTGGGCTGTGATGCCCTGCCACTTCATAGGTGGTCTCATTCAAGCCAAGTCTGCCAAAGGATTTTCAGGTGACTACTCTGCTGCACATTCTGAGCTTGTTGCTCTTGCATCTGAGTCTGCAACCAACATAAGGACTATTGCATCATTCTGTCACGAAGAACAAGTACTGAGGAAAGCCAAAACATGCCTGGAAATTCCAAAGAAAAAGTATAGGAAAGAAAGTATCAAATATGGGATTATTCAAGGCTTCTCCCTTTGCTTGTGGAACATTGCACATGCTGTTGCTTTGTGGTACACAACAATTCTGATTGACAGACGTCAAGCCACTTTTAAAAATGGAATAAGATCATACCAAATTTTTTCTCTCACAGTTCCTTCTATCACAGAATTATACACACTGATCCCAACTGTCATCTCTGCTATCAATATACTAACCCCAGCATTCAAAACCCTTGACCGTAAAACTGAAATTGAACCAGACATATCAGATGATTCCCAACCTGAGAGGATCCAAGGAAATGTAGAATTTGAAAATGTAAAATTCAACTACCCTTCAAGACCTGCAGTCACTGTTCTTGACAATTTCAGTTTACAAATTGAAGCCGGATTGAAGGTAGCTTTTGTAGGACCAAGTGGAGCTGGAAAATCCTCTGTTTTGGCCCTTTTACTAAGATTTTATGATCCACAGGCAGGAAAGGTATTAATTGATGGGAAAGACATACAGAAATATAATCTGAGATGGTTAAGGACACAAATAGGACTGGTACAACAAGAGCCACTGCTTTTTAATTGCTCGATTAGAGACAATATTTGCTATGGCAATAATGGGGCTTCTGAAAGTGAAATAGTGGAGGTTGCTAAAGAAGCAAACATACATGAATTTGTAAGTAATCTACCAAATGGATATAACACTGTCGTTGGAGAGAAAGGCTGCCAGCTTTCTGGAGGACAAAAGCAAAGAATAGCCATTGCCAGAACCTTACTAAAGAAGCCTGCAATATTACTCCTTGACGAAGCAACAAGTGCTCTTGATGCTGAATCTGAAAGAATTATAGTAAATGCTTTAAAAGCAATACATCTGAAGGAAGACAGTGGCTTGTGTTCAAGAACCACCCAGATCACAGTAGCTCATAGGCTTTCCACAGTAATAAATTCAGATACTATAATTGTCATGGATAAAGGTAAAGTTGTAGAGATGGGTTCCCACTCAACCCTAATAGCAGCAGAGACAGGACTTTATTCAAGGATCTCCAGGTTACAGAGCTTTGAAGAAACTTCATAGATTTATACTTGACAGTTTTATACAGATCTGGTATCTGTATCTATGAAAAGTGTCTGTTGGATCAATTCATAAAACTAGGTTTTTCTTGAATTTCTTGTCCAGTGTAATAAAATTATAGTCAGAATAAATGCCAAGAAAAATAGTTCAATGACCAGAACTAGAAGATAGTCCCTGAATATAGCAAAGTGTTTTATATGCTTGTTTAAAGTTCAAGGAAGACACTATGAATTGTCTTGAGTTTTTCCATCTCCTCCTCATTAGCGATTCCAGGATCAACATAACACAACTGAAATGGAAACAAGACCATCAATCCTAATCATTTATTTGTGCAATGCAATTGTAAATTTTTGTTAAAAAGTAAGACCTGGTATTGTGGCTTCTTCAGTGTATGCATTCCCCTTTTTATGAGTTTTTCCCATCCAACTTTCTGCCTTAGTGATCGTTCAAGAGCAGCCGTACTCTATAATGATAAATTACAACATTTGAAACTTGAAAGCATGCATAATCATTACTCAACATGCATCTTCCAGAACACTATTTTAATGTGTTAAACAGAGAGAGGAAGATAAATACTTCCAACTATTTAAGTAAATGACTTATACAGCTCATATTAGTCCAAATAATACAACCAGACAAAGCATAAATAGAAGTGAGGATTATCATATGCACATTCTAATTCTGATATAGTTTGCTTTGTATTTTGGCCCCAGGTGGCAATCGAAATTAATGTATTATTTTCTTTCAACAAGTTGGAGAATACTTGATAAGAAAACAGCAAAAGACCAATGGAAGGCAAAACTCTAGACTAGTTCAGCTGTATGCAATAATAATGATAATAATAAAGATATTAAGAGAAGAAGCAAATATTGACTTTCACTTTAGTTTGTAAGAGCAAATAATGAAGGTGTTAGGGAGCAGGTTCTTCCATAATTTCTGGATTCTGACTGACTTTATACAATAATATGAACAAAAAATTCTGTTCAAATAATCTCTATTTGCATTTCACGACTTTCTCTGCCTTGGATCTTCTCTGTTGTTCTAGACATTTTATGTATATCCACTTATTTTCCATGACAAAAAGAATGATAAGTAAGAGCTCCAGCTTCCCTATTTATATCACATGAATTTTAAATCATCACTCTATTTTCTTGATCTTGAAAAGACTGTATCTGTTGGATCCCTAAAAATATCTTTTTCCAAATTAGTCCTTATTATGAGAAGTCCTCTCTGGCTAATGTCAATTTCACAACATCCTATACTTTTTTTCCTTTAGTTTCTTGACAATGATAGAGCTACTAAGACATTTGTATGATGTGCAATTATGAATTACCCCAAATCATCTATATGACAATTATGAAAATAGATATTAATAACACAATATGAAGCTAGAAATGCAGATAAATTACATGAGCAGGGTCCAAAACTAGGAGATTATATTGCAGATGTCTTTTTTGTTGTTGGTTGACTTGAATTCCAACTATTGTTCTTGAGTGACCATCATGTTGAAAGTATAAAGGCCTGTCCAAGAAAGCATTCAAAAATTTTAAAAACACTTTAAGAAACAAAATTATTTGAGTGGTTAAAATTTGTATCCAAAATGTGCCCCCACTCACGTTTTCTCACTGATCACAACATGCTGTTGACCAAATTGGATTGAGCTTTTATCAGAAAAGTAATTCCACACAAAATCCATGAGAACTTGATAACCCTCACCCTTTTTAGCTTTTCTTTTTACCATACTATGAATACTTGCTTTATTCCTAGTGTTATCGGCACTTGAACATGGGACAGATTGGGATTCCTTAGGACCAAAATCCACAACTCTTGCCCGAAGAGCAAAGGAACACAAAAGAGCAGCACACTCAGTAGTTCCTATCCATTTTTTTGAACCCGAAATAACATTATTGAATTGAGCTGATCCAGGCGCATCAAAACCCTTTTCCCAAGCAATTTCAAGCCATCTCTGGATGGACGGAATATCAGGAACAAATCCTGAACCACCAAACAAAGCTTTTCTTGCTTCTGGTCTTTGCACTAGTAAGTGAGAACTAAGCATTTGAATGTTACGCCAGCCACAACCCCATCCGGCATCCTCAGATTCAAGGCACTGGAAATGATCAACATAACCCGACAAAATGCTATTTGTGGTTCCAGCTTCAGACTCTAAACAGTTTCTCAACAATGCCATCATACCCGTTTCAACTATGTAAAATTTGCTCCTTGTCTGAGAACCAATCAAGCAAGAGATTTTCTTATTCACTTCGCATTCCTCATTATCACTACCAGTATCACCATCATGCAAATAGTTTGCTCCAGAGCGTGAGCCATTGGCTGCTTGCTCTCTCTGCAAAATACGTTATAAGACAATCTACAACTACAGCACATATTGAATAACTTACAGATCGCTTATCTGGACAAGCAGAAAAAATCCCCTATTTCAGACCATACACTATTAACACGTCAAAACTTGTAGTTTAACTAAAAGGGTAAAAGGGAAAGGAGGGAAATAATATTAGAAATAATAATTAGAAAATGAAGGGTATGAAGATGAAGAGATTGAGTTACTATGCATTACATGACATTATTCTTATCTAAGAAATAAAGCATTGGAGAAGATTGTTATAAACATACATACACTCACTTTCTCTTTCATCTCATTTTCTTCCAATGTCTGCCTTTTCTTTTTTTTCTTTCTATCTCTGTTTTCCTTCCACCTCGATCTACCCAAAATGGGGTGGATGTTACGTATTTTCCTTAAACGAATCAAATTTTATGCCCATGCGAGAAACATTTACATTCAAAACACAAAGGAAAGCTCTTAAAATGAGAAAGAATGCAGATGGTACCGGAAGAGATTGAGATTGAGATTGAGGGGGTGAATTGGGAGAGGGATGAATTATTGGGGGAAGGTCAAAATCACCATCGAGATCCCAAAAGTGAGCGTTGGCGTGCCTGCGTTTGCAGAATCAAATTCAAATGGCGAAGAAATTGAAATGAACATGTATGTATGTATGTATACTATTGACAGAGAGATACCAAGTGAGTTGAGATGAGGGTACATGTGAATCGCAGAAGGGGCAACTAGCCCATGAATCCGAATCCATGTTGTCTTTGCTATTTGCAGGAATGGAACGATAATGGTGAACTCAAATACCCTTTACTTTTCTTTCACAACAAGTTATATCAGTTTCAATAACACTTACTTTATCCCATAAATATATAAATATTAAATTTAATATAAAATATTTATAATTACACATACGTTTTAAAATAATTTAAGAATATATAATAGAAAATATATTTACAAAAGAAAACAAACTAATTTCCAAAAAGAACAATTACAAATATTAATAATGAACCATTATAATAAAATTTGGTATCTAAGTTATCTATATTTTTTACAAAAAAAAACAAATTAATTATATCTTAAAAATTTACTAAATTAAAATAAATTTTATTACTTATCAAATTATTTTTACAACAAAGTAGTATAAAAAATTTATTTATACACGTTTGAATCCTTATATTGATATTAGAAGTACAGTACAGTCACACGAACAATTATAAGAAAAATAAAGACAAAATAGGAAAATTAAAGAACGGAAGAAAAATAATAATAGAAAGATAATATTTGTTTATATATCTCAATATTCAAATTGTTAATCCTTTGTAAAGTGCTAGGGAGGGACGGTATGCCTAAGTGTTGGGTACTTTTGGATAATTTAAAACAATATTATTGGCAAGAAATAAAAAAAATGTTTGTAAAAAAATCATAAGCGTATGCGTATGCTATTTTATACAAAATGCAGAACCTTTTTATTCTCAAATGAATGGTTTTGATTTAGAATTATGATTTCTAGTTTTTCCATTTTTTGTTAAAGGATAAAATATGAATTGAATTTTGAGTCTTTTTAATGATACTCGTAAGTTGTATTAATGTTTAATAATAATTGTGGAGAATAATATGTTTCTAAAATTATAAATTTCATGAATAATACAGATTTTTTTTGTTGTTGTTGAAAAAAAAGTGGTGGATCGAAGAGTCGCCACTGAGTGGATAACTTGGTTCTCTGTAGTCTGTAGTAAGTGCCATAGTTAGATCCAGAGCAATGATTAAAAATTGATATAAGTTATAAGTAAGCAAACTCTGAATGCTACATCGCGAGCAAATCACAGTTGTAGTAATTGGAAATGTTACGGGCAATGAAGGAAAGAACTGTCATCAAAGAGTAAAAGAATCAAATAAGCCAGTGAAAGAGATAAATTCAGCCTATGCTATAATGATTTGCGCAAATAGATGCAAACAATATAGTTTGTCATTTGAAAATTCCACCACAGATAGGTTAGAATTTTTTCTGCTTTTCTTCCTTTTCTTATTTCAGTTATGCTTGCATGAACAATTGCTCCAAAATAAGAATAAAACTGCACTTGAGACTGACCAACTTTAAGTAGAAGAAGTCTACGTGCATCCTGAAGACCAAAACTGACATTTCATCTATGATGTAAAACATGATTGGATAAATTTTTTCATAAATATTTATAAAAGTAAAAAATAAAAACAAAAAATAAAATAAATTTTATTATTTGGGTAGTATGATAATGGTATATGTTATGTGCTTCGTGATACAGAGATGATCTTGTTCTGAGAAAGGGTAACCACTTGGAGAAAAGAGAGATTTTACTTGTTAGGATTGACTTCTGCCCCTGAAGGACAATGGAAGTCACGGACAACATTTCCTGAGCACACAACAGCTTAGTGAAGTTGGCAAAGGAAGATTTTTTTTGTTGCTTTGATTTTGACCGGAAAAATGAGCCTGAGACTCAAGAAAATAAAAAATTACAGAGGTTATGAGAGGAATGTTGTAAGATTATTAATAATATTTCATATCAAATGCGTTTGAACTCTAAACATTTTTGTTTATTTTTTTTTAATATAGAGATACAGCTTAAAATAAAAGTTAAAAATATATCTTAACCAACAAATGTGATGTAATAGTATGGATAAAAAATAATAATTTTAAATTTTAAAAATTAAATAAAATTAAAAAAATATAATTAAAATTCATTTATTTTATAAAAATTTAAAATATATAAGTGAAAATTAAATTAAAAAATAAAATACACTTGATCTCTAATTTTCGTCTCATAAGTAATAGGGGAAAAAGAAGTCAGAATGCAGAGGAGAGAAGAAGAAATGAGAGAAGGAAGGGCGAAGGGGTGTGAACACAAAAGTAGTTTAAGTATTATCAAACAATTCAAAAATTTCAAAGAATATAAAAAGTAAAAAGGAAACACAAATATCTACACTCCTGGGACAATTTAAGGGAAACATATTTACTCCACCACAAAATTTCCGAGCAAATTAATTTCGACATAAAAAAGAGTGAAATATCATAAACTTTAATAAAAGAGTTTGTAACACAAGGGAGGTGTATGATCTTTTAATGTTAAATAATTTTTATATAGTATAAAAACATAAAAAATTAAAATAAAATTTATTAAGCAAATATGTTACAGTAAAATGTTTAATTTTTATTATTATAAAAATATATTTTATTTTTTTTATTTTATACTATTTTTTAATTCTTCAAAGAATATCGCGTTTTTATTTCCTATTTCCATCCGTTTAAATAACACATTTTTCTTATATATTTATTCCATTTTTCATCCTTATACTAATTTTCTTTTTATTTCATTCACTGTCTGCAAAAATAAAATAAGAAAAGGTTGGAACCAGGCGATGTGGCACTGGCCAAGGCAAACCACAAATATGTAATGCAACGTTTTGGACGTACTCTCTGCAAAACGACGCAGAAACAGACATCACTCGACAGATCTAAAAAAAAAATAGATATGAGACACACAAATTCTACAATTTTTTACAATAATTATACTGTATTTCTTCGGCCTCGTTTTCTTTATCTTTCTCCTTCTTTTACATCAGGGAAAAAAGTTCAACGTATATATAATTTTGGAGCATATGAATATAATAAATGAAATGAAAAAATAATAAATATAATAATCATGGAAAATAAAAGTGAAATAGAAAATAATATGTGCATAAGAATATAATACAATAACTCTTTACATCACATAACGTAATTAACAGTTAATATATTTCACACTCTCTTTCTCAATTTTCTTTTTTTAGTTAATTAAGTTTTTCCCCTCAACTGTCTCAGATTTTTATTTTTAGTTTTTAAAGTTTTTTATTAATTTTAATTTTCAATTATTTTTCATCAATATTTTTTTAGTTTCGATCATCAAATAACAATATTAAGTAAGGACAAGACAATATTATATATATATATATATATATATATATATATATTATATTAATTTATTTATTTATTGTGGTGATTTAAAATAATAAAAAAAAATACCTGACATTACCGTTTAACATTTTCAACTAAAAAATGTTGAATTTAACTCTTCTAATTTTTTTTACTATTATAATTTGTTAGAAAATGTTTGACTGAAATGTTTAACAAATATTAAATAGTTTGCGAAAATTCAAAACTGCTACAAAATGTTTTGCTAAGAAATTTAATAAGTCCAAACAATTCTATAACAGTTCGAAATTGCAAGATATTGCTTCACAGGACATTTAAAAAAATCAAATACTCAAAATAGCTACACTTGAGCGGTTTTAAATTGTATATATTATTTATTTTAATAAATTTATTTATTTAATATTGTAATATTTTAATACTTTCTAATCATTATTTATTATTTTTTAATATTATATTATTTATTTTAATAAATTCATTCATATATTATTATAATATTTAATAATTATTATTTATTGTTGCTTTTAATATTATATTATTTATTTTAATAAATTTATTTATTTAATATTATAATATTATCTAATAATTATTTATTATTTCTTTTAATATCATACTACCTATTTTAATAAATTCATTCCTTTAATATTATAATATTTACTAGTCATTTTTTATTATTCTTTTAACATTATATTGTTTATTTTACTAAATTCATTCATTTAATTTTATATTATTTATTTTAATGAATTCATTCATTTAATACTATAATATTTATCTAATAATTATTATTTTTTTAATATTATACTATTCATTTAAATAAATTTATTCCTTTAATATTATAATGTTTATTTAATAAATTCATTCCTTTAATATAAAATGTTTATTAATCATTAATTTTACTATTATACTATTTATTTGAATAATTCATTCCTTTAATGTTATAATGTTTATTTTAATAATTTATTCCTCTAATATTATACCATTTATTTTAATAAATTCATTCCTCTAATATTATAATATTTATTTAATCATTATTTATTATTATTTAATATTATACTACTTATTTTAATAAATTCATTCATTTAATATTATATTATTTATTCCTTTGATATTATAATCTTTATCTAATCATTATTTGTTATTTTTTTTATATTATATTATTTATTTTAATAATTCTATTCCTTTATATAATATTTTAATATTTATCTAACCATTATTTATTATTCTGTTAGTATTATACTATTTATTTTAATAGATTCATTCCTTTAATATTATAATATTTGTCAAATCATTATTTATTATTCTATTAATACTATATTATTTATTTTAATAAAATAAATATTTTAATATTATAATATTTATCTAATCATTATTTATTACTCTTTTAATATTATACTATTATTTTAATAAACACATTCATTCATTTTAATAAATTCAAATTTATTAAAATGAATAAATGTGTTTATTAAAATAAATAGTATAATATTAAATGACTGATAAATTCATTCCTTTAATATTATAATATTTATTTTAATAAATTTATTCCTTAAATATTACACTATTTATTTTAATAAATATTTTTAATATTATAATATTTATCTAATCATTATTTATTATTCTGTTAATAATATACTATTTTATTTTAATAAATCCATTCATTCAATATTATAATATTTATTTAATTATTATTTATTAATTTTTAATATTATACTCTTTATTTTAGTAAATCATCCATTTAACTTATAAGTGGTTGGATTAATTAGTATGAAATTGATTTAGTTTAACTAGTGCTCAACTTTGAGTTATAAGTACTCAATTGTCTTAAATATTTGAAAGAAGAGTATTATTTATTATCAAATTTGTTTAATATAGTTAAACACTCCTCTCAAATATTTTATAGTAAGAAAAAAAATGAAGGACTGAAAATCAAAATCTAAAATAGAATTAAAAATATAATTAATCATTTTTTCACCATTTATATCTCATTTTAGATTTAATGAGTTTGTACAATACATGATTATTTTATTTAAAAATATGCATTTTTTTTATTAACTTAATTGACACGACAGGATTAAATTTATAAAAAAAAAAATTACACGCGTGCTATCTTAATTAATACCTCAAATTATTTTGAGTTTTTTAATAGGTACATCAATTTAATTTATTTTCTATTGCAAAAGGTTAAAAGTATTTAACATTCTCTTCATATTATATTAGTAGCTGACTATTAAATATTTAATCAATATTAATATAAAAAAGAAAACTATTTATACAATAACTTATATAATAAAAAATTAAAAAATGTGTAATATAATTAATGATTAAATGAAAACAGATAAACATAAAAAACAATATTATACAATTTATTGTAAAAATTTTATATTTATATTACACTCCATATAAAAATATTTCATCAATATTTATATTTAGATAAATATTATTTATTCAATAAATTTTATAATAAAAGAAAAAAAATGTGTGAAATGTGATAATTACTGTGATAAAAAAATAAACACAAAAATAATATAAAATATATTGTTACTATAAGTTGTTTAATGAATAGCATAATTTCTGTATTATACGAGCCAATCTTCTGTTAAATTCAGTGATTGCACTTGTTATATACATTATTTAACCACTATTATATCTACACATGTCAGCCTATCAAATTCATTCCTTATATTTTCTCTCTCTTCACATTTTACTTTTTTATGCATGGATATAAAAAGGAATGAATTTAAGAGATGAATTATTTCACCTTATATAGATGAGATAAAATAAAAAATAAAAAACTTGCTAAATCTTTGTGAGAGATCCACTGAGAAACATATCCTTGTTGTGCCGTGAAATGGGGGAGTGGAATCTGTTATTCCAAACTTATTTATCCATCGCTGCAACTTGAAACATTACATCATCATCTTAGGCCTGACTCATTTTACTGTTCTTCGTCTTGGTGCTTCCTAGCTCTCCTTGCTTGGCTTCAGTTTTGTAACAACATTGTATGTTTGCGGGTCTTGACAGTTGTGTTGCATGTGGCTTTGATGCTCCAATATTCTGACCACAAGGCTATATTATGAGCTACGAATTAATATATAATTTAATACTCATTATTAATAATAAATTAATATAATAAATAAAATTACTTATTGTTTCATTGAAACTAAATTAATTAGAGGGTAAAATAGTGTTTTTTCTTTCACATTTTTATTTAACAAAAAGTATAAAAAATTCTTTCATTTTATTCTTCTCTTATCTAATTTAATTTTCACTTAAATTTATTTTCATTTCTATCCATTATACTTCTTTTACCAAGCACTGGACTCTTTTAGTTTTATCATAGAATAAAGAAATTATTAGGTAGACATTAATTTTTTATATAATTATAATAAAGATGTGATATAATCTTTTAATAAAAATTTATTAAAAAGCTATGGTAAATATTTATAGAAAGAATATTATTTTTTTGTTATATTTTGTTTATGTAAATGAAACAAAATATAATTTTTTTATTTCTCTCTGTCATTTTATATTTTATATTTATATTATTTTCATAACATTGTTAACCATAAGAATCAATATAAATAGTATTTGTCTGAATCATGATGTATAATTGTGATAAACTCTTTGATAATAGATAAAAAAATTTATTTTTGTCAATAATTATTTTAAACAAAAAATTTATAAATATATTTTTTATTTTGTTGTCGTCATTTTATTTCTTTCTCCACAATAAAAAAATAGATGACAAGAGAAATTAATTAATTTTTTCTATAAATATTTATCATATTTTTTAAAATTAAATCCTTATTAAAAACAAATTATATTATATCTTTATTAAAAGAGATTAAATTAAATGTAATAAATGATAAAAATTCTTTTATAAATTATAAGATTTTTTATTAATTATGCATGAAAATAAAGTGTTGAATTTGTAGCACATAATTTTTTTTGTTCATAAACAGAAATAGGAAAGTAACATTCCTTTTATTTATCTATCTGTTATTTAATTTTAATTTATTTAAAATATTTTCATTTTAAAATTTTAAAAGAAAAAAAAAAAGGAAAAGAGTGAGGGAGAAAAGATGCAAGCAAGTGCGTGAGCAACGTTGAACGCGAGCACCGGTTAAAAATCTGCGGGTGAAAAAGCAGATTCATTGAACCTGGACACACATGATTCCCGCTCTATTTATACCCACGTCGCCACCCTTCACCACACAATCCAACCTTGGAATAAAACTTAGCTTCCTTCTTTAAAGTTCGTATCCCTTTTTTCCTGTTCCTACTATACACATTCTTAAGCGTTGGATGGCGCTGACGATGATGGCGGCGATCGGCATCGGCGGGAAGCAAGAGAAGAAGGCGCCGGTGCCGGAGAGCGACCTCAAGAAGCGGAACGACGAGCTCGAGAAGGAGCTCAGAGAAAGCAAGGAGAGGGAGGACCGGATGAAGCGTGAACTCCAGAGCGCGTGCGAGAGGCTGCGCGTCGCCGAGGAGGCCGAGGAGAGGCTCTGCTCGCAGCTCGGGGAGCTCGAAGCCGAGGCTGTTTACCAGGCGCGTGACTACCACGCGCGCATCGTCTCCCTCATGGACCAGCTTTCACGCGCCCAGAGCCTCCTTCTCAAGGCCGGCGCTTCCTCCTCCATCTCGCTTTCTTCTTAATCGTAAAGATAATGAAAAATTGTAATAAATTATGGCATTTGCATTTCGGAGTCATTGGTATTATTGTTAGATGTATATTATGATGATGATCACGATCCATATTGCCATGGATCGAATCTGTTGTAAAATTTTGGTGGATGATTGAGAATAGTTTTATTGGTTTTAGAATTTTGAGACCTTAATTAATAATGTTCATTGGTTTTTCCCTTCTGTAACTCCCAACTTAATTACTTCTTTTCGAACGTGAAAGTCAATGTCATTACAGTATTTCATTGCCGAATGAATCACAATCACTATTGTGATTCGTGTTTCATTTTGGTTCATAATACTGGTATATGTTAATTTTTATTCATGATATAGGTATCCACCACAAAAGACTAATTTTCTTCCATGATGATATGAAGTTTATCAGGTTGTAGGTATTATTCTTTGGATATATTCTTTTCTATATTCAATATATATTAATATTATCTCACACTTTTTGTCTTTCTTGAATTTTTTTATTATTAATTGAAGTTTTGTAATTTTAGTTTAATAAATTTTAATCAATAATCGAGAATCTGAAAAATAAATATTATTTATAAAAAAATAGGTTATACTTTGTTTATCTATTATTTAAAATTTTTAAAATAATTTTAAATTTTATATTAATAATAAATTTGTGATAAAATAAAAATGTAGAATTATTTTATATCATTAAATTTTAATATTATTTTTTAGGTTATACATTTTTTTAAGTATGAAGTAATGCCATTGATATATTATAATTTCAAGTTCGTAATTTTTTTAGTTTTGGAAACCTTCGTAAAATAAGAATTTATTAGTCAATGAGAATTAAAGAGAGGATTGAAATGTATTGGTTGTGAAAGGGGATTAAGGAGTTTTGAATTGTTCAGACATGGATTTCAATGGCAGGATTCGGGACGCTACCTGGATGGATGTTTGAACACGAAACTCTTTGAAAAAGCAATGGTTATAATTTCAACGTGCCAATATTCATTTTAGATTAAAAACAAACAGCCTGTTGAAATAAGAACCAAAGTTAAGGCATTCCGGGGGAATTTAATTTGGTTCATGCTAGCTACACGTTGTTTGATATCCCCTCTTCTTGTTGGAAAAAATGTGGTCACTTATAGTTCCAAATAAATATTGAATGGATTCAATTTTCTTGAGTTTAAGGATTCGTGAATTAATCGGATAAAAGAAAAAATAATGAAGGAGGGGAAAAAAAATCCTGGGGATTGCCAATTATGTCGGAATTGTTACGAATCATTAGTTGACACGTTGCAAATGATTCCTATCTCCCTTGCAGAAATAAAGGACCACTCTCCATTCTCGAATGCCAATAAAAGATGAAGTAAGGTTAAGGTGGAGACTAGAGAATATAGTTGGCTACGCATTAATTGGAAGTGGAGAAATTGAATAAAAAAAAAAAAAAAAAAAAAAAGTGGAGACCACTAAAAATGCGTGAAATGGTATCGCGATCAATCATGTCGTCGTGAAAGATTCTCCTTCCCCATTCAAGTGGAGAAAATGGATTACACTCTTTTAAAATAAATATATTTTTTATTTCGTTTAAAATGTATTATTATATTAGTTTATTAAAATTTAAAGATGAAATCATTTTTATTTGCTTGATTTTTTGAGTTAAATACACAAAAATATTTATATCGTTAATCAATTATAAATTTTTTAAGTATGAATTAGTTTTTCCTTTATTGTTATAGCATATTTCATTGATGAGGGACACAATTTAACTTACATGATAAGTAATATAAAGGTAAAAAATTGTCAATTAATTTTTTTATTTAGATTTATTTGGATAAATATCTATATACTTCAATTTTATAAAAATAATCTCATTAAAAATTAAAATTAATTAATTAATTTTAGCTTATATTTTTATAGAAGAAATTTAATATTTTTTTTCATATAAGTTTATGAAAAATTATCTTAATATTACCTTAATAACTTCAGTTTCACGTAACCACTAGTCTTCAACATGCAACAAACTTCCTCGTTAAGATTGGTCTAAAGTCTAAAGTCTAAACTACCAAATCATTTTGAAAAATTATCACATAATGTATGGTTTCTTTGATTGGCATGCGTGGAGTCTGTGTTTTTGGAGTAAAACTCGTCCATTGTAGAAGACTAGAATATGAATGAAGAATTGAGAAAGTCTTGTTTGGTCTAGAAGAGCCACAATTGTGGGCGTGGGAATCTCTTTCTAGAAGATAATTAGATAAAAGTCATAAAAGCTCATCAAAGTCAAATATCAAATTCAACTCTATCAACCAATAAGATTATCCGTCCTATTAGCAGAAGAAAAGAGAGGGTCCATTCTCATTTGATATGATTTTCCTCTCGAGATATATTTTCCTTGTAACTTTTTAACGTTGTGCGTCAATCTTATAGCTATGCCATACTTTTCAAATGCAAGATATGTAAAAGTTACGAAAAGTAAAATAATCTTTAAACCAATGTGAAAAAACCTTATGCAGATTTTTTATAAATTTTGCTGATAATTTATAAAAAAAAAAGTGTAAAATAAATATTTGATTGTTAATTGGATTTTGTAATCCCACCACATGAAGGTGGTATTCTAATATACTTATTTACACTCATTATTTTTTAATTTTTAAAAATGTCCTTATTTAAGTTTGTTTGAATGAAACTTATAATCATTTTAATTTTTATATATGCTTCTGGTATATCGTGTGTAATATTTAAAAAACATGATAATAAAATAAAATAAAATATAAAAAAATGTGTATATAAAAAATTTTATAATAGAGAAAACAAATCATTTTATAATAAAACAAAAAAATGGCGATTATTGACATTTTACATTTTTATGCATAAAAAAAGGACATAAGAAAATAACTACATGTAATAAATTCACATTAATTTATGTTTAAAATGTATCTACCATACACCTTAATGCAATTATTTATCACTCGTTTTGTATGAACACATTATAGGAAGATCTAAAATATTTTGAGCTAGATAATCTTTTACAAAGGTAACAAGTCAATAAACAAATAATGGAGTATCCGGTAAAACTAAGTAATAAATTACCTGAAAGTGAAGAAGCTAGTTTTTTTATCAATAAAAAAGAAAACATGAAATTATGAATCTCAAATTTTGGCTACACCAAGAGCATTAGCCAGTAAAGTAAATGACAGTTAGGGTTGCAAGTAACGAACGTCTGGCCAAATGATGAACCATTCTTTGTCAACCAATCAACAAACTCGTTTCCTTCTCGCAAGGTGCGATTGAATCCAAGATTCCAAGCCTGCATCATCAGCTTGCCAATGTGATTTACTATAGGAGCATAGGGATGGGAAAAATGAACATTCTGGGTAACCATATCCAAAGCCATTTTCGAATTCAATTCACAAATGACAACTTTATACCCAACAAGTCAAGCTAACTCTAGTCCCCGAGCTATATCCACTAATTTAGCCTCCAAATTCGTGGTAATGCCATAAAAACTAGAGTGTAAGATTGTCCAAGAATTTTGTTCCATCTTCAGTCTAACAAAATTCTTCGTAGGAGGAGACCAAACAGCCATCCTAGCCTAAATGATTTATGAAAATTTTAAGTTATTTTTTCATTGATTGATTTAACTTTACTCACTTAACTTATATATTTAAGTAGAACAATTTAAAGCTGTGTTAAACCAACTCATTTTTTAAAAATTTAATTATTTTTCTTTTTTAGTTATAAATCTTCTTTATATTTTTTGTTTTTATTGTATTTCTTATTCTTTTCGTTTGTCATAGTAAAACACAGAAAAACATAAGAATGAATTAAATTCTATTTTAAATAATTTTTATAAAACATGTTTCGCCTTATAGGAACAATGATATAAAAGACTAACAATGGTATAAAAGACTTTATAAAGGACAATGTTTGATAAAAGATATTTTAAGCACTAATATGTCTTGAAAGATTTTATGAAAGACTTAATTATCATGTTTAAGAAAAAAAATAAAGATAAAAATATATAGTTTTTATATTGATTTATCTTGTTGAAGATTACATTTCACCCTTGATACAACACTAAGATTTTCATTAATAGACATACTATTATAAGTATTTTTTAACCCAAGTCTCTTTAGATTTAACACAAATATTCTTTAATTTGTTTCTCCAAACAACAACCCAAATATTCTTTACATACAAGTTTATCCATACTCAATTCAAAATACTATTTGAGTCAAAGTCTATATATGTTTTAATCATTTTCACGTAGAAAAGGTTAAGGGTAAAACTCACTAACTATTTCATCTTAACAAGATAGATGTACAAATGAAGGTTAAGTCTTTTCTCTTTACACTTAGAGAATTTATAACAATTAAGAGAGTGAAAAAATGAGAATTTAGTTTGTAAATAAAGCTAACAAAAGTTTTTTTCACACTTTGACTCCTATAGTATTTATAGGTATAGACTTAAGATATATCCGTTGAATTATTGTTATATTTTAACTCATCTAACTTGTGAAAATGTGAATGTTTATTCATTTATTGTAGCATTAAATAACTTCATAGTCAAGTCAGCATGTCATGACATGGTTCGTAGCATGTCTTCTCTCAATCTAAATTTTAAATTTTCAAAAGGCAAAGTAAATAAAGAAGATAAGTAGAAATTTTGAAATTTCAACTCTCAAATTATGCAATGACTAAGTCATCACTTCTCTTTAAATTTACTCACAGTGATTAGGCAATTACTTTTCTTTAAATATTATATATAACTATTAAATTATCACTTGCCTTGAAAATATTCTTTAAAAAAATAATATTTTAACATCAAATTTACCTATTCTCCACGTGTGATGACCTTTCGACTATTACTTTCTGTAACAATCTTATTATTATTGCTGATTAATCAATGTTATTTCAACTCATTGGTGTAATATATTATAAAAATTTTCTTTTCTTTTTTTGCAAGAAAGATAATAAACATTATACAAAAATATATTAAGATATATTAAGAATAAACATGGTACAAAAGTGAAGTATAATAAAAGTGAAAGTATATTAAAATATATTAAGAATAAATATTGTACAAAAATAATAAGTTATCAATTATAAACTTATAGGATAAACTTATAACTTATAAACTAGTAAAATGAGAAGTAATTTATCAAAGATTTTTAATTTAATCAAATAAAATTGTAAATTAATTACATAATATAAACTAGTTTAATGTGATGCCAAATAGATTCTTAATTAGAAAACTAATATATAGTTTTCAAAGAAGCTCTTGCATTAAATGAATCATAACAAGTCTAAGAGGCCATTAAACTGTTTTGCATGTGAAATTAAAGTATAATATAAGGGTAAGACCCAAAATTACGTTATCACGATGATCAATTTTTTACTAGCTTGCTTTGGTGGATTTTTTTTTTATTGAATCATTCCATTTGTCCAATGAGAAGTCTTTTCTTAACCTACTAGATATAAACAGACAACAAAACAATAATATAATATCCATCCAAATATTTAAAATTGGATCCTACTTTTTTAAAATTAAAAATTACATCCTACTTTTCATATCACATCATGATCTTTATCGCAACCACCATCGGTGGACGTAAGTTTTTTTTATGTTAAAGTGGAATAAAAAATTGTTCAAATAATAAATAGTATTATATCCTAGAACCGACTTATCTTTTCAATTTTATTTTACGTTTCTATTTTATATTATACATCTTATTTTATTTTTTATGTACCGATTTGTTATATAAATTCGTTTTTATTTTATTTTTACCACATTTAAATATTACATATAATATATGAAGGAAGCATAAGTTTAAATTGTTTTAACTTTTGTTTTATCTATAATTTTTTTAAATAAATATATATTTGAAAGATAAATGCAAATCAACATCTTAAAGATACTAGTTACAGAATAAAAAAAATAAAAAATATTGTTATTACTCTCTCATAATGATTTTTAATTTTAGAATTTAATTTTAATACATTATTAGTTTAAAAATTGTATACTATCAACTAATTAGAAATCACTTCAAATATAATTTCTAAAATAATTATTAAAAAAAAAATTTATCATTACAATCTATAATTAGATATATGACCTCAGTATTTTTTAACTGATTATAATTTTAGTAAAAATTATTTATTTGTTAATTTATTATCCAATACATTTTAAATATTATTAGCAAGAATTTGAGAAGGTAAAAAGACAAGAAACATAAAAAAAAAAGACTTTATGGATACTTCCTTCTCTATAAATTTTTGTGAGGTTGATAGTTTTTCTTTTTTACCTTACAGGAGAGCTTGCCTTCACCTGATCTAAATCTTTTCTCATCCAACAACAAAATAATAATAATAATGCATAGTCTCTCCTCCATTAAAAATAGTATAATAACTTGGTGATGAGTTGTGTCTTTGGAACCTTGGCCTTGCCCATTGGCGCAAGCCAAAAGTCACTCTTGTCTTGCACATGACTCGTGAGTGAGTGAGACACAACAACTAACAATGGTAATTGAAATAGTATAACACCACCTAGCCATTGTATGTGAATGCTTCAGGGCCCACATATCAATGGTGTCCAAGCATTTGCCAAATCGCTATAATTCTCTCATTAAAGTTGCAACTTGCATGTGTCCCCTTCCTAGTAACCTAGTTTTAGTGATAGGGAGCAATGCCTTTCATTTTATACAAATAATTAAATACCAAAATGTGGAATCCTGCATAATTCATCCCAAATGCCAAGCTTAATAATATTACACAATGCAAAGGAAGAAAATTATATATATGCTATTGACATGATTAGTTTGCTTAAATTCCAAGAAAAAAAAAATATTATTTTTAAGTTTCGTGTAGCAAAAAATTTAATTATAAATAAATTTAAATAAAAACAAGTTAAGGTAAGATCGTGTTTGAATAATTTTGTTCATAAACAATTAGATTTATGTGTTGGTTTAACAATTAGAGTTATTAAACGCTTTTAATTGAATCACCTATGCCCATTCATTTAACTGATCTGCTAAATTTACGATACAGATCCACAATGTCTGTCCTCTTGAAAGTATACTATCCATTATTACAGTTTGCATAAGATTTGGCTGTCTATTTTAGGAGTTACTTTCTTTGGGGTGACTATCACTGTTTTCGCATTTGATGTACTTGTCTTCTTGTGATCTCCACTTTAGTTGCGTCTCTTATCGGTTTATTATTGAAGACAATTTTATTTTTTAGCCTTCTACTTAATATTTAAAATGGCATATAAATCCATTTACTTAATATGGCTACAAATGCCCGGTCGTTTAGTTCTCATATGTGGAAACCCCATTTCTTACCGTTAGATATATAATAACTTCCTCTTTCTTTCCTAAACTAAAATAACAAGAAATGAAAGAACTTTATGGTATGAATTTTTACTACGAAGAAATTGACTTCTATTGAAAACACTTAATCATATTGCCCTTAGTTTTTATGAATTATTATATTTGTATACTTAACTTCTCTTCGTTTTACTTTTACTTATTTTTTTTTTACTCTTTATTTTTTTATCATATCATTTATCATATTTATCAATTTTTATCTTATTTTTTCTATCTTTGGCTTTCTCTTCCTTCTATCCATACACCTCAAAATTGGGAGGCACCTTTAACGTTTTCCAATTTGTATCATCAGACTCGCAATATTGGTAATCAACAAATATTTACTATATAGTTTTAATAATAATAATTATTATTAATGTATATTCACTTATTTTTCAAAATAAGAAAATGTTAATAACATATTCTTTTGAATATATTATTTACAATTTGTTAAAATTTATTGAAAATAAAAATTTTATATTTTTTAATAAATTTTAACTAATAACAGAGAATATACTACAAATAATATGTTAAAGAACGTGTTGTTAATATTGAAGAATATGTTAACAAACTACATCTTAATTTTTTTTTTAAGAAAATCAAAATTGTTACCTGCTAAATACTTAATCTAAAAAGTAAGAATTTGTTAACACACATCTACTTACTTTTTGAAATTAGTATTTTAACAAGTTGTAAAGTGTATTTTAAAAAATAATAAATTACTAAAATACTCCTAAAATATCCCACTTGTTTTTTTGGAATGAGTATTTTAACAAGTTGTAAGGTGTATTTTAAAATTATGACGACTTACTAATATACTCCTAAATAAATCCCACTTATTTTTTAGAATAATTATTTTAAGAGGTTGTATTTTAGGTGTACTTTAAAATAATTATAACTTACTAATATATTCCTAAAAACAAATCGTTCTACGTTAACAAATTTAATAATAATAAAAGGGTTTGACTTGTCCTGTATGAATAAGGGCTTATCTTTTACTCTTGACGTTGGGGGATAAAATGTTGTCTACAACGAGTATAGAAGACCAATAATCTCTATTTCGTTTCTTTTTTCAATTCTATTCCATGAAGAACAAACAAAATACAAAATACAAAATACAAAACAAAAGTATTATAGAAGAGTTGGCATTATTCTTTTCAGTAATTATGCATATTAATTACTCTCTCGCATTTTATTTGATATTTTAACAAAACTATTTTGTTCTGTTCTGATTATCATTTTAAAATGTCTATAAAACATTAAATATTTTTTTATTATATCATTCACTATTTACTGTAGAATAAAAATAAAAAATAAAAGATAAAAAATATATTAAAAAATTATGTAACATTTTTTATAAAATTTAAAATATTAATTATATTTCCTAACCTTCGTACTAAAAATTTTGAAAGTGAAATAAAAAGAAAAGAAAGAATTAGTAAATAACGGATAACGCAGGTTTTAATCTTGTGCAAATAATCAAACATCTAACACCGCCAATAGAAAAAAAAAAACTGTAATTTTGGCCCAACCACTATTCCTTAACATCATCGATTAGACAAGTCTTATTATCGTACGACCTTTTAGGGGGTTAATTTCATGAGATATCATTGGACCTTTTACATGTAAAATTAATTTTCTAAATATAAACATAGGATTAAATCTTCTCCACACTCAAACCTTTGGAAATCGCAACTTACTTATCATTCGACCCAACCAGTCAACAAGAAACGGAACATGCCCCTAGGAAACGCAAGATTCACGTGCTATTGTTAAAAGCAAGACATTCCTAATGATAGCGGTGTAAGTCTTTTTCTTCCATTTCGATTATCATCATCAATGTGGAATGGATCGTTGATAAAAACTAATGAAATCAGTTGGTGACAATTCATCCGCAAGGAAGGAATAACTTCCCTTATTTTTAAGTTAACAAATTCATGCTCCATACTTTACTTTCAAGCCATTTATGTTTCATGGCAACTGAAATAACTGATTAATTAACCAAATTTTTTATCAAGTACACTGCAACAACAATGGAACAGAAAGCTAAAAAAAGAAAACTTACAAAATTCATTTGCAACACAAACTTCCTACTGTCCATTTTCAATGGCTTTCAATGTTCAAAGGCAGCAAACTATTCATATCAGTCAATTCCGGCTTCCTTTCTTCTCTTTCAAATCCGAGTCCCTGAAACCAGACTGAGTGTTTACGAATATGGAAAATTAGGGATACAGTACTATGTGACAACACATAGAGAAGAACTCCTACCTCTGGATGTGATCAAGAATCAGAAGTCTGGGTCCAGGAGGAATCCTCACATCCCTGAGAGCACTGAAACACATCATAGAGAAACAAAGGACTCACATTTCAATCATGGTAAACAAAATATATCAAGAAGAAAAGAAAAAACCTGACAAAATATTGAACTTCCTACCTGTCTGTGAGTAAAGGCAAAGTGTTATCCGTTAACAGGCCTTTCTTAAAATTCTTTTCGTAACTCTGTAGACCAAGATTGTTCAACATGTGTCTTGTTTTAGCATAGTGAATATCTTCAGTAGGAGGTTGAGAAAACTTTTGTCCTATCTGCAAAATTAATGAGTAGTTGAAGACATGCTATTTATGGGACACCAAATTATAAACCTGCACTAGCATTTACACAAAAAATCCAGGGATCCAGGCAAGGACACCTCACTCGGACACAAAGACCAATTAAGTTATGTCCAAAATTTTAAACCATAACTAATATTAGAAGCCCAACCAGGATTACCCCGAGAAAATTTTTATAGATGATACCAAATTACCAATAAAAAATAAACACTTTCACTGTGTATGTTGCCTAAATGGAAAGCCTAGCAATCATTGTTCCCACTGATTGAATATAGGTGCAAAATAACAAGGGACTACAAAAACTGTGTAAAGAAGCATTAGCTTTTCCTTCATGCCTACCTGGAAAAGTCCACCTTGAACAAGTGCAAAGAAAAGTCCAGAAGTGATTGCATTTCCTGCTTGATTTGGTCCACCCATGCCACTTACCAATGAAAACATGGCCCCAGAACCAAAAGCTGCCGCCATGCTGCAATATATAATTTAGTGGATTCTCAAAAGTTTAGTAGTCGCTATAAGAAAGCAGATTGGTTGTAATAAGGAAATACCAAACCAAAATACCGAACAGACCATTAAATAATAGGAATCAAGAAATGAATGAAAGCTTCCATTGGGTATAAAAATATTCAGTCACATATGATCCATTAGCATTATAGAAGCCATTTCATATACTTTAATCATCAATATATGTTGGACATATTCTCAGAACCACTGGCAACAGGAAGACCTTCAAATATATATGTATACCCTTCAATGACTATCAACCTAGTGTTAGAAATTTTATACGGAGGCCACAACCAAGTATGGTCATCTTTAAATTAGAATATGTTTTGATACCTGTGAATTTGCCTCCATTTGAACAATATGGCAAGTTGACAGCTTTAAAGTAACTGTTAGAATATCTAGAAAACATCTCATAATATTTTCACTGTATCTCAAAATATTTTGAAGCATCTTAAATGAACTCTTAGGAGGGAATTTTAGATTTTACTACCTAAATCTTATATATAAAAAATAAATGAGAGCAATTTTTTATTTTTAATTATAAGAAACAAAACCCACTTTCAAATGTATTAATTACTAGTTTCTTTTTATACCCTTCATTTATTGTGAAGTCTACTAGTGGGTCATCCACTCTTTTCCCACCAAAATGGATACATTATTGAGTATTTTTGGAATAAAATTTAAATTTATGACGTAATAACTAATTCAACTACTTTTATTGGTCTTGATGAATTAAGTATAGTTTATTATATATAGAACCAAAGGAAGTATACATTTCTTCATTCCCCCCTATAAATTCAGGGTTAGTAGTCTTACTCTATTAGTGGTTTTGGGCATGTTGTAAAGTAGTACTTGATCTAAGTATTCTTATTCAGCATTGCCCCAGAATTTAAGTGGTCTTATTCATTGGGTTAGTACTACTTGACCTAAGTATTCTAGTATAAATAGGACCATGGACTCAGTATTTTGTAACAATTTATTTCACATCATATCAATCTGTCTTCTCTTTTCCTACTTCCCTATTTAAATTCCTATAATTTCAATAGTAACAATCATTTATAAGGAATCAGATGTTTTGGTTCATAGCAAATAACCACAAAGCCTTAGTTATTATAATCATATACTTCTTTTATTTCAGAAATTGATAGAACTTGTATATTGTAATTGTACTGATTTATCTTGGATGGTCATACATACATTTCAAGAAACAACAGAATACAGAAATAAGCACCAAAGAATCAAAAGAATAAATAAACAAATCAACAATTCATTTATCGATAAGCAAACTTGTAGATGGCCAATAGAAGTAAATAAGTTCTTATAAATGTCCTCTTTTAGATCATCAGCCAGACTTTCAAATTCATCATACCCAGTTCTAGTTCAAATGCAAACTGAATCCAAAACTATAACAATTTGGCATGTATCTGATTTGAAAGTTAGACAATTCAAGCTAAGAAATTTTTCACCTTTATATGGATGATGCCTTAAGAAATGTAATATATGAAAGGTTTTTACTTCCTCTTATTGGGAAAAGAAACCCAAGTCCCACATTGACTAGAGATAGAGTCTAAAAAGAGTTTATAAGTGAGGAGCAATCCTCACCTCTTGAGCTAGCTTTTGAGGTTGAGTTAGGCTCGAAACCACTTTCTAAAATGGTATCAGAGCGAGCTTATCCTAGATTCGTTAAAGGATCACTCACCATATTATTTACGTACCAAGCCTGATATCGTTGGACGTGAAGGGGTGTAATGAAAAAAAAAAAAAAACCAAGTCCAAGTTTGATAGTGCTGGGCGTGAGGGGGTGTATTGGGAAAAGAAACCCAAGTCCTACATTGGCTAGAGATATTGTCTGAAAAGAGTTTATAAGTGGGGAGCAATCCTCACCTCTTGAGCTAGCTTTTGAGGTTGAGTTAGGCTCGAAACCACTTTCTAAGAATCATCAATCATATACTCATACTTCACTACTTAGAACCTTTCTCTTAAATTTTCACAAATATTTTCTTTTGATAAAAATAATTATAAGAAATAAATTTTCTTTACTACTAGTGATTCCACTAGTAATACCTTTTATGGGAGTTGATGAAAAGGTATTGAAGCAAAGAAATATTTCCATATAATTTTTATTGACTTGGAAAAAACATATGGTCAAGTGCCAAGAGAAGTGTTATGAAAGACTTTTGAAAATAAAGGTGCTCGTGTGGCTTATATCTGGGCTATACAAGACATACATGATGGAAAAACTGCTAGTGTGAAAACTATAGGAAGCAAGACTAAGGACTTCCTTTTTGGGATAGGATTACATCAAGACTCAACCTTAAGTTGTTACTTGTTTAATCTAGTATTGGATGTGCTTAACATACAAAAGATTATCTTCAATTGCACTTTTTTTGTGAATGATATAGTTTTGATTGAAGAATCAATGGAAACAGTTAACTCTAAAACTTTGGGGATGGTTAAAATGGAGAAAGGCATAAGAGATTAATTGTGATTGCAAAGTACCTACCAAGCTTAAAAGAAAGTTTTACCGTACTACATGTCCTTCAGTAGTGAATGTTGGGGTTTAGACGAAAAGAGAAAAAAGTGTGGATAGCAAAAAAATGAAAATGTTAAGATGAATATGTGACCATATAAAAGAACAGGATACAAAATAATTGTATATGAGGAGATATTGGTGTGACACCAATTGAATTTTTTTTTTTACTAAAAATCAGTTAAGGTGGCTTAGACACGTACAAAGAAAACCACTAGATGTACTAATGAGGAGAGTAGATTGCATCGATTTTAGTCCCGTAAAAAATTGGATAGAGAAACCAAGAAAGAAATAGTGAAAATTGTTAAAAAAGGATCTCATAGTGAATAAGAGGAGTGCTAGTAACAAACTCTCTAACATACTCTTTCTAACACACACTCTACTCTACCATTAGTTAAAAATTTATTAAAAACTACAAAATCAGGAGAGAGAACTGTTAAATAATAAGTTGGACTCACAAATTGTGATTTCCAATAAATTGAGTGTGTTGCTAGCATTCTTCGGTGAATAATATCTATGAAAATTTGGTCTTTTAACTAAGTCCAATGTCATTGTGTGATCTATATAGCCAACCTCATCTAATGGGTTAAGGCTTTTGTTGTTGCTGTAGCTTGTATTACTAGTGACTCCACCAAAACCATAGCGAATTCACGAGTCCACCAACATATACACTTCAAAACATTGTAGGAAAAGAAAGAGATCCTCGTTATACTTATTTAAGTAATTGAAACTTATCCAAAGAAAGAAAGCAGTACAAGCCTGGCTCAAAATGTCAATTTCCTTTTATCATTCAAACAAAAATTTATGCACTATAAGAGTGTGAGGAAAGTAAGATTTAATGGCAAGGTGGCTCAAAATGACTTCGAATAATGATCCATTTCCAACAGTACTCCATCAATGTTTAAATGTATAACAAGTCACATAAACAACTGTAACAGCTTGAATTTAAAAAAAAGAAAAAGAAGTAAGGACTTTGCAAAACTCAACCGAGGATACAAATATCTCGGAAAGCTTACCTGGATTGAACATCTTCCTTGCCCCTTATCCTTTTCAAGACACAGGAAATACCAGCATTCACTCCCGTCATCACAGCAAAGTTGCGAGCCTGAACGAAAGGACCTCCAGCAAGAGCCTATATAATATATTAACTAAATAAAACCTTACACACAAGCATAGAATAAAAATCAAAATAACAAAATCTCGCAACCAGCGAAGAAAATATTGCCATGTTCCATATATAAACAAGAAACCCTAAGATTTTCCACTCACATATCAATTAAACTTAGCTTAATAATAATAATAATAATAATAATAATATAGATGAAGTGTAGACTACCTGAGCTTGCTTAAGAGAGGCCATGGCTTGAGGGTTGAGAGAGGCGTTAGGCGGAGGGGTGGGAAAAGTGGAGGAGGCGTCGGCGGTGAGGGTGCCCATGAAGGCGCCGATGGCAGCGCCCTGGGCGGCGCTGGTGGTGGTGACGACGGCGGCCTCGACGGGGAGAGACTGCTTGGAGAGCCAGAGCCTGAAGCCATTCTCCAACTCCTTGAAGCGCGCTTGGAGTTGCTCTATGGGGTTCTGACTCTGAGGCGCCACCATTATTCCCTGCTTCCCTTGTTCCATTCCAAGGATATTATTTCGTTTTGATAACGTTGTCTTCTATGTTTCCCCCTTTTTATACGTATCAAATTACCTACGCAATACGCTGTCCGTCGCCCTATCCCACTGTGAGCGCTGCCCCTTTTGTAATTTCCACACACACCCAACTACCCTCCTACTTAATCTTCATACGCTCCTAAATCAATACAATAGTGCGCACAAACATCATTTTGTTATTACTTTATTTTTCAGGAACAAAATACATTATACACTTATCTTACGCTCTAAAATTGTTTTATATTATTACTATCTTATTATTAACCTTTTTTTTAATAAATATATTAAAAATAAAATTAATTAATGTTTTCTTATTTTTTAAATAATAAATTATGTAAATAAACAGTAACTCATAGAATAACAATTATTTTAAAATGAAATAATGTGTACTCAATAAAACACACAAGTTGTTATATTTTTAACTAACATGCTTAGTATAGATACATAGGATAATATAAATATCATGATTGGCTTATAAAATAAGACATTTGCACGTGGATGGAAATTAAGCCGCCGAGTAAATCATTTATTTATTAAATTAAATTCTGAACGAACATTTTAAGTCCAGTAATCATTTTATCTAAACAAATTATTATAAAAAAAATTGCTAATAGATACCATATCACGCGATAATATTGGAATAACTTCATTTTCTACTTAAAATATTTTTTTTAACAAAAAATATAACAAATAAACAGTATAATTACATTGGTTTGGTAACTTTGGTTGACAAAATTTGTGCTAAAACACTTAAATATATTTATTTTATACACTATCAATGCTTTGTCGCGATTACTTTTTTTTAATCTAAATTAATAATTCAATGATTCAGGAAAATGTTAAGCAAAATTAACTCCTAATATTTTATTTGATTTAGACTATTATATGCGTGGTCTAATCGTCTTATTATTTTTTGGCAAATACGTCTTATTATTGATCTAGTTTGGGTTATTCTTGATTTAAATACAATTGAACTTTTACAAAACTAAATTTAAATGATATCGGATAACCTTTAATTACTTCTTTATTGGAGTACTGATTACTCGTTTATTTCAAATTAGATAATGCATTTTATGTTCTGTGATTTTTAAATTTGTTGACTACTCTTCACTGCATTTATTTTTTTCTTATTTTATGCTTTAAAATATTTGTCTCCCTTTGACAAATGTAGTTGTTTCAATTATTCATTTTCTTTTGTAAAAAAAACATATTTTCTTAGACAACTTATTTCTAATTCTTTGAGTAATAAATTTTAAGCACCAATCTTTGTGGTTGGAATCCATTGACTTTGACTAATTCAAAGTTTTTTTTTTTTTTGAAATTTTCCATCTCATGAAATCTAAGTTTATTTTTTATTAATATTCTATTATTTGAGTATTCATTTATTTATATTTTTCTTCTTTCTCATCAAAACATAATTTTTAGTTTTGTGAGTCATTTTTAACCTAAGATCTCTATGTGAAACAATCTTACTTGCATTCATTATTCATTTTTATTTAAGAACTTCATAAATATGTAATTTTTCTAACTCAATATCTTAAAAATATATTAAATAGGTCTTATCTTAAATAAAAATGACTTCAAATTCTACTTATGGATAAGTATTTATACAAACATTTATTTTGAATGTAAAATCTACTATAATTGTAATACTAAATATCTCTTACCTTAAATAAAAATTAGTTTATTTTTTTGTTTATGGATCTACAACAATTGTTATCTTTTTAAGGTTTGATCATTCATAAAATGTCTTGCATATTTTTTAAGCAACTCACCATTTGTACTTGTTATTGTATAAGTAAAAGTGAAAAGATTAAAATATCGTTCTCTAAAACAAAGACTCACCCAATAGGATGATTTGGATTAGTGTCAAATTTGTTGTTTTCAAATGTAATTAATAAATAACACATTCACCTAAAATAAAGTTGAGATAGTTTTAATTCAATTTAAAAATATTTTCATTCATTTTTTTAAACAAAAAAATTTGTAACTTTATTTTTTTAGTTTTAAAAGAACACTATCATTATATTTGATAATGATCATTATTGTTTTCACTACTATTACAATTACTCGCATTAATATCTCAACCACCAACACCATGATCATTATCATTATTTACATGATTGTTGTTTCCCTTACTATTGTACTATCATTATGTCACCATTTTTTACATTCCACGCTATTATTGTTGCCACTATTACTTATAAATTGAATTTACTTTAAATTTAAAAATTAATTTTTAAAACTAAAAAAATAAAAAATTGATTTTTATTTTTAAAATTTACAACTAAAAATTAATAAAGAGGGATCCTAATATTTAAGAGTATTTTTATTTTAAGACTATTTATTTTTACATTTTTTACTGATTTTGTTAATAATTAATATACGTCGCAAAACCTAATTAATCACTCTCTTTCCGACCACATTCTATAAGGTTTGAAATTTGTTTCAATTACTATTTGTACCAACTATATATTTAAGTCTTATTAATTATTATTTTTTAGTATGTTCTATTTAAAAATGATAATTATACCTAAATTATTTAAAATATTTTTATAATATTATTCAGTAAAAAATTATTGATTTTATTGTTCATACATAATTTGTTTTCTCTATTTAAAATAATTAAACACTTTTAACTTATTTAAATTTTTTAATAAAAAATAATTTATATTTATATCTTATATTAAATAAGAAGATTTTAAACTAAATAAGTTAACATTTTATATTTATTAAATAATTTTCAATTTGAGTATATTAATTTAAAAAATAAATAAAATTTTAACTAAGAATAAACAAGAAAAGAGAGACCCTATAGTGTAATTGATTTGTTGTCGTGAAAAGAGGTGTTGTTGGGAATTAGGAGAAGCATAACAAATCGGGACTCAGGTTGCGCCCGAAAGAAAGTTCCCGCTCTAGGTAGGTAGCAGCAGTAGCATAGCAGCAGTGAAGGTATGTATGTAGCATAGCATTTCTTCCTTCCACATTTCAGATTTAATCTTACTTAGCTGATTTCCCCTTTTCTCGAGACTCGATAAGATCGTGCCTACAACATGCTCGATCATTTGCCTCACTGAAAATGGTTACTTAACAACCGTTTTTCTTTCAGCATTCATCGCTGAAAATGAGCAGTTCAAGGGAGAGCTCCCCGGATTGGTTGCGTTCTTTTCAGGTATAACTTTATGCCCCATTCAATTCGCTTACCAGCTTCCCCCCCTTTTTTTTTCTGTATACTTCTATGATTCATCATTTTTGTTTTTCTCTGCTATCGTCAAACTGCTTTCTTCCTATCTTCTTACATCTTTGTCTGTTGAACAAAAAAAACTTTGTATTGTTGACTAGGTGCCGAGCCATTCGTCGTTGATACTGTCCTCTGATTCTGGCTCTTTACGCGATGGTGGATCTTCAAACGAGGATAAAACTGATGATGAAGAGCCATCCAGGTTTCAAAAAGTCACCAAGAGCAAGAGAAAGACATCCGAAGCAGCTAGTCCTAAAGTAGAAGATCAAACACCATCCAAAAGAAATAAATCAAACAAGCAAAAGGCTAAAGCAGGTGCACTTGAGATTTGATTTGTGCTTTGGAGTTCTCTCAAGATAGTCAATGGAATAGATATAGGTTTTATGGTCAAGGAGATGAGTAATGTAATATCTGCTTATGTATAATAAAAATAAACAATTTACATGTAGTTTAAGGTTTTTAGGAAAAAAAAAATTTAACAGGAGTGCTTGGATGTGAAAGTCATTTTTAATTTTTCATTCAATTGTCATTCTGGCATTTGTTGTTATGATCCAGGAAACAATGAGGAAAAGAAGAAAGTGAATGAATCAAATGTGGACAAGCATGCAGAGTATAAAGTAAGAGCCTTGTCATCTCCTCCATAATTGTCAGGGTGTGTTCACAGATTTAGAAGAAGAAAGAAATACATTTCTGTGCTTTACCATATTTTCTGTATATTGACTTGTGACTCCATCCTTGAACATTTACATAGAGGCTTCTGATGAATCAAGAGTTCTCACCCAGTTTAATTGTTTTTCTTAATGTGTTGATTGTCTTCTATCATAAAAGCAGTGTTTGGCCTGCTACTTATTTCACGATTACTGTTAATATGAACTGTTTTTACACAGGAATCTATTCATTCAATTTGGACACTATCATCAGATTCCGAGTCATTCCATGATCATAGCCCAAAAAGGGAAGATCATATTGATCAGGTGGAAACCTTGCAGCCCCTAATATCGGGTGAAGGAGAATGTGGGGATGGTGTTCTTGGTAATGATGGAAAGTCTCCATCCAAAAAGGGTTCAAAAGAGAAGTCTTCACAAAAACAAATAGATGTAGAAGGTCATACACCAGTTAAAGGGAAGAAAATAAAGGCCAGTGCAAAGGGAAAAGGTAGTGGTGATGCGAAAGTTGAAGAGGAAGAAACTTGTGAAAAGCTTGCTGAACCAAATGTAAGAATGGTTAAGGTTATAATGATTGCCTAAAAATGTTTCAAAGCATTCCCATTACTTCAAAACGTGAATAAGTAGTAACTATTGAAGGTTACATTGATTTTCTTTCTAGTCTGGCATCCTGACTTGTGCTTGCTTGTAAGTTGCAGGTTTCCCCTGCAAGGTTGCCTTTGATGCTTTCTGAGAAAGTTCATCGTACAAAGGTTAGGTGACAACTGTATGTTATTGATTCCCTTTGCTGTATGTTCTTCTCTATAATTGTAAGGGCCATGTTTTATTGCTGTTATTAGGATGATGTGTAACAGAGTTTCACTTTTGGAAACAAATAAAATTTTGTGAAAAGAAATGTTGCTAGTTTGGTTTCTAGTTTTGTTTTAAGTTGACAGTTGTGTGACACATTGTATCTTTCTGGTAAAATTATGTGTTCTATCTTTAGTATTTATAGTAATTTTCCCCTTCTTTAATCCTTATTCATGAAAAAGGAAATGGGTTTGACAGAGAGCTTTTCTGTTTTTGCAGGCACTTATCGAGTGTCAAGGTGATTCTATAGATCTGGGTGGTGATATGGGTGCTGTTGGCCGGATTATAATATCAGATTCGCCATCTGGGGACCAGGAAATGTATTTAGACTTGAAAGGTATGTTACTTTATGTTTTCTGATTAACAATCAAATTGTAAGTCTCTTGTTCTTTATAATTTATAAAGACAAGCACATATATCTTGATCATAACACTGTAGCATGCATATATGCAGAACCATAATACAGCTTAGCTATTTTAGGTGCTATTCTGATTGTTACCTGTTGAGTTTCCAAGAAAATTTGACCTTGCTCCATGTTTTAAAAAGTTGAAATCTCAGACTCATAATCATAAGGCCTTATATATATCAGATAGATATCTTAATTCTTAGGTGGTTTGGGCATGTGGCAAAAAACAGAAGTCCCAGTAAGGACATAGAAGAGATGGAGGGTAGTCGAATCACTAGAGGAAGAGGGAGACTGAGAAAAACCATAGGGAAAACAATTAAGAAGGATTTAGTAGTTAATAATTTGTCTAAAAGCATAATTTCCATTTTCTGAATTATTGATGCAGTACTTTTACTTGATAGTGACAACTTGTATTTGATTGTTCAAATTGTGCTCATCTTTTTCAGGAACAATATACAAAACATCTATAGTTCCTTGCCGGACATTTTGCGTTGTATGTGGTCTGATCTGTATTTAACATCATCACCTTGAAAGTTTTAATTGGGATAGTGGCCTTGTAGCTAGTTGCTTTTTTTATCAAGATATCATATCTTTCAGATATTGCTTTCATATGAGCTTGTTATTTTTTCAGGTTAGCTTTGGGCAGTCAGAGGCAAAGGTCTGTTGGTTATCTAGTATATACTTATTTCCTCTCTTATTCTCTATAATTACTACTTTATTAAGTTAATAAACAGGTTTGTATTTGGCTTAGAGTTTTTTTTTAATTTTTAATTTCTATTTAACATTCTTACTGATCAGTAATTTAGTCAGACTTGATGAGGATTTTGAAAAATATAAGCTGCCATTCTATTTAACTTGTAATTTCTTAGTCAGATTGAAGCCATCATGAATGACTTCATACAGCTGAAGCCACAGTCTAACGTGTATGAAGCTGAAACTATGGTTGAAGGTTAGTTGCATCTACCAACAACTAATTGGTGCTTTTATTTTACGATAGTGTTGCCTTTATATCCTGCACAAATTCCTTTCCTCACATCTATTCATTTCATCTGAGAAGGGACACTGGATGGTTTCTTCTTTGATTCGGATGAGGAGGCTGGCAAGATGCAGAAATCAACCCACCAAACTGATCAAAATGAGAATGCTGAGGAACAAGCTAATGGTAAATCCAAAGGGAAGGCTGACAAAACATCAGTAAGTTTCCGAATAGTCATTCTTGGTTTTAGATTTCTCCTCAGTGAATGAAAAATGCTGGTGCATGCATACTTAATTGTTGAAAATCTGGTTGCAGGGTGCTGAAAAGAAAAGAGGTAGAAGTACAGGAGGGAAACCACAAGGAAAGATAGCAAAGAAAAAAACTCCAGGTTCCAAAAGGGCAAAGACCAAGAAATGAGTGAAAGAAGATCTCTGTAATTTCTTTTATATGCCATGAACCAATATAACTCAATCGTTGGATTAAAAGTGGAGTTGGAATTACTTTACCCATGACATAGATGGTGATAGTAGAACAGCTGCTGTTAAGAGTTCTTCTCAAACCCCACACAGAAAAATTGAAAGCTTATGATCTGTCAAATGAGTTATCACAAATTCCTTCTTATTATGTTAATCATTTTCAGGTGTGTTTCAATATTACTCATTGCAGTTTTTTTTCCAGTGAATATTATTTGTTATCTTTTCTTATAATTGATCTGCATTAACCAGCTATTATCATCTAGAAGGGCCACTTTATTCATTAAATATCCACAGAACATGTATAGAATTTGAAAGAATGAATTTGAGGATTCATATATTCCTGGTTACATTGCATAGGACTAGTTGTTTCCTTGGTAACTTATTTTGCAAGATTTACAAGTTATCTCGAGGATAGTGAGTAGACTGAAATTATGACTGGGTGTTGTTTAGATGATATCCATTAGTTCTTAATAAGCCCTTTAGGAGCTTTAGAAGAGTGTTTTATGAGTCATTTGTTTGCAGAGGGTTTTTCAAGTGTAATATTTTCTCGGTTCATCATTTCCATCGCTGAGGGACCTTTATTTCTCTCCCCTCCTTTTTCAAAAGCTCTTCTGGAGTTCTTTTCAGATGTTATTTTGTATCACTGGCCATGTCTTACAAATGCCAAGAAAGCAAGAGTGAGAACCAAGAGAAAGATTGGCGCTGGAAAGGGTAATAAAATATTTGATGAGGAAGTGACCTGCTGATGCTTCCGATAGGGCTGTCTAATTGGTGGAGGAGGAGATGCAATATTTGGTTTTTTCATCCTGTGTTGTAATGTAAAATGTCAGTTGTGGTCTTCTGTTTTCTTGAAAGAATAGCAATAAATTGAAAGGGAAAGGAAACTAATCGAAATTGTGTGAGATGATGTATAGTGTATACCCATTGCTGTTGGGGCAGAAAACAATATTGTATTCGTAAGCTTTGCAAGTGAAAGTGCTGGTGCCATCATCAAATGCGTAGCTATAAGCTCTTGGACAAGCCTTTTTGAAAAGGGTTGAATAAGAGGAAGGCTGACATGTATTTGGATTGGCGAATTCTCCACTGCAGCAATACTTGTCCAACTTGAATGCCTCGCAAGCACTCCTACACCCAACTACCCCTTGGTTTTGATCGCTTCCTACTACTTGAAGTTCTTTGGGGCAACCTATACCATTGCATTTTTTATTGTATTTGAGGTACCCTTGTGATTCTTCTGTCATTTAAATACCTAATTACTTATGATAAAGTTGTACCTTAAACTCTTACCTCTGTTAATATCAGTAATACAACCTGTGGCATTACAGGCACCATCATATACACCTCGTGGTAGAGCGAGTATTGGCAAATTGTAGCCATCTACCATGCTGACGTCATAGAAATCTTGTCCATTGCCTGCGCCAAGTGTTATCTCAAACAGTGATGTAGGAGGAGCAGCACCATTTCCATCACATTCCAGCCTTCCCCCACAGTCACCTGTTTGGCATTTGCCAGCTCCTGTTGCATCAAATTTGCAACCTGTCCTTGCCCATATCCGCCCTGACCATCCTGGAACAGTTGTAAGATTGACGCTTTGGCTCATGTCTAGCCGGAAACCGGTTGTTGCAAGTGGAGGACTCCCTGAACCTGAAAGTATACCAGGCCATATAGTATGTGGGCAGTTGTTGCTTATGGTGAATGTGTAAGAGAAAGAGCAAGAGAAGAATGCAAAGAGAATGATCAAACTGGTAAGCTTCCTGGATGGATTTGTTGGCATTTTAAGGATTATAGTTGGTAATGAAGGTTGAGCCTTAGAAGCTATAGATGGATTGATTTTGATGGCCAAGGGAATGGACAATGCCCCTAAGATCTGTAATTTATACTATTCTGAAGGAGGGAGCTGTGTGCCAAATCAGTTATGCATTACAAACCGTAACCGTTGCTTTCATGAAATCCTCAGCCGCAAGACCAGCTTTATGGGTTTAGTATTTCTTTTGTTGTGGATGGCCTCATTCAGAAGCAATTCTTTGCTTTTGCTATTGCATGGGAAGTTGTACATATCTGGAATTCTTTGTGACCTCCTGACCGGAGAAATCCTAAATTTCTTCAAAGAATCGTATCAGAAAATCTCAGATTACATTGTACCGTGTAAGAAGTTGCGTGGGATTATTATAAAAAAGGGACACGGATTCCTCCTATACAGAGTAAACTAGACTAGGCGTTAGAGGGAAACGTGTAGTGGTTCACCTTGAGTAGACACCCCTCTAGACCGAGCAGGGAGCATCAGACCATTGGCGTGTCACTATGTGAACTTTGGAGGAAGCAAAAGCAGAACTTTTCAACGGTAAAATTCACCACAACCTCCCTCGAGTATGCTAGTTATCCATGGCGTAGACTACTGCTGCAAGAGACTATTTAATATTTTATTAAATAAATTTAACATAGAATATATATTTTTAAAATATAAAGTATAAAATTATATAATTATAAATGTCTGATTTATTTAAATTTTGGTGTGCATAATTATTGAATGAATATCAAAACATTCAATGGTTTGATAAATAAAATATGTATAGAATTAATAAAAGAAAATAAAAGATAAAAATGAAAAGTAATTATTTTGAATTATTTTTACAGTAATGGATCTTTCAACTAAATGTAAACTTGTTTATCACTTGATCCACACACTTTGAGTACCATTTATATTAAAAGAATTTTTAACATAACTTATTAAAACAAAATTAATTCTACATGAATAAGTATGAATGCCCCTCTTAGGCTCTTCTCGTTATTTTTTTTTATTATGGTGAATGTAGAGTTTTCTTTCTGAGTATTATAACTTATTAAAACCCGTTGATATAACTCTTTTAACGTGGACAGTGCACTAAGTATAAAGTAATAGCTGTAGATTAGACAATTACCAGTTAAATTTTTATTAATTTCACGATTCATTATATAGTGCATATATTTTCAATGGTTAATTTTTTTAATGAATGGCGGGTTGTTTATCACTCCATAATTTACCATTTAAAATGCATCTTACACTTTATAAAAAGCCGAATCTCCAGAGAAAGGTAATGGCGAAATGGAAATGATTTGCCAACCAATCAGGTACCACATTGCTTTCACGATAAGTTCTTCATCTGCCACTGCCAAGGCTTCAAGAATTCATGAATTTGGGAAAGCAATGATGCGAAATTGGATAGCAAGTTAGTTACCACGAAATCCACAGCACAGTATAAATCAGTTTCCAACCATAATTTGTCTAACTACCATACGGTGATACCTTTAGTCAGAAATTTTGATGTTATGAAGTGAAATTTACACTTCAGAGAGAAATGTGAAGACGACTTATTTTATGAACATATCAAAATAATAAATTCATACTTTGTTATGGTGTACACGTGTATTTTATCCAAAATCAATAAATAAGTATAAAATCAAAAGATACGTATTGATTTTCTTATTAATGGTTAAAACCCTCACTTTTTGTTGAAAACAAGTTCACAAAGGAGACCAATCTAAAAATTCTATACCATCCCCTAGATATTTATTTATTTTCAACTAGTTTTCCTTCCAGGAGGCTTGTTAGAATAAAAAACAAGTTCGCGTAATAAAAGTGCTTTAAGAGAGAATTCAAAAACAAACATGAACTTTGAATAGCTACATAGAACTTGACTATTCGGAATTTCATTAATGAACTTTTATAAGGTGATACAAAATGTCAAAAGAACAAGAAAAGAAGATAGATATGCTTACAAACCTCTGGCATTTATATATTAGGATACAAATTTAAATCTGCCTAAAAACAAAAGATATGCTTACAAACTGGCAAAATACATTATCAAGGCTGAGCTGGAGAGTTTACTTTCATAGTTATTCAAGACTTATCCTCCAATACAGAGGGAAGTATACTCAGATTAGACTGATAGACAGTGCTGTAAGTATCCCAGGACAGGTCACTTTTATTTGTTCAATCAATGCCACTCTTCACAGGTAAGAGATGATACAGTGGAAGACAAACTCATCTGGTCTTGTACTTCAAAGTTCAAACAATGTTGAAATTGAGTATACAAACTTTCAGTTTTCCCTTGTGTCTTCATCCACCAAAACTTGTTGAGAGCATCATAACTGTCCTTTCCTCAACTATTACATCCTCTCCAGACCAGCTGCTTACATAAATGTTGGAATTGTTGTCTAAACTTCAGCACAGGTAGTTAAGCTTGTACCTACAAGAAAACAAGAAGCCGAGTATCAATATTTCCATCTTCCAGCATAGAACAATTCCATATTAAAATGTTATTCAGTATAGCAACACAAATGTTTTGAATGCTCCTTGGTAGCACATGCTTCAAAACCTGCACAAGTTACATTAAACTCAAGAGAGCCAGCCATCAGTCAACTCATGAAATAAATAAGATAATAAAAAGATGAATTAATGGAAATGTGAACTATCATCTCTGTTGAGTCTGCAAAAGAACAAGAAATTAGGCAGCAAAATTAAAAATTAGTTTTCACATGCACGACAACTTTGTCCATGTGAGGAACCGGAGAGAACCTGAGCTTACAGAAGTCAAGGCAATTGACATAACCCTGAATGGGGTTATCAGCCTAAGGGATAAGATTGATAATCATGTGCTGTTCTAATGGAATTGAGGGAAATAAAAGGATTAAAATAATACAACTCAATAGCAGTAGTTTTAATGAGTAGACTAAAACTCGAATTGCACTGCCCTGCGATTACAGCAACACTAGAAACTTAACAGCTGGCTAGAAAAGGGTTAACATTTAAGTACATCATCAATACATGGTACACCATTCAGAACCAGCTACAACAGTCTGCTTCTCACCAAGGTTAGCAAGAAACTGAAGTCAATTTAGATTTCATAACCATCCGAATACTAAATAGAGCCTGCTCAAATCCCCATTCAACAGTCAAGCTACATTAAGCACTACATTACATAAATACTAGAAATATAAGGAGTTCCTACAATAGTTGAACATACATGCCCACCAATAAGTAGTCCATAATTGTTCAAGTTCTGTTATTCATACTCAGATGATAGAAAAAGGGGGAAAAAAGGACAAGTGAAATGATAAAGAGTTTTTTCCAGTTATATAATATATATCTAGCTCATATCCATGCCATCTCCAACTTGGCTGCAGATAGGACTGACAGCAGAGAATGATCTCTCAAAGGGAGAAGGATGGATTTGGGCATCCCGTCTACGCTTAAAACCACAGCTATCAGTGGGCGAATTGTCTGCATCATGCTTTCTTCGAACACCTCTCACCGCCTGTTCCTCTGCCGGTGTAAGGGGGAAAATTTGACCACTAGCTCGACAAAGGGAGCTATGGTTGTCATACAGAATTCTCTGGTTACAGTTTTTATCACAGATGTGAGTCAGCCCAGTTAGCTTGCAGCGATACATGTTTCCACAAACATGTTCATTTTGACATTTCCAGTCGCATTTGTGACCAGGAATCGGACCATCTCGGCCCAAAATACTTGACAGAAAAATAACATTTGCAGGACCTGCAACCATAGATTTGCCATATACCTCCATTCCTTCTGTCAACACAGCAACTCCTAAGTAATCTTAACACACTCCAACTTCAAGGCCTTTGCCTGAATTCTCTGCATGGCCCACCACAACAACACAGATTCAGTCAAACTCAACAAAATTCATCTGCTAGCTACAAAGATATATAACAACTGACACGCTCTATATTCTATAACCAACCACCCTTAACTGGTTTAAGGTTTTCTTCTAAAAAGGGTCTCTCAATAATATCTTATTCCCATGCACAAAATGTCCAAAACATTTGTTAAACGAAAAGACCCAACAGAACGGGAACCCGCCACAAGGGTTAACGCCGTTGACCAACCATAGACAGAAATGATCACAAAACGCAAATCTGGAAACAAATTCATAAAGACTGGACAAAATTATATCCAACGGCTCCATCTACCTTTCACAAACCGTATCAACACAAACGGCGTTTATTCTAGGCTCAAACAAACACTCACATGCGACAGATCTAAACCAAGGCCAAGTGGGATTTTCAAAACAACCGACAACACGACAACTAACACACGCGCTTTGTCAACAATCAATCGCCAAAATTCTGAGTGATATTTTCCGTCCCAGAAAACCATAAATCAAAATATCTTTACACGTACATGCTACGCACTTAAATATTACACCATAATAATATTAATAATTATTATTATAATTAAAAGAGAATTTAGAATCACAACATACCCAACAAGAGAAAACGAAGGAAAATTAACTCACACGGTCTTCAGCTAAGTGAAGCAACACGGATAGAGTCTTCGTCCTTCTCAGTACCTACAAAAAGAAACCAACAAAAAAGAAAAGAAAAAGCTTTCTCTCTCTCTAACTCTCACCGCGGAACCTTAGCCAAGAAAGTTAAATTAAACAAGGAAAGAAGCGGAAGGAGTGGGGTATTTATAGGAATTTGGCGCTGAATGCTCATGCTGGTGACTTTACACTTGTGGGGTTGACGCACCCACATAGGACAAAACACACGCAAATCAAAATGCAAACCAAATGCACAGCAAATTTCGCCCAAATGTAATTTCACCCCCACTTCACCTACAATTTTGGATAAAGCTACCGGATCCAACGCTCATTCTTAACCCATCATACGAATGAAACAGGTTTTAATTTAATTTAATTTAGCTTTATGGCTTGCTTGTCACGTGCACCCAACGGTTCTATTCTCTCTCTCATAGTGGCTTATCTTTCACACTTTTAACGTTTCAATTTGCTAAACCAAAGGGATTAAGAGGAGAGAGCCGCGGAGACCTCATCCTCCTATTGACACTTGACACGTGTAAGCACCACCGTCCTCCCCGGCTCCTTATTCCGTATTGGTCCTTCGGGCTTCTTTCATGGGCCAAGCCCATTACCCAAATTCTACCCATCGGACCTTCTCTAGGGTTTGCAGCAGCTTTTCAATTTACCTCCCTCCCTTTCTCTGAGGTCTGAAATTTTAATCGATGCAAGAAGATTTGCCTTTTCAATCTGTTTCTGTTTATTTTATTTAGTAATAAGGTTTTATGCTAGCTAGATTGAAGGAAACGAAATGTTTAACGGATGAAACTTTTCTACTTCTTTCAATTCAACACCTCCTTCATGTTTTCACCACATGATTCATTCTTTTGATAACTTTGAACAATTTTCTTTTACTGCTTTGATTTTTCTTAGATCCTAGCTACTGATAATTGAAGGGAACACGTCTCTGTTGTAATCAAATGTCACGTGTAAGGGAACAGGATGAAGAGAGTGAAATGAGATGCATTTGGTTTTAGAACAATAAGTTGTGTAGCGCCGTAATTACAAAAACACGTAATTCACACCTTAAAGTGAATTAAAAAAAAGTGCGAGTAATTGACACACACTAGAGAGCAGAGATATAATATAATATAATAGCCTTCATTCCGAGTTTTCGGTTGCTCAATTCGACGTGGGACTAACATCATTTTATTTGATCTTAGACCCTCTGGGTAGAATAACATCATTGCATGCTTAGATGAGCAAGATGTAGTGTAGTGGTTAATTGTTCATTCATTGACAACCCCAACTTTCTCAGCCATCAAGCATTTGAACTTTGAAGCAAAGAACGCTATTTATTATGTTCGCATTACTTCAGCCTGTGCTGATGGTCACCCCCTACTGTCCTACACCAAGAAAAGAAGATAAATTCATTTCATTTTAAGCCATCCATGGCCCTGGAAAGATAGTATTTTAGTCTCTTATGTTTCTAATCATTGATGCCAGCTTCTTGCTTGATAACTTTCAAGTTTGTTTGCCTTTCTTTGTACTATGATTGTTTCTTGTGTAACCAAAAAAGGAGGATTAAATATGCTTCTTAAAATTTGTCATTGATTTGGTTAAACACAGTTGAGAAAACATTTATTTATGTCAAAATGAATCTCTGCATGAATAAGAATTTTCTTAAGTGGTACTTCAATCTTAATAACCATTACAGAGAAGAAGAACCCAGAAAGGGTAGTCTAGCCAGGCAAGCATCCTTATCAATGTACCCAGACAATCAAGAACAAAGCTCACGACTTGTGTTGGGTGCCTGCCTTAGACTTCTCTTTCGCTTTTTTTTTTATGGAACATCCATCCACTTCTTTCATTTTTATTTCCACCTTATTTTCTTATATATTATTTTTATTTTATTCATTGATGTGATAAGAAAATTCTTCTTTTATCTCTCTTCTTTATTATTCAAATCCATTGTTTTCTTTCTTTACTTTTTCTTTTTTTTTTTTCTCTCTTTTTTACTTATCTCTCATTTTTACTCCATTTAGAGTCTATGTTTATCATGACTCTTACACTCTATTTTAAACGTGAAAAGAAAGTGAAACGGCTATCGTGGGAAAAAAATAAATACAAAATCAAATCTTTCTATTATTTAGTATTACTTCAAGAATGAAACATAAAAAAAAAAGATCCAATATTTTTTTAATCTCTTATTTTGGATGGAGGCAAGAAAACTTATTTTATTTAGTAAAAATACTAAATTATTTTTATTTTTTAATAACTTTTATTAAAGATTCTTATATAATTTTATATACATTTTTTTAATGCTACAGACTAAAAAAATATTTATCTTTCTTGTACTAAATAACCTAAAATTAACCTCATTATATGTCCCTTTTTTCTTCCTCCAATTTTCTTTCCTTTTTCACTTTCTTTCTGATTTCCTATGTTTTCTTCTTGCTTTGTATGGGTTCCACGCTTTACTTTATTTTCATCTTAGTGTGTGGATGGGCTGGATTAATCATTGAAAGTCCTGAAGCCCAAGAGCAACTGGATCAGCATCACGATCATATCAATGTGGAAGTTCAAAGTACAAATTTAGAATCAGTTTCTTAGATGTAGAAAGTTTTATCTTGACTAAATCAAACATAGACTACCAAAGGATTGCACCTGGGAATATATTGTAAGATGTAGAAATGGCATTCAAATTTGTGAGGTGAATATTAGATTTAAGCATTAAGAAAGCAAAATTAGATTGATGAGAACAAGGATGATTGACAACAAGAATATCTGAAAACTAACAAAATCTTCCATCTCCTGGAAGGCATCTTACCATATATTTTCAGACCAACCAACTTTCTGCCTTTCATTATATCATCGATTAATCATTATGATTTAATTTGGTACACTGCGAAATCGCTTTGCTAAAAGGAATATCTTGACTCGGAAAGTCAAACTAAAGGTTGATAATGGGTAAATAAGAATTATTGAGGAGATATTATTCGTACTATAATTTTTATAAAAAAATAAGTTATGCACTAATCGTTATAGGGTGATGTAATTATAATTTATAATATATAATAAGTTTATAAATTTTTATAATAATTATTTTAAAGTTATATTAATAATTATTTATAACTAAATAACTATATAAAATTATTTTACATAACTAATATATAACCATTAAATTTTTTATAACATTATTTTTTACATTTTTTTATCTTCCATTATCACATTAATCATTTTATCATATAATTTTTCCCTCTCCCTTATTTACAAAATATCACGTAGATACAATTTATTGGAGAGATAACCTTATTTACAAAATATCACGTAGATACAATTTATTGGAGAGATATTATTTATATTATTATGTTTATAATATTACTCTTAGTTTTATCTTCTTCTATCACATCAATCATTTTATCATATTTTTTTCTCTTCTTATTTTTCTTTTTTTCACAAAAATAATATATAAATACAGTTTCTCATTACTCATTATTGAATTACTCAACAAGAAAAATACACAAATATATCTTAAAATAAATTTATTTTTTTAAATTAATTTCCGTAAAGCATTATCTAATAAGATAGTCATTTAACCCACAAAATGTGGTGATTCATCCTCTTCTCATTCAATCATAGTTGTCAAAATCATAATCATACCTTTTTTTCTTAAGTATCTCCATATGCTCTTTTTAGGTAGGTTATCAGACTAATGCTCGGTTGATGATATTGTTACACTTAAAGTTCCTCACCCTTCTCTAAAGATGCATTTTATGGGAATTGAATTGAATTGAAGTCTCTTGTATTATTAACTAAGTGAGTGTTTACTTAATTCTACCATCATTGTTTGACCATGAGTGAGTTTTTTTACAATAAAATTTAAATTTCAAATTGTATACAAACTAGTCAATCTTCTACTACTAACTAGGCCTACCCTACTATCAATTGTGTGGATTAATGACAAAGTTGTTTCAACTTAACTAATAAGTTTAATTTCAAGTTCTACATATCCAGTTGTATCAAATGTTCGAAAAAGATTATCACTCAGTGGTTATACTACCAAAAAAATTAATCACATCTATCCTAATATACTTAAACAAAATTTTCTTATAACAACAAATATTTGTCATTGCTTAAAAAAAAACTAGGCCCATCCTAACTTTCCATGGGTCATGAATTTTTTGGCACTTTTATATAGATCAAATCAGCTGTCAAGTGCAAGGAAGGATACAAGGAATAACAATAATCAAGCTATTGTATTATATACAAGGTTTTCTTCTAACTGTATGAGGCAGAGCATCTCTAGTTATAGAAATATAAAATGATCATCTGTACTACATAAGCTATAAACTACTATAAGCATCAGATAGAATCTCCAAGGTGACAGATACCTTGGTGTTTCAGTCAAAATTGCATCTCAATAACCATCCATATATTGTTTTTGTAATTAATTGTATTGAAACAAGATACCGCCTTATAAACATAGAAGTTTGTTTATTGTTTGTATTTACTTGACATGATCCTAAATCATCAATATATTGTGTATAACATCAAAATTTCAGTACTTTTCATTTTAATATGATATTTGGCAGCATTCATTCATGCGTACTCTAATCACATATATATAAAGAAATACTAATAATATAATTTTTATTAATTATTTTAATTATATTTTTTATCCTCCTATAACATTTAATCCATAATTTTGGTTTTTCTATATTTTTTATGAACTTTAATCCCCTAATTTTAATATTAAGCAATTTTGATTTGACTATTAGTTGACTATCCATTGATTTTTAGTTGATCATGACGTGATAATTGACTCTAATTCACGTGTGACACTAATATGGATAGATGACGTGGCATAGTAATGTGGCAAAAAGATTTAAGTCAGAAAAAAATGGTAAAAATAATAGAAGACATAAGTATAACCTGTGATCATATGTTTGTTTGTTACTACCTAAACTACTAAATCACTTGGTTTCTTTAAGTTATATGATAAATAATATATTGTATAGGTTAAATTACACTTTTGGTCTCCCTATAATATTTAGTATGTGATTTTGATAGAGAGTTTAAGTTTAAAGGAGAAAGAGATTTCACTAAACTTTTAACTTGATTAACTCGCTTAATTTGTAAAAGCTTTAAGCATTGTCCTTCTATATAAGATGATATGTTATTTATGAAAAAAGGTTTACAAATAATTCAATCTTCCTTATTGTATTTTTCATGTATTTAACAAAAGCTTCAATCAATTTGATATCGATATTATGTTATAATTGATGTTCTTGAAATTATAAAAGATGGGTCAAATGCATATCAAAAAGCTTAAACCAATAATGATTTACATTTGTTAGAGGATTTTGATTTTGCATTGACATTACATTTGATGAAAAATGTTTTGGATATTTCAAATGAATAATCACAGGCATACAAAGGAAAGATAATGAAATCATCAATACTACAAAGTTAGTTAACTCATAATTAAATAGTTACAAACTATAGGATAATAGTTGGGAATCTTTATTGTAGGAAGTAATTTTATTTTGCAACATATATGTCATTAATATTCTTAATATAGAAGATATATTTTTTCTCAAGGCAAGAACACAACATGGAGGGAAAATTCAAGCTATCATAATAGAGTAACATCGTTGTGTTGAATTATTTATATTGTCGAGGTCATGCAACTTCAAGAACTTAGTGATCGTAGACAAATACTTGATTGCTCCTCAATATGACATGTTTGAATTCAACCAATTTGTTATATACTTTTGATAAGTAAGAGTTAATTGAATTTGTGAAGTTTTATCCACATGAATTTTCTTTAATTGATTTAGTGATGCTTGATAATCAACTTGAGACTTCGTCATTGATATGCAAAACAATATTAAATTTACATCTTTGAAAGTAACATATAATCTTTCATAGAAATTAGTTGAAATTAAAAGACATAATTTATTTATTAGTTTATCTTCTTTTGAAAAATAAATTGTGTAATTGAACGAGAGATATATAGATAAATAATTGTCTAATGACTTATTTTAAGAAAGATGTGTTTAATATCATTAATAATAAGCTAATTGTTATGTCTTTATTTAATTAGATACTTTAGAGTATTTAATTTATAAGACCATTATAAGGTAGGTATATAATTTATTTGATTAATGTTATGATTTAAACATTTATGTCTTTATCTTTATGTGTATAGTAATAATTATTATTAATTTATCTAATAAATGTGGCTAAGTTGACTAGACATTAAATTTGTGAAAGAGAATTTAATGCGAAAGAGAATTAAAGTTCAATTTTTATTGAACTCATAATTGAAAAGGGACTATGAGCTTTAAATATCACCAAGTCACATACTGAAGATTAGTTTTATAGTCTGTTAAAAGAATCAAAACTTGTAAAAATACTTAGAAGTCTTATTGATTGAAGTTATTACTGTAGTATGTTATAATTTGATATTGATATTATGTTCTATATAATTGATGTTCTTGTAAATATTCTATTATCACTAATTATAATGGTTACTAAAAATAATAATTGTGAATTGTTTTTTTTTTAATAAATTGCTTCTACAAACTTAAAGTCCTAGATCTGCCATTGTTTACGGAGAAGAAACCTCTTCCCTAAATTCAACCCAAACTTTATTTAACAAATTAAACTAAAATAATTCATAAACAAATAAATTCATTTAATATTATTTTTTTACCCAACAGCGATGGAGTGGTTAAGTGCTTATTTATTTAACTAATACAGTTTTAATTTTATATTCCCAAAGCAGAACAATTTTGCAGTGAACTCCGGTTTAAGAAGATACAAATTGACTATAATTATGTCACCTCGCAAATCAAATCTTGATATTATTTAATTTAGTGTAGACATGAAATGAAAGTCTAATTACTTTTCCACCCTCAAACAGATTAAATATGTAATTTCTGCCGGGAAGGGCCCAACCTAAACGAAATTCTAGAAGAACCACTAACTTGCGCATTTAGAACACATCATTACAAAGTAGGATTCATATATGTTATGCAGTCCTAGGAGCAAATGACTATTTCTCTGAAATTGATGGATAGTTTTTTTTATTCATGATTGCAATTTGTAAAAGAATATTAAGATCAATCATGGTAATTTTTAATCTCTTTTAAGAAAATTAAAATGTTTTTTTTTTTTTATATACACCAGTTAATTTCTGATCACATATTAAAAAAAATCTAGCTTAATATTACTCAAACGAATCACTTATTATTTCGTTGTATGGTAGATTAATTAGATTAAGCATTATAAAATATTATGACTTAGACTATATACTAAGCAAAAGACTGGCTAAATTAAATACGTACGAAGCTGGAAAATAGAAAAAGATATGTTAGTCGTCGCATGTGGGTTGATAGTTGATACAACTACGACAAGTAATTGAAATTGTGGGTGTAAAATACTTGTCGCTAATAAGATTATCTAGCGTTAAGATGCTTATAACATGATCTGGAAAACCATTTACAATCAGTTAAGGTAATTCGATCCATTTTAAGCCTAAACCAAATATATCCTAGTGTGTTTAAATATAGTAGATAGTTTTTGGTAGGTCTACAATTTACTAGTAGTGGACAAGGGATTGTTGCACTCACAACTCAGAAGAAGGACAAATAACGAGAAGTTGAATTTGCAGCCGGCCAGAGAGTGGGCTTGGTCACTCCGTCTTTACCCTATTTGACAAAAGAAAAACGCGATACCAAAACGACAGATATAGGATCATATTTAATCTATTTTTTTATTATCAATTCATAATGACCTATAAAATTTTTCATTCACGCCTTAAAGTTGAACGTTGACAATAGCAATGGACCGGTACTAGTAGTGTTAAATGTTCATCAACTTAAAAGGAGTTTCGCCTTGTAGAAGTAAGGACTATTACCAACTTTGTGGTTGAGTTTCCCACAAAATATTAGGTACCAACAAAATTATGTCTACCACAAATATTCACCACCATAGGATAAGCTTATGGTCATACGTGAAGATTATTCATTATATTCAATCATATACTTTACATTTACCTCATAAATATCTAAAAAATATAAAAAAGAACATATTTTTGGAAGAAAGTTATCTATGTCTACAGTTTTTTCATTAAAAAAAAGTTTTAAAGGTCTGTCTCCAAAGTATTGATTAAAAAAATAAGAACGAAATACTTATGAAAATAATATCATTAATATATATTTATCTTGATTCTTAATGGATTTTTAATATTTTTAAAAACATTTATTAATTTATAAATTAAATATATTTTAATTCCTGCAAATAAAATAAAGTTTATTTTTTATTCTTCCAACGATAAAAGTATCTCTTTTTAATATCTCAATTCATAAGAATGTGTCACATATAGTTCTTACTCTTTATAAAAAAAAAAATTATTTTAAGTCTCTTATTTATAAATTCTTTTTATATATAACACATTTTTATAAATAAGAATTTTAAGAGGCTAAAAAAATATTATGAACTAAAAAGTATGTAACTCTTAATTGATACTGTTTTAAGCAAGATGATATAAGTTCATTAATTTGAGTTGTCCAGCCAAGAAAAGACAGCATCGATTTCTACATTGTAGAGTGATGAGCCAATGTACAGAAAGATCTTTAAGGTCCCCGGCATGATACGAGGTTGTAAGTCCATTGGTCTTGCCGCTACCATAATCAAGCGCAGATTCACATGGATTCATTGGATAATGGCTAAACACAAGAATCACTTCAATTAATTTATTTTAATATCATTAAATAATTACAAATTATAATATGTAATAAGCTTATTAATTTTTTAAAATTATTTTAAAATAATTTCAACGATAATTTTTATTTGATTAATAGTATACATTTTTTCTATTATTTTAAAAGAAATGACTTGTTTAGGTTATTTATAACAATTATTTTATTTTATAAAAAAATTAATTATTTTATAATTTTATTAATTTATTATTTAATAAAAATTTTAATATTAAATAGTAATAATATATAAATAAAAATATGTGCTCATTATATTATACGAGAAATACAAACATTCTGAATTATTACATTTTTATAATTTATTAAATAAAAAAATCATAATTTATTAACTACTATAATAATAAAACTTCAAAATTAATTTTAATTTTCTCAATAACGTTATACATATTTTGAAAATGAATATATAAATAAAAAGTGTTAATAAAAATTCTATAATCAATTTACATAGATGAATTATTTATGAATCATTAATATTAAATTTTATACTTGATTCATTTAAATAATCTGGCTAATCTCGGTCTTGAGTTGTACATGTACACTTTTACTTTTACTTTTACTAGTATGATATAATTTTGATGAATTTTCACAAATGAAATATGTACACATTTAAATTGGCAAGGATAGTGTATAAATATCCTTTTTAATGAATTGTTTAAACAGTTAATGCAAAAGTAAAGTAGGAATCATAATTATTAAAAATCGTCATGTTTTAAAATATCAAGAAAATCCTGAAACTATATGCTGTAAAAATCGTCATGTTTTAAAAGCTATATGAAATTTATAAATTATGAGCTACTAAATATAAAATTACATATTTATATATTTAATTTTAAAATAAAAATAAAAATAAAAATCTAATAATTTATAAATTAGCTTATTTTCATAAATTACTTTAAGTAATTTATAAAATAAAATAAATTCATCTGTTAAACAAGTTTTTTTAATATAAATTGATTTATAAACTAATCAAAGTTATTTATAAATTATTATATTAAGATATTAAACACACTTATAATTAAAATTTCCATCACACACTTTAATGAATATATTAAAGAAAAAGAAACGAAAAGTAAACGATAAAAGTATTCATGTATGGCACAAAATAAAGCAAAGGTATAAAAAATGGATACATAATTTAGATAAAGGTTTAGGGTTTACCAAAAGCGAATAAAAATAAAGAGTCAAGGGATATGGTAAGGGAATGTTTGGTTTTAAAAGTGAAGGGAATAAAAAAAAGGGGAAATAATTTTTAAATTATTTGTGTAAAAAATGAAAAAAATATAAAATAATATAAATATTTTAAATAAAAATATATAATAAATAAGAATATTTTCATCTTAATATCTATGTAAACCTTTTCTTGCTCTTTTTTAATTCGGAATGAGAAGAAAGAATATGAAAGTAGTCTCACTCACTTCTTTTTTTTTTTCATGCCCATCCAAGTTCCAAACTGAGAAAGCATTTTTTCCACCTTTTATTTTCATCATGCATCCTACTTTGAGTATTCTGTTGTACTAACTGAATGCTATTGCTGAGAGTATTAATTGCATTGAAATTAAAGACAAACTAATTTATATTATTATTATTTTGTTAATTATTAATGCTCTACTCACACAACTATATGCCCCCGACGAAACAACAACTCTTTCAAAGGTGGGATTTCCCGATCCCAATTCAGATTTGCCTAATATTCTCATCTAGGTTTAACTCCCCAGGATTTGGGATAAAAATAGAAAGAATAAAAGAAATTAATAATGTTTTATTTTGTTAACAATTAATGTTCTATGTTATTTAAATGAATAAAAATAAAAGAAGAAAGAGGTAGAGATGCTTCTTTCTACTTATTTAGACGAAAGGAGGTGGATACATTTTTTATATTAATTAAAAATATATTTTACTAAATTATCTTTTAACATAAAGTTGTTGTTTTTTTACTTTTTATGTTATAAAAAAGTATTTGATTTTTATGAAATTAAAATAAAAAATAAAAAGAGACATAATTTCCTCCCATTTTATATCAATTTGAAGAAAAAAGAAACCGATGAATCCACATAAAAACTTGTGTTTTTCTTGTTTCTTTTCACAGAAAAAATATGATTTTCAAAACGATAATAACAAATATTATATAAATCGTATTCAAAAATGCGTTAACAGAGAACCGCGCGAGTGCAGGATAGGATAGTAATGCACTTTTGATGATCCAATCCGTTGAGTAGAAAATCTTCTTTAAAATTAAAGAAATAGTTTTGGGGAGAAGAAAACGGCCGTTTCCGCTGAGAAAAAGGAGCTTGCGTAAGCACATGGAATGCTTCTCTGCTTGGCTGCCATGTGCATAGCATTGGAAGGGCAAACTAAACAGTTTTCTACAAAATTGTCGTATTATAGACCCCCCAAGCCCCTTGTTCCTTTATGCTTCCACTTGACTATTGTCCTTAAATTCTTCCCTTACCTCCAATAATAGTCATACAACTCTTCCCCTCTTTGACTCTCACAGAATGGGTAGCACGGAACATGAAGAATTGGGTAGCCAGATACCCGAAAACACAAAAAGTTCATCACCTTTAAGGTACAATTCACCGCTTATTCAGATCGTTCTTATTGGTTTGGTCTGCTTTTGTTGCCCCGGCATGTTCAATGCCCTCTCCGGCATGGGAGGTGGTGGCCAAGTCAACTCCACCGCTTCCAACAACGCCCTCACCGCTCTTTACACCACCTTCGCCGTTTTCGGCATCCTCGGCGGTGGCATCTACAACATCCTGGGACCCCGCCTTACCCTCTTCGCAGGTTGCTCCACCTACGTCCTCTACGCGGGGTCCTTCCTCTACTACAACCATTACCAGCACCAATTATTCGCCATTATCGCCGGCGCCGTTCTCGGAATCGGCGCCGGCCTCTTGTGGGCCGCGCAGGGTGCCATCATGACCTCCTACCCTCCCGAGAATCGCAAAGGCACTTACATTTCCATTTTCTGGAGCATCTTCAACACGGGCGGCGTCATCGGCGGCCTAATTCCTTTCTTTATGAATTACAACCGCGACTCCGGCACCGTCAACGACGGAACCTACATAGGGTTTATGGTTTTTATGTCGGCTGGGACTGTCTTGTCGTTGACAATTCTGCCAGCTGGCAAGGTTGTCCGCGACGACGGAACCAGGTGCACGAACGTGTTGTACTCCAGCGTGAGAACCGAGTCCGTTGAAATTCTGAAGCTGTTCTACAATTGGAAGATGCTCCTCATTGTTCCCGCTGCTTGGTCCAGCAATTTCTTCTACACCTACCAGTTCAACCATGTGAACAAGACGGAGTTCAATTTGCGGACGAGAGGGTTCAACAATGTGTTCTATTGGGGTGCGCAGATGGTGGGTTCGGTTGGGATTGGGTATGTCATGGATTTCAGTTTTAGGAGCCGCAGGAAGAGAGGGCTCGTGGGAATTTCCGTGGTTGCTCTCCTTGGCTCTGCTATATGGGCTGGTGCACTTGCGAATCAGATTAAACACGACCCCCATAAGATCTTGGATTTTAAAGATCGGAGTTCTCTCTATGGTGGACCCTTTCTCTTGTATTTTAGCTTTGGCTTGTTGGATGCAATGTTCCAGAGCATGGTCTATTGGGTCATTGGAGCCCTGGCTAACGATTCCGAAATTCTTAGCAGGTAAATTAACTCTCTATTGTTTAATTAGTCGCAGTTAATTGACTACTTTTTGTGGTTGGTTGTACAGGTATGTTGGGTTCTATAAAGGAGTACAGAGTGCAGGAGCAGCAGTGGCTTGGCAAATTGATAACCATAAGGTGTCCTCAATGGCTCAGTTGATTGTGAATTGGGGGCTCACTACTGTAAGCTATCCGCTGTTGTTGGCTTTGCTTGTATTGGCTGTCAAAGAGGACAACAAGGCAGAAGAGGGACCCGTCAAACAGATTGCGCCTTCCTCCGCTAACAACGCCTTTGTCCATTGATAATAATATCAACTTCTTTTGTCTTGTTTTTCATCGTTACCAATTCCATCACATATCAAACATTACAACATTTTAAGATTTATTTGTATCTGTTGATGGAAATCACGAGAAAATTAAAGGCGACAAATTTATACAATTTATATATTAGTGATTACCTTTTATGAAGAAAGAGAGAAAGGTAAAATCTTTACATATCAAGTATAAAAAATTGAACAAGAAGATGCCGCTTGGAGTTAAAAGAGGGATATTCAAGTAGAGTGGTTGGATCCAGGAATGTTAGGAAAAAATAAAAACAACTTTTACATAAAACATTCCACTAATCTTCTCGCTCTTTTTCTTTGCCTAATTATCTCTGAACATTTTGTTATTAGAAATACTTTATTAATATTTATATTTTTTTATCATATTATATTATTTATTATATATATATATATTTTATATTATATTTTTTTTCTTTTTCTTTATCTAAGTGTCAAGTAACATTAAAAACTTTTCCTCTCAAATTCATTTTAAATAATGTACTAGTGTAGATTCATATGAATCTTATACCAATCAAACATGTTTCGTGTTTGTCAAGATAAACCTAGAATGAGTTGTAAACACAATTAATAGAAAAGGTACAAATAAAAAAATGATTTGTGATCATAATTTTATGTATGTGTTACTTATTCAACTCATATTGACTTTTGCTCCATGCTAAATTATGAGAAATTAAAAAAGGGCTTACACATGTCTATGCCAAAAGGTTTATAATATTTGTATTGAATCGAATTCTCAAATAACTTTCTATTTGATTAAGGTGAATACACTTTGAGTTATTCTTCATATAACTTAATATCAAATGTTAACTAATTTGATCACTCAAGATCCATGATGCTCTTTTATCATATATATGATTCTTCTCAGATGCACTAACTAAACATGTATTTTCAAATAGTATAATAGATCATGTATATTTTTATTTTTTACCTAATTTTTTTATTATTGCTGCAACTGTATAGGTTAAAGACGAATCTATAACCTAAATTTTATTATTTTTATTATTATATATTATTATATTTTAATTACAGTTATCATATATAATGTATTATATAGGTTAAATTATGATTTTGATAATTTATTTAATGGTAAAATTTTGTTTTAGTAATTTATCTTTTAAAATATTTATTTTGATTTTTTAACTCTTAAATTTGAGTTGATGTTGTTCTTTTGAAACAATGTTTTTTTTATTTTAAGATATGGTTTTGAATTTTTTTTTATTCACCACGTAAAACTTATCTTATTATATTTATCTACATTAAAACTATGAAATCCAATTAAAAAAATCATAAGCATGGTGAGAATCGTTGAAAGGTGAGTTTCACAAGTGAAAAACTATAAAAAAATTTAATATCATATTCTTTTTCAGTTACTTATAAGACTCACTTTTACAAAATTTTTACTAGGGTCATGATTATTTTTTTTTTGTGAACATTAGTTGAATTTATAATTTTCATATAAATAAATCTAATAACATAAGTTTTCTATTTTCAATCAATTAAAAAAAAATTTAAATTGTACTCCAAAACCAAAAAATAATTATTGTTATGAAAGGATGACATTAACTCAAATTTAAAAGTTAAAAAATAAAAATAAATCTTTTAAAAAATAAAAGACCAAAATGATTCATAAAATAAAAGTCCAAAATTATAATTTAGACTATTATATATTAATATTTTAATCCATACATAACATTTTATTCTATCAAATCGTTATCCTCAATTTTCTACAAAATTGCATTTAAAATTTTCTATTATAAATTATATTTTTTTTTACTAAAAAATCCATTACTTTTGTTATGTGCTTAGTAAAGGTTGCACAATTTAGTTTATCAAGAGAGGTTGTTTTAAAATTTTTACTTTTTTTATTTTAGTTTTTGAATCCTTTTGATCTTGTATGTTACCGTGTGTAAGCATATCAATTAAGTTAAACTTATTTTCAATCTAACTTTTTCCCTCCTTTTACATTGAAATACAAGAAAAATTTGTTTAAATCCAATAATATAGGTCTTCAACCACACATTATTCATAGGTTTGTTTTTGTTACTATTTTATATTTTGTGTATTAGGATAATGAAAATGATTTATAGGATTTGGAAAATAATTTAAAAAATCGAAAACAATGTCAAGAAATTTCATTTACATATTCAAAGAATGAATTAGCATATTTGGTTTACCCGTAATGAGATTATGACAACTTTCTTATTAAATTTAAACAATTTGGAGATCAATGAATAAATACATGTAAACTAAGACATGAAATAGTAATTTGATATGAACATCCAAAAAAAAAAAAAAAAATTTTATGAAAGTAATATCTTAAAGGACTTAACTGATGGGAAAAAGCTACTCTGATGATGGGAAGGTAATACGATATTGGAAACACCAATAAGGCACTACCAATGTGGTGACACAACGCAGCGGATAAAAATTCTCTTAACTTGCAAGAATCTATAAGGAGTAACCACAAATAAGAATGATAGTATTAATGAGAAGAATTTCACACAAATATTTTTAATATGAAAAAACCCCCTCAACGTGAGAAGTAAAAACCACGGCTCGTCCAGGTCAAAGAAATCAATCCACTATATTAATTAAGAGTACAAGAGTTATCAATCTCTTCTGTCTCTCTCATTTTGTGAAAAATCTACTCTCTCTCAATCTCCAAATCTGACTCCTTCTCCTATAAGAGAGATCTAGCGGGCTTGAGAATATTATATTTTTGTCCAAATAGTTGAAAGACAAAAAATAATCCATTAACTACACAATTTTTAAAAGTCAAGAACCAAATTACAAAATATTTTAATTTAAAGACCTGATTAAAAACTCTAAAAAAAAAATAACAACCTATGAATGCCTTCCACTTATAATAAAATGAAAAGATACATACAGATTTTTCAATGATTATTTTTTCACTTTATTATTTAATATTTTTATCCCACTTAGGACACTTGTTTTTTCGGTGGAAAAAAAAAATAAAAAATACTCGCACATGCTGCACAAGACATAAATAAAATAATTGTTCTATTAATTGAAATGTTAGTCGAACAAGTGAAAGGGGTAGGGTGAATTAGACAATCTTGGGCCACGTTACAGATAAAAAATTGAGATTCGATGAGGATTATTAGGATGAGATACTCAAAATGGCATTACATGGTTACAAGATGTTCCTCAGTTTTGTCCTCTGCTTTTGGTTGTTCTGGTTGTGGCTTGGCTTCCTCCATTTCAGGTTCCTTGGTCTCAGCGGCAACAACAACCTCAGTTTTGTCCTCTTCTTCTGATTGTGGTTTAGCTTCCTCGTTTTCAGGTTCTTTGGTCTCAGCAGCAACAACCTCAGTTTTGTCCTCTACTTCTGGTTGTTCTGGTAGTGCCTTGACTTCCTCCTTTTCAGGTTCTTTGGTCTCAGCAACTACAACCTCAGGCTCTTCTGCCTTGGCTTCCACTTTCTCCTCTTTGGCCTCAGAGACTGCTACCAATGACTCTTCTTTCATCTCAACCCCTTCCTCTATGTTCTCCTGTACAAACCCAAATGTTATTTTAAAATAGAAAAACAAACGAAAAAGAGAATGAGAAAAAGAAAAAGAAAAAGAAAAACCTGAGCAAGAAGGGCCTCGCCCTCAGCATGATCTGGTGTGATGGGAGTCTCAACTGGAGCCTCCACTCCTTTGTTGAAGGGAACATCCTTTGGACCGCTCACACAACCTCCCATTGTTGAATATTAAACAAATAGGATGAAGGAGGAGGTTGTGCGCTCGATCCAGTAAACACCTTAGAATGGAAACAAATCAATGAATGCTGAGGTGAGTAACTCATCTTGCCCAAACGCTGTTATATATACCTATGCACAGCCCTTCCAGTCTTAATTATAGGAGAATAACTTTTTGGAACACAATAGGGATTGACCTCGAATAGGGACCTGTTTTGTGGTCGAATGCAACTTGACTCTTTCCTATGCATTGTTGGCCTTCCAAAAGTTAACAGCACATTAACAAACTAATGTCCTTTGAATATTTACTATTTTTTACTTGATTTTAAATTGTATATTATGTGTTAGCTATGAGCCTCGCCAATAAAGAAGAAATACGAGACAAAAATAAAATCAAATAAATAATAGTGATGGGACCTGAGAGTTTAGGGTTATATGTATTAAGGATACGTGTCTTGAGTTTTTTTTCTTCTTCTAATTTTATATGATATTTAACGTGAGACTGTATAAGAAATTATATTTAATAATGTATAATATAATATTGGATACGATAGAATTTAATATTTTTATGAAAATATATTTTACATGAAAACATAAAATATAAATTTTTATAATATTGTTATGTTCTATTAATAATTTAATATTAATATTTTAAAATCAGAAGTTTTCATGGTAGGAAAAAAAAAACTCAAGACAAATGACAGACAAATGCTATGTTTAGTAAAAGTAGCGTAAAAAATAAGTTAAAAACAAAAAAAAAATAATTGGTAGTCAAAATATGTTAAACTTACTTATTAAATTATAAGTGTTTAGTAATTATATATTGAAGTAGTTGATAATTGTAAAATGAAAGAAATAAACATGTTTGTATGATTTATTTTATTTTATTTTTATTTTATTGATAAAAATATATATTGGAGTATTTATAATTTTAAATTGTTGTAATTTTTATTTATTTATAGATAAATTATTTTTATTATATTTTATAGTTTCTATTATTATATTTTTTTATAGTGTATTTTACTATTAATCTTAGAGTATATCTTAAAATATTTCTATTAATAATATCCTTGTAAGGAATTTATTTTTAAGTCAATTATTTAGTGGTAACTATATCATAATTAATTAGTAAACTTATAAATAATTGAGTTTCTAAACTTTTGATTTGATTAATTATTAATCAACTTTTATGTTCTCAATACTTACCTGAGTATTTGTTTCTATATGATCAATTAGGGTCTATCATAAGCCAAAAAATATAAAGAAATTAGGGTTTAGAAAAATATTAAGTACTAAACCAATGTCTCTTAATAAAATTAATAAGTAAAATCAATAAACATATGATTAAATTCAGAAAGTTACATGAAACTGAGATTGAAAGGAAAAATATAAATGAAACCATGACTCTTAATTTAAAATAACTATTCCTATTTGTCTTATTTATTTTTCTCTACTTTATTTGCTTTTACTATTATTTTTGTTGCACAACTCTCTCCAAAATCAAAATCATTTGTCTAAACTACAAAGGAACCCTAGTAATCATACACATTTATCTCTTGAGTACGATATCTAGACTCACGTCCTTATTATTACCGCGATAAGGTACTTGTGCTTTTAAGTGCATTACAAATTGCATTAGATATTAGCACCATGTATCCACCATCTCATCATGGTCACCACTAAGACAAACTGAAACTCACCTTAACAAGGAATGGTCCACTACTCATGTCCTTAGGAACAAGGTGTTACAACCAAGGTCGTGAAGGGACGACGAAAAAAGAGGCTTTAAAAACTAATTAAAGAAAAATGAAAATTGGGATAAGTTAGGATAAATGGAGTGGAGTAGAGATATATAGAAGAGATGGAGTCACCACCAATGTTTATTAAGGAAAATACTGGAAAAACCTTAGAGGGAAAAGGATAGTCACTGGAATCAGATTTTGGGTATGTGAGTCCATTACTTGTAAAGAAGGTATTAACACTATACAACGTCTGTTACAAACGGTTACCTTTAATTAATTAAATAAGTTATTTAGGATTTTTAAAATATTTATCTCACCTTAAAATAAAGAGATTATTGCAAATAACATTAGGTTTTATTATCATAAAAAAATATTTATTATTTTTAGTATTTAAGGCTCGACGGGAGTGGTTCCCTACTCCTACATATCTCTGAGTGCAATGGAGAAATTAAAGTCACATGATTCCATCATCTAAAGGGAGAGTCCAAAGGTGTGCAATGTCCAAGGAGGGCATCCAAAAGAGTGTAGTGTTTAAAGGATTCTAAGAATGTCCAAATGGCATGGATAAAATCAAAAACCCAAATAGCAAACCACCAGAAGGGAAAATGAGATGTCTTGTGTCATTAATGAATAGGAAAGAAAGACCCAACAAATTGCAAAAAGAAGAAAAGGAATTATTTTAAAGCTCTTGTATTTAATGAGCGTGAGTAAGCAGCAGAAAGAAGAAGAAAAAAGGATTATCTAGAGACTCATGTGCTTAAAGGTGCGGATGTACCACAAAGATGCATGGTAGCAAACAACAAAAGAAGAAATGGAGTAATTCATAGAATTTTGTGCCCAAAGCATGGACGTACCACAAAGATAAATGACAACATACAACATGGAGAAGAAATGAAGTTATTTGAAGAGTCATGCATCCAAAGCATGGACATACAAGAAAAAGAGATCATAATAGGTAGCAAAAAAAGGAAATAAAGTCACTCGTTGGCTCTCTATACCTAAAGGCATAGATGAGCAGTAAAGGTACAATAAATAATAGAAAAAGGAAAAAGAGTCACTCGTTGGCTCCTGTGTCCAAAGACATAAATGAACAAGAAAGCATATAACAACAGGTAACGAAAAATAGAAAAAGGAGTCACTCTTTGGCTCTGTGCATCCAAAGGAATGGACGAGCAACAGAGGTATAATAAAGAATAGAAAAAGGAAAATGAGTCGCTGGTTAGCTTCTATGTCCAAAGGCGTGGACGAACAGGAAAAACGTATAAAAGTAGATAACGAAAGATAGAAAAAGAATTCATTCGTTGGCTCCCTACGTCAAAGGCATGGACGAGCAATAAAGGTACATAAATAACAAAAAAAGGAAAAGGAGTTACTCGTTGATTCCTATGTCTAAAAGCATGGACGAACAGGAAAAATGGATAATAATAAATGGTAGAAAAAGAAAAAAAAAGGGGCCAACCTTTGGAGTCTGCATCCAAAAGCATGACAAATAGAAAACTGCTAACATGGCAAATAACAACACAGGTAAAAAGCAAAAAATGAAAAGGGGTCATCCAAAGGCTCCTACGTCCAAAGCATGGACGAGCAACATAATGGACAATTAATAATAGATAATAATAGATAGCAGAAAAGGAAAAAGAGTTACTCATTAGCTCTAGTGTCCAAAGACAAGTAGCACGTAAATACGTAGAAATGAGAGGCTTGCCTAAGTGGTCGTCTAAAGGATCTCAATGTTTAAAGAAAGGTTGGGTCTGCAAGTAGAATATTCGAAATGGAGGGACTACCTAAGGGCGTCCAAAGAGCCTCTGCGTCCAAAGCATGACTGTAATACTAAGGAAAATAAAAGGGATGGAGTGGATTTCCTAGGGGTGTGCAAAGAGCCTCTGCGTCTAAAGCAGGACTATAATATTAAGGAAAATAAAAAGGATTTAGTGGACTGCCCAAGGGCATTTAAAGAGCTTCTATGCCCAAAGTAGGGTTGTAATATTAAGGAAAAAAAGGGATGGGGTGGACTGCCTAGGAGAGTCCAAAGTGCCTCTGCATCCAAAGTAGGATTGTAATATTAAAGAAGATAAAAGGGATGGAGTGGACTGCTTAGGGGGTGTCCAAAGAGCCTTTACGCCCAAAGCAGGGTTATAATATTAAAGAAACTAAATGAAATGGAGTGGACTGCCCAGGGAACGTCCAAAGGGCCTCTACTTCCAAAGCAGGTCTGGAATAACAAAGATAACAAATAATAGCAATGGGAAAAGGTAGAAGAGTCATCAAAGGCTTTGTGTCCAGAGAGCATGGATGAACAGTAAGTTAAATAGCATATAACAACAATGTGAAAAGGCATAAGAGTTGTCAAAGGATTTGCATCTAGAGAGCATGGACAAACAATAAGTTAAATAGCAAATAACAACAATTTGAAAAGGTAGAAGAGTCGTCCAAGACTCTGTGTCTAGAAAGCATGGACGAACAACAAGTTAAATAATAGCAGATAACATCAACGTGAAAAGGTAGAAGAGTCATCAAAGGCTCTACGTTCAAAAAGCATGGACGAACAACAAGTTAAATAATAACAAATAACATCAATGTGAAAAGGTAGAAGAGTCATCAAAGGCTCTACGTCCAAAGAGCATGGACGAACAACAAGTTAAATAACAGATAACAACAGTGTGAAAAGGAGCAACTTATTGATTCTTGCATACAAAGACATGGATGAGCAGCAAAGCTAAACAAATGGTAGATAATAGAAGAAAGGAAAAAGGGAAGCCACTTAACGACTCCTGCGTCCAAAGGTATGGAGGAACGGGAAAAACAGATAACAGGAAAATAGAAAACGTAAATAAATAGCAGATAGTAAAAATAGGAAAAAAGGTCACTTAAATACTCCTGCATCTAAATATGGATGAATAATGGAGCAAATAAAAGATACAACAAATAACAGTAAATGGAAAAGAAGAAAAGGAGGAAAGGAGTCGTCTAAGACTCTTGCGTCCAAAGACATGGATACAGTAGAGTTAGACAAATAACAGGAGGAACCGTCTAAGACTTCTACGTCCAAAGAGTATAGACAAATATCATGTGAATAAGTGGAAATGGAAGAGACTACCTAGACAAGTGTCCAAAGGACCTTAGCATCCAAAGAGAGAATAAGTCAGCAACCAAAATATTGGAGAGGAAGGGATTGCCCAGATGAGTGTCCAAAGGACCTCAACATCCAAAGGTACGCTGGGTTAGCAAGCAAAATGTTGGAAAGTGAGGACTGCCCAGTCCAAAGGACCTCAATGTCCAAAGGGATGCTAGATCAACAAGTAATTAACTAGAAATGGAAATAAGGAAACAACGCAAAGGGTTATGCTTGGAGTGCGTCCAAAGTATGGACGCTGGAAGTGCTAGAAAAGAAATGCAGATAAGCAGGAAATACTCCTAAGGATTGTCCATGGGGTGCGTCCATATGGATCCTGGACACAATACAACAAAGAGAAAAGCACTCAAAAGCATGTTTTAAAGGCATTGTCCATAAACGCTCTCGCGTCCAAAGATGCTTCAACATCTAGAGACATTTACATCATGAGGACATCCAAGGATTCAAGATTTTTTGCAAGGAGAATTTGGATTGTATAGATGAATGAAGTTCATATTTAAAAAACATTGATACTAGTGTAGCTTCCTTCTGGATAGTTCAATTATTCAGGTTTCCAATGCGGCTTCCTCCTTTCTTCCCGAGAAAAGTGGTCCTTCATATTCTTTTAGTTATTTTCTTCTTTAATCACTTATTGATACACTCTCTAGTTCTCTTTTTTAGTATAGAATCGTGCTATGATTTTCTGTGTTTTTCTTTCTCTGTTTCTCCTCCTTTCTTCAAACTCTCTCCCAAAAGATCCTCCGGTTGGTCCTGGTTCACGTTAAATTTATAAGCATTCATAGATTGGTTTTTAAATCCAACTTGGATACTTTTCCTTACAAGTTATCCATTTGCAATAAACTTTTCAGAAAATAGAGCATGGCAGGAAGTTGTAGAGACCAACACAAGGAGCAAAGCAATTTAGAGAAGAAGGGATAAAGGGGAGGTGCATCCCCTTTGGATGTACTCTTGCGTCACAAAGCAACACAAAGCTCATTTTTCTACATATGTCACGTTATAGAGTTTCTCAAGCACAATAGAGCTGCAAAGCATATTAGCTATTCTTTTGGACACACGTCATCCACTTGTCCATTTGTCCTTTGTTATCGGTGGAGAGCATGTGTCGAGTGTGACACCCTTCTACCCCGAATACTTAAATTAAAATAATCAAGTAAATAAAATAAAGACAGGGTAATAGTTAAAACCAAAAAGTACAATTGTATTAAGGATAAAAGGTTCACATGATAATTAAAATGGTAAGCACAAAGTTTTCAAGGAGTTTTAGATCTAAACATTATAATTGAGAAAACTAAAGTCATCATCATCTTTAAAATAAGTCATTCAAACATTAAGGGATAGAGCAACTATTCTAACTTCTAGAACCCTGATGTCACACTAATTAGAGCAAGACCCCGCCTTTTCAAAACTTGGCACCATGAGTGCCCTCAACGTTACCTAAAAGAAAACAACAAGAGAAAGTACGGCGAGAAATCGCATTCAATCATATATAAAGGCAGATAATGCCCCAAATCCCACTCATTAGCGTACTCAATTACTAACAGTTAACAGATGCTCATATATCAATCACATTTCATTCATTCAAAATCAATCACAGTTCATTCATGTTTACAAAATGCATATGCTCGCACAATGCATATGCTCATCACCACACCTAAGAGTCTCGAGTCGGAACTCCACACCATGAGCGAACCTCCTCAATCCCCTTAGTTATCACTAATGATGGCCACACCATTAAACACCTCGTATGGGCCAGTGTGTCGCACAGTTGAACACCACCTATGGCCCGTGCGAAGACATTCCACACAACCGTTAAACACCACTTATGGCCGGCGTGCAACATGGTTAAACACCACCTGTGGCCCATGCATATGATTGTCCCCCATCATTAGTCCCCCTGTTAAACACCACATATGACCAGGGTATTATAGTCACGTCTGGCTTCTCATGCATCTCATGCCTCTCATGTCCATACTCAATGCATTCTTATCCACACTCTTATCCTCATGATTTATTTATACATCATTCGCACAATCCACAATCATACCCAACCATATTAATTTAACCATCATTATTATAAATCATTCATCAGGAAGCATAGAAACGCACATAAAACATCATTGAATTTCACCCAGTTTTATCATTGCACACAAGAGTCTCAAATCATGAACAACCATAAACAACACAAGAATCAAGTAATTAGGTCAATTAATCATACAGTTTCCCAACAAAAATCACATTAGGACAAGACGTTAATCATACCACAGAGCATATTGACAAATCCTTTCTACCAATTAAAATATTTTTAAAACATAATAATCAAACGAAATTGAGAATTTAGATCCTAGAGGGACTTAGGGATTGCCATCACTACCCGTACACTCCCGCATTCATATATGATCAAACTCATCTCCCTCGTACCTTAGATGCAAAGAATAATGATGATCTGATGCGACTCTAGGAAGGTCTGAACACCCTAGCTCCTCTTCCTTACAAGTCGGCGTTCTCTCTCCTCTAGGTCTGGCTGTCTGATGCGTAAAATACCAATTAAGGTAAACTGATTACCCCCTATCTAATATTCTAGCTGTGTCGGGTCAATCCCGACCCGCCCGTCAGCCTCCCCCGTTAATTCAATTAATTAAATTAATAAATGAAAATAATTTAGATAAAGCCTCATCAGTTTATAAAATCATTAACTCCTCTATTAAAATAAAATTGATAATAATAATAATAATGTAATTAATTTCTAAAAATAATTAAATAAATTTTAGGATGTTACATCGAGTAGAGCCGTAAAGCTTGACTCAATACCAACTACTTAGTAAGAGAAGGAATTGGGCAAGGAAGAATTGGGCTTCAGCTTTAGATGCTCAGTAGAGGAAGCTGGTCTAGGGAGAATTGGGCCTCATACTTTGGATGCATAATAGAGGAAGCTGATATGGGCTTCTGCTTTGGACGCACAAAAGAGTATAACCTTCTCCTTTTGACGCACAACAAGGGAACTTCTTTGGGCGCTTGTCCAAAGGGTTTGAACTTCTCTTTTTTTAGTTTTTACTGTTTTTATGCTTTTGTATTGGGCTTGCTTTAGGTAGGACAAAATTAGGTTCACACAAGGTAAAACCTCTTATTCCTTACAACTATTGCTCTATCTTTCAAGATAGGAACATTTCCATATTTTTTGCAACTCTCTTTCATCCTTACTCATCTTGCTCAACAAAGTTAAGCCCTTACTCAGCCAAAGAGCCACAAAGAGCTTATTTTTAGTTTTTCCCTTTTTTGCTCAACGAGTGGGATAACTAGCTCAACAAAACCTCTCTAAGACTTAGCAAATTTTAAGTCTCGTCTTTTAAATCAATGAAGACACTTCTTCACTCAATGATCAATAGTTACATAGAGCTCTAAATCATTCACCCAACTATTTCTTGGATTTGCTCGGTGAATCTATGAGTTTCTTAGTTTTTTAGGAACTCGCTTAGGGGTTCTCTCACGGTGTTCATGGTTTCACTTAGTGGATGGTGGACTCGTTCAATGAAAACTCATAATCTCCAAGGTACTTTTGAGTTCACTCAAGGAGAAAGGGTTTGCTCGACAAAAACTCAAATTTTTTTAAAAATCTACCCAAAAATGCAAGGTTACTCAACAAGAGTCTCTCATCACTTAACAAACCTTCATTAGAAACCCAAAAAAGGTGGTTTCACTTAACGAAAACCTATAAACACCAAGTTTGCAAACACAAAACTCATCAAAATCAGCATACAATCCATCCATTCAGTCCAAAACATCATCATAACACATTGTGGACATAAAGATCATGACTTTATACATATGCATGGCAAGATCATAAAGATTCATCATTTTTCATGAAAAATTTCAAAATAACTATAATGGCTACCATAATCAAGACAAATCACATATATTATCCTAAGCATTTTAACAATATAATAACAACTAACTAACATCATGCAAACCACAAAATTACAACAAAGATAACTTCCCTTAGTTGTTGAAGACAAAAGGATTAAAAGCTTTAAGGAAGAAGGAAGAAGAAGACTTGGTCAACAATGAAGTTTCCTAAGTTGGAGAGGATGACCACGAAAATCAAAGGAGAGGATTGGGTGTCCTAGTCTCTAAAACCTTAACTTAGCCTTAAGGTCTCCTGTATATAGGGTTTAAATGGGTGGTATTTTGAGGGGTAGTTTGGTTATTTAGAGAAATCTACCCAATGTCAAAATAGCAGCCATCATGAGGAATTTTTGGGGTTTTAGGATGACAACTATAGATTCTGGGGTTTTCTTTGGAACTCCAGTTGGCTAGGGTTCCACCTCAAAATACGTGTCATTGCACTGAAAAATGTACATGCAACACTAGTTGACTCGATCGTGAAACACTCTCAACAACTATACGACAAATCTTAATGTTTAACTCAACTCTGTCAACCACTTTCAGGAAAGGCTTGCCTCTATATGCACACTTTCGGTTGTTTTAGCCCGTTCTTGGATCTTTCTTGAAAAACATGCAACACAACATTTTTCTTATTTATTTTTAAAAAATAATTAGATTTAGTTAACTTTATAAATTTCTCATTCACTTAATTAAATGCAAGCATAAAACAAATGGTCTTACACCAACTTGCCCATATTTTCTTTGAGCTACTTTTTATGATGCTAACTTGACTTTATGTCAAGTTATTGGACCAAATTAACCTTGACTAAAAATAAACAATAATAAGAAATCTATATATAAAAATATAAAGAATAAAATCAATGCTAACGAGTATACCAATAACAAGTGGCGCCAACAAGTAGTATACAACGCCAGGGCCAATGCCAACAACTAAAGTATAGTAATTATGTCTTATGATTTTGTCATTTTGGGTTTGGTCTTATGATTTTGTAATTTTGGGTTTGGTTTGATTGGAGGAACAACATATTGTGAATGCTACTAGGTTACTTAGTACTTAGTAGGCTACTTACTTATTGAGTTATTAACTTACTTTATGCTATTGCTTACTAAGTCTTGGCCCAATAGGAAAGTCAAGTTAAAAAAGCTAATTCTATTTAGGTCACTCTTTTAAAGGTTCAATTTAACTTAATTAGCAAACTGTTTGAGATGGCCCATTGGGACAAGTTTGCTTTGCCAACTCTAGATAAAACCAACGACAAATTTTCATAAAAAAAACATATTATATGGTTGTTTGACTTTCAAAGTATTGTGATACCAATTACATTATTTTTATTTTTGCTATTTTGTTTTAATAGGGATGGGAATAGACCAGACTACCAATAGGGGCATATGACCTAGCCTTTTTAATAAAAAGACTTGGTTTGAACTTTTGAAAAATCCTATTTATGTAAATAGGATAGGCTTGAGAGCTTATAAAAAAAATCTATTAAACCTAGCAGATCCATTTATTTATCTCTCTATATAATTAAAATTTTAATATAATGTTACATTATATATTTAATATTTTAATATTCTTGTACCGAAATAAAATAAATTTTTGTTATTGAAAAATAAATTATTATTGTTAGCCTATTTAAAAATAATTCTATTGGTCTAATTAAAAATAGGTCTATTGGTTTATTTGACTTGTTGATTTGTTTAAAAAATTAGTTTTATTGATTTATTTAGAAGTTATAATATAAAATATATTTATAAGTAAGATAATAGGTCAGATCAAATTTTTAAAAAAGATTAGGTCAAACCTTAAAAAAATCTTTGATATATAATAGATCAAACTAAGGTATTAATTTTATAAAACAGACTAAATCTATTTATGCAAAGTTAAGCCTAACTTAGTATTTTCTCATCCTTATGCCTTAGTTGAGAACTTATGTATTGTAGTAGGAGGGGTAAGATAATGGTTAAACTGATTTGGATATAATAGAAGGTGTATTATTATATTTTCATACTTCAAACTTTATTAATAATATTATTAAATAGATTATTATTATTATTATCATTATTATTATTAAATAAATTATTATTATTATTATTATCAAATAGATTATTATTATTATTGTTATTATTATTTTAACTAAAAATATTAAATATATAAGAAAATAATATTTGAAAGGTTAGAAATAAGAAAAATTAAGAAACATATAGATTAATAAAATGAAAATAATAATAATAATAATAATAATAATAATAATAATAATAATAATAATAAGTAAAAGAAGTAATAAATTTATTTTTTTTAAATGTTATGTGAGAATTATAGTTAAAAAAACTCTTATATTATGCATACACGTAGTTTAGACCGTAAACACAGATTTTTCTTATTTAATTTAATGGATATGGGAATTTAAAATTGACGTAAAACATATTTAGTTTAATGGTGAGAGGTTTTGAATAATTTCATAAGTTCTTATCGTCCCTATTGAATGTTCTTACTTCATAAAAAAAAAAGTTTAATACATCTGTACTTTTTTTAGAATTTTTAATTAAGTATCTAAACTAAAATAAAAATTATAATTGGGTCTTTAAATTTTTAAAAATTTTGTAATTAGGTTTCTAAGATAATCTTCAATTAGTTCTTCGCCACTGTTTTGATGATAATCTTCTATTAGCTCTTCGTCACTTGCTGACATCAATTTAGGGTTTATGCACCTTCTTCCTTCACATTCTTCGTCTTCTTAATTTTCCTATATCCATCATCTTCTTAAATTTTCTATATTCATATCTTCTTAAAATTTCTACATATATCATCTGTTTCACCATTCAGTTCAGCATCTAAAACTGCACATGTTCTATTTTTTGAAATGTTACTCGAACAAGTGAAAGGGGTATGGTGAATAAGACAATCCCTGGGCCATGTTACAGATAAGAAACTGAGATTGGATGAGGATTATTAGAATGAGATGCTCGAAATGGCATTACACAGTTACAAGAGGTTCCTCAGTTTTGTCCTCTGCTTTTGGTTGTTCTGGTTGTGGCTTGGCTTCCTCCATTTCAGGTTCCTTGGTCTCAGCGGCAACAACAACCTCAGTTTTGTCCTCTTCTTCTGATTGTGGTTTAGCTTCCTCGTTTTCAGGTTCTTTGGTCTCAGCAGCAACAACCTCAGTTTTGTCCTCTACTTCTGGTTGTTCTGGTAGTGCCTTGACTTCCTCCTTTTCAGGTTCTTTGGTCTCAGCAACTACAACCTCAGGCTCTTCTGCCTTGGCTTCCACTTTCTCCTCTTTGGCCTCAGAGACTGCTACCAATGACTCTTCTTTCATCTCAACCCCTTCCTCTATGTTCTCCTGTACAAACCCAAATGTTATTTTAAAATAGAAAAACAAACGAAAAGAGAGAATGAGAAAAAAAGAAAAAGAAAAGAAAAACCTGAGCAAGAAGGGCCTCGCCCTCAGCATGATCTGGTGTGATGGGAGTCTCAACTGGAGCCTCCACTCCTTTGTTGAAGGGAACATCCTTTGGACCGCTCACACAACCTCCCATTGTTGAATATTAAACAAATAGGATGAAGGAGGAGGTTGTGCGCTCGATCCAGTAAACACCTTAGAATGGAAACAAATCAATGAATGCTGAGGTGAGTAACTCATCTTGCCCAAATGCTGTTATATATACCTATGCACCACCATTCTAGTCTTAGTTATAGGAGAATATCTTTTTTAGCAATTGACCTGGAATACGGAGCTGTTTTATGGCCGAATGCAACCTGACTCTTTCCTATGCATTGCTAGCCTTCCAAAAGTTAACAGCACATTAACAACTAAGTCCTTTGAATATTTACTATTTTTCTTTGATGGTTATAATCTGAGGACTGGATTACGCATGAATTGATGCAAGTATGATAGATATTTTTTGTTTTAGCCTTTTTAAATGAATTTATTAATTTTAATCTTTATAGATTTTAAAAGTTTAAAAAATATTCTTGTTACCATCTACGGACATTGAGCAATTGGTTAGGATTGTTCAACGTTTGATTTTAAAATTAAAAAAAAAAGTGAATAATGTATGCACTGAATTATGTAAAAAATTTATATATTATTATTCAATTACAAATTACTATATATTATAAATTTACTAATTTTTATTATAATTATTTTAAAAAATATTCCTTAAAATAAAAAATCCTCTGGACAACACATAAAAATCATTTGCTGTTCAATTTAATTTGATATAAATGCAATTCTATATCCGAGCTAAATCAAACATTTATTTTTATTTTTCTGTTCAGTTTGATTTCGTTGTATGATTTTTTTAATTTATTTATATATGACTTTCATAATTCCTTATAGTTTTACAACTAATAAAACAAGAGTAAATAGTCCATACACATGTAGTATTGAAATGTTTTATATTATTATTTAATTATAAATAATGATGTATAATAAAATTATTAATTTTAAAATAATTATTTTAAAAGTTTTATTTATCATAATTTTTATTGGTTGATATGTAAGTGCATAAAATTAAATTATAAAATAAAACATAATCTAATCAATCTAACCATGTTAAGTTTTTTTAAGTTAAGTCTCATTTACATAATCATATGTCACAAAATCAAATAAAAATATATTTCTTTGTTCCACCACACTTTCCATCTGAATACTCTTCTTGCACAAGAGAAAATTCTTCAAGAGCACTTGTGCAACTTTTCATAAGGGTTGATTTTAACTTTCATGCTTGTATGATACACACCCATGCAGGCATAAACACACACATATATAAGGATTTTACTTACTTCAAGAATTATTCTAGGAGAGTTACTTTCCATTTTCTTGTGATTTAACGGGTAAGATGTATCACCCATTCAAGTTGTTAGATCGCAAGGAAATGAAGGTTGAGGATGAGAAGTAACTCTCTTAGAGTTACTCTTGAAGTAAGTGGATCCTTCTTTATATATATGACTAGTCTTCTTGTGCTTGTTGGTGGGAGATTGTGAGGGGCTCTAATTACACATTCACTACTCAAGATATCTTGCAACTAAAGCAAGTCATCTAGATGCCTTATGAAACCCATGAACATGAGCCATCTTTCTAGGACATATCATACTTATCAAGCTTAATTAGATTGAGTCCATTATTGCATACTCATCTACTAGAGAAGGTGGTACAAAAATTTGGTCAAATATAGGGGATTCCTTACCCATTGTGTGTAATTACTTATGATGTGTTTGTTGGCAAGGAATGTGATCAAATATTTATTTAATATCTCAATCACGTTATTGACAATGGCACGAGAAGAGTGTGTATAGGTATAGATGATTCAATAAAGTGCATAAATAGATAAATTTATTGGTTCCATTGCATTTCCCATCCATTTATCATGCCCACACAGCAAAGAGATCCTTCAAGAGTACCTATAGTGCATAAATAGATAAAATTCTTAAGTCCACTAAATTTTCCATCCATATATCATGTTCGTACAACAAGGAGATCCTTCAAGAGTACTTGTATAACTCTCTATAGGTGACTAGATAGAGTCTAACTCGTACTACTCTCATTTTTGTCCAATAAGTATATATTGTATTGTATTCTATTGTGTAGTACTTAATTGTGTTGATTTTTTTTTTGTACAAATGATTTTGGGAAGATTTCTAAGCTACTTTGGGCTATGCTAACCAATCATGATTATTGAAGGATTTAAGCTTGGACCTTCATGCATGAGTTTGTTGAAAATTCTACATCAATTAATGAGATTAACTAAATAGAGTATATAAGCGATAGACAATTTTTACCTTACAAGCTGATTGTGTAATTGAATTAGGCCTAAAACCAAAGTTAGGATGATATTAGAGCTTATTGTGCCACCTGGTATCGAGTTAAAGATCATACATCAACTAGTGAGATGGTCAAACTAGAGTATATGCATAAGGAGCAATCATCACTTTATAAGCTAGTTTTATATGATTGAGTTAGGCTCAAATCCATATTATAAGATGGTATCAAAGGTTATCCCAGCGACTATTGTAACAACTCACTACTGCTACATAACACCAAAAATAGATCAATTACTTAGTTTAATTTAAAACATCTTTAATTGTTTTCTTTATGAAAATAGACTTAAAATTTTTTTTCAAAAAACAATACTAAAAATCAACATATAAATAAATATTTTTTTATTACAAGGATGATCCAACACAAGTCAAACAATTAAACAAAAACTATAATAGAAGCATCAAAATCATGAGTTCTTGCAGAATTAAAGTCTTATCACAATTGAAAAATAGCATACACACAAACAAAGAAACACTATACTTGGTCAACACTTTTCCAAACAAAAGTAAAAGAATAACAAGTTTTCACATCTCGCAATGTCATCTCCACCCCGATCGTAAGCCAACCTTGTCCAACAGCCTGCTTTTGTGAATGAACGTCATGATCATAGCAGTCACATACACATAAACATGCTAGCAAGAGTAAACTTAAATAAAAAATAACCACAAATTCTTGAACACATAAAGTAGTAAATCACATAAGTGGAGGGGGACGTCAACATTCACAGAACACTTTATACATATACCTATCATTTCTACCTTGAAATCATGTTAACCATATCACTTCATAATAATAGAAATGTCATAATTCTAAAGATTTACTATCATAATCATTTCAACCACGTTCATACGAGAATAATCATCATTTGAGCATTCATTATAGTTCAACAACCAATCATCATCATGCAACAATGATGTTAATTATGTAATGCTATACCGTCACAACTCCATGAAGACTTTCACCAACTAAGCAATGAGTACTGAAACATTTCTCAACATAATCATGAACGTTTGTAGCATACCCTTTTGATCTCTACTATCGATTATTGGGGAAGTCACGTCTTGATCAACAAATGAGATAAGTGGTTTGTTGGAATAAGTATCTATGAGTTGGCTCACCACAATACAAGGTTTGCAATTACTTTGGACCCTTATAGAATTGCTTATCTCTCTATTCCCAATACTTAATTGTCACACACATTGATGAGTCATATTTTATACACCTCACAAGGGCTTAAGATGGGTGTTGTTAAGAATGTTTAATGATTAAAAGTGTTGTCTTAATCGAGATTTGGATTATGGGCCTAAAAATAGGAGAAATACAAATACGTGCTAAAATGAGGTTTTTAACTAACAAAAAAGTTAAGACTTGTTTTGCAGGCCCAACAAGCCATCTTGGCCCAAGTCATCTCGGCCCAGTCTAGCGCTCCTGGTCAAGCCGACATCAATGGCGGAAATCTCGCCTAAAATCACTCCAGCAATAATGCAGATATGATTTGCTGAGATGCAGATATGATTTGCTAAGATACAGATATGATTTGCTAAGATGCAGATATGATTTGCTAAGATAAAGAAATCTGTGTAATACAGATATGATTTGCCAATTTGTAATTCAGGTAACTAGGAATGCAGATATGATTCTGCTAGAAATTAGGAAATTGGGAAACTCCTAAGATTTAGGAGATTGTAATCTGTAATTCGAATTAGAATCTTTAGGATTTGAATTTCTGTTATTAGGATTAGATTTAGATTTATCCAGCTTTTGTATAAATAAGCACATCAGGCCACGTCTTCAAGGGTGAAATTTTCAGCAGAATCTAGAGCTAGCGTCATCAGCAACTATAGACACTCAAAGTTAGTACGGTGGTACACGAAACTTCAGTACGGTGTTTCTCTCGATCGAGGAGGTACAGGATCAGGATTTGGGAAGTTGGAAGCTTTCGGAGGTGATCGCTCGGTATAGCCGACGCACTCCGTTGGACGGAAACCTCAACGTCTGGCCATCACTGGTGCACCACTGCCGTCCTCCCATTGGCGATCGTCGTGGAAGGCGGATTATCTAGAAACTCTGAATTTCTCACCTTGTATTCGATTTGGTTTTCAATCACATAACTGGTTTGCAATTCTGTTTCTTAATTATATTTCCTGCACTTTAATCTGCTTGTAACTTTGCCGTGACACATTGTTAGGGTAGACCGCGTTAGACTAGGGCCGATCGGAACTGGTTTAATAATCTGATTAGGTAGAGAACCTAAAATCAACCAAGTGCATACTCTCTGCCAACTGATGAGGTAGCGATTGTGTAAATCCTCGGTATGGCAATGGACAAACGTTCGGCGATCGTCGTAAGAATCTAAGGTTGATTCGGAATATAATTCTAAGTAAGAATAGTAAATTGTTGTGTTTTGATTCTCGAATTGATACAGTAGTTAGCATACATTAGTTTAGTATAGTTTAGTTTACTTTTTGTAATCTGTTTATTTTTTGCACTTAAACCTCAAACCCCCTATTTACTGTTTTTCTAGAGTTTGAGACCGAGTTAGTCTGACCCCGTCGCGTCTATCCAAGATCGAGTCAGCATTCTACACTAAATGTTTTTCTGCATTAACTCTGATTTTTACACTTAGCACAATCTGAACACACTGTGTCCTTGAGAGAATCGACTTAGGTTAGTTATACTATAGTTAACTTTAGTTTTATTTGATGCGCGTAAGACGACTAAAAATCCGCTTATCAAATTGGCGCCGTTGCCGGGGACACAAGTTCTTTTGTGTCTTTGTGTGCCAAGTCTGAGTTTAAGTTGAATCCCGAGTGTGTGGAATGTTGTTTAAGTCATAGAGTCATAGAGTCTGTCGAGTTTTTTTTGGGTCTGTATTTGTTTTCTTTTTGGTTTAGTCTAAAATAATATAGCATGCTCAATATGTGTTAAATTTTTTGCTTACATCTTTACATTGCAAAAAAAATAAAATAAACCACCTTTACATCATTAACCATATCTATTTTTCTGCATAAACATTCTCTAAATTTTCTGCATAAACATTCTCTAATTTTTCTGCATAAACATTATCTAATTTTTCTACATAATTGATTTTGTTTTCTGATAGCTACTTGTTTTTGATTTGCATTACTAACTCTAACTTCCTCTGCATAATTGATTTTGATTGTTCTGCATATTTGATTCTGCAATATCTTTGTATGACTCTTTTCTTTTTATGCATCAATTTTTTAAACATTTAGAGCAATTTATGATTGTTATGTTATTTTTTATTATTCTATTTCCTTTTTGTGCCTTTATTTCTTTTGTCGTTTCTATTTTTGCTTTCCTTCTATTTTTTTCTTTGTATTCTTTATTTTTCTATTTTATTCTTCTTTTGATGTTTTTTTTTGTTTTAATTCAATTATTTTTCTATTTTTTCTATTATTCTAATTCTGTTATCTTATTCGACACTAAGTTGAAAGGCTCTGTTTGTCCAATCCAACCTTCCGACTTACGTGCCCACTCGCACCATAACTATCGTTGCTAAAGCCATACATAAATGTAGGCATGTCACATCATTATTAACAACAATTTTCAACATATGAAAGAAACATCAACCCTTAGCTCCCTTGCAACTACTACCTATTATGTTTGACCTTAGAGTGCTAATTATCAATAACACATCAAGATAGAGGTTTAATAATCAACTCTATAAAGTACGGGCCACAAGCACACCTTACTCCAAACATCATGCATCATCCGCTAATATACGATTAAGAGACATTTTTCAGTCTTATGAATTCCATCTTAATTAGTATTTTGCTTTAGTCTTCTATACTCACCCTACCTATAATTCGTCTTTTACAACATCTCAATCAAACTTTTAATACATAGATTAAATCAAGTATTCTAATTCTTCAACTAAACAAGTTTTTTTTCTAATGGATTTGCCCAGCGAGAGGGATCATTCGCCTAGCGAATCCTACTCCCAATAAGGTACTTTCTTAGATATATGCATTTGCTCAGCAAAAGGTTGGTCTTGCCTAGCGTTTAGTTGCCTAACAAGTGTGCCACTCACCTAGCAAGTTAAGCCATGGTGACTAAATTTCTAAAATTCTCACATCCTCGCTCAACGAGAATACATCCTTGTTCAACCAAAAGAATCATAAATTATTATTATTATTATTATTATTATTATTATTATTATTGTTGTTGTTGTTGTTATTATTATTATTATTATTGTTATTGTTATTGATATTCTTCTTCTTATTATTATTATTATTATTATTATTATTATTATTATTATTATTATTATTATTATTATTATTATTATTATTATTATTATTATTATTGCCGTATCATTGTTGTTATTGTTCTTTTTTGTTGATATTGTTATTATTATTGTTATTGTTATTGATATTATTGTTTTTTTTTTATTATTATTATTGTTATTGTTTTTTTTGTTGATATTGTTATTATTATTATTATTATTATTGATATTATTGTTTTTATTATTATTATTATTATTGATATTATTATTGATATTATTATTGTTATTATTGTTATTATTGTTATTATTATCATTATCGTTATTATTGTTGTTATTATTATTATTATTATTTTATTATTATTTTTATTTAGATAAAGTCAATCGTAAAATTTCATAAAAAATTGTATATTTGACTTTCAAGTATTATGACATCAATTTAGGTTATTTTTTTTCTATTTTACCTTTAGTTCCAAACTTGTGCATTTAGCGCATTGTAGTAATGGTAAAATATTGGTTATACTTTAATGTAATCCGAAATTGTATTCTTATATATTATTCACACTTCAAATTTTATTAATAATAATATTAAATATATTATTATTATTATTATTATTATTATTATTATTATTATTATTATTATTATTATTATTATTATTATTATTATTATTATTATTATTATTATTATTATTATTATTATTATTATTATTATTATTATTATTATTATTATTGTTATTACTATTATTATTATTATTATTATTATTATTATTATTATTATTATTATATTATTATTATTATTATTATTATTATTATTATTATTATTATTATTATTATTATTATTATTATTATTATTATTATTATTATTATTATTATTATTATTATTGGTAACCAAAGTTTTAAAAAAAAAAAACTTGTAGCATTTGTTTAGACTCACCTTAACTTACAGTTTTTTATATTTATTCTCCTTCTTAAAAATATTTATAAACTAGTTATTTTAGCTCTAGGGTTGCATAAGTTATGTTTTGTATGTAAATTTTATTATTAAAATAAATTATTATAAAAGTGTATAAAAATCGCATAATATTAAGAATAATCAATATATAAATAGTAAGAAAAAATTATATCATAGTATATATATATATATAATTATGTTAATATTTAAATCACATAATAAATAATTATATTAAAAGATAAAAATTTCATACAGGAATATAGTATATAAATTATAGAATTTGTGTCTACAAATATCATGTATAATTATATATATTTACAATATTATGATATATATAATAAAAAAGCAAATTTTTAATTTAGCTTTTAATATTTACAATGTTATAAAATGTATATAGTAAACAATTAAAATTTTAATTTAGCTTTTCACATTAATATTATTAATTAATTATATATTTTACATTAAAAGTATAATTAAAAGTAATATAGTCATTAAATGTTGTTTATAAATATCAAATTGATCCGTAATACTAAAAATTAAATTAATTAATAATTCTTAAATTCATAAACTAAATTGATTCTTAATATTGAGAATAAAAATTTTATGACTATAATTAATTATCTTAAAATTGAATAGAATAATTTATATAATTAAAGAATATAAATATCAAATAATCAAGATAAGGAGTTTAATAATATTGATTATAAAAAAATATTAAATATGACTTAATATAATAATTATCAACCTAATGTACTGAGATATTTAAAATTCAAGAATCATTCTATATCTTGGCAAGTTTTAAATTTATAGTAGATAAAGTTTGTATGATAAGAAAATAATTTTGATTAATATGGTCAAGATTTGAATAAAAATTTTTTTTCAGATGATGTGTGAGATTAAATTTAAATTATAATATATAATTATGCAATTCAATGAACATTTTTTAATTAAATCAAACACATTATTATGTTGTGGAATTCAAAAAGTAATAATAATTTATTTCATTTATTGATAATAATATATAATAAATTTATTTTATTACTATTATTTTTATATTAAACTTTTTATTTTAACTATTATTAAATAAAATTATTTTATTTTATTATTTCAACATTATACTTAGATTGATAGATTATATATTTATTTTATTATTTATATTTTTTAAATATTTTTATGTTACATTATTTATTTTAACCATTATAGTATTTATATTATTTTTAATATTATATTTCAACTTAGTTTTTTTTATACAATATATATTTTTAAATAATTTAAAATATTTTAAACATTGGACTAATATAAAATAAAATTAAAAACTATTTAAAACATCATTTATGTCCATTTCTATCATTTTAGATTTAACATTAATTAAGTTAACTTAACTTTCAACTTCATCGCTTCCAACTAACTGGTCTAGTTGGTTTTGCTATTTTTAAGATGCTACCTTAAAATTATAGTGAAAAAACTCATGTGTACAGGTAGATTACACGCATGCATATTATATTACGTATATAGGTAGATTAGAATTTTTGTAATGAGTTTTTCATTGATTATTTTTATTTTTTCACTTCATTATTTAATATTTTAAACCCACTTAGAGCACTTATTTTTTTCAGTGGCAAAAAAGAAAAACAAAAAATACTCGCCCATACTACACATGTTCTATTTTTTGAATGCTGCTCAAACAAGTGAAAGGGGTATGGTGAATAAGACAACCCCTGGGCCATGTTACAGATAAGAAATTGAGATTCGATGAAGATTATTAGAATGAGATACTCAAAATGGCATTACACGGTTACAAGAGGTTCCTCAGTTTTGTCCTCTGCTTTTGGTTGTTCTGGTTGTGGCTTGGCTTCCTCCATTTCAGGTTCCTTGGTCTCAGCGGCAACAACAACCTCAGTTTTGTCCTCTTCTTCTGATTGTGGTTTAGCTTCCTCGTTTTCAGGTTCTTTGGTCTCAGCAGCAACAACCTCAGTTTTGTCCTCTACTTCTGGTTGTTCTGGTAGTGCCTTGACTTCCTCCTTTTCAGGTTCTTTGGTCTCAGCAACTACAACCTCAGGCTCTTCTGCCTTGGCTTCCACTTTCTCCTCTTTGGCCTCAGAGACTGCTACCAATGACTCTTCTTTCATCTCAACCCCTTCCTCTATGTTCTCCTGTACAAACCCAAATGTTATTTTAAAATAGAAAAACAAACGAAAAAGAGAATGAGAAAAAGAAAAAGAAAAAGAAAAACCTGAGCAAGAAGGGCCTCGCCCTCAGCATGATCTGGTGTGATGGGAGTCTCAACTGGAGCCTCCACTCCTTTGTTGAAGGGAACATCCTTTGGACCGCTCACACAACCTCCCATTGTTGAATATTAAACAAATAGGATGAAGGAGGAGGTTGTGCGCTCGATCCAGTAAACACCTTAGAATGGAAACAAATCAATGAATGCTGAGGTGAGTAACTCATCTTGCCCAAACGCTGTTATATATACCTATGCACAGCCCTTCCAGTCTTAATTATAGGAGAATAACTTTTTTAGCAATTGACCAGGAATAGGAAGCTGTTTTGTGGCCGAATGCAACCTGACACTTTCCTATGCATTGCTGGCCATTGGAGTTGGTCATGACAGTTAGTCTCCCCTCTTATTTTAAGGCTGGGGTTGGGTGCTTGTTGTGACTACTCTAAAAAAATTATTAGCTGGTACCAATTTATATTATCATTTTATTATGTCTAATCAATATATATATATATATATATATATATATATATATATATATATATATATATATATATATATATATATATATATATATATATATATATATATATATATATATATTATTTGTAAGTTTAGTTTATAAGAAAAAAAATGACAATTAGTTTAATTAGTTATATGTAATATAAAAATTGATAAGACTATAATTTAAGTGATAATTTTAAACTATTTAATAAATTTTTGGCCACCGAGTTTCTCTTACTTTTTAAAATTAAAATAAAGTATAATTATTTTTTATTCGAAGGAGGTCCAAAGGAAAAAAAAAAAAAAAACTACAACTAAAATACACGGAGAGTACTAAGGCAGAATGAAGTGAAAAGAAAACGTAAGAAATATAATAGAATTTAAGTTGCTTAAAATGAAATATGAGTAAAATAAAGTTGTTTTAAAAAGTGAAATAAAATATAAAAGTATATAAATGTTTAATTTTACCATTATTTATTAAATATATAATTATATATGTAAATGAAAATCAATTATATATTATATATCTGATTGCATATATATTATATTATATTATATTATATTATATTATATTATATTATATTATATTATATTATATTATATTATATTATATTATATTATATATATATATATATGTAATGATTTTTATTTAAATATATATATAATTTTTTAACATAACATAATGATTAATGATATAATCGGTTTTAAAGAAAACGTACATATAAATATTTTGAACATAAAAGATAATTTTTAATAAAATAAAATTTTAACTACCTAATGTAATTTATTTTTAATATATATATATAATCAACTATGTATATTCGTAATATTTTTTAAAAATTAAATACATAAAATTTTAAATATATTTTAATATATATAAAATAATTAATTTTATTTTAAAAAATTGATTATGTATATTATAGATGTATTTCCATCCAATTATACTAATTATTGTGTTTTGCGTATAACAAAAAACATATAAAGATATATAAACATATTAAAAATATATAAATAAAATATATCAAAATTATATTATTATATTATTATTAAAACTAAACATATAAATATATTAAACACATAAACATATAAATATGTTATATATATATATATATATATATATATATATATATATATATATATATATATATATATATATATATATCAATAAAATATAATTATAATTTTAAATTATATAATCAATTGCATATAATTAATAATTTAATTGATTGGGTGAATTATATAATTATTATATATAAGTATAATCAATAAGATATTTCAATTTAATCTATAAGATAATTCAACATAATCGATTAAATTTAATTATATAATTAATTATATGTAAATATAATTAATTAAATTACGTGTTATTTTGTAGTTAATATTTTGTTTTTGTCTTCTTATTTTTTCTCTATCAAACAAGCTTTTTTTATTTCTTCGTCCTTCCTTCTTGCTATATCTTTCCTACTAAACCGAGCCTAAGCCCCCATCAAAGGACATAAAGTTATTTAAGTGATAATTTTATTTTAACGTGAATACTTCCGTTAGAGACAATTTGTAACTTTTGCTTGTTACTGGCGGCTATAAAATTAAAATTTAAAAGATAAGATAAAAGTTAAAAATAAGGTAATAGTAATAATAAAGTAATTCTTAAATTTTTTGTGACTCCCAAACTTTTTAACCTTCCCAAGTGTTCAAGTAGATTATGAAAAGTATATAACAACAAAGTGTTCAGTAAATAAATATTTATATTTGTTCTGCAACTCCTTCAATTTCATATATTAGTGTGCATTAATTTCACATAGATACATATAAAATTTCATGGAAATAATAGCTAATTACTAACGTAATTTGGACAAATATCACGTATTTGAACTCACGTCAAAGAAGTAATTTTGAATTTAAAATTAATTTTAAATTAACATCATTTTAAATAATTATATTTAAATTTTACTATTAACTAACTTTTAAAATAAAAATACTCATACATATATATCGCGTCACTTCAAAATTAATTTTACGAAGGTTTGACAGAACATACATTAAAATCTCATCAAAACATTAACCAGTGTTATTTACTCAATTTCATTTACACTACAAGTACAGATTTTACCGCAAACAGACAAAAGAAATAGCAAGAACATTAAAAGCCAAAGTAGGATGAGTACTTTTGTGAACAGCAGAAGAGAAATTGAATTGACAAGCTCAGTTATGAACAGAAGAAAGCTAGGAAAATTTTGCGATTATGATAAACCAAACTATAGCTTCTACTGCACGCACAGGTATATGTATATATCTGCACACTATGGATGTCCAATTTTTATAATATTCTAAGTCTATAAACATTCTAGTGATTAATTTCTCCTTCAACATCTCTAATGACATTGATTCCACTTGTTTATTTTTTTCCTGATATTTTCTACATGGTAAAATTTATTTTCTCTGACTTTTATCTGTTGTTTTTTTTTTTTTTGTGGTAGGTTTAGTTTAGAAAAGTGAATGAAAAGAAATAGAAAAAAAAGGAAGTAAGATAATTTTGTAATTTGCTTAATAGAAAAACAAATGAAATAGTTTTAAAAAAAATCTTCTAATTTAGTTGTATAAATAAATAAATAAAAGTATGCACGTAACATAAATATTCTTAATAAAAATTAAATATGTTAAAATAATAATATTTTGATTTTTTATGTATGAAATAACTTTTCATCCCTCTATCTCCCTAATTTGGCAGGATTGTAAAAGATGTGTCCTACCTTTTTTTTAGCATTTCATTTTTTCTTAAGTGATATTAAAGAGGAGAAACATCGTTAATATTTCGTTAGTTTAAATCCAACTGGAAAGATATTGGATTAAGATTTCTAGATGAAAAAAATATTATTGAAAAGAAACTCTAATAATCTATACATATTTCATATCTATAATATAATAATAAAAAAACCATCATAAATCTTACGCATTAATCATTTTAGATACAATAAAAAATTATATTTTTTAATTTTCCTCAATTTTTATATAGGTCTCATGAGAATACGGTCGATACTAAATATATAGTATCTTTTTTAATGAAGATTTAAATCGTAATTAATTTATCACTTGGAAAATTTTCCTTTTTGCTAATTAAATACAATTTTCGTTGTTAGTTTCAATTTTTTTATACAATATAATAAAAATATTATTTCTAATTTATTTTATTCCTGTACTTATCTTTACGTTAACTTTGTATAATAAAGTTAATATAGTATCCTTTTTTGGTTTATTTTTCGAAACCTAACCACGTTATCTTTTTAATACTGTCGGTACCCCTTTCAAATTTCCTCTGCTTTTTTTTTAAGGAAATTTTCTCCTTTTTTAAGTTTACTTTTTATTTCTTTTGTTTTTTTTTTAATTTTTCCCATCTTTGTCTTTTCCCCGCGTATAACTCCTTATTTTGAGAACTAAGAATCAATTTTCACTCCCTATAAGAGAAGAAAATGAAATGATAAAGTGTTTTAATGTCACTGACACGGCTTAAATATGAAATGAATTCACGTGATCTGGTTATTAATTAGTGACTAAACCTTTTTTCCATAACCAAAAAAAAGCTTAATTATTGGGCATGCAAATCCGATAATAATTATGTCCGAATAAAAAAGAAATTAACAAAGAAATTCATCTTGAAGATTTATTGAATGAAGACAGTACAAAATTATAAATTCTACAATTCACCGCTCAAAGGATTTATAGAATAAATACAATTGCATTTTTCTATAAGGCTATATAGAATAAAAAATTTCTTCATTGAGTTACGTTCCGTATAATTTCTCAGCATTTATTGGCTATTTGGTAAACTTCTAAAAAAGAAAATTCACTGTAATGCACCTTCTAACGTGTGTTTGGCGATACATATTAATTAAAATTTTATTTTACTAATTAAGAATCTTGCTTAAACAAAATAAACATGTTTTGTAACCCTCAATTCAGATTTCGGACGTAATTTTTTTTTAAATACAACTAATAATGTTGTTGGATGTAAGAAAAATTGTGTTTCTAATCCATTTCTAAACACATTATAAATGTTTTCAATGGTAACTTTTTTAATTATTTCAACAATTCAAAATTACTTTTATCAAAATTAATTCTATCTATTTTAAAAATAATCAAGCCTTAATTTAACTTTTAAAAGTCAACCAATGTGTATGTGTTTTTCGGTAGAAAAAAAAAGTTTAGATTAGTAGAAGGAGAAATATTTAATTTAATAAGTTCCAAAAGTCAACTTATAAAATATTATGTATATATTTTTTTGGTAAAAGATAAAATTTAAATTTTAAAAAATCGCTTCCATATACCGTCCGAAAAAATCATCAAATTTGATGAAGATTTATAATGAAATTAACAACATTAGTTTACTAACGGATTGTGCTAAAATTCATATACATGATTTTAATTTATTTATTTTTTATTACGGGGTTTATTATTTATTTTAACTTTATTTCATTGCGAAATAGCCCTGAGAGAAGAGTCATGTCTCGCATAGACATATTCAAGTATTTGTATCGACAAAGAATTGAGTCTAGCAAAAATATTAAGTTCTACAATACAGTAAACTAAAGTTTAATTTGTTGAGAAATATATTTATATTGAAAAAAATATTTTAGATATATATATATATATATATATATATATATATATATATATATATATATATATATATATATATATATATATATATATATATATATATATATATATATATATATAATATTAAGCATTTGTAGTCATAGAATATTAACATAAATATACAGTTTAACGTCATGAAAATCTGCCGTCAATTGACAACATTAACTTAAATCAATAAAAAAATTATAATATTTTTTTAATATAATTATTATAAAAATTATTATATTATAATTTATGTTTAAATAATCATATAAAAATTGACACATACATGGCTGATTTTAGAAGCAAAAACTAGTCAATCGTATAGTCAATGATTTTTAATAATTTTTATTAATAAAGTTTATATATGTTAGTATCATTGAAAAGTTAATGGTGTTTACATTTTATAATAACGATATTGTATTTAAATTTTTGCATGAATTTTTATAAAAATGATTTAGATTTAAAAAATAATTAATAAAACAATATTACATGAATATAAAACTAAATATGCTATACACAAAAAACATTCTAATAAAAAATTATAAATAAAATTTTTTGAATGAATTACCAATTTAGTCTTTAAAATGGTAATAAATACTCCATTTAATCTTTAAAATTGATAAAATAAAAAAAATAGTCTTTAAATTCGTACATTATCAATCAAATTTTTAGTAATTGAAATTATAATAGATAATTAATTTAGTATTTAAAATTAATTTAGTCGTTAAAACTATAATAATCACTCAAATTGTTCCATGAAATTAAGAAAACTTAATTGTAATTTTTTTCTATTAAATTCTAAAATTAAAAATTTTCATTAACTTTTTTTACATATTTTTTTACTCTAAGCATATATAATTTTGTAAAGTTTCTCCTTTATTTTTAAATTTTCATGTATTTTACCCTCATAAATGTAATTAAGCGATTAAAAAATGATAAAAGTGTTAAATTTTTGATTTCTTTCTCTTCTCCAACAACTAAAATTATTAAATAATTTCAAAATATTTTGTTAATTGTAGTTTTGATCTCCCATGTATATATTTATATTTGCATAAAAAAATATTAAAGATTAAGATAATAATTTTATTTATTAAATATTTTTATTTTAATTATACAAATTTATTTATTCAACTATATACAATTATTTATTCATATTTCACTCATTTATTTGAATGATAATTATTCAGAAATAAAAATATTTTACAAATAAATTTTTAAGATGTTATATAATTTAACTAATAGGTAATTTTCTGTGGTTTAATAAGTAAATTTATATATTTTATAAAATTATATAATTAAAATAAATTATTTACAAATTAAATATTTAAAATTAAATTTAAAATATTTTCATATAATAAATACATATACTAAGGAAAATAAAAGAATAATTAACATTATTATATATTTAAACTAAACAAGTCAATAGTTAATGGTTACAGAGAGTGAATAGGGTTGAAATCTCAACTCCAATTATTTTATCATATTTTAAAGACTTAATTGTAATTATAAATAAAATTTAAAAATAGAAAACATAATTTATAAAATTATATAAGTTTAAGATAAAATTATATAAAAAATAGTGACAATTTTTTTTGTGAAAATTTAAAGTTACAAAAAAGGATAATTAAGTATTTTTAATTTTAGAGACCAATATAAATCATCATTAATACTTTATATAAAGACTATTTTATATTTTTTAATTTAAAGATTAATAATATACAATTTCAAAAAATAATTTACTAACTTAATCATAAAATATTCTGATATTTTAATTTTATATCATCACGATTTTTTATCGCATGTGTAGAGTACATAGACTAAGATGTTAAAAAAAAAATCAAAAGTATTTATAAATTAGAAATTTTGTATGTTTTTTTGCCTCATGGTTGTTGAAGTGTCACACAGCAAGTAGAATAGCAAAATTGTGATATAAAAGAATGGATTGGACAAAGTGCAAAATGAATTACCAAGATGATGTACATTAAATAAAATAAAAGTAACAAAAAAAGGTGCCGCGTAAAGCATGTAGTTATAGGAGACAGATGAGTCTCAACCCCCTAACCCTACCATTCCGTTTTGCATTTTCATTCTCCTTTTCTTAACCCATCTTCCAAGCATATAACGATTCCTTTCTCCTGCGAGCTTTGGCCTCTCACCGATCATGGCCAAAACCTCTCACTTCTCCGCCGCCGTTTTAATAGCCATCTTGGCACTCTGCGTCGCCGGCGACGAAGGGAAGAACGTGTGCGACGGGGCAGCGCCGTCGTGGTGCCCCGTTCAGTGCTTCAGGGCCGACCCGGTTTGCGGCGTGGACGGCGTGACGTACTGGTGCGGGTGCAGTGAAGCCGCGTGCGCCGGCGCACAGGTTGCAAAACTTGGGTTCTGTGAAGTGGGGAGTGGCGGTTCCGTCCCTCTGTCCGGTCAGGCCCTGCTTCTAGTGCACATCGTGTGGCTCATCGTGCTAGGCTTCTCCGTCTTCTTCGGCCTTTTTTAAGAGGGTGTACGAGGATGTAACAGTAGATTACATGCACGCACGCACGCACGACTATGATGTATGTAATAGCGGGTTTAAGTCGAGAGTGTCTCTTGGTGTGTCTATTGGAGAATGTTAACATAGAAGATTGACATGATGTCTACAAAGTTATTTTGTTAAAGTTTAATTTTCATTTGTTAGACCAAGTTATAGCTTGGTTTTCTTTAATCATTCCCCGATAATAGTTAAACGCGTTCCTAATAAATGTATTTCTTAACTGATTTTATTGATTTTGAAAATGATTGAGACACTGGCGTTTCCAGTTTCCACATCATCCTTTTGTCATTCTACTTATTACCGGAGAGAGTTTTAGAAACTTGCTCGAGTAGAACTTCAAAGAAAGAAGGGTGAGAGGGGGGAAAACAAGATGGCCCACACAAATTTTGTATTAATTATTTTATTAAAATATTTTTAAATTATTAAGACTTAATTATTTTTATAAATATTCTTAATTATATTTTAATTTCTTTAGTCAATAAATAATAAATATTGTAAATTAATATAACTAATTAATTTTTTTGTGAGTATTGGAAAAAAAATCTAGTCAAACATTAATTAATTAGATAGAATATATAAAAAGAATAAGGTAACACAAACTTAAGAATAATTTTAAAAAAATAATATAAACTATTAACAAATTTAATAATATTAATTAAATTAAATTTTTAATAAAAATTCTTTTTTTTACAAAAGTATCTTATATATAAAGACAAATACAGTAGTATTTGACATTTTGATCCTTGTACATATATTTTAAAAATGTGTACTTTTTTAATTTATTAATTTGATATATATATTAACATGAATATGTTGACATAGAGTTGAAATTTTGATGAGTGTTGACACGAGTCCTAATTTTTACTTGTTTAAGTTTAGTTTTTATATTTTTCAAATTATGCAATTTTTTTTCAAACAATCAACATTTATGTAAGGCAAAAAAGAATGTTAATTCTGATGCTTAAGCGTGATCACAAAAGTGTAGACAAATAATAAAATATTTATACCACCTAATACATTTGGTATAAATACAAAATTATATATAAAGTACTAAAGCGAGATTTAGATCGTAAACATTCAGCCTTGGATTATTGTTTTGCATTTCATAAAGTTGTCTTTTGCATCTTACCTCGAACATCCGAAAATAAGATATATGTAACCGGTTATCGTATTAGAAGTATTTCAACAACTTGATTTGTGACTTTCAAGCCTTGATATCTGTCTCGTCTTTCGATAGGAGAGATTGAAACAGGCCGACTCATAGTTATTTTGGTTCTCCGGTCACCAAAATTGACTCGGATGCTTGGTTGGAATCGTTACTGACGTTTTTTTTTTGGAGAACACCAAGAAATTTAATGGGAAAATGCTGGTCTTCGAATCGGGGATGGGTTCGAGAGTCGGTTGCGCACTGGGAACGCAGGGTGCCCCAACACGCATATCACCTAATAATTACCTTTAACTAGCTGGAGGGAGCGGAGGCGACATTCAGGCTTTGATCTTGTTTCCCTGGGGGTGAGCACATTGATGAGCAAGACAGAATTTGGGTGTGTTGGGTTTTGTTGGGTTTGTGACTTGACAAGAGTGTGTCTTTTGTGCCTATGTATCCCCATAGTCGGGGGAGTCAAAGTTGACGTAGTTCTGGCCGAGACTTGGAGGGTAATAAAAAAGTGTGGGTTGGAGGGGAGTGAACTATCCATTGACATCCAAAGAACCTTGAAAATTATCATGACTTGGGATAGTAATAAGTACCATTTATTGTGGAACTTTGACAAGAATTGCCTTCTGATCCTATGTATCTTCTTTTGCAATGGAGAATTCAAAGTTTACGTAGTTTTTGCTTAGGGTGATCCTTTTGTCGATGAATGTTCCTATTATACTCGTAGTCTCTGAAGGATGCGAACCAACTATGTAGCATCTACATCGAGAATTCAAGTATTGTGGACTGTCCATTGCCATACAAAGAAGGCTAACTCTTCATGAGGTGATTGTGTGATTTTTCAAGGCAAAAGAACCCCTAAGATAGAGTGGACTGTCCATCGGCATCCAAAGAGGGTTAAATCCTCATTAGGTAATTGTGTGATTTTTCAAGGCAAAAGAGCCCCTAGAATAGAGTGGACTGTCCATTGGTGTCCAAAGAGGGTTAACTCCACATGAGGTAATTGTATGATTTTTCAAAGCAAAAGAGCTCTTGGGATAAAGTAGATTATATAGCTAGTCTGGTCATTTGCAATCTCAGGGGTATTAAATTACCTATAGACATACATATGAGATTTTAGCACTAATCTAGAATCCAAAAGGTTTGGTGTTGGACTTTTTCTTCTCCTTTTTCTCTGGTAGCACTTCTTAAATGGAACCGTCTTTCCCTTCCTATCTTTCACCCTCTTTTCTCCCATTTTTTTTTACCCCTTTTATTTCGTCTTAGGACCTTTTATAGGCTTCGAGACTGACCTAGTTTCACTCCTCCATAATCCCACAATTCCTGGTTTCACTCTTCCATGATCCCATGATTCTTTCTTGGACACCTTGTGGGATTGACTCCACTACCTCCATGATCCCCTCTTCAACGCGGGTTATGGCGAGTCTCGTGGAGATGTATGTTAAAGACTCATGTCCCAAACAGATTTAGAGTCCCACAAATATATCCAAGCTAGAACAATGCCTTTTACTATTATAGTACTTTTATCTAAGGTCTCCTTAATGCTTACCATTCTTTATTGATGCAATATTGATAGAACTATATTATTTTTAAAATATATTTTTAATCGTAATATGTTTCTAATTATATTTGTTTATTATTTTAATTTTTATAATTTTGATTCTTAAAATTTTTATTTTAAAGTTTTAAACATTATTACTATTTACTAATGATATGACAATCATTTATTAAAGAATAAGATTGATATATGATGAGATATCAATATCTAAACTTTATAATTTTATAAAGACTACAAAATACTATTAACGATTAAATTGTAAAATAAAAATTTGTAAGGATTAAAATTATAAAGACTAAAAGTATAAAACAAGTATATTATATAGATGAAAAATATATTTAAGTTGTATTTTTATTATTACTTAATTTTTTAAAAATAATTTTATGTACTTATTTTTAAATTTTTTATTTTTATTTTTTTTATATTTCATTTTTCTACTTTGACATCTAACAAAATGAAGCAAAATTTACTGATCAATTGAGTGATTATTTAAAAATGACATTCGTAGAAAAGAAAATACTAATTGTAAACGGGGCCTAACGTCACAAAACACCTTATATGATAACAACTGTATAAACAATATTTTTTTGGAAAATCGTACGTTTCATATTCAATTAGTCATATATTGTGAATTTGATCACAAACTCACAATTTAAAATAATCAAAATATCCAACGTACATGAAATTATATACTTTTGTTATCAAAAGTTAAAAATATTATTTCATAATGATTATAACCATATTAAACAGGGGATTTGATTGGGTTCGATTTAATTTGATTTTAACAACTAAAAGTGAAAATCAAACTAAGTCGTAATAAGAAAAGAGTACGTTTTTTTTTTCAATATTCGGGTTGCCAATTTGATCAAGTTTTGGGTTTTTGAACCAAGTTAGTGATTTTAAATTATTTGATTTTTTTATTGTTAGTACTCATACTCTCGTATTTCGCTACCCAAATATATTTTTACCATATTCTCTAGGTTACTTTCTAATAATTTCTTTTACGAATCTTTTCAACTTACACTACACAAAATCTTGAGTAAGAATAATGTGGCCTTAAAGTATTAAGTAAAGGCTAAATGATAGCGAAAATACAAAGATATCATATGTATAACAAAATAAAAGTTTACGATGAATGTTGTAGTAAGAGACAATTCCATATTTTTTAATTCTTCATTCTCTGATATTTAGTTATTTACAACACGGGTCGTCTCTTTCAGATGTTAGAGATGAAACTTTGTTGATATTTAAAGGTGTTAGGTTAAACATTTGAATCATACATTTGCTTTCGATCTTCTTGTATATAAACTATATTGATCTTTGTTCGTGAAGTTAAAGTCCCTATATTATGTAGTTTTTTAAAATAGAATATTCTATTACTGACCCAGTGTGTAGTTTTTATCTCTAAGAATCCATCTTATCATAATTGTTTTTGCGACGAGATTTGTGTTTTGAAAGAACTTGACTTTCTTGAGAACACTATTGTAGAAGATCTAAAAAAAATTATTGTGGTATTTTGAAACGTGTTAACATATCACACACTTATGTATACGGAAGATGTTCGTCTATTTAAACGCTTGAATACATTAATTCTTTTGTTATTATCAAACACTTTTAATATTTTATAAAAATATCCATGCAATAAATATCATTGTCACTTTGCTCAAAATTCAAAATTCAAACAGAAAGTAAAAAAATATATATAAACGAAGGCAAAAGAAAATACACGGTATAAAGTATCATAATTTATCCTTTTAACTATATCCTTTATTATTTTTTTTTTGTCTTTCCACTTATGTGCGATGAATTTTAAAGTTTAGGCTGCACATTGGTTTCTTAATTTCTATTAATTGAATTATTTAATAATACTTTAAATTTTCTGAAATAATTAAAGTACACTGAGTAACTTAATTGTTATTAACTTAAAAGAGTATCATATTGATATAAAACTATTTATATATGTCATTGTGTTACAAAACTATTTTTTATAAAACATCAAAGCTTATAAAAATCTTATATTTTCACAACAATTGAAGCAGGAAATATAAAAAAATATATTATTATTTTTTATAAATATAATATAAATGCGTTATAATATAGTGATGTTTATATTCGTTCCTTTAATATAAATATTACAAAATATTAGATTAATTCAAAAGGTTTAACCCTTTATTTGAATTAAAATGTAAATATAAATTATATAAAAAATTATAACATGATTTTTTCATTTTATTTAGAAAGAAAAATAAATGTTTCAATTTATAAATATCTGAAAATCATTAAGATATTTAAACATTAAAATAATCCATCATTTACCGTAAAAAACTAACTATTTCACCATAAGGTTCTAAATTTGAGTTTGGTTTTAATAGTTGTATTTTCTTACTTTTTATTATATATATATATATATATATATATATATATATATATATATATATATATATATATATATATATATATATATATATATATATATATTAACATCTTACTATAAATAGTCACAAAGAGAATTATTTCTTGTATGAATGAAATTTAATTCCACAAAATTTGATTATTTTATATTAAAAAAATTATATATATTATCATAGAAATAAATAATAATTTAATTTTATATCATTGTAAAAATCTTAAATAAAATAAAATCAAGTGATATATAATTTTATAAAATACATTTTTATTATATCTATTTTTTTTTAATTTTAAACACAAACTGAAAACTAATTTTATTATAAAAGATGAAAATAATGAAATAAATTTAAAAATATTAGAAGATGTAATTTGTTTATTAATGTGTTTAACTCACTTAGTTGAACATAGAGTGTGAGTGTGGTTAGAAGTGATAAAATGTTTTCGGGTGAGATTGAAAAAATTTAACTTAATCCGTTGAATTCTAAGAAAAAAAAATTAATCTGAAATGATATTAGTGAGACATAATTTTAACAAAAAAAAAAATACCCACACATATATAGTGAAAAACAAGAGAGGATGAGAGAATATCTACTCAATATAGTTTTTGATCTCAAACTTGATTTTTTGTTTGATACATGTATCAATCAAATAGAAAAGAATCAAATAGAAAGGAATCAAATTTATAGTACTGGCCTAGAAAATAGAAAATTACCTCACCCACTAATAGCATAATCTTAAATGTGAGTAACAAAATATAAAATAATAAAATTAAACAAATAAAATTTTAAACTAAAATATTTTTTACCTTAATCAACAGGAACATATTAATTTTGTGGACCTCTATGATTTGTTTCAATAAAAAATTTACAATGCATTTATGCTTAATTTAATTACTTCTGACATGAAATAGAATTGAATTCATTTGATTTGATATTTAAAAAAATTAAATAATTTTAAGAAAGAAAAAAAATTCCAAATTAACTTAACTTGATAAATAAACAAAATGTTGACCAAAATAAGGTAAAACCAGACCAATTTGTTTTTTTTCCTTGATCTGCCAAGCAGACCAGCCTCGTTGACATTTTAATTTTTTTTCAAGTACCGTAAACTTTCTAATTGAATATAAAAAAATTGTTGCTTGCACTATTACACGGGAAATAATAAAGTAACCCGACAAAATACTGATCAATAAAAAGTATCTCTTGCTAGCATTGAAGAGAAATTTGACACGGGTTAAACAAAATGTGTCTCAAATATTATATAGATACATAGATTGTTGAAAAAATTTGTAGTAGACTGAGGAGACTCAATAAGAGGTGCGGGCCTGGGCCTCGCCCAATTCCTTTATTTTATATTTAAGGTCCTAAGACAGAAATTATATTTTGTGTTTTCCATTCCGCCAGTTTAGTAGAGTGAAAGAGGAGGCGTTAGGGTGAAAAGAGGAAGAATTGCAGAATGAAGACCATCTTGTCTTCAGAGACGATGAACATTCCAGACGGCGTGAGCATCAAGGTTCACGCCAAGGTTATTGAGGTAGAGGGTCCTCGTGGAAAACTGGTTCGAGATTTCAAACATCTCAACCTCGATTTTCAACTGATCACTGACGAAAACGGCAAGAGAAAGCTTAAGATCGACGCATGGTTTGGATCTCGGAAAACCTCAGCCGCCATTCGCACCGCCCTCAGCCACGTCGAGAATCTCATAACAGGCGTCACCAAGGGCTACCGCTACAAGATGAGGTTCGTGTATGCTCACTTTCCCATCAACGCCAGCATCACCAACGCCAACAAGGCCATCGAAATCCGAAACTTCCTTGGCGAGAAGAAGGTACTCAACACTCTTTATTTTTAATTTTCAAATTATTTATTTAATATCTTTGTTGTTTGCTGCTGGGAAAATTCGTGGTATTAGGTTATGTGATTTATTGGTTTACGTGTATCATCAGGTGAGGAAAGTGGACATGCTTGATGGCGTTTCCGTTGTTCGATCTGAAAAGGTGAAGGATGAGTTGGTTTTGGACGGAAATGACATTGAGCTTGTTTCTAGGTCCTGCGCTCTCATTAATCAGGTACTGCAATTGCCCGCACCCAATTCTTTCCCCATTTTGCTCTTGCTTTTGCTTTAATTGTTTCTGCTTATTTGTTACAGAAATGCCATGTTAAAAACAAGGATATCCGGAAGTTCCTTGATGGTATTTATGTTAGTGAGAAGGGAACAATCCTCGAAGAGTAGATGCTGAGAGCAGGCATGTTGTTTTTTAGTTTGGAGATCCTTTTTGTTAATTTGTTAAGAATCAATTTTTTACAATTGTGTTGTTGAACTTTTTATTTTCGGAATATCCTATTTGAATTTTCTTCTATATGTTTTGGTATGGAATATTTGCTGGAAGTAGTAATCTATCATGCATTGCTGCCACTTGTTAATAGGTATTTTGCTTTTGTGATCTGTTTTGTGTGCTGAGTGAATTATCAAGTATTCAGGGTTAATTCATGTATTTGATTTGATGTGGTTAACGTGCAGTTAGAATTAAAAACTAAAAGGATTAGTATTAAAGGTAGAAGTTGTATTATTTAGACTTTTACCAAAACAAGAAATGAAATTGATTTTATTATTATTTAGTTAATGTTTTTCCCTAGCGCGTTCTTGAGATGATAACCTGATTTCCTGGCAACATATGTATATGTGAAATTCCCACTGTTTTTTGCCCCTTTCAGTTTGAGTTCAATTTGCAATTTTGTCCCGCATCAGTGAGTGTCTTGTTATAATTTTTTTACCATTTGCAGTAGAATCAGTCATCATCTTCAAGCTTAAAATACAGACCAATGTGCTTTCTAAATCTTCTTGTCTCCACATACCCAGTAGTGATTTTAGCTGGGGGCAGTCCAATCAGTGTATGCTGAATATGGGGAATGGATCCCTTTTCACTAAATTTGTACTTATAATTCATCATTTGTCGAGGGTCATATTTGAATGCCATTTTTACATGAAATTTGTACAGAGTGGGAGACCAACTCCCATTATAGTTGGCCCTATAATTCATTTTCTTTTCACCAAATCTAATGGATACGTTGAGTGATTGAGCATGCACTTAATTAATTTCCTCTTACTAACAGGTGACTCGAATAGACCGTCCTTTTCTGTTTCTTACTTTCTTAATTAGAGCTGTTAAATCACACACTTTGATGGAGGCAAGTAATCAAACCTTTAACGCCTTTCAAAAAAGTCCATGTGGCTTCTTACTTTCTTAATTTCACAGGACACCAGATAAAAATATGCGGTCAATTGCACTTTTTTGTACTCTAATTCATTCGGAAATTGCATTTATATTTAGCCCCCTTCATTGCGAAAATCATCTCATGACGTAGCTAAATTGAGTCCTGTGAAATGGATATCGATGTGTTAGATAAACATACAATCTGACAAATATTTTCCTTGAGTGAGCATCTTAAGATCTATATTGACCAACACGAGATGTACCTTATTTTCTTCGCGATTAAGAAATCGATCTGGATTATTAATGAACGAAGGTTGAAGAGAGACTTGTGGGAAAGCTCTCATGTCATTTTCAGTTTGTTTTAGATGGGCGATTTAAGTTTACATTTTTGTTAAGCTTCACAGCCTTCGCAGAGTATGATTAAAGAAAGAATTATTATTTGCTATGAAAATTTATAAGATAGCAAAAAATAGGTGACCAATTGGATAAGTGGTTAAAATTATGTCATGTCAATTCATGTGTGATTTGTGCTGAATTGTTTTTTAACAATGAGTATTATAGTTAAAATGTATGTAGATTGAATCTCAACTATGAAAATGACAATGGATGAAGGAGGATTGTAGCATAAGTAGCCCTGAAATAGCCTATGGTAGTAAGTTAGTGATAAGTGTTTTTACATAAAATAGCCTATGGTAGTAAGTTAGTGATAAGTGTTTTTACATATTTGCAATTTTGTACATGGCATCTCAAATTTAATTCACGCCTCTGTTCGCACCCGATGAAGGGAATACTAAAGCACTTAATTTTTCTTCTCAGGCCGAACATAATTTATCTCCATATCTTATAAGATAAAGTCAAGTGAGACTCTCTACTGGTTATCGTTACGTGGATATGCACATATGTGAACAGCTTGAGCTGGTTGTGATGCTTTAACATAAGAAGATACAACGTGTTGTGTTTGCTTTACTTATAGTGCAAGTATGGGTTGATGCTTTACAGTGCAAGCTCGCATTTATTGTTGATCTGACTTTCCTTCTTGGTGTTACCGTGGTAATATCACCTCCATTTTTTTTGCGTTCTTGGTGTTACAGTGCAAGTATGGGCTATTCATGGAGATCGGGCACAGGATCTTTTTATTTGCTCCTGATTTTTTTTTTTTTTACTTTTCCTGATCTTTTTATTCCTTTTTATCGTTTTTAGTTTGTTCTCTCTCGACCATTAGGCCCTTTTATTAATAAAAAAAATACGGGAATTGCTGTGTTAGTTAGGTCATTCTATCATGTTTCTTTTCGTCTTAAGTATATTTTGGTTTCTATATTGAGATTAATATACAGTTTTAGTTTTTAAATAATTTTTATTTGAATATAAACTTTTAATTATTATAAACGACTCAGAATTTTCAAAACTCAAAACCCTAAAACCTTATTTTTTAATCGTGGTGAAATACAATATTTTAGTGGACTGGATTTTGAGATTAAGAGAGTTTAAATCAATTAAATTAGTCTAATTTGTGAAGATTTTGAATAGAAAATAAAAATTTAAATATTAAAGATAAAGATAAACTGAAAAAAAAAGAGTTAAAAAGAAAAGTAAATATAATTATCTTAAACTTTATCTCTTTTAAGAAATAAATATCATTAACATTTAATTTATCTTGCTTAGCTATTAAAACTATATAAATCGTTTAAATAGATATTTCTTTTAAGTTTGGGTTAAATAACTACAAACCTTTGATTTATATTGAATCTTAATAATTATTATCTTAATTTAATAAATACTTCTTCCGATTTATTTCTTTTCTAAAATGAAAGAATTAGTGAAATAAACATTTCCTCGATTTCTTATTTCGAAATTGTTGAATGATTCCAAGTTACACTCGTTCAATTTTTGTGCTGATGAATTTAAGTAATTATCGTTTTCATATTTGAAAAAAATCTTCAATTTCAAATTTTTTTTTATTGTTGAGAAAGCAAAACTTGTTTATCCAAATTTGAAGTAATAAGAAGGAAAACCATGAAAATATTGAGGTTCTCTGTTTGGGAAATATTTTTTTGAAGAAAAAAATCACTAATCAACCACGCATAAGAAATAAAATAAAATAATATAATATATATAATATCATATTGATAATAAGTGTTGAACACTCATTTTGTGTCACTGAGTACAGTCGTTCAAAACATATCTGTATAAATAAACGAGTTTTGCTGGAAGTATTTCCATTCTACTAATCTTATAAGAGAAGAGAGAAAATCTACGTCCAAAAACATGTCACTAATTTATAACAAATTTTAAAAAACTATTATTTTCTTATTTTTAATAAAAAATTATGCATTAGTATCATCGGCGGCAAATATATTTATTTATTTATAAATTTTATTATTTTTTAATCTCATCCTTGATCTTAATAAAAGAATATTTGAATAATATTTATTTAATTTAGTATTCATATCTTTCATTGTCAATGCATTTTAATTCTATTTATACTAATAGTATTATAAAAATATGCTAAAGTTTTAAGAGCGTGTCTTATTTTAGTTGTTAAAATTAAGTAAATTTGCTTTATAGAAATTTTCAAAAGAAGAAAACTAACTAATTATCATAAGCAAATAACCTCGAGAGTAGTCTTCTTGATTGGGAATGGATGGTGTTGGCACGTGGTACATACTACAAGGTAGATCACTAGGACATCAAGTAGCCTTCCAACGCTCTGTGGACTACAGCAGGGTGGTGCATCGGATGCTTCGTTCTATATGAGTGAAGTACTAGTGTTTGTATCGGAGGTAGAATACTTGTACTCTAATTTTAGGAAACACATTGTTAGATTTATAAACAAGCTGGTAGTACCACTAAACGTACAATGTACCTTTTTCATTCAGTCTATAATTTTATTGTTTTGAGTAATAAGAAATCAAATTTTAACTTTCATATCTGATCATATTCATATTGGTCATAAAAATGTTTATGAAGTATGAGATCCCCCATTTGCATGGTTTTTATCCATTCAGAGTTAAAAAAATCTGGTATAAAAAATTTTATTTTGCTTTGAAAATGAATTCAATTAAATTTTAAATTTTTTAAGTTTTTTGATAATTTATTATGAAGGCTTCTGCCAAGTCCCTCTAGGTTTAGACGCATCCACGCTTTAGGCTCATGTACCACTTGAGAACTGCCCTTGTGAGGCTCTCTTGAAAAAAGTGAATCAATAGTTTGTCATAATGGGCATGTGAAGCCATTTTTTTTTTGTAGTACATGGTGAGATGATTCTTTGGACATGTGTTCCTCTTATGTTTGTCAAATTCTGACAGCTTGAATTTGGGAGGGATTACAACATTGGGGATCAAGAACAAATTAGCCACATTAAAATCAGAGTAATCGGCTCCCTCTATGGCTTTCAATCTTTCTTCGAAGAGTTGTCGCATTTTGATAAAATAAGGATCCTCATATTGGTGGGGGCGCAGACAACGGTTGGTGTTAGGTCAATGAATTGGTGGCTTGGAGCGTCATAGGTAGGAGGTTGGATAAAGGTTTGTGCATCATTGGTTCTGTAGCTTAGGTCTTGGGGTTATGTTTGGTTTTGTAGGTTTGAGGTGGTCATGTGAGGGTCAGTGTTATTGTTCACGAGTGATGTATAGCCAAGAGGAAGGCCATACAGAGGGTATTGAGTTTGATTCTGGGGTTGGTTTAGTGTGAATCCTTAAGGATGGTCAGGAGTGACTTGAGGTTGCTTAAGTGCATTCTTGTTAGGATTTTGCATCTGACACGACCTGGATCGTGCCCTTCGCGACACTCTCTATTTTTTTGTTATTTTTTGTGTCCTTTCTCCTTTTTTTACGCTTCCTCTTTTGAAGAGGTATACCGAATACCATATTCGCTTACTGACCCGATGCAAAGTCGGTATTAACTCAATCAATTTGGGGAATTGACCGAACCAATACTAACTCGGATTTGGAGTCGCCACCAATGTTTGATGGTACATTGGAAACCTGAGACGGATAAGGCAGGTAAACGAATCTGAGATCCGGGTAAGGGTCGGTTACGCATGAGGATGTCACTCTATCTCATCCGCCTATCATCTGGTAGTTACCCTTATGACTTGCAAACGACAACACAACCCTTATTTCTTGCAACATGATTAGGTCAATAGTGGGAGTGGAAAAATATGGGGTTTCGAACTTGACGAGAGTGTGCCTCTCGCTCTTACGTACTCCTCCTAGCCGAGAGGAATCAAAGTTGACGTAATTCTGTGGGTGCAAGAAGGATTTAGACTTTCCCTTGGGCGCCTTTCCTTAAATGAGTAACCGATGTGAGGGGACTTTCGCTTAGGTGCCCCCAAGGCAGTAGAGCTCGAGCCGTGGGATGCTCAACTCAATTGTTAGGAAACAGAAACTAGACTATCCCTCAAGCGTCCTTTGGCTGTGTGGATACAAGCTAGGATGACTCGGATGCATGCGTGTTGACCCGGTCATGCAGAATGCAGTATATGTGGAATGTTTGAATTTGAAGCATAGATACGGGCAACTCCTACTACCCGGTTTTAGAGTCAGGAGGCATGATGACACCCTTTTAAGGTGTAATGGGCCATGTGTGTGCTGTCTATGGAATGAATAACGACTCACTGACCATCTGAAGTGTAGTGCGCAGTGTTTATGAATGAATAATGGCCCACCGGCCATCTGAAGTGTGATAGACATTGTTTTATGGATGAATAATGGCTCACCAGCCATATGAAGTGTAGTGCATGCTATTTATGAGTTGGCACGGAATCTCACCTGGTATCCAGAGAGAAGGTTGAGGGGACGATCAAGGAATTCACGTAAGCAAGCTTCAAGTTTACCACAACAAGCTCTTCGGTAGGCTCCTTTTGCTCCTTCCTTGTCTCCTCTTTTTTTTCCCGAATTCTTCGCGATGAGGCCCTTTTATAGTGTTTGGGGAAGCACTGAAGGCATCCTTGATCATGCCACGTGGTCTCCTCCCATCCTCTTAATTCAATTTGTTATTACAGGAAATCTCGAGGGTAATCTTCCTAGGCCTCTATGCTCGATCGTGGCACGTTCTTCCGTGATTCTCGACGCATTTACAGGATGGTGGCTGACATGGCATTTCTGCACGTCCTCATTGGTGAGGGTCAAGCAATCCATTAAACTGGTATGTAATTCGCTTCTCCTAACGTGGCTTGATTAGCAGCGTTACTTAGTCGAGAGTATTCACGACCTTGATGCAGCACTGTAGAATTTCCCTTGCTAGCCTAAGGTCTTGTCTGTGTCGGATTGTGCTTCTCGAATCCGTCCTGTGTTAAGTCTTGAAAGATTTGTGTTTAGCCTGGCAAAGCCTGATGGTGTTCTCGATTAGGATTCATTATTGGGCTGTGAAGTCCGAGACTTGCTACTTGTTAGGGAAATTTTGGCCTGGACACTTTTGGGGTCTCACAGCATCGGCTATAACATCTCCAGGATCTGACCCATTTGTTCCTTGAGTTGATTGACATCATTCCTTAGCACCTCATGTCGCTCCTCTAGGTCGTCCATAACTACCTCCATCAATTTTGTCTTAGAATGTATCTCGAAGGGGTGATGTAGAGATATTTTCTTGGATTTGGTCTCTGTTTCCTTATCAATCTTGGCTGGCTATTGACATGGGATGGAATGAAAATGCAATAGAGTGCAACACCTTGTTTGAAATGCAAGGTCGTTAGAGAAACATAAACTATATGATGCAGGTGTAACTCTAACAACCTGATGAAAATGGATGTGGAATGCAATGTAAGCTATGTTTTTTCTTCTTTTGATAGAATCTAACACCCTAAGATGAATTTACATGATGTTTAAAGAAAATGGTACATGGGAAGAGAATCGGACAAGGTCATAATTGAATTCAAAGTAGGACGAACTCTAATTGAAAGGAAAGCGACACAAAGCTGAGCCAAATTGAATTGGAAGCAGCATAGAGCTGAGCCGAATTGAATTGGAAGCGTCACGGAGTCGAATTGAAAGAAAAGTGGCATGGATTCGAATTGAATTAGAAGCGGTACAGAACCGAGTTGAATTGGAACTGGCACGGGTGCTGAATTGGAATCGGCATAGGACCGAATTGGAACCGGCACGGGTGTCAAATTAAAATCGGCACAAGGATCAAATTGAACAGAGCGGCCCAGGGTCAAATCAAATAGAAAGTGGCCCAGGGCCAAATCGAATAGAGAGCGACTCGGTTGGAGCGATGCTCGGATCATAGCAGGACCAAAAAGTAGTAATTTCCTTGAGTGTCCTAAAGGTTAGGATGGGTGACAGTCTATTGAGTTCTATGTTTGTTACGTGATCATCACTAATAGGTGTTCTATCTTCACGGATTTTGGTCTCTAAAGCTTAGTACACATTTTACGAAGTCACCACAAATAAGAAGAATATTTGAAATGTAGGTGTTCCCAAAAGGGTCACGCTCTATATGAGACTTTCGCAATAACTAAATAGGTAGTACTCCTTGAGGTGGTCATCACTACTCGTCTCTCACTCCCTAGGTTGCTCTCAAGCCTAGGTATAGAACCTCACTCAAGGTGTATGAATAATGTAAGAGTGGTGTGTGTAGAAAATTGCCCACAAATTTTGCCCAAGCTTTAGAATAACGCACTCACATGTCTTCTATCCTAAGGTTTTAGACCAAATAAAGCACATAAAATAAAAGCATGCAAATCAAAAGGATAATGCGAAATAGAAGAATGGATAAAATAACCGAAAGGTAAAAATAACAAAAAAGAAGTCATTAATTTCATGTATCCAATTGTACAGGCTTAACTCTCTAAAAAAGTCCCAGTGGAGTCACCATCTGTCACAACTATAATTGCAACAAGAATGGGGAAAAAAGAAAAAGAAATTCAAGTTCCTTTCGAGAAAAGAAAGATGAATTTAATGGAGTCGCTACCAACGTTTTTAAGGAAAACGTCAGAAAATCTTGGAAGGGATAAGGGAGTCAGTTACGCATAGGGAAGGTATTAGCACCCCATGACGTCCATTCTAAGACAGGTTACCACATGTGAAATTGTTATGACTTCAAAATTATTATTTTTACCTTTCAAGGGCAAGAAGAAATGGAATTTATTATTGGGGAAGGAAAGATATATATTTTTTGTTTTTGAACTTGACAAGAGTTGTCTCTTGCTCTTACGTATCTCCCACTGCAATGTCTTACATGTAAATCTTTGTTATGAACAGTCGGCCAAATGACCCAATGGGGTGGCCGGCCTCTAGCGTTATACAATAACGGGGGAGAACAACATGTTGGCCCTCCCCATCAACAATTAGGGAATTCACATGGCAATTAGTAGGATATCAGCGAACTATATCTTATGTAAAATAGTGGGATAACTAAAATCCTACCTGGACTTAAGGCTTTCTGTTGATGGGGACTCTTTCCTTCCTTCTGATGTTTCCAACTCTCTTCTTGAGATTTCAAAGCGTTGTATCCTCCTTCTTTTTGTACTCCCACTATCAACGCTTCCAACTCAAGAAAAATTTTTAGTAGAGTTTCTCTTCCTCTCTTTTCTCCCTTTTTTCTCCACACCTTTTACTCTTTTGTTTTCTTTCCTTTTATAGGCCCCTGAGGCCACTCTACTTCCCCTTTACTGTTATATTCGTCACTATGACGTTGAGGTAGTTTATGGGGTAGCTTTCATCCCTTAGGTTGGTACGTGGAACAATGGCGATGCAAAGTAGCTGTAGAGGGGTTGGTGTTGGAGTGTGTAGGTGGGTGCAGGTGAAGTGTAGGGAGGAGTCAACGGAGAAGCTTCTCCGGTAATCCTCCCTATTTTCCCTCTTCTTTTCTTTCTCTTAATTTTCTTTTTATTTTTTTTCTTCTTATTATTTATTTATTTATTTTTATTATTTTATTTTATTTTATTTTTTATTAAAAAAAATCGTTTTCTATTTCTTATCTTTTCGACTTTCTGCTTTTCTCTTTCTCTTTTTTTATTTCTTAATGGGGGACAGATTTGGGTATGTACAAGGAGGAGTGTTATATTAATGTACCATTTCTTAACTATTACGCATGCATCTCATTTACTGAGACAAAGGCCTTAATTTTCTCTTTGGCCAATTTTATTTTAGAACTCTCATCTTCAAATATGTCCAATAAAACATCAAGCATATCCTTAAGCTTATATGTTCCAACATTTCCTTGTTGTTCCTTCTTTCCTCTTGACACTACTTTATGATCGGTCCATCATATACGGTGTCAAACCTGTCCCAAATTTTCTTGTTTAATCCATGCTGCTTTAAGAACCAAATGAAGTCTGATATGTTGAACTTCCCCACAAGCTCTGTAGTCTCCAAAATCCACAGCCACACCAGCGATCCCTTTTTGGAGCACACATTTTATAAATCTTTGTCTCTTGCTGCCTCACAGGAAGAACACCGAGAAGTTCATATATGCACAATTTCTTCATTGTCTACTGTGATTTCTAATACATTTTGTTAGAACATAAGTCTATACATCCAAAGTAGTCCAAGTGTTTTGATGATAACAAATATTATGGAAATAGATAATGTATTGTGATTAACCATTGTTTTCTATATTTCAGAAGAATTGTAAGTTATTAAACTTAAATGTTAGAACGCATCTGTTTAAGGGAAACTAATTTTAAAATAAAAGTTCATCTATTGTATCTATAAAGAGCTCACTGTCCATAGACTCACGTCAATAATGAGACTCAGCGTCTAAAGGGCACTCCCAATGTACATATAAAAGCTCAGCGTTCATAGGTGTGATGATCGTTCAAAGAAGGACTTACTGTTCAAAAGAGGCTTACTATCCAAAAAGGGACTTGGCATTCATGAAGTGACTCAATGTCCAAAGACGCGGTCAAGGGTCCATCCAAGAGTTTAGTGTTCAAAGACGTAGTAATTGTCCAAAGAGGGACTCACCATCCAAAAAGGAGACTTATCCTCCAAAGGATGTGTTCACCATCCAAAGAAGGATTCACAGTATAATATGAGACCTCAATGTCCCAACTACTCATCCAACGTCCATAAAAGAATGCAGCGTTCAATAACGAGTTCAGCATCCAAAGAAGAGATTGTCCAAAAAGTGAAACAATTGCACTGTTCTAAGTAGAAAGAATCTCTCATAAAAGCGTAAAATTTTGTTTATCTTACTTATCAAGAGCTAATTATATACATCTAACGTTCAAATGTCTACCTAATATACTATTTGAGAACGTGTTAAATTTTCAAATTGACGAAGAATAACAACAAATATTTTATAATGAAAGTCAAATATGATAAAAGGAAGCCTAGATCATTTCTCCATTCAAAAGGAACTAATAGAAGCTTCCATCAAATCATCAACAGTAAAAAAACACGTAGAATTCAGAGAAAAACTACTTTTACCTGACATAACTTTTTTTTACCTAAAAAATAGGAGCCTCTGCAAAAGTATTACAAGAAGCAATGGCATAACATTTAATGCAAATTCAACCACTCATCATGCAATAAGCATCGTTCAAATATTCATGTATTATATAAATATCAAACTTGAAATGGTAGCTAGAACGAAAGAATCAAACCACAAAGCATTTTACTGTGTGAATTACTCTTATGTAAAAACTCTACTATGTGAATAGCTTGAAGAGACTAAATGACAAAAAAAAACTTATATTTATTATAATTAGGTAAATTACAATAAATATAATACTTGGAGAGGTAGAGAATACTTCATTTTCTTGTAATCTAGTAGAGTATAAGAATTGTAATACCTTGAGTAATTAATACTTGTTTATAAGTAAAGTAGACTTACTGAAATTTCCTCGTGTTGAAGGAACTATAGCTACTTTGTTAAAAAGGTGAACCAATATAATCTCTATACATTTTTCTCTTACTTTACACTATTTTATTTATGTATTCCTTTGAACGACCAATTTGGACGCTCCCTTTAAACGACCATTCAAACTATATATTAAATATTTCAATTTTACAAAAAAAAACTTTCAAAAACACATACAATTCAATCCCCATTACTATCTTTTCCTTCTCATTCTTAATGTGATTTTTAATAAAAACTTCCTTTAAGGCTACTAGTTACCAATACCCTTAAAATTTTCATCTAATTCAAACGATGCCATACCGTTAGTGTGCAGGCAAACATGATTTAAGGAAAAAAAAATACTAGTATGCATATACATGATAGAAGACAGAGTAGCTCCTTTCTTTTCTTTTCATTATTTCCCCCCAAATTTGCCAGTTAGGAAGAAAGTGATACATAAATAAACTATCTTGTTATCAATATCACAACAATTAGCAATGTAAGTCCAACCAAATTCTTCCGCTGTCTTCCCTCCGAAGTCCGAACTCAATTTTCACAGCAGCATCCATAGATCAAAAACCAAATGAAATCATCAAAATGGCAAGTTTCTATAAAATGAAAGACTATTCCCGTTTTGGTGGGCTCTGAAGTGAAAATCCAGATTTTCCATGATAATCCGGGATTCCATTAGTTACAGTAGCAGTTGTCAAGCTCTCGCCTTTAACCTCACCAGAGGAATCATTTCCTTCTAATTGTCCTGCTACTGAAGGGGGTGCAGTTCCACTATGCTTATCACTGGAAACATTACCAAGCAGGTTTTTATACATAGTAAGGGCTTGGGCCATCATGTTAGCAGGATTGGATACAGAGCTAGGAAGCAACATTGTTGTGCCCTGAGGAAAAAGTAAGGAACAAATCATAAAAAAATTTCGAAGTAAACAAATTTTGCAATGCAGGAACTTGAATATCAATCGATTTATGGGCTATTTTACCTCTTTGGCTATGTTACTGAAAGCCTGAATATATTGCTCTGCAATCCTTAAACTTGCTGCCTGCAAATCAAATGACAATATTAATTCCTTCCCTGTTATTCCACGGGCCTCAATAAGGTTAAAACAAATGTGCTAATTAAGAGGCAATTTTATACACCAGAGTCACCGCATGATTTTTTCCCAGACTTCAGCGACAACAACATCAACATAATAAACCCTTCTACCCAATTTATATGGTCACATACTTGAATGTCTTCAAGAAATCAAACATCAAACATTTTAAAGTCAACCAAATCCTGTATTGAAAACTGTGAATGGGATAATGTGGTTTACATACAAAAGTCTCCCAGTCACTCACATCCAGTCTACATAGCTGGAATGGCACGGCACATCCAAAAATAAAAATGCCAAGCATCATTGACATACAAACAATAAAATCTATTAATATAATCATAAGGTGTTTGCATTATACACTTTTTTCAGCCACAGAATCTAAGAATATACATGAAGAGTTAGAAAATTATATAAGTGATATGAATAAAAGAATTTTAATATATACAACATATAACAATAAAAAATGGGTTAAACTAATCAACATATAGATCACAAATGGTACAAAATGTGATATATAGAATATGAAAAAACCGAAGGCCCTCACCTCTGGTCCTCCATTTTCTTTTAGGGATTTTGACAGAAGAGCCAGTCCATCGGCTGTTGCTTTCGCTTTAGCAAGGATGGCTTCAGCCTCACCTGAAGAAGAAACAAGTTGATTATGAGGTTTTGAAGATATCAAATCAACCAACTGAAACTGATAGATGAAGAAAACAGAAGATGACGGCATGCTGAATAGAATACAAATTAGTGGTGGCATGTTATAAAAGAACACAAATCAGCTACTCAAGTAAGACAATGGAATCCACAATTCGTTATCATCTTGTCATGCCTAAGATCATTCCTCTCAAAATGAGAATCCACCAATGAATACCCTTGATACAAACGACAGTTTGAAATCAAATGAAGGGATATCAGATCATGATCGGCAGACATCAAAGATTATCTTAAAGAAATAATATTGCAACATAACTGGAAGTTGGAACTCATTTATCAAGATGTAATTAACCTTCTGCTGCTAAGATCACTGAACTCCTCTTTCCGTCAGCAATGTTTATGTTGGACTGTCTCTCTCCTGTTTAACACTACAGGTGATTAATACCAGTAAACATAGAAGCTACAGGTACAAGTTGGGTGAGGAATAGGATCCTTTTTTGGTTGAAAAATAAGATAAATTGAACATATGAAGGATTGGAATAGCAAATTGATTACCTTCAGACTCAAGAATTTGAGCTCTCTTTTTTCGTTCTGCTTCTGCTTGCATCTCCATAGCTGCTCTCACTCCACGTGGAGGAGAGATATCCCCTACAGAAGGACAACCACAAAAGGAATTACACAGAAACTGTGAAGTAAAAAATAGAGGAAAATTATTTATACATTGCCAAAACTTACTTATTTCATATCGAAGGCACTCCAGACCCCAACTTTTTACAGCCATATTAATGGCTTCCTGCAATGATTTTGCAACACAATTAACCATTATTATATGACTGCAAATGATAAAAGGGTTGTTCTTATATTCTTCTTCAAAACATATTTGAAAATTCTCTTTTAGGGTAGATCATAAAGAAAACACAAGACTAACTCCTACAAAAGGGCAAGCCCATAGCTGTCAGTTCATGTTTATTATCTCCTGTCATTGTTCAATACTAATTCCTTGGCACCAAGCCAGCTTAGAAACCATGTTCATGTTAATTATGCCAAACTTTCTAAATAAATCTAGTACATAAACCCAAAAGCAATTGTAAGAAATGCTACCTATCCACACACACAAAAATCAATTTTTCTATCAGATGCACTAGATGTATAGGTTAAGGGACATTAAATACATCATATTAAATGCTGTCAAGTACTTAAAAAAGTATGCATTAAATGGTTTAGGTTTTGTGATATAATAAATATCTTTTTACAATAAAACTTTTTATTTTTATCCTCGTAACCTATGCACTGGGTGTATTTGATAAAAAAACTGAATAAAAATACATCTTAACATAATTATTAGAATCTTAGGATTCACAATTTGAATCCTATGATTCAATACAATTCGGCTATGTATCGTTTCATATTATAAGATGAATCTCAAATGAATTTGAATCTTAGGATACATAAATGAATCGGTACAATTTCATGTCATTAATATGAATCATACAATTCAAAGATTCATTATTTTTCAATTTCTTACTTTTCTTTCATCAATTCTAATGAAAGAAATTGAAGAGTCATATAAGCTTAAATTGTTAAATGAAAAGGAATTGAAGGTGCATTTGTGAACTTATCCTATTTAATTATTCCATAATTCCACTACTATATTTGTCACTCACTCATTCAGTACATGCACTCTATGTGGCTATTTTATTGCTTAGTTTCTATTCTTCTAAAATAGAGGCTTCACAAACTTATAACTAATAATTTGTATTGGATATAGTACTATTCATATGACTGTTCCCCCTATTACTTTCTGCTATAACCTTACTTGTTTTTTTATCTTTGCTTTACTTGTAAGCATAATTTTTCTGTGTATATGCTGTGTTATGTAAGCAAAATCCTATATAAGTAAAACTTAGTGTGAATCAAAACACACTATTCAGTTCACATAATTTGTGTGTATGTAATATGATATCAGAGCAAGATTTTGCCCTGTCCTGTATCCTGTGACTGAGAGTCGTCGTTTGAGGTTTTCGCCTTCACCTCCGTCATTCACCATTGTCCACCACCATCTGCCACCGAAATCCACCAATTGATATAGGGTTAGGTGCGCCGTAAGCTATGCCACAAAACCCAAAAGTTTCAGGGTTAGAAGACCCTACATGCGTCGCCACGCATCGTACCTGTGACTCAAGTCGCGCGTGAACCCCACACGCCACCTTCCAAACCCCCGTTTTGTGCTTCAATCACCATTCTGTTTGTCGGCCCCTTTCCTACATATTCCAACCCTCATAAGCTTGGTTGGAAGCATTGTGGCTAGTAGATCTAAGGTCCCATGTTATTGTTTCTTTGAAATTGCAGTGTTTAAAACTGTTCCCTTTCGTCCTCTATTCACTATTTGAGGTTGAAGATGGTCACTGCCAGTTTTTTTTTTTTTTCTCAAGGTTTTGTTATCTCCTTTTCGAGAATCCCAACTATTACAACGGAGAAACTCAATTGAAAAAATTATAAAGCCTGGTCAGACTCAGTTGAGTTGTGGTTTTTTGGACAAGGGTTTCATGACCACTTGGAGAAACACGAGGATGAAATATCAGAAGAAAACAGAGCTCCATGGCCGAAGCTTGACTATTAACTATGTGTCATTTTGTGATAGGCTGTTAGCCTTGAATTATTCGAAATATTAAGGTCATTCAAGACCTGCTATTCCTTCTAGACGAATGCTAGAGATATTTCCGCTAATGATATTCAATGTTTGTTTGATTCAACTTAAAAGATTGTTTCTATTCAATAGACCATTGTGTGGCACATAGCCAAAGTCAGAGCTGGGGCTGAAGAATTGAAAGGCTTACTCATGTGTAGCTTTGTTGAGGAAACAACAAAGAGAATTGACAAACTTATCGTGGTAGAGGAAGAAGCGGTAGTGGTACTAGAGAAATGTTACAAAATGGTAGAGGTGGTTGTGGTAAGCTTATCTGTTCATACTGTGGAAAAGAAGAACACCTACAAAATAGATGTCATGATTTGATTGGTTGGCTAGACAAAATTGCAAATATATCTTCGAGTGACATCCCTTCAAATGGAAGGACTGGATCCAATTAATCTCAGATGAAGAGTATCAGGAGTTCCTAAGGCTAAAGTCCAACAACCACGCCCAATCATCTACATCACCAAGTATTGCATACATTTCTCATTCCATGGGGAGTCAAGGTCCATGGATAGTCGACTTAGGTATTTCTGATCACATTTCTAGTAATGATTCTGTGTTCTCTTCTATCTCCTCACCTAAGTTTCCTCACCTCATTTCATTAGCCAATGGTTCCAAAATGGTATCTCAGGGAGTTGGTCAAATTTCTCTCTCCTCATCAATTAATTTAAACTTTGTGTTGTACATTCCCAAATGTATCTACAATTCGATTTCTTTGAGTCAATTGACTTGTTCTTTGAATTGTTCAGTAACCTTTTATGTTGATTCTTTTGTTATATAGAACCGGAATACGGGCTAGCTGATTGGCTAAGGACATGAATCAAGAGAACTTTATTACTTAAAAAACAGTCCCTCTATGTCGTGTTTTGCGTCTGTATCTCCAAAACTTTTGCATAATCGTTTAGGTCACTCTAGTCTTGCAAAATTGAAGTTAATGGTTCCTAGTTTCAATAAACTGTCTACCCTAGATTGTGAGTCCTGTCAATTAGGCAAACATGTCAAATCCACCTTCCCTAACCAAGTCAACCAAAGATGTAATTTTCTTTTTTCTATTGTCCATTCAGATATTTGGGGACCAAGTCGAGTATCATCTTTTAGTTTTAACTTCTTTGTCACATTTATTGACGAATATTCACAATGTACTTGGGTCTATTTAATGAAAGAAAGATTTGAACTATTGTTCATCTTAATTTCCTTCTCTAAAGAAGTGGAAAATCAATTTAGAAAAAACCATTAAAATATTGGGAAGTGACAATGCAAAAGAATATTTTTCTTTCGAACTAAACTCATATATGTCTTCAAAAGGAATCTTACATCAATCCACGTACCCTTATACTCCTCAACAAAATGGTATAACTAAAAGAAAAAATAGGCATTTGGTTGAAACTATTCGCACCTTACTTTTAAGTGCAAATGTTCTCTTGAGAATCAAATTCCTCATTCAATAAAGATAAAATGTATCATGTGCTTCCTAAAGTCTTTCGTTGTGTATGTTTTGTTTATGATGTTTCTCCAGGTCGTGATAAACTTTCTGCAAGAGCAATCAAAAGTGTGTTTCTTGGATATTCTCCTCTTCAAAAAGGGTACAAATGTTACTCTCCATCCACAAAAAGACACTATATGTCAACTAATGTTACATTCTTTGAGGAAACTATGTTCTTCTCCACCAAAGATGACTTTGACTCTATCTAACAGGCTCTACCAATCTCATATCTTAGTTCAGCAAAGTCATCATCCTTTGAGACACATAATCAAGACATACTCCAACCTTCCTCTTCTGTCTATTCTCAAGCTGAACTGTCTCCACCTTCAATGTCCACATGTCAAAGCAGGACATAAGGGATGGGTACTCCAATATATGAAGATTCACTTGATTCATGTCCTCTATCCTCAGCTGACCCCACACCGGATCCTCCTTCATCCTCACCTTCCTATGATTTTGACATTGGTTGGCTCATTGCTCTCCAAATAGATATTAGCTTCACTCGTAACCCTCATCCTATTTATCTTAGTTATCATTGTTTATCCCCTTCGTATTTTTCTTTTGTTTCCTTTGTCTCGTCCATTACTATTCCTAAATCTATTTGTGAAGCACTTGATCATCTTGGATGACGACAAGTCATGATAGTTGAAATGCAGGCACTTGAACAAAGTAGTACTTGGGAGTTAGTTTCTCTTCCCTCAGGCAAGAAAGCAATTGGTTGTAGGTGGGTATTTGCTATTAAAATTGAACCTAACAGCACAATTGATCGTCTCAAAGCTCGGTTGGTGGCCAAAGGATACACTCAGGTATATGGTCTTGATTACGGAGATACTTTCTCTGTTGTGGCAAAAATCACCACTATCCGCCTCTTACTTGCCATGGCTATTATTTGTCACTGGCCTCTTCATCAATTAGACATCAAAAATGTTTTTCTACATGGTGACTTGGATGAGGAAATATACATGGAGCAACCTCCTGGTTTTGTTGCTCAAGGGAATCCTGGTTTAGTATACAAGCTTTGTAGATCCTTATATGGGCTTAAATAGTCCCCAAGAGCTTGGTTTGGAAAGTTTAGCCAAGTCATTCAAAACTTCGGGATGACAACATGTGAAGTAGATCACTCTGTGTTTTATTGTCATTCCTCTTCTGGTAAATGTGTGTATCTAGTTGTATATGTGGATGATATTGTCATTACAGGAAATGATGATATCAAAATTTCCCAGTTAAAACAGTACTTATTCAACCACTTCCATACAAAAGATCTTGGCCGCCTGAAGTACTTTCTTGGCATATAGGTGGCTCAATCCAAGGAAAGCATTGTTATCTCTCAAAGAAAACATGCTCTTGATATCTTACAAGACACTAGTATGAGTAATTGCAAGTCAGTTGACAGTCTCATGGATCCAAATCTGAAGCTAATGGTAAAACATGGTGAACCCTATTCTGATTTAGAAAGGTATAAAATACTAGTTGGAAAACTCATTTACCTCACTATCACTAGACCTGATATCTCCTTTGTAGTAGGAGTTGTAAGTCAATTTATGCAGGCACCTTGTGTTGATCACTAGGCAACAATCCTCCGTATCCTTAGATACATCAAGAAGACACTTGGACAGGGTTTACTATATAAGGATAAAGGAGACACTCATATATCAGGTTATTGTGATGCTGATTGAGATGGATCTCCCATTGATAGACGATCTACTACAGGTTATTGCATATCTATTGGGGGAAATATGATCTCTTGGAAAAGTAAGAAACAAAATATTGTTGTTCGTTCTAGTCCTGAAGTAGAATATCAAGTTATGGCTTCAACCACTTGTGAATTGATATGGGTAAAACAACTTATTCAAGAACTGAAATTTGCTGATGTCCAACCAATGAAACTGTATTATGACAATCAAGCAACTCTTCACATTGCTTCTAATCCTGTATTTCATAAGAGAACCAAACATAAGATCTCCTAAAATATTTTGTTGCCCACAACTGCAAGTTTTGGAATCTAAATTTGAGAAAGGAAAGAAGGGTACATGTTAATTTTCCTAACTGCAGAGATGTGTTACACTTTTCTGAATCCAGAGAAAGAAAGGCATAGGAATGAGGAATGGGACAAAGAGAAGAATATTCAGTTTAGAATTTGCTAACTATAGTCAAAGCAATTAGTTTTTAAATCATAGCATGACGAATTAACACAGCTCACAGACAGAAGTGTTTCACGAGAGGAGCACACACACAAGGTACACATCAACAAGGTATTTATAAACCAAACCGCACTAGGATATATTCAAACTAGTATGGTTTTAGAATACTGATCACCTTCCAAAATAACTCCTTATTTAAAGGCTAATTGACAGTACACTTACACACAAATGAAATTGAATATCACTGAAAGATCTCTAATTGTTGGAGAAGTTTTGAAACTAAAATTAATAAAGCAATGAGTAAATTATGAGTTCTTACAAACTCCTCAAAGTAAACTAAATCAAAAACTGAAGCTGCATTTGGTTTCTTATACATTCTCTGTTTCTTTACATTCTTCATTTGGCTAGTTGAATGTTTTACTACTCAGGTTCATGTTTGCACTAGTGCTCAAGGTTAAGAATTATGACTGAAAATGAAGAATACTTTTAATATTGATAAATTAATATGGAGTCATAAAAATTGCAGCTACCTATTATTTTGAGCATCAAATAACAAAATCCTTCCCATATGTTGGGGGTGACTTTAAGAAAACAGGTGACTAACTGGCTATACAAATATACTGAAATCAACTTGTTGAAATGAATTACTTATTCCTGCCCGTATACCAAATCCTATGTTATCATAAGTTAGGACTTACGCAACATTGCACATGATTACAGGAGGAAAGAAACCAATATCACAAAACCAACACAATTACAAAAAATATTTAGCTATTGTCTGGTTTATCTTTTTATTTTCTCTTTATATAATTGGATTGAAGCAGGACTATGAAATTACAAGTTAGAAAAAACATACTTTCCACAGTTCGCATAGCTCCATCTAAAATGACATATTATTTTTACAACTAATCTTATACAAGACTTCCACCAACGAGATTTTACGTGTGACTTGAAATTAAAGTAGCTAAGATGCTCCCTTTCTTCAACAGCATTAAAATGACTAGCAGTAGCAGAATTGCACAAACAACAAGTTCAAAGAACTAAACTCACCACAATCTTTTTATTGAGCGTGTCCCTTTCCTCAAAGGTCTTGTCAAGAGTAATCTTACCGAGCTCGCTACGCATTGTGGTATGCGCCAGCTGAATGACAGAATAAATGGGATTCTCCACCCCATAAGAAGCCAGCTTAGGATCCACAATCTGCACTCCCGAAACAAAACAACAACAAATTAAATTAAATTAAACAAAACCAACAACCACTCAAACGCAATAACCGAATATATAGACACTACTAAAAAGGAAACCTTGACATAAAGAACACCATCGATTAGGATGGTGACATTGTCCTTGGTAATAGCACTCTGGTCGGGAATGTTAATAGCCTCCTCCTTGAGCGAATGCACATAAGCAATACGGTCAACGAAGGGAATCAAAAAATGGATTCCGGAGGGAAGAGTCTTAGCGTACTTTCCGAATCGCTCAATCACGAACGCCTTCTTCTCCGGCACAATCCGAATCCCCCAATTCACCGGCGGAACAATCTCGTAATTCCTACTCAACAATTCCAAATTAAAAAAGAAATCGTAATCTCTTCGAAGCGAAACCTAGCACCAACAGAACTAACCTTGAACTAAGAGGATCACGACCGGTGCGGAAGTAGCGTACGGAGGAGAAATGAGAGGGAAGCGAAGGAGTGGATACCAACGACTGCCTCAAACAACGAACTGCGTTTCTCGCTGCATTGGTCGCCATTTTCATGCGTCGCTGCAATCCTTCCTTCTTTCCTGTGCATCAATTTTATTTTTCTTTGTTAATTCTCTTCGCCACTTGCTTTTAATAAAACCCTAGTAAAACCTCTTCTCTTCCCTGTAATTTTTTAGTTTCTTCAGATCTTACACATGAATTACACAAGTTGCCAAATGCCAATCCTCTTCCATACAACAAAATAGAGATTTTATTCCTCGTAGGGAAATAATTTTTCACTATACTTGTTCTTGACATATAAAAGTTGAAAAATACATTTCATTTTTTTTTCTTTTTTCATTATTTTTTCTTAAATTAATTGTTTTTAGATTTTTATTTTAGGATTTTATTTTCTTTATAAAATTTACTCTATTATATTTTTCATTTAATTGTTATTTTAGACCAATAAAATTGACCATAATGATTAGATAGTTGAATTTTTTAAATGTATTTTTTGAAATTTTATTTTTCATTATATGAACTGAGAAAATCTTATTGAAAGTGAAAACTAAAAATAAATTAACTATTATTTTATATATTAATTTTTTTCTTTAAATCTTATTTATTTATACTCTAAAATTAATTATTTTCGAATCTACCATTATATATTAAATCATAATATACTTTACTGAAAACAATATAATTCTATAGTGTACTCTTCAAAAAAATATATATATAGGATGCTTTTATTTTCAATTATGGATTTATATTCTTTGAAATTAATTAGGTTTGTCTACTTTATTGTTTTGATTTTTTAAATATATTTAATTTAATAGTTGTTTTTAATTTTATTGAATATTTATAAAATGTATAAGATATTTACTGCTTGACAATATATTATGTTTTCCTGCTTATGAGTGTCTATAGCTTCGAATAACTCATGAACTCTACATAATGGTCCAAACACTTTGGATGAATTTATTTTTTTTTGGTTGTTTAGTAGAATTTGACTCAATTTGATTAAATGTCATGTCCTTTAATTCGAATAGTGATTTTTATTTTAAATTAAAAATACAAGAAATACGTAACATAATTAATTAAATACGAGTTTTATCTGCATATATAGAAATTTTCGTCATCCCTAGTCCTTGTGGCACTTTCATCTTTTTTTCATTCCATTTTTTTTTAGAATTAGGCCGAAAGAAAATTTGGTAAACGCACTGTTGTGTTTTTTACTTTGATTTTTCTTATTTTTATGTTTTGCATTTTTATCATTTATTATTATTTTATAATATTTGTGAGTCGGGTAGTTGAATTATTAATTATTTATACTACTTTTTTATATATAATAGTGTTTACAACATCAATAAAAATCTATATAATAATATTATTATTGTTATTATAATATTTATATTTAAATAAATCAAGTTATCAAGTTTAAAATACTTTTTAAATTACTTAAAAGTGTGGATTTTTAAAACTAAATGAACTTTAAAAATAACCTAATATGAGACTAATATAAGTTAGGTCATAAATATCTAATGACTAAACTTTTCTATTTCCACTCAGAGTCATGAAGCCAACATATTTTTAGTGGAAATAAGTCAATTCAATAATAGACTAAAATTTTGTCAATTGATCCGAACTCCTGACAAGTCACAGACTGACTTATGTGTTACTTTTTTTTAAATACATAAAGTTAAAAATTATCAATATAAGTTAAATTTTATATAACAAGTTATCCTTTAATTGCTCTAAACTAAAATAAAAAAAAATATGGATTATCATTTGTACTCTAACATAACAAAATATAACACATTATAAAAAAAAAAAAGAAATGGAGTATATCCATTGTAACTATAATAATAAACAAGCTCTAAATATAGAAACAAAAGTCAGAGAGCATAAAATATTAATTACATGTTTTTGTTCAATAGTTTGGTGCATACATAATTTTAATTATTATATTTTTAATTATTCAATTTTAATATACACATGTAAAAAAACAACAATTTTAGACTTTCGTAATTTTAATTATTTAATTTTAATTTTTATATTTAAAAATAATTAATTTTAATTTTACCATTAAATTTATTATTTAATTTTTTACAAATACGATAATATAACAAAGTTAATCAACTAATTTTTTAAATTAAACAATTTATGATATATATATATATATATATATATATATATATATATATATAATATAAAAATTATCATTTAAATTTTTATAAATTAAATTATTTAATATAGGAACCAAAATTACTCATTTGTTCAAATATAAAAAAGAAAATGCTTAAAATTGATCAGACCAAACTAAAAAAAATTAAAAGATCATAATTGTCTATACACCAAACTAAAAAGACCAAAATTATATTAATCCTAAAAAAATAAACTACATATGTAATATTAAATTTATCAATTATGATTTCATTAATTATAAGAAAAAAAATAATAAAAATAAATTGGGCCAAGAAGTTGACCTATCCCATTACACAACCTAATTTTGGGGTTGGGTTAGGTTGCTTTCACCCATGCCAGTCCTAAATCAGCTTAGACCTAAAACTTTATGGTTCAACAACTCAATTTTAACACCTTTATCTCATCACTCTTGTACCCATAGTAGTACAAATTATATAATTCATAATATTAAGTGTTCCAAAGACTTGAATTGGGCGATGTGGGATTCTAAGAACAACTATGCCACCTACTGAAAGGGAAGGAAATGGAAAAACGATTCAAAACATAACATTTACAATTTGATTATAACCTCTTTAAGAGTTCGTTTTTTAATGGAACATCATATATCCAAGTTTGTTAAAGCATTACTATCAACTCATATAGTTTACATACATGCATATCTATGTAACTTTTTCACACCAAACGAAATTTTTGTTTAAACATATAACGAGTAAACTCTACCAAGAGTTTACAAGTATTCTTATGAAGAGATTCGAGCGTAATAAAATGTTAAGTGTTTGATGGTTGATAACTTGCTTTTAGGTAATTGTATGAGTAAATTCAATGAGCTAAACTATGTTGATTAGTCTGAAATGATCTAATTTCAACCAGGGTAATGGACTTAGACTTGACACTAGTAATTGATGAAAGACTCCTAGGAGTGCTTACAATTTAACATTATTGATAGGTCAATTATGGGCAACCTATTAAGTGAGCTAACGAAGAAAAAGTTTGGCTGATCACGTGATTGAAATGTCAAATATGGTAGCAAAGTTGAAGTCCATGTGAATGGATGTAAGTGAGTCTTTCCTTGTACAATCTTTTTTAAACTCACTTCCTATTGAATTTGGTCAATTCTAGGTGAATTATAACACTCTTAAAGAAAAATGGAACTTTCAGGAAATTAAGGTCGTGGTAATTCAAGATGAAGGGAGATTAAAGAGAGTAAAAGATAACTTCATTTATTTGATGACATAAGGGCAAAGCACAATTAAAAGTTAATGAGAGGAGTCTATAAAGAGAAGAAATGCTACTTATGCAAGTAGAGTGGTCACTGTAAAAAGAACTGCCCAAAAAGGAAGAAATAGTTTGAAAAGAAAAAGTTTGTAAATTTTGAATCAAATCTTATTGAAGTTCCTAATAATACCTGATGGATTAACTATAGAGAAACTACTCATGTGTCACATATTATGCATGAATTCTTTTCAATCCAAACCACAAGAAGAACTAGAAAGTTTCTTTACATGGGGAACATAGTGAAGGCAAGGATATAGAACATTGAGACATATAGATTAATCTTGGACATTGGTTGTCATGTAAATTTGAAAGGATGTCTTTATGTACTTGGATGTGCTTAAAATTTTTTTCTTGTTTCAAAGTTGGATGATTTAGGTTTTAATGTTAAGATTGAAGACAAAGTATTTTCATTGTTTAAGGATATGTATTGTTATGGATCTTGTACTTTAATTGATTATTTATATTGTTTCAATTTTGATGCAAAGTTTATGCAATCCTTGCTTAATGTTGAATGTATTGTTGGTAGTAAGTGTAATGTGCATGATGATAATTCTGCTTATTTGTGTCAACAAAGACTAGGTCACATATCCAAAGAAAGAATAATGAGGCTAATGAAAATTGAAATTTTGCCTCAATTAGATTTTAGTGACTAGGATATTTGTTTAGATTGCATTAAAGGAAAGTAAACCAAACAAAATCAACGAATTCTGCTACAAGAAGTAATGAGCTTCTAGGATTAATATACTGATATTTGTGAACGTTTTGATGTTCCATCTTGGGACAATGAAAAGTATTTTATTACTTTTATTCATGACTTTTCATGTTATTGTTATTTGTATCTTTTGCATGAAAAGTCTCAATTAGTGGACGTCCTAAAGGTGTTCATTGATGAGATATAAAGGCAGTTAGATAGAAAAGTGAAAGTTGTAAGGTCTAATAGAGGTGGTGAATTTTATGGAAAATTTAATGAGAGTAGACAATGTCAAGATCCATTTACAAAGTTCCTTAAAAGCGTGGGCATATGTGCATAATATACTATGTCTTACACATCGCAACAGAATGGTGTGGTTGAAAAACGAAATCATACTCTAATGGATATGATTAGGTCTATGTTGAATTATAGTACTACACATTTTATCTTTGTGGATGCATTCATTAAAGACCATTGTGTATTTGCTGAACATGGTTCCTAGTAAGGCAGTTTCTAAGACTCCTTATGAGTGGACGAGAAGGAAACCCAATTTAAGGCATCTCCTTGTTTGGGGTTGTTCGATGAAAGTAAAGGTGTACAATCCACATAAAAAGAAGCATGATGCAATAACCATTAGTGGTTTCTTCATTGGTTGTCCTTAAAAGTCTAGAGGTTACAGATTCTAATGTCCTAATCGTAGTAGGAGTGAGAAATCATGAAAAGTGGATATTATAGAGACTCATGGTGAATCTTCTTTGCCTAAAGTCTCTTCTCAAGATGTTGTTCCTTTGGTTGTATTACAGTCAAACAACATTCAGAGACAACAAAGTAATATTCAAAACCCACAAGATGAATATACAATTGATGAACCAATAAGCAATATGCAAGTTACAAATGAACAAGTGATAGAAGAGAAGCAAGAAACAACACCAAGAAGGTCTGAAAGGAAAAAAAAGACGAGTTATTTTGAGCGACTATGTTGTGTATTCACTTGAACATGAATGTGAGTTAAGCATTGATGAATATCCAATCTCTTTCATACATGCCATAAAAAGTGACAATTCTAAAAAATGGCTCAATATTGTGAAAGAAGAGTTTAAATCAATGTATGATAATAAAGTATAGGATCTAGTTGATTTGCCTAAAGGTTCAAAATGAGTTGGTTGTAAATGGGATCGTTAAGACCAAACGTGATTTGAAAAACAATATTGAAAGGTATAAAGCTAGACTTGTTGTCAAAGGTTTCACTCAAAAGAATGACATTGACTACAAAGAGACCTTATCTCCTGTTTCTAAAAAAGACTCTTTGAGAATGCATTGGCTTTGGTGGTTCATTTTGATTTAGAGCTTCACCAAATGGATGTAAAAACCACATTTTTGAATGGTGACTTAGAGGAATAAGTTTATATGGACTAACATATAGGGTTTGTTTCCATGGGAAAAGAAAGTCTAAGGTGTAAATTAAAGAAATCAATATATCGACTAAAATTAGCTTCCAAATAATGGTATCTTAAGTTCAATGATACTATTATGTCATATGATTTTGCGGAGAACACCATTGACCAATGTATCTACATGAAAGTTGGTGAGGTGGATTTGTAATTTTAATCCTATATGTTGATGATATTCTATTTGTTACCAATGATGTTGCTATGTTGTATGATGTAAAGAAGTTTCTCTCTAATAACTTTGAAATGAAAGATAAGGGTGAGACATCCTATGTGATAGGAATAGAAATATTTCTTGATAGATCACAGGGACTGTTAGGGTTGTTTTAGAAAGGATATACCAATAAGGTATTAGAAATATTCGTAAAGGGGACAAGTTTATCCAAATGCAACATCCTAGAAATGACTTGAAACAAAAGGAGATGAAGTGTATCCCATATACATAAGTGGTTGGAAGCTTGATGAATACCTAAACATGTACTTGACTAGATATTAGTTTTGTTGTTGGAATGTTGGGTAGATTTCAAAGCAATCCTATAATAGACCACTAGAAAGTTGCAAAGAAGGTCCTTAAATTTACAAGACACAAAAGATGACATGCTCACATATAAAGATCATATCACCTTAAAGTGATTAGATACTCGAATTCAAACTATGTTAGATGTGTGGATTCAAGGAAATCCACATTTGGATACATCTTTCTTTTAGTTGGAGGGTCGGTATCATAGAACAATGTAAAACAAATTGCTATTGCCACCTCTACCATGGAGGCTTAGTTTGTGGCATGCTTTGACACCACAATTCAAGCATTTTGATTGCAAAATTATAATTCATGGTTTGGTATTTGTTGACAGTATACCTAATTTGTTAAGTATTTATTATGATTATTCTGCAACTATTTACTTCTCTAAAAATGACAAATACTCAAAAGGGACAAAACACATGAATTTGAAGTATTTGCCAGTTAAAAAAGAAGTAAAGAAATAAAGAGTATTGAGCATTGTCAATTGAGCATATTGGTACAAATTTAATGATAGTAGATCCATTAACTATAGGTTTACCACCCAAAATATTCATTGGTCATGTTGAAAGGATAAATATTATGGATTAGTACTTGTTAATGATGTAGTATGATATATATACATTTACGATTTAATGCTAGTATTGTATGATATTTGTGAATTCAATTATAGTTATGTTTCTCTTTTACTATGTCATTCACATGTTATGATATACATTATTTTTTAGTAAAATGACAAGATATACATTTGAAAAGATACATATTAGGATGTTGACTAAAGTTAATTGAGTTGGATGGTTTGTGATACATGGAATGAATCAAGTTGTTGAGTAGCTTGCAACTACCATGATCCAATCATTTTAATTCAATTAAGGATTAAGAATGATAACTAATTTCTTCATATAGACACGCTTATAATTTAATGTCAAATCTTAAAGTCATCACATGAACTAAGTGGAAGAATGTTAAATTATTTTTAATTTTAATATTAATTCATGTAATTTATAAAATAATACATATATATATATAATTAATTTTTATAAATTAAATTATTTAATATGTGAATCAATATTATTCATTTGTTCAATTATTTAGATAAAGATCGAACAATTAAAACATTAAAAATTAAAATTTAATAATTTTTTAAATGAATAAAATAATATCAAACAATTAAAACTAATTAAGTCTAAAAATATTAATTGCATTTGTACTATTAAATTATTAATTCTAATTTTATTAATTATAAAAAAGGAATAATAAAAATAAATTGAACCAAGAAGCTGACCTATCCCATTACACAGCCTACTTGCAAGCCTGGGTCAGCCCGCTTCCTGCCACAACAGTACTAAATCAGTATAGACCTAATATTTTTGGGTCCAACAACTCAATTTTATCGCTCACTGCTTGTGCGCATGCTGATTCAAATGGTCTATTCCGCTGTATAGAACTGTTCCAAAGACGTGTGGGATTCTAGGAACAACCTCACAGGATGATGAGATCTGTGTTAATTATATTTATTAGTTCATTTTTTTTTTACTATTTTTTTATTTATTTATTTTAAAAATGTTACGTTGGTACTTTTAGTAGAAAAGGAGTTGGATTAGATATGTAAATTTATAAAGCAAGGGCAAACTAAAGTTCTGTGCGTGACAATTGTTAATTATCTAAAGGTTCACTATAAGTTTTGCGTAATTGCATTATCATACATAAACAGATTGAAAGGGAAGTAAAAAGAAAAACGAAAAGAAAGTCCAACAAAACCAACTGTTTACAATTTGATTATAATCACTTCAAGATTTTTTTTTCGATTGAACATCATATATCCAAGTTTGTTATAGCATTACTACCCGCTTATACAGTTTACATACATACATATCTATGTAACTTTTCACACCAAATAATTTCTGTTTAAACATATACGAGTAAGCTCTACCAAGAGTTTGCAAGTATTCCAATCAAGAGACTCAAGGATTAAAAATTTGCAAAGTATTGGATGGTTGATAACTTGCATCCATATTTGACAGCATATATTCTATACGACAAACACTAGTTAAATTCTAGGAAATGTATATATAAGGCACATGTTCAATCCCCTTCAATAGACTCCACTCTTTTTTCCTTCTTTATAAAACCTCTATCCATTACCACCATAAAATTTAAAACGCTACAGTCCCATTCAGATGGTAACGATTGTTATAAAATAAAAAGTTCGACAACACAAAATTGTAAAAATTGATTCTTAACAAATTAACAAAAAGGATCTCCAAACTAAAAAACAACATGCCTGCTCTCAGCATCTACTCTTCGAGGATTGTTCCCTTCTCACTAACATATATACCATCAAGGAACTTCCGGATATCCTTGTTTTTGACATGGCATTTCTGTAACAAATAAACATAAACAATTAAAGCAAAAGCAAAAGCAAAATGGGGAAAGAATTGGGTGCGGGCAATTGCAGTACCTGATTAATGAGAGCGCAGGACCTAGAAACAAGCTCAATGTCATTTCCGTCCAAAACCAACTCATCCTTCACCTTCTCAGATCGAACAACGGAAACGCCATCAAGCATGTCCACTTTCCTCACCTGATGATACACGTAAACCAATAAATCACATAACCTAATACCACAAATTTTCCTAGCAGCAAACAACAAAGATATTAAATAAATAATTTGAAAAATAAAAATAAAGAGTGTTGAGTACCTTCTTCTCGCCAAGGAAGTTTCGGATTTCGATGGACTTGTTGGCGTTGGTGATGCTGGCGTTGATGGGAAAGTGAGCATACACGAACCTCATCTTGTAGCGGTAGCCCTTGGTGACGCCGGTGATGAGATTCTCGACGTGGCTGAGGGCGGTGCGAATGGCGGCTGAGGTTTTTCTAGAGCCAAACCATGCGTCGATCTTAAGCTTTCTCTTGCCGTTCTCGTCAGTGATCAGTTGAAAATCGAGGTTGAGATGTTTGAAATCTCGAACCAGTTTTCCACGAGGGCCCTCTACCTCGATAACCTTGGCGTGAACCTTGATGCTCACACCGTCGGGAATGTTCATCGTCTCTGAAGACAAGATGGTCTTCATTCTGCAATTCTTCCTCTGACTCTAACCCTAACGCCTCTGTCACTCCTCTGCCAGTAAGGAACACCCAAAACCCTAATTCTCTTTCAGGAGCTTAAAATATAAAATCAGAAATTGGGCCGCACCTCTTATTGGGCCTCATCTCAACACATTTTTTTTTTTTATATATTGAAACAGTATATACACTACAAAATATAACTGTCGACTTTTTGGTCTGTACAGAAGAAGTCCAAATTGGGTCGCCCAGGCAATATGACCGTATTTGTCCATGATTATATTTATATATTTTGTAATAATAAAATTAAGTTTTCATTTAATTGTTTCAAAAAGTAAATAAAATGATAAATAGATTAGAAGATAATGAATTGACTCTATTCCATATGTTCAAATTAAGAAATAAAAAAATCAGACGAAATGAAATTAGATATATATTGTATTTTATTTGATATTATATAAACAATTTAAACATAATAACTAGTAATTAATTAATTACGATTTTTACTCCTTATCATTAGTTTCCAAATACATTAACTCCCAGTTGTGTTTTCCTCATCTTTATCTATATCAATTTTTTTTAATATTTAGGTTTTCCTAAAAGAGATAGATTTTCTTAAATAAAGATACTTTTTTATATAAGAATACTACTTCCTCTTAACCTTTGTTGGGTTGATTGTATTTACCAAGAAAGAAAATAGGAGAAAATGAAAGAGGAGAAATGAAGTAGTCTTTCATGGTTTCGATGAGTAGAAGTCAAAATAAAATTGTGAACTTGTTATGAAAATAATTTACCCTTCATGAATCATGAAATATAAGGATAGTAAAATATGTATAGGTAAACCTACCTAACTAGTAAATAATGGTAAGGTGGGTTAGATGACTTAATACATCGTGCCTAGCAGTTACCTACTTGACGGATTAAAGACAGAGTGAGTTGACTCGCTTACTGTCTTGTTTAATCTACCAATATTTTAAGGTATGTCTAGATAAATTTATATTTATATAAATTAAAAATAATATATATATATATATATACACAATAAAAACAAGTGTTATGTTAAAAAGAAATAAGTTTATACTTGTTAGAACATAATAAGTAGTTTGTGTTCAAAATAGTTCAGGTGTTTTGATGATAACAAACATTATGGTAAATAAAATATATTTATGATTAACTATTGTTATCTAGATTTAAGAAGAATTACATGTTATTAGATTTAAAGATTTGAACGAATCAATATAAGGGAAACTAACTTTAAAAATAGTTCATCTAATGCGTTCATGAGGAGCTCACTCGCTATAAATACACTCACCATCCAAATGACGTACTCAAATGTGCTCGGCATCCATAAAATCACTTGTCGTCCAAAAAACATTCCAAGCATCCATAATGAGACTCACCATCTATAATGAGACTCACCATCCAAATGACGTACTCAAACATTCTCAACTCTATATAGAGTCACTCGCTGTCTAAATTACATGTTATTTTGCATTCATAGAGAAGCCCTCTGTCCAAAGGATGTTCTTAGCAGAGGGACTTAATGTCCAAAGATGTAGTCAAGGGTCCACAAAAGAACTTAGTGTCCTAAGACGTTCTTGTCGTCAAAATAATAGATTGTCTAAAAAGTAGAACGATTGTACTGTTTCAATCAAGAAAAATCTATCATAAAAATGTAAAGTATTGTTTATCTTGCTTATCTTATCTTGTGAACTATTTCATTCGTATAAAGAATTGATTATCTAGATCTAACATTCAAATGTCTACCTAATGCTTTAGTTGAGAACTTGTTAAACTTTCGTATTAACAAAAAATAAGAAAGATCTTATAATACAAGTTAAATATGATAAAATGAATATCAGATTATGACTTAGAATATAAATAAATAAGATTTAAAGAAAAAATTTAATATATAAAGTAATAGTTAATTTATTTTTAGTTTTCACTTTCAATAAAGTTTTTTCAGTTCATATAATGAAAAATAAAATTTTAAACAACATACTTAAAATTCATCGATCTATCAATTATGGTGAACTTTATTGGTCTAAAATAATAATTAAATAAAAATTATAAAAGAGTAAATTTTATAAAAAAAAATAAAATCCTAAAATAAAAATCTAAAAACAATTAATTTAAGCAAAGAAAACGTGAAAAAAGAAAAAAAAAAGAAATGTATTTTTAAACTTTTATATGTCAAGAAACAAATATAGCGAAAATTTATTTCCCTACCAGGTATTTTTTCAAGCTAACAATCATTTCTATTGAACATTGATATGTTAATGAATCTATTTTTACTTACGTAACAACTTAAAATTTCAATAGTTCAATTATTTTAAATGAGCTAATTACTCAAATCAACATATGATAAATTGTCAAAAAAACTTGAAAATTTTAAAATTTAATTAAATTTATTTTCAAAGCAAAATAAAACTTTTTATACCGGACGTTTTTTAACTCCGAATGGATAAAATTCATGCAAGTGGGATCTCATACTTCATAAACTTCTTTGTGACCAATATGATTAAATATGAAAGTTAAAACTCAACTTCTTATTTTTCAAAACAATAAAATTAATGACTGAACGAAATTAGTTTTAGTATCCATATTTTTAAACAAAAAAAATCCTATTCCTCACCCAACTTGTACCTGTAGCTTCTATGTTTATATTGGGAAACAGCAATATTTATTCCCTCCTCTGTGAACGCAAAATGGGCACTATGCGGAAGCATAAGAAAAAAATAACTGAAAGAGTAGAGGGAAGATGACACCAAAATTTTTACGTGGAAAACTCTCTCAGGAAAAACCACGGGACCTAGTCCAGTAAAAGATTTCTACTATAAAAGCAGTATTACAAAATGTTTCTCTCAATATCTGAGGATTTTTCAATGAATCTCACCCTCTCGGATGGTATACAAACTTCTCTGTATATATCTCTCTTTCTCTCAAAGAGGAATACAAAAAAGGACACTCTAACTCTTTCAGGGTTTCTTCACTTGGATGTTATATCTCTCAATCTAACCCATTCTCCTCTTATAAAAGAGAAACTTAGCGGGTTTGAGAGTATTGAACTTTTTTCTACATAGTTGGGAGCCCAAAAGTAACACAACATGTTCATCCCCCAAACATTGTGACTTGTGAACCACAATTAAGGAGGGAATTCCAACAGTTTACTGGTATTGATCACCTGTAGTGTTAAACAGGAGAGAGACAGTCCAACATAAACATTGCTTACGGAAAGAAGATTTCAGTGATCTTAGCATCAAAAGCTGCGAGGATTGATCAAGTTAACAGAGCTCAAGGTTAATTACATCTTGATAAATGAGTTCCAACTTCCAGTTATGTTGCAAAATTAATTCTTTAAGATAATCTTTGATGTCTGCTGATCATGATCTGATATCCCTTCATTTGATTTCAAACTGTCGTTTGTATCAAGGGTATTCATAGGTGGATTCTCATATTGAGAGGAATGATCTTAGGCATGACAAAATGATAACGAATTGTGGATTCCAGTCTTATTTGAGCAGCTGATTTGTGTTCTTTTATAACATGCAACACTAATTTGTGATCTTTATGTTGATTAGTTTAACTCATTTTTTGTTGTTATATGTTGCATATATTAAAATTCTTTTATTCATATCACTTATATAATTTTCTAGCTCTTCATGTATATTTTTAGATTGTGTGGTCGAAAAAAGTGTATAATGCAAACACCTTATGATTATATTAATAGATTTTTTTTGTGTGTATGTCTATGATGCTTGGCATTTTTTTTTTTTTGGATGTGCCATTCCAGCCTAACTGGATCTGTGAGTGACTGGGAGACTTTTGTATGTAAACCACATTATCCCATTCACAGTTTTCAATACAGGATTTGGTGGAACTGCACCCCCTTGAGTCGCAGGACAATTAGAAGGAAATGATTCCTCTGGTGAGGTTAAAGGCGAGAGCTTGACAACTGCTACTGTAACTAATGGAATCCCGGATTATCATGGAAAATCTGGATTTTTCACTTCAGATCCCACCAAAACGGGAATAGTCTTTCATTTTATAGAAACTTGCCATTTTGATGATTTCATTTGGTTTTTGATCTATGGATGTTGCTGTGAAAATTGAGTTCGAACTTTGGAGGGAAGAAAGCGGAAGAATTTGGTTGGACTTACATTGCTAGTTGTTTGTGATATTGATAACAAGATAGACATAGTTTATTTTTGTATCACTTTCTTCCTAACCGGCAAATTTGGGGGGAAATAATGAAAAGAAAAGAAAGGAGCTACTCTGCCTTCTATCATGTATATGCATACTAGTATTTTCTTCCTTAAATAATGCTTGCCTACATACTAGCGGTGTGGCATCGTTTGAATTTAGATGAAAATTTTAAGGGTATTGGTAAGCAGTAGCCTTTAAGGAAGTTTTTTTTTTATTTATTAAATCACATTAAGAATGTGAAGGAAAAGAGAATACAAAAAGAGAGGTTGTGTGTGAGAATTTTGAAATTTTTTTGCAAAACTGAAAGATTTTAAACACAGGTTGATATGATCGTTCAAAGGAAGCATTCAAATTGGTTGTCCAAAGGAGTACATAAATAAAAGGATGTAAGATAAGAGAAAAATGTATAGAGATTATACTAGTTCATTCTTTCAAAAGAGGTGGGTATAATTCCTTCAATATGAAAAATTTTTAGTAAGCCTACTTAACTTACAAACAAGTATTATTTACCTCCAAAGGTATTACAATCCTTATAATCTAACTAATTATAAGAAAACCAAGTATTTTCTATCTCTCCAAGTATTTCAACCCTTGTAATCTACTTAATTATAATAAACTTAAGTATGCTTTGTCACTTAACCTCTTTAGGCTATCATACTAACTCAATGAGCGTTTATAATACATAATACAGACTTTAATTTGTTTCACAAAGAAGGTTTTACAAAACAATCATCTAAAGCGCAAGAAAGTGTTTTTCTTTTTTGATATAATGCTTTGTGGTATGATTCTTTTGTTCTTGTTACCATTTCAAGCTTGATAGATCTCTTTATATTTATATAACACATGAAAATTTGAACCTTGCTTATTGCATGAGAAGTGGTTGAATTTACATTAAATGCGGTGTGATTACTTCTTGCAATACTTTTGCATAAACTCTTCTTTTTCTGAGGACAAAAAAAAGTTATGTCAAGTAAAAATTGTTTTCTCTGAATTCTACGTGTTGTTTACTGTTGATGATTTGATGGAAGCTTCTGTTGGTTCCTCTGAATGGAGTCATGATTTAGGCTTCCTTTTACTAGACTTGATTTGTATTATAAAATATTTGTTGTTGTTTTTCATCAATATGAAAGATTAACACATTTTCAAATAGTATATTGGGTAAACATTTGAACGTTAGATCTATATAATCAGCTCTTGATAAGCAAGATAAACAAAACTTTATGCTTTTACGAGAGATTCTTCTTGATTGGAATAGTGTAATCGTTTTGCTTTATGGACAATCTCTTCTTTGGACGTTGAGTTCACTTATGGACAGTGAACTCGTTATTAAATGTCAAACTCTTCTATGGATGTTGGATGAGTCTTTGGAACATTGAACTCTCATATTAGACTGTGAATCCTTCTTTGGACGGTAAACACATTTTTTGGATAGTAAATCTCCTTTATGGATGGTGAGTCCTTCTTTGGACAATCACCATGCCTTTGAACACTGAACTCTTCGATGGACCCTTGACTACGTCTTTGGATGTTGAGTCCCTAGATGAATGTTGAATCCCTTTTTGGATGGCAAGCCTCTTTTGGACGGTGAGTCTTTCTTTAGACAATCATCACGTCTATGAACACTGAATTTTTATATGGACGCTAGGAGTGTCCTTTGAACATTGAATCCCATTATGGATGTCAGGAGTGTCCTTTGGACATCAAGTGTCGAGATGGACACTTGGAATGCCCTTTGGACGTTGAGTCTCGCTATTGACACGAGTCTATGGGCAGTGAGCTCTTTATGGATGCAATAGATGAACTTCTATTATAAAATTAGTTTTCTTACACGAATATGTTCAAACCTTTAAAGCCAATAACTTTTTAGTTCTTCTAAAATCTAGAAAACAATGGTTAATCACAATACATTATCTATTTCCATAATGTTTGTTATCATCAAAACACTTAGAATGGATGCATAGACTTATAATCCAACAGAATGTATTAGAAATCATAGTGGACAATGAAAAAATTGTTCATGTATGAACTTCTCGATGTTCTTCCCGTGAGGCAACAGGAGACAGAGATTCATAAAATGTGTGCTCCAAAAAAGGATCATTGGTGTGGCTATGGATTTTGGAGACTACAAAGGTCCTGGGAAATTCAATATATCGAACTTTATTTGGTTCTTGAAGTGGCACAAGAAAATTCGGGACATGTTTAAAATCGTACGTGATGGATTGATCATAAAGCAGCGTTAAGATGGAAGAAGGAACAAGGAAACGGGTTGGAATATATCAGTTTATGGATATGCTTGAGGTTTTATTAGACATATTTGAAGATGAGAGTTCTCAAATGAAATTGGTCAAAGAGAAAATTAAGGCCTTCATCTTGGTAAATGAGATACATGTGTGATAGTTAAGAAATGATACATTAATATAATAGGAGAGATCAAGTTACTCCAAAAATAACTCTAAGAATATTACTTACCATCCTCTTCACTATTCATTTTATTTGCAATGTAATTGTTTTAATGAATAACATATCTTATCTATTATATTGCGAGAAAATAATGTGTAAAAAATAGGAAATAACTCTCTAGTTACTCTTTGAGTAATTTGATCCCCCTTCTTAATTATAATATACTAAAATTTAAATATTTTAATAATTATATTTAATTGTGGACTAGACTTAAGCTATATCTCTATTATTTCCAAATGGTTTGAATAACTTTAAGTGACTAACATTGACTAAGGTCAATGTCACAAGTAAAGTTACTTTACACAACATTAAAGTGTCATATAATTGCCTACCAGGACTCTAGGCTCTTTGTTAGGGATTTAGCCTAAATTTGATATTCTGTATATACTATCGATGTTACTTTGACAAATATATATTTAATATATATAATCATTTTAGTAGGATTATTATTTACTTAAGTGTTACAATATCTTTTATAAATATCCAACATTTTGCTTGAATGATTCAGAACTACACTATAATCATGGCTAATATTAAGAAGTTTTTTCAAGCCAACAATTATTTCGATTGAATTAATAGTTAGTTATCCATTCTAAATTCACTGTCTCATCCATAAATGACCTAGTTGTTCAAATCAACATATATTAAATTGTCAAAAAAACTTTGAAAACTTTAAAATTTAATTAAGTTCATTTTCAAAGCAAAATAAAACTTTTTATATCAGACTTTTTTTTTTTTAACTCTGAATGAATAAAATCCATGCAAGTGGGAACTCATACTTCATAAATATCTTTGTGACCAATATGATTAAATATGAAAGTTAAAACTCAACTTATTATTCAAAACAATAAAATTATAGATTGAACGAAAGAAAAAACACTATATGTTTAGTGGTACTACCAACTTGTTCATAAATCTAATAGTGTATTTCCTAAAATCAGAGTAAATTATTCTAGCTCTAATACATACACTAGTACTTCACTCATATAGAACGATGCTTTCGATGCACCACTCTGATGTAGTCCACAGAGCGTTGGAAGGCTACTTGATGTCCTGGTGATCTACCTTGTAGTGTGTACCATGTGCCAACACCATCCATTTCCAATCAAGAAGACTACTCTTGAGGTTATTTGTTTATGACAATTAAATAATTTTCTCCTTTTGAAAATTTCTATTAAACAAATTTGCTTAATTTTAACAACTAAAATAAGATATGCTTTTAAAACTTTAGCTTTTTTTTACAATACTATTAGTATAAATAGAATTAAAATGCATTGACAATGAAAGATATCAATACTAAATTAAATAAATTTTATTCAAATATTCTTTTATAAAGATCAAGGATGAGATTAAAAAAATAATAAAATTTATAAATAAATAAATGTTTGCTGCGGACGATGTTAATGCATAAATTTTTTTATTAAAAATAAGAAAATAATATTTTTTTAAAAAATTGTTATAAATTAGTGACATCTTTTTGGACGTAGATTTTCTCTCTTCTATTTATAGATTAGTAGAATGAAAATGTTTCTTGCAAAGCTCTATTATTTATACATATATGTTCTGAACGACTGTATTCAGTGACATGTGAGTATTCAACATTTATTATCAATATGATATTATATATTATTTTATTTTATTTCTTATGCGATGTTTATTAATGATTTTTTTCTTCAAAAAATATTTCCCAATCAGAGAAACTCAATATTTTCATGGTTCTTCCTTCTTATTACTTCAAATTTGGATAAACAAGTTTTGCTTTCTCAACAATAAAAAAAATTGAAATTGAATATCTTTTTTCAAATATGAAAACGATAATTACATAAATTCATAATCAGCACAAAAATCGAACCAGTGCAAATTGGAATCATTCAACAACTTCGAAATAAGAAATCAAGGAAATGTTTATTTACTGATTCTTTCATTCTAGAAAAGAAATAAATCAGAAAAAAGTATTTATTAAATTAAGATAATAATTAAGATTCAATATAAATCAAAGGTTCGTAGTTATTTAACCCAAACTTAAAAGAAATATCTATTTAAACGATTTATATAGTTTTAATAGCCAAGCAAGATAAATTAAATGTTAATGATATTTATTTTTTGAAAAGGATAAAGTTTAGTATAATTATATTTACTTTTCTTTTTAACTCTTTTTTTTTCAGTTTATCTTTATCTTTAATATTTAAATTTTATTTCCTATTCAAAATCTTCACAAATTAAACTAATTTAATTGATTTAAACTCTCTTAATCTCAAAATCCAGTCCACTAAAATATTGTATTTCACCACGATTAAAAAATAAGGTTTTAAAGTTTTTGAGTTTTGAAAATTCTGAGTCGATTATAATAATTAAAAAGTTATATACAAATAAAATTTATTAAAAAAACTAAAACTGTATATTAATCTCAATATAGAAATCAAAATATACTTAAGACGAAAAGAAACACGATAGAATGACCTAACTAACACAGAAGTTCCCCGTATTTTTTTATTAATAAAAGGGCCTAATTGTCGAGAGAGAACAAACTAAAAACGATAAAAAGGAATGGCTGCAACATCAGCCAGCATAGGAAAAGTAAAAAAATCAGGAGCAAATTCAAAGATCCTGTGCCGGATCTTCATGAATAGCCCATATTTGCACTGTAACAAGGTAAAAAAAAATGGAGGCGATAATACCACGGTAACACCAAGAAGGAAAGTTGGATCAACAATAAATGCAAGCTTGCAATGTAAAATATCAACTAACAGTTGCACTATAAGTAAAGCAAACAGAGCACGTTCTTTGTTAAAGCATTACAACCAGCTCAAGTTGTTTACATATGTGCATATCCACGTAATGATACTCAGTAGAAAGTCTCACTGGAATTTCCTAATAAGATATGGAAATAAATTGTGTTCGGCATGTGAAGAAAAATTAAGTGCTTTAGTATTCCCTTCATCCGATGCAAACAACTAAATTTGAGATGTTATGTACAAAAATGACACGAAAGCTTTCACACAAGTCTCTCTCTTCAACCTTGTTCATTAATAATCCAGATCGATTTCTTAATCAGATGCATGATGCAACACATTAGCGAAAAAAATAAAGTACATCTGTGTTGGTCAATATTTTGGACGAACTTAAATATAGGTCTGAGGATGCTCACTCAAGGAAAAGAAATTGTCAAATTGTATGTTTATCTGACACATCAATATCTATTTCACAGGACTCAATTTAGCTACGTCATGAGATGGTTTTCGCAATGATGGGGGCTAAATATAAATGCAATTGCCGAATGAATTAGAGTACAAAATAGTGCAATTGACCGCATATTTTTATCTGGTGTCCTCTGAAATTAAGAAAGTAAGAAGCCACATGAACTTTTTTGAAAGGCGTCATCAAAGTGTTGATTTAACAGCACTAATTAAGAAAGTGAGAAACAGAAAATGACGGTCTATTCGAGTCACCTGTGTTAGTTAGAGGAAATTAATTACAAGTGCATGCTCAATCACTCATAACGTATCCATTAGATTTTGGTGAAAAGAAAATGAATTATAGGGCCAACTATAATGGGAGTTTGGTCTCCCACTGTACAAATTTCATGTAAAAATGGCATTCAAACATGACCCTCAAGAAATTATGTATAAGTACGAATTTAGTGAAATGGATCCATTACCCATATTCACCATACACTGATTGAACTGCCACCAGCTAAAATCACTACTGGGTATGTGGAAACAAGAAGATTACGAAAGCACTTGGTGTCTGTATTTTAAGCTTGAAGATGATATGACTGATTCTACTGCAAATGGTAATAAGTTATAACACAACACTCACTGATGCGGGACAAAATTGCAGGTTGAACTCAAACTGAAAGGGGCAAAATACAGTGGGAATTTCACATATACATATGTTGCCAGGAAATCAGGTTATCATCTCAAGAATGCACAAGGGAAACACATAAACTAAATAATAATAAAATCAATTACATTTCTTGTTTTGGTAAAAGTCGAAATAATACAACTTCTACCTTTAATACTAATGCATTTAGTTTTTAATTCTAACTGCATGTTAAACCACGTCAAATCAAATACATGAATTAACCCTTCATAGCTGAATACTTGATAATTCACTCATCACACAAAACAGATCACATAAGCAAAATACCTTAACAAGTGGCAGCAATGCATGATAGATTACTACTTCCAACAAATATTCCATACCAAAACATATAGAAGAAAATTCAAATAGGATATTCCGAAAATAAAAAGTTCAACAACACAAAATTGTAAAAATCGATACTTAACAAATTAACAAAAAGGATCTCCAAACTAAAAAACAACATGCCTGCTCTCAGCATCTACTCTTCAAGGATTGTTCCCTTCTCACTAACATAAATACCATCAAGGAACTTCCGGATATCCTTGTTTTTAACATGGCATTTCTGTAACAAATAAACATAAAAAATTAAAGCAAAAGCAAGAGTAAAATGGGGAAAGAATTGGGTGCGGGCAATTGCAGTACCTGATTAATGAGAGCGCAGGACCTAGAAACAAGCTCAATGTCATTTCCGTCCAAAACCAACTCATCCTTCACCTTTTCAGATCGAACAACGGAAACGCCATCAAGCATGTCCACTTTCCTCACCTGATGATACACGTAAACCAATAAATCACATAACCTAATACCACGAATTTTCCCAGCAGCAAACAACAAAGATATTAAATAAATAATTTGAAAATTAAAAATAAAGAGTGTTGAGTACCTTCTTCTCGCCAAGGAAGTTTCGGATCTCGATGGACTTGTTGGCGTTGGTGATGCTGGCGTTGATGGGAAAGTGAGCGTACACGAACCTCATCTTGTAGCGGTAGCCCTTGGTGACGCCGGTGATGAGATTCTCGACGTGGCTGAGGGCGGTTCGAATGGCGGCTGAAGTTTTCCGAGATCCAAACCATGCGTCGATCTTAAGCTTTCTCTTGCCGTTTTCGTCAGTGATCAGTTGAAAATCGAGGTTGAGATGTTTGAAATCTCGAACCAGTTTTCCACGAGGACCCTCTACCTCAATAACCTTGGCGTGAACCTTGATGCTCACGCCGTCTGGAATGTTCATCGTCTCTGAAGACAAGATGGTCTTCATTCTGCAATTCTTCTTCTGACTCTAACCCTAACGCCTCTGTCACTCCGCTGCCAGGAAGGAACACCCAAAACCCTAATTCTCTTTCAGGGGCTTAAAAATATAAAATCAGAAATTGGGCCGCACCTCTTACTGGGCCTCATCTCAACACATTTTTTTATATATAGAAACAGTATATACACTACAAAATATAACTGTCGACTTTTTAGTCTGTACCGTAGAAGTCCAAATTGGGTCGCCCAGGCAATACGACTGTTATTGTCCATGATTATATTTATATATTTTGTAATAAGTTTTCATTTAATTGTTTCAAAAAGTAAATAAAATGATAAATAGATTAGAGAATAATGAATTGATTATATTCCATATTTTCAAATTAAGAAATAAAGAAATCAGATGAAATGAAATTAGATATATATTGTATTTTATTTGATATTATATAAACAATTTAAATATAATAACTAGAAATTAATTAATTACAATTTTTACTCTTTATCATTAGTTTCAAAATACATTAACTCCCAATTGTGTTCTCCTCATCTTTACTGACATCATTTTTTCATATTTAGGTTTTCCTAAAAGAGATAGATTTTCTTAAAAAATGACACTTATTCTCGTATAAGAATACTATTAATTCTTAACCTTTGTTGGGTTAATTATATTCACCAAGAAAAAAAATAGGAGAAAATGAAAGAGGAGAAATTAAATAGTCTTTATGGTTTAGATGAGTATAAGTCAAAAGAAATGAAAATAAAATTGTGGACTTGTTATGAAAATAATTTATCCTTCATTAATCATGAAATGTTGGGATAATAAAATAGTAATGGGTAAACTTACCTAACTAGCAAATAATGGTAAGGTAGGTTTGATGACTCAATACATCGTGCCTAACTGTCCACTCGACGGATTAAAGACAAAGTGAGTTAACTCGCTTACTGCCTTACTTAATCTACCAATATTTTAAAGTATGTATAGATAAATTTATATTTATATATAAATAATATATATATATATACACAATAAAACAAGTGTTATGTTAAAAAGAAATAAATTTATATTTGTTAGAACATGATAAGTTTATGTGTCCAAAATAGTCAAAGTGTTATGATGATAGTAAATATTATGAAAATGAATAATATATTTATGATTAACCAATGTTATATAGATTTAAGAAGAACTACATGTTATTGAATTTAAAGGTTGTAACTCATCAATTTAAGGGAAACTCACTTTAAAATAACTCCATCTACTGCATTCATAAAGAGTTCGTTGTCCATAAATGCACTCACCATCCCAAATGACGCACTCAGATGTGCTCAACATCCATAAAGTCATTCGTTGTCCAAAGAACATTCCAAGCATCCATAACTAGACTCACCATCCGAATGACATACTCAAACATTCTCAACATCTAGAGTCACTTGTCATCCAAAAGACATATTTTGCACTCATAGAGAAGCCCTTTGTCCAAATGATGTTCTTAGTAAAGGGATTCAACATCTAAAGATGTAGTCAAGGGTCCACAAAAGAACTTAGTGTCCTAGGATGTTTCTATCGTCAAAATAAGGGATTACCTAAAAAGTAGAACGATTGCACTGTTTCAATCAGAAAAAATCTATCGTAAAAGTGTAAAATATTGTTTATCTTGGTCATCTTGTGAACTCTTTCATTCGTATAAAGAGTTGATTATCTAGATCCAATATTCAAATGTCTACCTAATGTACTGATTTGAGAACGTGTTAAACTTTTAGATTAACGAAAAACAACAAAGATTTAATACAAGTTAAATATAATAAAAGAAACCTCAAATTATGATTCAATTAAAAAGGAACTAATAAAAGTTTCCTTACTCATTAACACGTATAATTCAAGACAAAATAGTTTTTTCCTAACACAATCTTTCTCTGTCTTCAGAAAAACAAAATAGTTTATGTAAAAGTATTACAATAAACAATTAAACAACATTTAATATAGATCCAACCACTCCTCATGCAAAAAGTAATGTTCAAATTTTCATGTGCAACATAAAAAGGGATGTATTAAGCTTGAAAGGAGGATAAATTGAACTACAATACATTCTATCAAGACAAAAAAAAAACATTCTCTTATGTTTTGGATGACTATCTTGTGATTTTTTTTGCGAAGCAAAGTAAAGTTTATGTTATCTATTGCAAACACTAATTGTAGTAGTTACTATTTTGTAAAAATTCTATCGAATTAGTGTTTTTATTTTTACCTGTAAGTCAAATAGACTTAGATAATATTCTTTTGTAAGTTTATCATTTTTTAAGTACACATTTTATTTTATTTTATTTATCTTTTGTTTTCATATTTCCAATTTATTTAATTCCTGTTTTCTTTCCTCTTCGTTTCATTTTTAATTTAAACAAAACACTAGTGAAATTAGTCTCATTAAAATGAGTGAAAATAAACTAAATTAACTCCTAAACCAACTTAATACTTAGCTCATTAATATTATAATAAATAAATAAATATAGATAATTTATAAAATGACCAGAATAATAACAATATGTTATTTTACTAGTCACCTACACAATGTTTTTTCAACTATTTCTTAATAATAAAATTTATTTTAAACATATATAACATGGTTTCTTATCACAATAGGTAAAAAAAATTCTAAACTTATATTTTAGATATTTTTTCATATGTGTGGTTGATACTAAAAAAATTGATAACTAATTTTCATGTTACGAAGTAGAAGTTTAATCTCAATAGTGGAAAAAGAAAGTGTGGTTTGATGTAATTTTATTACAAGATTAATCTCAACTGTTTAATTGAATTTTACTGTAAATATTTAATGTTTCTGCATCGCATAATAATAAGATATTATTATCACCTTATTTGTCTCCCTCCACTTATGTAGTTATAAGCAACCATGGAATTATACAAGCTCTTGTTTAAGTCATGAGTAAGAGTACGTGTTATTTGTGAAAATTTGTTAAAATCTCGGTAAAGCCCATTTCATTAATTAAAGGAATAAACTTAAATTTAAAATTAGACTTAATTATTCAAATAAGTAAAGTGTAAGTTTTAGAAACTTGATATTAACATTTTTTTATTAAAAAAAATAATGTAAAGCTTTATTAAGAGTGTTGAATTAATTTTGATTTATTTTTGTAGTAATCAATAACTTGTGATTTTTAATTTGATGGATTATAAAAATGTAAGAATTTAAGAATTTTAAATATACATGTATGTTTATGTGTATTAGTTCATAATACGAAATTATTTATCAAATACTGAATTAAAAAATATCATATAAATAAAATTAATTAAATTATAAATTAATTAAACAAGTCGAGTTCAACCTTTATTTTTTCTAACATATTAATTTCAACTTCAAATAAATGAATCAATTTTGAGCAATTTATTTTTTTACAAGTGAAGTCTAAACTCCATGTACTCGTCTAAACTCAACTTGTTTATATCCCTAGATAAAAAAAATTTAAATTAAATCCACTTGTTTTAATCAATGTGATTGATACAAGTAGTCACTCACCCAAGGTTAACTGTCATTTTGTCCCTGGATCTAACTTGGATTGCTAGATAGTGCAATATAGGGTAAGACTACCTATACAATAATTATTTGGGTTAGTCCATGCTGACAATTAAAACACGCTATTGACATTTTGCTCTATAGTACAGGGTGTATCTTTCCATTTTTCTTCACTGCGCCAACATTTTTTTTTTTCAATTTTTCTTAAAACAGCACTCAATTGCATAACAGAATATAATAAATTGGGTAAAAATATTATACAATTAAAATAACACAAAAATGCATACAATTCTCCTAAAATAAACATGAAGAATGAATGTTCATAAAAAAAAAAACTCATGTAGAATTTTGTATAATGGCTTCTAAAATAATTTCTTTTCAAATTTCGTGAATTTCATATAGAATTTGTAAAATGGCTTCATAAATTATTTCTTTTTAAATTTCTGTGAATTTCACATTTACTAATATAGGATGTATCTCTCCATTCTTCTAATTTTACCACACCGACAATTTTTTTTTTTCAATTTTCTCAAACATCACTCAATTCTGTAATAAATATGATAAATTAAGTAAAAATACAATACAAATGAAAACAACACAAAAGCGCATCCAATTCTCCTAAAAAAATGTTTATATAAAAAAAAACTCATACAAAATTCATGTCGTGGCTTCTTAAATAATTTCTTTCCAAAATAATCGGCATTTTTTTTTCCAAAGGCACTTTAAAAGTTCCTTCTTCTTTTAATTTATAAACTCAAAAGAGTCATGCTTTGTTACGATAAATTTGTTTTTTCATATACAATACAACTTGAATAAATTTGTTTTTTCATATATATATATATATATATATATTATTTAATAGTATTTATTCTTAATTTTCTCAAAAATAAAATTTTCATACATTTTAAAAGAAACTTATTTTATTGTGATAAAATATAATTTTTATAACAAGGAACTATAAACTATATAATATTTAGTAATATTAAGGGTCAGCATGATTTATTTTAAAAAAACAAATTAAAATTAAACCAAACTTAATAAACAAACCATATTTAAATAAATCAAATTAGATTTTATGTGAAATAGTTTGAAAACCGATTTTAAGTTCAAAATCAGTTTTAAACTTAAATCTAAAATAAGCCAAGGACTGAAATAAACCTTTTTTATATAAAAAATATGTTTTATATTATGTATTTTATTAAATATATAATATAATTATTTTTATTACTTTTAAAATAATTACAATTTAATATATTTTATAGTATTTTTAATCAAATTTTGTCATACAACATACAAGTGCAGAGTGCTATACTATTTATTGAAATAAAATGATCATACTATTTTTGTATAAAAACTTTGATATGAATTTCGTCATATTTCAAAATATTAATTAAATAATATTTTAAGTAAAAACAAATCAATAATAATAAATGGAATTGCAACAAGAATTAAAAAAATACATACAACGAAAAGAAAAAAAAATCATTCTTATTGATATTTATTAACCTTTGATCACAAGTTGGAAACTCTTAACTAACTAATAAGCTTCTTGCTGACCCTGTTCCAAACTCAAAACTCTTCCTGAGTTCATGCCTCACACTCTTCTCAATCTTTACCATCATAACCATGCGTTGCCCTATTGCAATTACTCGTCTCCTCCTGTCATTGCATAAGCTGCCACAGCATTCCTATCGTGGCTAGACAATTATAAACATTTCGATTATGATTCAACCAAGTTAATTAATTCCTCAATTCTTGTTCATGAACTCTCTGCAGTAATGAACAAATCGTTTTATAGAGAGGTCAAATCCAATCCTAACAGCTTTGCCAGGGTGAGAAGAATTATGACAATAACAAAGAAGAATTATGACAATAATAAAAAATATTTGTGTATTAAATTTTAATAGTGTAATGATAAACATTTATTTTATGCTATTATCCACTAAAATAGTAATTTTGATTGAACAACATCAAACATCTAAAAATTATCGACTAAAATAGTAATTTGATTGAACAACTATCAAACATCTAAAAGAACAATACCTGATTTTTGTCCTATCAGTCCAAAATACCATTGAAAAATGTCCCTACTTAATAATGCACCTATATAATGCATATATTGTATAACGTGTGATATGTGAAACATCCTTGAAAATGTCCCTACTTAATTAATAATTCACATACTGTATAGCATGTAGCGAGAAACAAGGAACCTCGTGGCTGAGAACATGAGTTGCCTACCCTAATAAAATGTATGGCATCTGTTATGATTCTCTGCCTTCCAAATTTTATCTAGCTCAAAGCTTTCCAACTTTTGTTTAAATACTTATTCTTTTTAATTTGTACCTAGCTTGTTTGCGATCTTGGATTCTCTTTAATTCATCTTTTTCTTTTCTCATGCAGTAATCAAATAATAAAATTTCTTTCCTATTCCTGGACCAAACAAGACAAAAGGCTCTTCCCCCCACATTTTGCTTGATTCTTCTTCTATTATCTCTAGATAGGGACAGAGAAAATGAAAATTGTCAAGCAATGGTTCAAGTGGTCGCAGACTGTGCTTAGCATGCTATTAGTGCAAGTTTTTGCAACCGGGATGCAGATTCTATCGAGGGTCATACTGCTTGAGGGCACTTTCATTTTTGCACTCATTGCCTACCGTCATGTTGTCGCTGCTATTTGTGTAGCCCCTTTTGCTTTCTACTTTGAAAGGCAAGCTTTTCTTCCCTCGAATATGCCTTATAGTTTAAGCTTTCTCCCTCATTTTCATCTTAATTAATTTCCACTACCCTTACTCTTTATTCTCTCTATATGGATTGAATATATGCACCGGGGTTCAGAGGCCGCGCAAAGAAGCTGAGCTGGTCCATTTGGTTTTGGCTCTTCCTTAACGCCTTCCTGGGGTAAGCATTGCGTTTATTTCGTCTTTGAAACTATATTTACATGCTGATTTTCTATGCTCAATTAATATCAATAGAGTTTAATTTTCATGATAGATGATAAATAATTTTTTTTTTAATTTTTAAAATAATTATTATAAAAATTATTGTTTAAATAAAATTTTATATTCGAGTTTTGTAAAAAAAAAAAGATATAAAAAATATATTTGATTAAAAATATCAATTAGTGAAATTGTTGGATAAAAATATTAGTGACCAACAAATTTAATAAATATTTCGATATAGGTAAAAAAAAAAACTATCAAATGATCCTTACAAAGACTTATACAAATAATTAGGTAGATTTATTTGGATTGGAAGTGTGAAGTGCTGCCAGCAACGAATTTTTATGACATATCCGTGTCTATGTTTTGTGAGAATGTCTATGCTAATTCAGTGATGCAACTTATCTACATACATCTTATCTTTTACAATTACAAACAGAAATTTGTCACTTTCACCTATTATAGAACAATTATTTATCTTCTGAATGTGCCCCATTTGTTTTGGAAGTTTATTTTTTTTGTTAGTAACAGCTCTAAATATAAAAAAAACATTGTAGAAAAACATGGCCAACCTCCATTTAAATTTTAATTAGTCAAATTTGATGATATGACAACCCACCCTTCATATCTATCGATGTCGAAGGATAGGGTACACTAGACAAGTAGCTCCTAACTCTAGTAATCGATTACGGTCGGACCCACGGCATGGTGATTATGAAGTGTGTTTGGAAAATAATTCATCCACACAACACTAGACAAGTAGCTCCTAACTTTACTTCAACGCTTATCTGTTGTCAGTCGTGGAAAGTGTGAATGTATTTTGGAAATTTCAAACTAAAATCCAAAAACACAGGAACTGAGAAGAAAACTTGGTTGACTCCTTCATTTTGGAATTGATGGAAGCTACAGATTTACCAAAGAAATCGACAAATCAAGTTGCTTGTAGTGGCCTGTTGGGTACAAGCAGCTTTCAGTTCTTCTAATAATTTCCACACATATTGTTTTACGGGCAACCCCCCTTATACTTGCGTGTAGGTTGGTTTGGTTGGATTATTCGACACCAAATCAATAAGATTCAATTTTTATTAGATCTGAGTATTGAATTTAAATTTTATAATCTGATCATAAGATTGCTCTTTTTTCTATTATTTTTATTTTATTTTTATCATTTATTATTATTATTATTATTTTGTTATAAGCTATAACTTATATTTTAAATATTTTTAAAATTTGATTCTAAATTAAATTTAAATTATTAAAAAAATAAAAACTATACGAATTTTTAGGTTTTCTAAAATATTTTTTTTATTTTTTATTATAATATTAGACTTATGGATCCAAATTAAACCAACTCATTCTTATTGAGTTGGTTTGATTTGGATTTAATTTTGATTGGTTAGATTTTTATGATCTATTGTGATCGGACCAAATTGACATGTAAATAATAATAAAGTTTATGATGATAAAAATTATATAATTATTAAATAATATACTTAAATATATATTTCGTAATTATTAAATGATAATGAAAATTATGAAGATAAAATTTAATAAATAAATAGATTTAGAGAACTAAAACTAAATTTGACAATGTTTTATATATATATATATATATATATATATATATATATATATATATATATATATATATATATATATATATATATATATATATATATATATATATATATATATATAGTATTTTAAAGTTACCGTGATGTTATTTTATCCAGGAACAAAATTGTTTTTAATAATCAGTACTCTAGTTGTTGTTTTTTTGGCTTGCGGTGAGAATAGTTTTTTTGGAAGTGTTATATTTTTCTCACTTTTATTTTAAAATATACACTCGTATATAGTGAGAGATTAATGTAGGTTGTATTTTAATTCTTATCGATATAAGCAAATATCAACAATGATAAATAACTATAAAAGTGTTTTTCAAAGATATTTTATTTTTTTCTACAACTTTTAGTATTATGAACAACTAAATTTAAATGTCTTATTATTGATTTTAGTATTTTAGAAGATAAAATAAAGTTTTAAATATTTTATCATTGGTTTTTAATTTTTTTTCAAATTTTATTTCATCTTTCAGGGTTACAAATTTGGAAATTATTTTCAAAACTAGTTACTAATTATATTAAAAATCCGGGCCCAAGATTTTTATTTTCAAAAATACCCAGTTACATTAAAATTGACTCAATGCAACAATACATAATATTGATCTGTAAAGAATTTAATTTATATGTATTTTTAGTGTAATCTTTTTTACACTTTTAAAAAAAAAAAAGGAGAATATAATTCTAATATTTTTAATCTATAGATAACATTAATTTAATTATATATATATATATATATATATATATATATATATATTAACATTAATGAATCGTTATAAGTAATATTTCTTATATAATTATAAGAAATATTAATAAGTTTAATTTTTATTTATTTTGAGTATAAATTTTTTACACTAACAATTAATTAAAAATTATTTTTAATATAATTTTTAAAATAATTATTATAAAAATCTATAAACTTATCATTTATAATGATTTATAATTGAATAATAATATAAAAACATTTTATTCTATGAAAAGTTTTGCTAGCCTTGTGGCAAGAATATGATCAAGTTAACTCAAACACATTGAGAAAATTTCTTTAAAAATTAAGAAACTTATTTTTTTATAAAAAAAAACTAATTAAAGTAATTTTTAAAAATAAGTTGCATGCTTTAAGTTACGACTGTTTTTTTTTTTTTCATTTATATAAAGCAAAGTGTATCGGATATGGAGTGCAAGGGTACCTCAGCCCAATTAAGTCACAACTGTTCAATAATTTCTACTTTATTTTTTATTTTTTTTTAAACTTTAACTTTAAATATCTTTTAAGTAAAATATTAATTGGGACAAATACAACCTAAATAACCTTCCCCCATAATTTTATTATACAATAAATACATTACAGATGTATATAATTATAGCGCAAAAAATTATATATAATGAGTTGACAGGCTACACTAGACGTGTGAACTACCTACAGTTTAAACTAAAATGTCCACACTTGTATTATTCAATTTCGAATGCTTCCATATCCTCGATCCATTTTAACCACACATGCTCTTTTCGTTTTAACTTTTTCTATAATTTGAATACATATATCTGTTCTAATTAAGTTGTAGAGTGGATAATAATCGGTTGCTTATAATTTTCTAACTATAGGATTGCATTTGCACCGATTAAGATTGCAGGATAACAGTGGCCATGGGACTGTTCTATTATGGTCTGCGAGACACATCAGCTACTTACTCTGTCAATTTTCTCAGTTTGGTTCCTATTTTCACTTTCATTATCTCCATTATTTGCAGGTATATAGAAAGACCAGCCTTTATATAACATAACTAACTAAATATATATTCCTAGTATTATTACATAACTAGCATTAGCCCCTGACTCATATGGCAGAATGGAGAAGGTGGGACTTCAAACATGGAGGAGTAAAGTGAAGACAGTGGGGGCAATTTTGTGTGTTGGGGGAGCATTAACAACTAGTCTATACAAGGGCAAGGAATTCTATATTGGTCAAAGTAGTAGTCATCACTCTCACAGTACAACAGTTGAAGCATCCAAAATCAACATGCTTCGTGGCACTCTCTTTTTGCTTGCCAGCTGCTTCTCATACACGGCTTGGTTCATTGTGCAAGTATGCCTCTCATTCATTCCTCTTAGTTAGATATTATATGCAAACTCATTTTAATTTATAACATTTGGAGTAAGTGTGCTTTGCTGCATGTAATAATCTTATTCAATTGGAACAAAGTTTCTCACGTAGAAAACACGTGGTTTCGTATAAAAAATATGTTTTTGATTTTTCTATAATGAATAACTTTTTGGTTTTATGACCCTAAAAGTTATTTTTTTAATTTTTATCTCTTTAAATTTGAAATTAATGTTTTAGCTTTTATCTTTACACAATGGAAAAGTTACATAATTATTTTAAAAGATACCTACTAATACTTATAACTCGTGACTTTTAATTTAATTTGTAATGAGTATAAAAGAATGTTATTTATATGTCGTAAAATGAATATTAAAAATTAAAAATAATGATTTTAAAATCTGAAAGGGTAAAATCAAAGGTTTTTTTTATTGAACTGAAACTAAAATTTATTTATTTTTATTTTTAAGAAATTAAAAACAATAATTTTAAGCTACAGAGAGAGGAAAAATATTTTTTTAAGAATTAAAAGCAAAATTCGTTGACTTTGTTGGAGTATTGAGCTTGGTCGTTTAAGTTCAAATTTCTTCACTTTAGAGATATTTTTTTAACCGATTATTATTTTCCTAAAATAGCTATTTTTCAATCTAAACAGGTTAAGTTGCTTGAAATATTTCCATTCAAATATTGGGGAACAATGCTTACCTGCATTATAGCGTCAATTCAAGCAACAATAGTAGGAATATGCTTAGATTGCAGAAAGGTTACTTGGAGTTTAAAGTGGAATCTACAACTTATGACAATAATATACTCGGTAAGAATTATTCCATCTATTTATCTTCAAATTGTGCTACTTTATACACCATATAAAATGAATTAAGGCATATTAAGGTGGTTAACTACATATATTAAATTGATAAGCATGAGTTACCTAAACTAATTCAAACATTTGAGTGATATATAATTAACCTATTTTTTGTGTCTAAAACACACCTAGTAATTCAGTGGTAAAACTATTTATTGTCAGGAAAAAGAATATTCAACGTGCCTAATTCTGATATCACATTTTTTTTCTTTTACATCCTTGCTATATATTTCACAATTCTGTTAATTTCTTCATTTTCTATTGTAACATTTGTCGTATCCTTTTCGTTCGTTCGTTCCTTTCTTTCTTTTTTCAGTAAGTATAGAAAGAAAGAATAAGAAAAAAAAGTAAAAATATAAGAAGTAATAATAAGGAAAAAAAGTAATAAGGTGTAAAAGAAAACAAAGTTTAATTTTAATGCACTGAAAATGCAACAAAAAAAAAATCATGATATATATGAGTTTTAAGTTGATTTTTATAAAAATCAATGAACTCATGGTATATGATAATTTTTTATTGAATAATAGTGTAAAAATTCTTTAAATCATTAATTTATAAACTATTTTAAAAAAAATATATATATATATAAATAAAAATTTAGTGTTATTTATTGTATTTATAATATATTATTAATATATTTAGATATATTGTTTTGTGATGTATTACTAATTGCAATGTACAGATATTGCATATTTGCATGATAGACTCACCTGATGTACCCCTTTTTTACTTCAAGACTTCAATGCCTAATTTACTAACCTTTTTGAGGTGCGGCGGGTACGCGACCTTGTTTGTGCTTGTGCAACCCATGGTTGTGAGTTTGAAAAAATAAAAGTTGATTTATTTAATTGTAAGTATACGTGAGTCGATTCACAAAAGTTTAATTACAGATTAAACGGGGTTGATTTTTATGTAAAGATATCTACAAAATGCTAACTTGTTTAAACATGGGCCTTTATGGGTTGATCCGTTTAATATTAGGCTTAAATGGCCCAGTATGGACTAAATAAAGTTGGTTGCATATTCGATTTTAAACACTTTATATTCTAAGTGGTCAATTTTCTCTAATATTATCAGCGTGTATTTGTATGATATAATAATAAATAAATATTAAGATCAATACTTTATTTATATATATATATATATATATATATAAAAAGATTAGAGTATTGAAACACTGAGTGATATCGACTTATAGTAAAAACAAACTATTTCTCAATTCAATTGGGAGGAAGAACCAACAATATATTAAAAAATTAGAAAAAAACAGATCCAACTAGTATAATTTTGATACTCTTAAAATACGAATTTAAATCTAATTCAACTTTACAAAATTTACTTGTTATTTTATATTTGTATATATTGAACATCATGCACACTTGCTATCCTAGAATATTGTTGTTATACACAGCAGTGCTGCTACGCACAAAACAACAAACAATAGATTTATAACAATTTCCTTCTAGAACCTAACTGGGTCATATTTCCTATTATTAATAAAAGATATTACTAATATTTCTTTTGGACCCATCCGTAAGAGTGAGTTAGATCATATCAATACTTTCTCCCACCATAAATAACCTTGTCCTCAATGTTGTAAAAGGATTGCAAACCATGTTCTCAAGAAGGCTCGATGTCATAAAGGTTCTGATCCATTAACGAGTGACCCATAAGTTCTTGAGGTGGTTCATCAGCTTGCTTAGCAACTTACAAAAAAAATGTTGCTCCATATTTATGATTGTGTGAATGCATATGATTGCAATTAAAACAAAACTCTTTTTCTCTATGTCCACCCATCTTTGCCTCAATTAGTTGCTTATAATGCGGCTTTGGTGGGGTTGCCATGAGGAAAGGGGAAGAGAATTGGGTGGAATTGATTGAGCGGAAGTGAAGGTTCGAGACCCTGTTGGAGTTGGCCATGGAGGGAACAACCTTGGGTGAGTGTTGCAAAACAAGTCTTGCAATATTTTTGGTTTAATCAAGCTAGTCTTGTTACTTAAGATAAGGATGTAGGTTGTTGAGCGAACACCTCCCATTTGATTTTTGGTTTAAGACCCGAAATAAAACAACTCAACAAGAATGGAGGGCTCAAAGCAACAATTCGATTAGCCTGGATTTCGAACTCATTAAGATAATCAACATCTGATAAGGTTTGGGTTAACTTAAATAGCTTGCCGCTAAGGTTGTCATACGCTGAAGGAGCAAACCATGTTTCTAGAACTTGGAGAAATTGGATCCATGAATGAATCTGTCCATTTTTGTACATCCACTGAAACCAAGTTAGAGTAGTGACATCCAGTTAGAACGATGCCACTGCAATGTCCTCCTTCTTTGGGGTGTATGGTGGTAATTAAAAACTTTGGAAGCCTTAAAAATCCGCCGCATTAAGTCTGTTAGAGAACCGATTGAAGGTTGAATTTTCAATGTTGAAACTCGTAAAACCATGTTATCTGTCAAAATTTCAACTTAAAACGGTCCCTCCACAAAGGCCTATTCCACGGATATCTATTAGAATACGCCATTAATTAAGAAAAATTATAAACTTAATAGCATATTTAACTTCAGCTGAAAATAAATTAACAATAAATGAAGTTGTCCAATAAATATATAAGCTTTATCTTAAGAATTGAAGATATAATATGAGACTTCCTAACATTATCTAGTTTACTTATCTAACTTTTTGGATTGACAATTTAATACTTTAAGATTAGTCATAAAAGTTTATCTCAACAAGAAAATTAATGTTATAATATATATTCGAATTCAAGGTCAAAATAACCTCCTAAAATAAAAGGAGAAATAGAAATAAACTTAATTCTCAGGCCTCTATTAGATAAATATAATAGATATATATAGCAGCATGATGCACACCTTGCATCCTAGAATATTGCTGTTATATACAGCAGTGCTGCTACACACAACTATGCACAAAAAACAACCAATGACATATTTCTAACAATTTTCTTCTAGAATTTAGTTGAGCCATATTTCCTATTGTTAATAAAAAGATATTACTTATATTTCTTTTGTATAATTGCAAGAGTGAGTTGGATCCTATTAAGACTACATTACGATGAAACATCAAAATCTATTAAATTTTAATGATTTCTAATTATGTAAGAGTGTTGAACACATCAACTATAATTTCTTAAAATAGCATCTATTATATAACACATTCTCCCGTTAAATCGCGAGTAGTTATGCAATGATGTAATTGTACTTTAATTCTGATAGATGATGGTGTGGAATGGCATAAGGTTACTTGTATTGGCTTTGACCAACTACTAGTTATCAAAAGTATATGGAGGAACCTCAAGTTATGACAAAAGAAGCAAATGGAGATGTCAACTACTATGTTTTTGAATTATTAATGAACGATTTGTTTGTACAGGGAGCACTAGCTACAGCTGCTACGTTTTGCTTAATTTCTTGGGCAATTGCAATTAAAGGACCTACTTATCCCACAATGTTCAATCCACTGGCTCTTATTTTTGTGGCCATATCAGAAGCTATCTTACTGGGTGAACCAATCAGACTTGGCATGTGAGACTGAATGCTTTTCCACCTTAAACAACACAATGTCATTTACAGTTTCCCTTCAATTCTTATTTTTCCCTCCATAATCAAAGAACCATTTGCTCCACCCCATTGGCAGGGGAAACACCTTTAAAGTTACAATAAATTAGCTTTTCTTAACTACCCCTTTGATAATCTAACCTTGTTATATTTGGTTATTATATATATTTAAACATATATAGAAATTATTAATGAAAAATCATAAGTTATTTGCAGCTTGCTGGGCATGGTTTTGATCCTAATCGGATTATACTGCTTTTTGTGGGGTAAAGGAAAGGAAACACAATGTTTGCTTCAAGCATCCGGAGAAGTTTCAACAAGCATGGCAACTGAGTCTGCTGGAGTGCACTCCACAGCCATAGTGGTACCAAGTTTTTCACCTGGTAATGCAGTTCTTGGAGTTGAGAAGACCGATAGAAGCTGAAAAATAAAAACGAAATATTCCTCAAGGCAATGGTTGGTTTTATCTTAGGATTATTGCCTTCAAGATTAAGATTCAAATATTTCTATGTAACATAGATTACTAGTTTTTCTCAAGGAATAAATGCAAAAGTTTAAGCAATTTTTTTATTTTATTATTTTAGATGTTGAAAAAAAAGAGTAAATTAGGATATGATAGAAATATTGATAGAGAATTAGTGGCTTTTATTCTTATTGTTATTATTATTCGCAGAGACAGGCACGCCGCATTTTTTTATATTTTGGATAAGACATTAAATGTGATATATTATAGCAATGTCTCTCATTAATGAGTATATGATAATTTTAGTTTATTAATTTTTTTTGCTCAACATTTGTTTGTATCACCAAATTTTTTATGGATAGTTAAATTTAATATATTATAAGAATGTCTATTATTATACATTGAAATATTAAAGTGACAAAATGACTTTTTTAATCTATTAAATTAGGAGGAAATATAAAATTGAGAATTTATATAGGTTAATTTTTTTTATCCAACTCAAGTTTGGGAGTTTAAGGAATTGAGCCAATTTAAATATATTTTTTATATTTATAAATATATAAATAAAAATAATATTAAAATAAATAAATTTGGTTGTTTTTAGAATTTTTTTAAAGATTAAATCTAGTTTGTTTGATTTATTTATTCGAGTCAAATTTGTTTAATTCTATTTAATTTATTCGAAAAAAAAATGCACAAACTTATTTTTTTTAATTTAATTAACTTTTCAATAATATTTTCTATTTAACCACCCCACTCAAAACTATCTAATTCTTTTAGTGTTTACACATAGTTAGAGTTAAACATAACAACTATTTCACTTATAATTGAACAACAATAAATTGGATAAGTTTTTATTCACATAGAAATCATAAATTTTTTTTATAACAATCAATAATATACCACAAAGTGATTTGTTTTAACTAAAATGTGTTCTTCTGTAGAACTATTATTTCCCTTTTTTTATGAAGAAAAATATAAAATAAAAACTCTATTATGTTTTGATATATAAAAGACAAAAAATATATATATATAGATTAATTAGTACTTCATAATCTAATAGACTAATATCAATATGTATTATTTAAAATTCACGTTAAAAACTTACTAAATTAGACCAGATAAAAATTAGTTCTATTAAATTAGATCACTAATATAATTATATTAAATATAAGAATTTTAAATATATTTTTAGTTCTTGCATAAGACATTATTTACTTTTAGTGTTAATTTTTTTTTATTTTTTTCATGTTTTTCAAGAGTTTCTCTTAATCCATTAAATTAATAACTAATTTCGTTTTGTAAATATGCATTACTACTGAATTGAATTTTTTTATATACATTTTTAAAATTTAACATAGATACTTTTATTAGAAAAAGAACAAAAAAAAAAAAAAAAAAAAACAAAGGCAACTTTATGAAACGGGTTATATATTATTTTCATAAAAAAGACTATTTTTTTTTTAAGAACAAAGAAAACTAACACATTTTCACAAACCGAGAATGAAAAAAGACAATTTATTTTTAAGATACTTAAATATTTATAGAAAATTAAAATATATTTAATCCTAAATATAATTTTCATATTTAAAATAAATTATAAAAATTTAAATATATTTTTATTCTTTTGAGTAATAAAATTTACCCAAATTTTTAAAAATTCATATCGAAGTCAAATATAAATTTTCTAACAACGCCTTCATTTTGTATGATAAACAATTACAGTTTTTTCTTATATATCTCCACGAAATTGAATACATATATACAACGTTTTTTGTGTGCTTTATATTAATGCCTTATTTGCTCAGGTTTAAAAATATATTATTAAATTAACATTGAAATGTGTTTCTCTTCATAAATACTGACTGGTCTATTCCCCGAAGTTCGGTATGATCAACTTTAGTCTAGATTACGACCAGAATACGAGGAAATTAAGACCTAACACGAAGGTAAGACCGTAAGACTTTGACATTAAGTCTTGGTCTCGTATGAGTTAATTACGACCCTTCCGTAGGTTGGAATTGAAACTTTTATATATATATATATATATAATATTTAGTATTTCTTTATTTTTTTTTATCAGAAAGGGATTAACAATAACATAATAATTTTTTTATCGTGCGAATTATTAAAAGAAAGCTTTAGTTTTAATTATAAAATAAATTAAAAAATATTTAAGACACTAAAGTTGAATTAAAAAGTTATTGTTATTATTTTATATATTCAATGCCGAATCCACAATCGTAGCCATCATTATTCATTCACCAATGGTTGGCCATCGCCCATGGGCAGTAGCAGACGCTGATTCGTTGATTCCAAACTTTTTCATGTTTCTTCTTCTTTTCTTTCGGCGAAAAGGATTAAAAAAGAAAAACGCAAAGAGTAAAAAGATAAAAAAATACTTTAGTACCTCGATTACGCCAATGCAGCATGGCCCCACCACTATCTATTCTTGTTAAGAATTTGAAAAAAAATAAATACATGTTAAGAAATATTAAATATTTATTGAAAATTGATTAAAGTATATTAAATATATATTGAAAATAATAAAAGTAGTAAATTAATTACAATATTAAATAAAATTTAGAAACAATAATAATAATTATTTGATAAATGCTAAGGATTTTACTTATTTTATTTTAAAACAAGGGACAATTAATTATAATGTAAAAATATATCTATCAAAATATTTAAAAACTAATTTATTCTTACCTTAAATGGAAAAATAAATGTAACATTACAGTATTTTGTGTAAAATTGCTTACCGTAAAAAATACATAAAATTCCTTAAATAATATCAAATATATAAAAAGATTTCCTAATGTATAAAGCTCATTAATAATTATTAATCAACTTTTTTATCTATTAATTTGTATAATATATTATTAATAAGTTATTTCAATATTCATCTCGTTATAAAAATAAAAAATACTCATTTTAGATGTCATAAGTTTTATTTATGTGAAATATAAAATTTATTGTGATAAAAATTAATATATATCATCTATTTAATTAATATAAATCACCGAAAATATTTATACTAATAATTCAACTTTCTTGGATTATATAAGGTACAATAACAAAATAAAACCTAACCATTACCAGTAAATTAGTCTTCTGAAATTTAGCATTTATTTCAAAAATAAAATAAGTGGAACCCATAATAATTTATTACTTTTTAAATATTGGTTAGTATTTGTCTAATAATAATAATAATTTCTAAAATTTATTTTATATTATAATTAATTTACGTTTTTATGATTTTTAATACATATTTAATGTTGTTTAACCAGTGTGCGGGATGAAGTGATGAATACTTCGGTTGCTTGATTGGTTGACGGGGAAGTTTTAAGAAAAAATATCATTGGTCTTTTTTATTTTTTTATTTTTATTTTTTATTGAAGTCATTGATCTTATATGATGGCAGGAGAGTGGAGCATGTCAGACATGGTGGTAATGTACTAGTCTAAAACAAAAGTTAAGTTTCTTAAATTTTGTATGTATTAAACATTTTTTTAAAAAAGATTTAACAAGTGTTAAAGATTTAAAATTGAAATGTAAAAGATTAAAAATATGAAAAGTCAAGAAATATATGTGAAATAACTAAAAAAATTAATAAAATAAAATAAAGTAATTAAATTAAAGAATTTTAAAAAGTAAAAATTTAGAAAATATCGCGTCAAATTAGTGGAAGAACTTTAATATTATATATAAATATAAAATATTATGGATTAATGTACTTTACTCTAATATATTTTAGGCACAAAATATATTAATTTAAATTTATCACTGTATTTTTAAAAGTAAAAAATTAGTAAGAAAAGAGAGAAGGTAATCACCAATCAGTCAATCACACAATTAGAATGTGTTTAAGTAAACAATTTAATCAAGTATGTAAAAATACTTATCATCTAAATATTTTTGTATAAATTATTTTTATAATAATAGAAGAAATAAGGTTAAATTATTATTATATAAGTTACAAGTTATTTGCAAATTGTGTTAGAAAGTTTCTTGAAATAAATTGAAAACATGATCATAACTTATCTATAACACCAATAAATGCGATATTTGTTTTACACATTTAGTTACCTATTTTACCTTTTAATGGTTGGAGTTAATGATACATTCTCATTTTCTATTTAACCAACTATCTCTTTTTAAATAAATAAATAAATATAGAAATACATGCTTTCTCCTAATTTTCATAAACTCGAACTCTCAGATGTTAGTTTAAATTAATGTTTTCAAAATTAAATCCATAGAATAGAAAAATTAGAAATACCAGTTCACGGTTTTATTGGCTCAACCATGGTTAACTCATAGTCCAACCGGTAACAATTAAGTTTATATTTTTAAATATAATATAATATTTTAATTAATAAAATAATATAAAATATAAGGAATTAAAATATAATTTTTTAATTAGTATAAATAATTAAATTATTTACTAATTTGAAATAAACTAATTTCTTTTAAGTTAATGAACCTTCACCAAACTATTTTTCGGTTAGGCTAGTCGAATTGATCAGCTGAGTCTGATTTTTAAAAAAATATTCTAAATAAACTATTTCATTTGATTGTTGATATTTTTTAATTAAAGTCATATGTAATATTATTATAATTTTTTAAAGTCTTGGAACATAACTTACTTGAAAAATGGAATAATATTTTTGTTTTAGACAAGGAAGCAACAAGTTTGAAGCTATATATATATATTAAAATTGGAAAGAATTTTATATATAATGAAATTGCCAACAAGTTCTTCTCAGTATTGTAAATACTTTTAAAAGTTTTTAAAAATATGTTTTAATTTTTAATAAAAGGAAAGCTACTTTAGAAAAATAATAATACCACAGAGACATGCCCCTATGTTTAAATAAAGAAAATAAAAGAAAGATTTTTTAATTTAACTTTTATTAAATTAAAAATAAAAGATAAAGAATAAATTTAACAAACAAAATCTTTTTAAATTTTTCTTTCTTTATTTTTAATAATATATTTTTCATAAATTATCTAACAATACATTAGTGTAAAAAGAGCTATATTTGAATATCTCAAGTAAGATACTAGATTTTATGAATGAAGAAAATATAATTAAAAGGAAAAATTTTATGGTTAATCAATTTCTTTTAAGTAAAATTTAGTAATCGATAAAGTCAGTAAACCAACTCTTATAATTAATTAGAAATTATTTTAAATAAAATTTTAAAATAATTATCATAAAAATTAATAATATTATTGTATGCAATAATCTATATGGAATGAAAATATAAAAAATTAAAATTTAAATACATTGTAATTAAATTATTTTCTTTAATTTATGTCCTACGATATTTTTTTATAACTTTTTTCTATGGTAGTGTAAACAAACTTTTTTTATACAAGGGGTCCCAAAATTTGGTAATTTAGCGAGGAAAAAAGCATTGAAGAAGACCAGAAGGAAAGAGGGTGAAATCGGTTGCGGCGAACGAGACGCATAATAAATGTGATACGATAAGATACGTGCCGTTTGGGTAGTTAGTGCGGTGGGAAAAATATAAAGAGAGGGCAAAAGCTATTTATGAGACAAATCCCATCGTTTGCTATTATCGGCTATTTGTCTCTCTGTCTCTCTGTCTCTGTGCTTTTTCCTTTGCTCCACCGTAGGGCCATTTCGAATTCAAATCATTTTTCAATTCTGAATTTGGCCCCTCACCCTAGCACCACATTTCAAACCTCAATCATCATTCAGACACCAAGGCACTTGAATTGCGGTTACTTTCCAATAAACAAACATTTTTTCATCATCATCACCAATTGTATATACAATAACACGTTTAGAGGAAGTATTGGCGGGTTGGGTTTTGACGTAGAATGAGAACGGATAGGTGGGCTAAAAGCATGGGAAGGATTTCAAGGATTGGGAATTTCGCAATTGCCTCTTCCATTAAGGAAAACAACCAACAACAACCTTGTATTACCTGCACCACTTTCAACATTCTCGCGCCCATATACAAGCGCATTAACCATGAGGTTTTATTTTAACTTTGTAAATGTAAATGTAAATGTAAATGTAAATAAATAAACCCTTTAAGACGCTAATCTGAATTTTATTATTATTTATTTGGAGGCAGGATCCGAGTTGCCGCGAGAGCGACTACAGGGCGTATTGGTTGGCGAGGAATCACAGGATATTGGACTGGTTGTCGAATGAGAGGTCTTCCATTATCTGTCTTCAGGTTTGTGTGATGAAAATTGAAATTGATTGGAGGGAGATATTCTATAATGGGCCTATGGATAATTAATTACGTGGGCTTTGCGCAGGAGTTTTGGGTTGGAAACGAAGAGCTTGTTAATTTGTATGAGAATAGACTTGGCGATGCTGGTTATGTCAGTTTCAAACTTGGAAGGACTAACAACCGTGGGGACGGTATGTTGTGCACATTCTCCCTCAACTCCGAAACCACCCTTTCTATTAGTGTTAGTTTTATCGGAATTTCATCCTCTTCTTTATTACAAATAAATATCAATTGCAGAATTTAAATGGGGGTAGTTACCTTTTTTTTCCCGTGGGACTTTGAGGTAACAATTCCATTAATACTCCTTCCGTTTCATTCTATTTGTCTATTAAGGTCATGCACATATTTTATGAACAAAATACTCTTATTTAACCTATAGAGAATGGGTTAGTCCCTACGTGGTTTGGATTATCCAAAAAAATGTCTGATGATAATGACTGAACATGATTGTTTCCTTAGAAATAGAAAAGAATTATAGTGTACTACATTTACAATTATATATCTATTAGTGCATTTATTTCTTGAGGATATTATTGGAAAAAAGCAATTAATACATTCTTATTTTGAATTGATGAATAATCTGAGACAGAAGATTATTTGAAAAGTATAAATTAAAATGAGAACAAGGGAGTACTATGTTGTTAGACTACTGTAACTCAGGTTGAAGTTTGTCTTCCGTGTGCTTAGTTTTGTTCCAGAATTGCCTGTTGAAGATTAAGTACAAATTCTCATATAGTTTCCTCTGGGGTCTGCAGGTCTTTTGATAGCAGTGCAAAAGGAACACTTTAATATTCTTAATTATAAGGAGTTGCATTTCAATGACTTTGGTGATCGTGTGGCTCAGTTGTTACATGTTGAACTAGCTTCTCCGTTTTCACAATGGCGAAACAGTAACATTAGGCAGGAAATTTTGATTGTTAACACTCACCTGTTGTTTCCCCATGATTCAACACTATCCCTTGTACGACTGCAACAGGTATCTAAGCATTAAAACGTGACATCTAGTCTAAATCATATGCCAATTATTAAGCTTGGTGTATCACTTAGACTGACATACCTCTAAATTTACTTTTCTGAAGGTCTACAAGATACTTCAATACGTAGAATCTTATCAGAATGATTTCCAACTCAAGCCAATGCCAATCATGCTATGCGGGTAAACTCGAAATCTTGTTCTGTTTAAAAAACTTGAATCGTTTATTTATTTACAGCCTTTTATTTCTCAGTGACTGGAATGGAAGCAAACGTGGACATGTGTACAAGTTCCTGAGGTCCCAGGGCTTTGTATCATCTTATGATACTGCACATCATTACACTGATGCAGATGCTGACAAGGTCCTATATTTAGCGTTGTCTTATGCTTTTATCTTCTGGACTATATGCCAATCACTTATATTTATTTTAACATTGTGTCAATGCAGTGGGTTAGTCACCGTAATCATCGGGGAAATATATGTGCTGTTGATTTTATTTGGCTTCTAAATCCTGACAAATATCGAAAACTACTAAAAGCAAGTTGGAGTGAAGCAGTGTTTGGCATGTTCAAGGTAATCATAAAATATTTGGACCTAGACACAGTTATGAAGCATTGGATGACAGGCGTTTCCTATAGATTTAACATTATTTTCTAGCACAAGTAGATTGGACACTTAATGAGCCAAAACATTTAAATATTGGACAAGGATTCTGATTTTGTAGTTGTCCTTCTCCTAAACGTTATTACATCTGATTGGTGTATTCGATAAACTTGTTAAAAGATAGCGTCAGCTACATACGTACAATTATTTGTATAATTTTGTGGAACAGAGCGAGTGGATAGAGTTTGCCAGTGAAGAATCGGTACTGCTTAACACTTGTTATGTAAGGGAGGAGATTGTATCATTTATGATTCAAATTTAAATGGAGTTTGTTTATTTTTCTTGTCTTTTGCTTGACCTTTTCATTGTTGGTGTAATGTTTCTTCATGCTTCCATTTCACTGCAATTATATCTATGAAGCTTCTTCTAACCAACCGTTATTATGTATGGAGAAAAGATATTATTTGATCAAGTCAAAGATAGCACCATTCCTTTTTATTTATTTATCGTAGAACAGAATTTTCATTGACAAAAAGTTTCTCCATTTTCAGTATCTACTGCGGAGAGCTTCACTGACTGAAAGTGATGCATTTGCCTTTCTAAAGGCTGATAATGAAGATTGTATTACCTATTCTGGTTTCTGTGAAGCACTTAGACAGGTATGTTGTAGTATAAGCTGTAGGACGAGAACTATAAAATTTCAGTTAATTTGTGATTGTCTGAGAAATCCTGATGATTATACGGGTTTTTTCATTCTGTGCAGCTCAATTTAACTGGTCATTGCCATGGATTGGGTGAAGAAGAGATAAAGGACTTGTGGCTCCAAGCAGATGTAGATGGAAACGGTGTTCTTGATTATAAAGAATTTTTGGTAAAGTATTTGACATTAAGAGGAGTGCTAAGAGCACACTCTCTAACACACTCTAGTATTGATTAAAATTTATTGAAAATAACAAAATTAGTTCATGACATAAAGATATCATACAAGAAGACTGACTCTGAAGTCATGAATGTTTTCTATAAAAACTGTAAGGAAACAAATGACTTGAGATTGTGAGAGGATCCCTGAATCTAAATGCCTTTCTCCATAAGGCATATAATAGTAGTGTGTTCTAATGATAGCAATTTTATAAGGATTTTGTCAATATTATAATCAGTATTTTAGTTTATAAGTCATCAGAGATAAACATGTCAACCCAATTCATAGAAACTATTGCTAGCATTTGGCATTTGGTCAGAGTGGTGGGTGATCCAACAAGAAAAACTATATCATGTACAAGGCATACTAAAAAAATGTCAATGCATTGAAAATTCTTGATTTATTTGTTTTCACTTAGTGAGATAAGACTTGTTTGTTGGCTAAATCCATGGTCTTGATATTATGTGGATGCAGCAGCAAATCTGGAATTCAACAGGTCCAGATCAGACAGATGACAACAAGTGTGGGGAGCAGGATGACGGTTCAAACGATGCACAGGATCAAACAATTGGTTTCAGTGTAAAAAACGCAGTTCTGTTCCCTCCAGAGGTGGAGACAGGTAGATGGCCTGAAGACTACTCCCTTTCTGATCATGCACGGCTCACCGTAGTGTTCTCGCCAATAAGAATGCCATGCTCCCAGTTGATTTGCTGACAATGTTTTTGGCTGCTCTGCCTTAGGTTTTAGAATGGAGACTAATAATGTACATATCTGTCACTGTAAGGAATGGGTGAAGCATCAAGCATTGGAACGAGTAAGGAAAGATACAAGAGCTCTTTTCTGGGGAGAAGAGAGATTTTAAGCAGCCCTGTGTTATGATTACTGCACCATGAAAACAAGGTATAAGCATCCATACTAAAGAGGACAATTTGAAATCACTGCCACTAGTATCCGTGGCATTGCTGAAGACATTTGCAGTGAGCAACACTCATCACCCACTTTGTTTCTCCATTTATTCTTCTCTGGTGAAAGATGAGACCAAAAGAAAACTAAAGAAGAATGAATGATCTGTATAGTTGTTGTATAGGTCGGTACTAGGCGTAAAACCTTTTTGTAGCTTGGTAAGATGCACCTTCTAGCTAGAGTTTTCTTTAAATAGGGGAGAATTCAATTCAGAAACATTGTATCTTGTGTAACATATTTTTCTCTTTATAGATTGTCACAGATTCAAATTGTACAAATAAACTAGTTGCTCTTTAACCCTCTCCCTCCTTCCCCTTGAAAAAAAAACAACTACAAGCAAAATTCACTGTCATTGCAACACAAAAAAGTTCCTTGCTATTTTAAGCAATGAAATTTATGTGAATCCTGAACTTGAAAACAGAGCATAATTAGAGGAATTACAATCCCTCCCCCAACCATCCATCCAAGCAAGAAAGCAAAATTCACTGTAATTGTAACAAAAGAAATTCTGTGCTATCTTAACCATTGAAGTTTCTGTTCTGAATCCTAAATTCAAAAACAAGAGAAAGAAAGCGGGTAAAAAAGCCACTCAACAAGCCTCGAATGAGATTATTATTCTACAAGTAGCAATACCACAAAGATATTATCACCGAACAATGGATTGACATTTTACATTAACACTAGGAGTTAGGATCACCGGTTCCAAGAACTTATCATTTTTTTGCTGAATACTTTCCGAATCAAACCTTTCGATATTCTACCCCCTATGTACTGACATTTTTCCGTGGAAAAGGGACATTATGTTTTGGATGATGTTTTTTAGGTTTTTTTTGGCCTTTTTATCTTAAGAACTTATATATTAAAAGTTAACACAGATTATTAAAATAAACTATAATTTTAATTAGAGAATATTACACATACTTAAAGAATAACACTTAAAGTTTTGTTTTTCATCCATAAGCATAACTAACCTTACACAAATTAAGATTGAGAAACACTAATTTCTATGAAACCAATGACAAATGGTATGTTAATTACTAATTTACAAGAGAGAAAGAGACAGTTAATTGACTTTTTTTTTTACATAGTTAAACCTATTCAAATCATCATAAATTCATGTCTAGTTTTTTTTTTTTGGTAAAATATGTTTTTAATATTTATAAATATGATTAAAATTAGTTGTAGTGTTTCAAAAACTTTTTTTTACTAATTTAGGTCATAATAAATTTTAAAATTCTTAAAAGTGGTTTTATTATCACTTATTAATAATATTAACAATAGTTATTGATGACTTGATATAACTTTGTTTGGATGTATACATCGTGGACGATTAAAATAAAATGTAATTATATTTATAAAAATTAAAAATATATTTAAACATTTACCGCAGTAATGAATTCTACTTAATTGTTTTATATCTTTCTCCAGAAAAAAAAAAAATGTTAGCAAGTAACATGAGAAGATTTAAATTCATGCGTCCCATGAAATCAGTTCAATTTGGTGGTTGAGAAATTAATGGGACAGTGGGTAAGATGGCATAGACCAAATCTTTGTAGCCAACTGCCGCAGTTAAGATTTGCGTATTCGGACAATGAAAAATCTCATGTTCGTACTTAATATCCGCCAACCACTATGTGCAAAAAATGTGCAGAGAATGTAGTTGAATCAGAAATTTTTTTACTTTTGTTTTTGGCACTTTATTAAACTCATGCAAATACTATGCTGTTGCGCACAATTTATGCACCTAAAATGTGAAGGCACAATTTATTCGATAAAACTCTCAAACCTACAAGATTTGGAAAAAAGTTAAAATAAAATACATGCACAAATCAAGCAAAGAATGCAAGTAACCCTTTATTTAGAAAAAAAAGAAGGTATTTTTGTGCAAGTGATGACTAATGAGCACGTCGAGTATATTCAAGATATATCAATTATAAAAAATATAACATTCTTATAAAAATAAAATAAAATATTAGTGGATGGAATATTAAACCATAGCGCGGTGAATACAGTTGAGGTTCTCGAGACCAACATAAAAAAAAATGAAACTTACAATTAGTAATGGAAAAATATGGCTAAAGAAAGATTAGAATACATTCTTTTAACACATTTTTTTAATATGTTATTTATTATTAATTAAAATTGATCGAAAACTACAAAAATGTGTGAGTGTTACATTATATTTAATGAATATCAACAATAATTTTATATTCTTTTAATAAATTTTAATCAATAGTATAAAAATAGTGTATTAAAATATATGTTGTTAATATTTCTATTGTTGATATATGTATATTGACAATTTTTAAAAGAGGTAATTTTTGGAATTGTAAAAAAATAATTAATTGATGCTTGTAGTGGAGAAATTCGATATCTACTTGGTTGCGTAGACTAACTCGGTCACTTAGACTAACTCGGTTATGTAGGCCAACTTGATTGTCTTAGGTCAATTTGGTCACCTACACCAACTCAACCACCTTTACTAACTCAGTTGCCCACATCGACTTGGTGGCTATTGCCTAGGCTAACTTGGTGGTCATTATAACTCATAACGAACCACTAATCATTAATTGAGAAAACACGAAAAGATGAATAAATATCAATTGTACTAGGACATGCCGAAGACACTTCGGACAATCGAAGAAAGTTCGATCCACTCCTTAACATGTAAGCACGCACCAAGATTTCTGGGATCTTGGTAAGTGACAAATAACGAGTAACGGTAGTGTACCGTAATAATAGTAGGTGTTTAACCTACGTAACGATAGAATCAACCATTATGGAGGATAATGCGCCCACTACCACGAACACTACATAAGGGGAGAAAGTCATACACCAGGTACGTTTTTCATTAAGGAGGGATCACTAAAACGAGAGAATTGACTTGGACGTCAAAGTGTTTTTTGTAGGTATTTCCGTGCTGTTAATATAGAGAAGAGTTAGGAGGTATATGATATCCCCATGGTGTTAATAGAGAGAAGAATTTGGAGGTATGTGAGGAACGATTCTTGAAGTTGATTTCAGGTGTCCTCCCCCTCCATCACCTAGAAGAGGAAGCTCACAAGAAAAGAAGCGGTTCAATCCTAGAGATCAGAATCGAGTAAGAACATTTGATGTCATATTTGGGTAACGGAACAAAAATGACCAACCAGAAGCAAGTAGAGCATGAGAGGACGACTTCCCAAACCCATCAAGGGGAGTCAAGTGTGAACCAGGAGATAATGACATTGTGATGAGAATTATCTGATATACGGAAAAGAAATGTTGAAGAAATAGAGGCTCTAAGAAGAGAGAACAAAAAATTGTGCACTCAGTATAGACGAGAAGTGTTACCAGAAGAACATGATGAAAAAAAAACAATAAGGCACATGCAGTGATGCCACAACGCAGCGGATATAAATTCTCCTAACTTGCAAGAATCTCTAAGGAGTAACCATAAATAAGAATGATAGTAATAATGAGAAGAATCACGCAAGAGACACCAATATTTTTAACCTAGAAAACCCCCTCAACGTGAGAAATAAAAATCATCGTCCAGACCAAAGAAATCAATCTACTATAATCAAATAAGGATACAAGAGCGTTCAAGGTAAGAACAATTTTTTTCATCAACCAACCAGCACAAGCAATCAAGCAAAACTTGTAGAGGAAGAACAAAATGAAGGAATAAGAAAGTCAAAAATCCACAAAATTGAGTTATTATGTGAATACGATTTCTCAAACCATAGACCTTCAAATCAAGATCTGAACGGTCAAGATGTAGAATTATGTGTGTTGAACCTGTTGTCAAATTTCTAGCCAGATCTAATGGTTAACGAAGTAGATATCATAATTTGACGTGATTGTTCTTTGTTGAAATGAAAACAGAACCCCTCCTTTTTCTCTTTCTTTCCTTTTCTCTCTTCTCTCTTTTGCCTTGTGAAAATTTAATTTTTCTTTGTCTCCTAATCTGACCCTTTCTCCTCTTATAAAGAGAGACCTAGTGGGCTTGATAGTATTGGACTTTTGTCATATAGTTGGAAGCCCAAAAATAACCCAACAAAACAATCACTAGTCATCAGACGAAATATATAGAAAGAAACTTTTCGAGAAGATCTCAGTCGTCTAGACCAACTAGATTGCCTAGATCTACTCGGTCTCTAACATCCTAAAATTTATTTAATTATTTTTAGAAATAAATTTCATTATTATTATTATTAATTTTATTTTAATTATTAATTGCTGCAAGAAATTATTTTATTAAATAATTTCATTTTGAAACTGAAATGTTATTATTATTATTATTATTATTATTATTATTATTATTAATGATGGCAAAAAATTAAATTAGTACTTAAATATTTACATTTAAATTTATTTTAATAGACGAGTGAATGATTTTATAAACTGATGAGACATTAATCTGAATTATTTTCATTTATTAATTTAATTAATTGAATTAATGAAAATGACGGGCGGATCAGAATTGACCTTAGAATATTAGACAGGAGATAATCAATTTACCCAAATTGTGTTTTGTGCGTCAGACGGTCAAACCTAGAGGAAAGAGAACGCAGATCTGCAGGGAGGAGGAGCTAGGGTGTTCAGATCGTCCCGGAGTTGCATCAGATCATCACTGTTCTTCGCATATAAGGTACAGGGGAGATGAGTTTGATTATATGTGAATGCGGGGGTGTACGGGTAGTGAAGGCAATCCCTAAGTCCCTCTAGGATCTAAATTCTCAAATTTGTTTGGTTATTATGTTCTAAAAATGCTTTAATCAGTAGAAAAGATTCATCAATGTGTACCGTGGTTTTGGTTGACTTAATTGATAATGTAATCGGTTACCTTTAGTGTGAAGGAAAACCTTTAGAGGGAATCCAAGAGGAACAAGAATGACTTTGATGAACATATTTTCTTCATTATGCTTTCAAGTATGCAGAGATGTCAATTATATCTCACTATTTGGATTTCATTTACATAACAAAGAGCAGTAGGGTCTTCCCTATGGCCCCTATTAATAATTATTATTGTATGGTTTCTTGTGGCATTCGAAGGGGATTAAATTCTTGGATTAACGTTTTGCCTTAATGTGATTTTCGTTTGAAATTGTATGGTTAGTTGTCTTAATTACTTGATTCTCGTGGTTGTTCATGATTATTCATGGTTGAGGTTCAATTTGGGACTCTTGTGTGTAATGATGAAATTGGGTGGAATTCAATGGTGTTTTATATGCGTTTATGTGCATTCTTATAAATGATTTATGGTAATGATGGCTAAATTGATATGATTTTGGCATGATTATGGACTGAGTGAATGATGTATGAATCATGATAATGAGAATGTGGATGAGAATGCATTGAGCATGGACATGAGATGCATGAGAAGTCAGACGTGGTATAATACCCTAGCCATATATGGTGTTTAATAGGGAACCCTGGCCAAAAGTGGTGTTTAACAGGATGGACTAATGATGGGGGACATTCATATGCATGGGCCATAGGTGGTGTTTAACCATGCTACACGCTGGCCATAGGTGGTGTTTAACTGTCTTCGCACGAATCATAGGTGGTGTTTAACTGTGCGACACACTGGCCATACGAGGTGTTTAATAATGTGACCATCATTAGTGATAACTAAGGGGATTGAGGAGGTTGGCCCATGGTGTGGAGTTCCGAATCGAGACTTTTAGGTGTGGTGATGAGCATATGCATTGTGCGAGCATGTGCATTTTGTAAACATGAATGGAATGTGATTGATTTTGAATGCGATGGAACGTGTGATTGATATATGAGTAATTGTTAACCGTTAGTAATTGGGTACGGTAATGGGTGAGATTTGTGGTACTATGTGCATTTGTATATGATTGAATGTTATTTCTCACCGTACTTAGAATAGTTGTTCTATGTGTCTTTTGTTGTTTGAAGAGTTTATTTTGAAGATGATAATGACTTTATTTTTTAATTATAATATTTAGAATTAAAATCTTCTTGAAAACTTTGTACCTACTTGTTAACGACCATGTGAACCTTTTATCCTTAATACAAATGGTGTTTCTTTGGTTTTAAATATTACCTTGTATTCCTTTTTATTTATATTATTATTTTAATTTAAGTATTCAGGATAAAAATGTGTTCTAAAGTGGAAAGAAATTTTCCTAGAAGATCTCAGTTACATTCTAAAGCAAAAAGAAATATCCCAAGAAGATCTCGGCTGAGGAGACATCCATTCGTAGATGGGATCATTGAGACCCATTACTTGTAGGATGGAAAAATTTGACCATGTACAAATACAATGGCACGACAAACTCGGATGAATATATAGATGCCTATGTGACTCAGGTGAATCTATATACCAACATCAATGCTATTCTATGTTGAGTCTTGCCAACATCCTTGAAGGGAATAACATTAAATTGGTACACCCGACTACCACCAAACTCCATTGACTTATTTGAAACATTGGTGGAGAAATTCGGAGCTCAGTATGCTATAAGTCGACCTCATCACTTGACATTGGTAGCCTTGATGAACTTAAGACAGGATGAGGATGAGTCACTTCATACTTTCACGAAGCGTTTTCCAACTGTAGCCATCAAAATAAGAAATTTGAGTCTAGAAGTGGCACTTTATTCAATGATAACAACATTGAAACCTGTGCTATTTTCAAATAGCCTGTGTAAAAAGTCGCCCACATCAATGGATAATTTAAGGACGAGAGCGTCTAAAAACATTCAAATGGAAGAGATGGCAGAATTTAGAGATCATGTCAGAGCTGAACATGCAATCAAGCCACAGGTAAAAAGGCATGTCATTTTTTGGCTAGCATATTTCTCTAAAGATATTTATCTTTTAAAAAACGTTTTAATGAATTTTTTTGGTTGAGAAAGTTTATTCCTACGCAGTTTACATGAATAAATTGAAGACTTTTAATAGGCCATCGACCTATACAAGAGATAATAAATGGAAGACTTCATTGAACCTATACAAGAGATGAAAACTCTCAATAGGCTACCGAGCCTATACAAGAGATGAAAACTCTTAACATGCTATCGAGCCTACAAGAGATAAAGACTCTCAAACCTAAGCCACCGAACTTGTGCAAGAGATAAATTGAAGACTCTCAAACATAAGCCACCGAGCATATACGAGAGATAAATTGAAGGCTCTCATACATAGGCCACCAAGCCCGTACCGGAGATAAATTGAATACTCTAAAAAATAGATCGACATGCTGAGTCTATATTAGAACAAAAAGTTCTTTCAACAACAAAAAAAAAAAAGAACGATAAGTCCTTAGTTCTAAAGAACTTAGGACTAGGGGGCCTATGTATTGGAGAAAATGATATCTACTTGGTCTAGACAGACTTAGTCGCCTAGACCAACTTGGTAGCCTAGACCAACTTAGTTGCCTATACCAACTCGGTCGCCTACACCAATTCAATCACCTATACAAACTTGGTCGCCTACACTGACTTGATGTTGTTGCCTAGACCAATTCGAAAATCATTATAACTCATAACTGATGAATGACCACTATTAAATGAGGAAACACATAAAGATGAATAAATACCGATTGTACTAGGACATGCTGAAAACACTTCAGACAACCAAAGAGAGCTCAACCAACTCCTTGGCAAGATCTCAATAATTGACAAATAACAAGTAACGACAGTGTACCATAACAATAGTAGGTGTTTAACCCATGTAACTACAGAATCAACTATCATGGAGGATAATACGCCTGCGACCACGAACACTACATAAGGGGGAAGTCAAACACCAGGTAGATTTTTCATGAAGGAGAGATCACTAAAATCAGAGAATTGACTTAGGCGTTGAGGTGATTTTGACAGAGAGAAGAGTTCGAAGGTCTATGAGGAAAAGTTTTCATAGTTGATTTCAGGTATCCTCCCCTCTCCATTACCTAGAAGAGGAAGCTCACAAGGAAAGAAGCGATTCAATACCAAAGGTCGAGATAGGATAAGAACAATGTTTCTTCAAGAAATATTTAAAAATGATTCCCTATTGTTATAAAAAAATTTCTTACGAATAAAAGACATTATCCCAACATAAAGAGATGTCATGTACCAAACAGAAAAAATGTGATTTTAAGATATATATAAGTATGAGAGAGTCTTTTGTAAGTGAGAGAATGTTTATCAATTTTTAGAATTCTTGGGAGAAAAACTTGATTTTATTGGGTTGAACACTATTTGGGAAAACTTTTTTAGTTCGTTTAAAAAATTTATAATCTTATTCGTAATAGTTAATATTATTGAGGCATTTTTGTATACCTCTAATTTAGAGGTGTGAAACCACTTTAAATTTGTATTTTTGTATGTTTTCTATGGAGTTAGGATCAATGATTTCAAAAACTTATCATTTTCTTGTCAGAATCGAACCTTTTGATATTCTAACTCGCTATGCTCTGACCTTTTCGGTCAAAAAGGACACATTTTGATTTGGATGATGTTTCTTAGGTTTTTGTAGTACTTTTATCTTATCAAAATTAGTTTTATCTTAGGAACTTGTATATTAAAATTAACACAGGTTATTAAAATAAACTATAATTTTAATTAGATAACATTACACATACCTAAAGAATAATACCTAAGTTTTGTTTTTCATCTATAAAAATAACTAACCTTGCACAAGTCAAAATTGAGAAATACTAATTTCAATGAAATAGTTGACAAATAACATGTTAGATACTAATTTCCAAGAGAGAAAGAGACATGAACAATTAATTGACTTTTTTTTTTTTACATAGTTAGACCTACTCAAATCATCACGAATTCTCCTCTATTTTTTTATAAAATGTTTTTAATATCTATAAATATGATTAAAATTAGTGTAGTGTTTCAAATTTTTTTTTTACTAATTTAGGTCATAATAAATTTTAAATTCTTAAAAATGGTTATTATTATCACTTATTAATAATATTACATATATTCATATATGTTCCTTCACATGCTATGTCAAAAATAGTTATTGATGACTTGATATAACTTGTTTGTAGGTATACATTGTGAATGATTAAAATAAAATATAATTATAAAAATTAAAAATATATTTAACCATTTACCCCTATAACGAATTCTACTTAATTGTTTTATGTCTTTCTCAAGAAAAAAAAATGTTAGTAAATAACACGAGAAGATTTAAATTCATATATCCATGAAATCAGTTTCGATTGTCTTGATGGTAAAACCCGATTTCAGTTTTTATTTGCAACAATTTGGTGGTTGATAAATTAATGGGAAAGTGGGTATTATGGCATGCACCAAGTCTTTGTAGCTAACTTGCCACATTTAAGATTTGCCTATTCGGACAATGAAAAACCTTGTGTTCGTGCATAATATCCACCAACCACTACGAGAGAATGTAGTTGAATCAGACATTTTTTATTTTAATTTTTTGTATTGTATTAAACTCATGCAAATACTTATGCTGTTGCGTACAATTTCTGCACCTAAAATGCGAAGGTACAATTTATTCGATAAAACTCTCAAACCTACACGATTTGGAAAAAAAAACAAAAACAAAATATCTGTACAAATCAAGCGAAGTATGTGAGTAACCCTCTATTTAGGAAAAAAAAAATAATTTTGTACAAGTGATGACTAATGAGAGAGTATATTCAAGATATATTAATTATAAATAAAATATAATATTTTTATTAAAATAAAATATAATATTAGCGATGAAATATTAAACAATAACACAGTGTATACGATTGAGGCTTTCCAAAGAACCTTAAAAAATAAATATAAAATTAATAAAGAAAATATGATGACCAGCATGAGAAAGATTACCAATACAATTTTTTAACACATTTTTTTAATATATTTTTATTATTAATTAAAATTTATTAAAAATTACAAAAATTTATGAATGTGAAATTTTATTTAATGAATCTCGATCATAATTTTATTGTTTTTAATAAATTTTATTCAATAGTACAAAAATAGTATATTAAAAAAATGTTGTTAATATTTCTATTGTTGATATATGTATATTGACAATTTCTACAAGTGACAACTCTTGAAATAGTAAAAAATAATTAATTGATGTTTATTCAAGAAATCTTTAAAAATGATTCCTTGTTATAAAGAGAAATTCTTATGAATAAAAGAGACATTATCCCAATATATAGAGAGGTCATGTACCAAATAGAAGAAATGTGATTTTAAGAAATATAAATACGAGAGAGTCTTCTGTAAATGAGAAATTGTTTATCATTTTTTATAATTCTTGAGAGAAAAAATTGATGTTATTCGGTTGAACACTATTGAAATTTTTTTTAGCTTGTTTAAAAATTTTGTAATCTTATTCGTAATAGTTAATATTATTAAGGCATTTTTGTATGTCTAAATTAGAGGTGTCAAACCACTTTAAATTTGTATTTTTGTGTGTTTTCTATGATGCACTTCATGTGTGTTCCCATCTTTAACCCTTATTGGATACAATTTTCCGAACAATGATATCAAAGTTTATGGTAAATCGAAGTGACTTATCAAATGAGTGTTGATGATGGATCCATATAAAAGTCATTGTATAAAAAGATTTTCTAACAATAAATAGGTACGTAATATAACTCATTGATGGTAGTTAATGGCAAGACTTAAGAGTTAGTAATGAAGTTTGAAAATTTTAATTGATGGAAGAATTGTTGGGAATGTTAATTATAGTTTTTCAAATAAAATATAATATTAGAATTCAAATTTTGGATTTTTATACATAATAAATTGTCCATATCTGTAATTAGAGTGTTGGTTAGAGAGTGTACATAATATGTTACAATTGCGATCCCTTTCTTTGGAGGCCCTAGACATCCTTTATAGTCATCTCAGGGGTCACTATCCTCGAGTAATGTGAATTGACATGGAAGCTTCCGTTTGTTCTACTGGGACATCGCCTACTCCACTTAGGCTTTGCTAGGTCAGGAGGCGTCCTCTACCAAGGGTCGTGCACTTAGGCCTTGCTTCTTGCATCAGATGTTTTTCCCATGAACATTAAATGCAAGTTGTATGGAGGCAGTAAAGGTCAGTAGGTAGGTTAGTCGATCGGTCACGACCCGCCCTTAATCAGTCAGCCGTCATACCGATCCACAACCTCGCAAGCGTTGAGCAAATCGTTGTGTGCTTCAGATTGCCTGGTGCTCAAAACAAGTGGTATTATTCTAATTGGTTAATCACACCACCTGGTCTTTAATCAGACGACTGTCGTGTTAGTACACAGCCTCACAAGTGCTAAGCAAAGTGATGGGTGCTTTCCAATTATCGTCACGGTCAGTTGGTTGGCCGACCTATTTCATGAGTACAACGGCTTGTCACTAACCAGTAGGCCAGTTCACAACCCCCTAAATGCCAAGCAAAACGATGGTCATTTCAGCTTGTTTGAAGGTCGAAATGAGATTAGACGTTTGAGTGACTATTGTTTTTTCGTTTGGTTGAGTTAGGCGCCACCCTTCTTGGGGCGTGGCCCTTTTGCCTACGCATGGTGTTTTAGGATTCCTTGTCATAATGATGGGTAGCACATTTCCCATGCGTGGTAATGAAGAAGGGGGTGTCTCGTGGTAGTCTATTAATTGTGGTAGTTGGCTCTTGAGTTCCCAACCATTGAATGCAGAACGTGGGTTGTAATTGCTGGATCGTGATCCGTTAGATCAAAACTGTTTGCCTTCTCTTTGCCCTTCTCCCCCCTTTTTTAGTTTGAAGTCTTGAGTGAGCTTGAGACGTTTCATCTGCATCTTCCCCCCATGCGTTTGTCTATGTTTCCTCTCTTGGTGCTCCTCTGAACATTGTGGTGTCACCGTTTGATCTCTCTCTTACTTCCATCTCCCTCAATAGCTAATGTACCCAAAGGTATTCCTCTTACTCTTCTTTCCTTTTTCCTTCCTTGTCTGTTTAGCTTCTTCTTCTAGGGGATGCTTGGTGGGTCCTTTTCTGATGGCAGTTGGCCACTAGGTACTTCATGCACAGTTGGGGTGTTGACACTATTGCCCACAACTGGTTTAATGTCGGGACGACTTCAGTCTCAGCCCTATTATGTTATAGGATGCCCATGCATTGACTATCGTGAACTTGACTGGGATAGTCTTTGTATTTGGGTCGATGCCAAAGGTGGTTTGCACGACGATCCCTCGAATCTCCACCTACTCTCCCACAAAACCTATGAGCATGTCGGGACACTCTTCTATACTTGTTTCTGATAGACCTAGCTTTTGGAAAGTCGTTCAAAGAAGCACATTGGTCGAGCTCCCTGATAATTCATATTTTAGACACCTAATAAGGTCTTAAGATAGGTATAGTAGACTCTATTTTGTTATTAAAAATCACGCATTAACTAAGATTCAGATTTCCAAGGTTAAAACAGGAAAAATACAAATTTGTGCTAATTTGAGGGTTTTTGCTAACAAAAAGAGTAAACTCATTTTGCACGTCAAAACTAGAGTCCCAGATGAAGTTATTCCAGCTGAGACTGAAGTCGTCCCAGCCAGATGAAGCCGTCCCAGCCAAATGAAGCCGTCTTGGCCAAACGAGTTCTTCTCCAAGCCGACTCCGTCTCCGCATGCCGACTCTGTCTTTAGTAGTCGGATGCCGACTTCGCATGCCAACTTTGTATCCGCATGCTGACTCCGTCTCCAGCAGACTAGTCCAATCCATGTGCTGACTTCGACTCCTATAAGCCGACTCCAGATGTCGAAGTCGTCTCATCCATCTAGATCTTTCTCGGCATCAAGAGCAACTCCGCTCCAGCGATTTCGAGCACACGGTCATTTAGGAAGTAGTTAGTTAGTTTAATTCTGTTATTTCAGTTAACTGTAGTTAGTTAAGACAATTATTTTTGTTAATTCAGTTAGTGTGCGATTAGAGAGTAGTTAGTCTAAATGTGTATAAAAAAGGAAGTATAGCTCATTCATTGGTTAGACGTAGAGTGACGCATTCATACACACTACGACCTCAATTACTCCGTTCCATGATCAGTGTCCAACGGTGCTTCAATGATGCTCAATCGATCGAGTGGGCGTAGGCATAAAGTTCGAGCTGAGCAGGTTGCTAGAGGGGACTGACCAAGAGGGACAGATTCGTCTGTCTTCAAGGCACACTCTAGAATGTACAACCTCTCATGTTCTCTAGCTTTCTTCAATTGAATACTGCATTCTCTTCCATGGCGATCATTATGGGAGGCTAAGTTCACATTCACATTTCCATGTATCCACACTTCATGTATCGCTCCGATGGTTATTCAATGAATAGGTTTGTGCTTCTCTACTTTTCTGTCTTTGATTCCTGTTTGATTCTCTATTCTTGCTTGTGTCATGATCGTACATGGTAGGAATAAATCACGTTAGGTTAGGGGCCGATCGAAACCAATCTAGTAACTCTATAGGTAATCGATTGAGAGCCTACATCAACCATGAGCATAATCCCTGCTACCTCGAGGCCGCAATTGTGTAAGCCCTCAAGCGACAACAGACAAATGTTAGGTGATCGTCTTAAGACATAGGTTGGTGTGGAATCGCATGCATTAATAGAAACCAGAATCAAAACTATTGACTTGATAACTTGGGAAGTGGTATGATAAATATATGTTTTGTTTATTGTTTGTTATCTTTACTTTCGTAGCTAGTAGTTTACTTTCTGTTTTTACTTTGCAATTCTGTAAAACTCCCGTGTTTTACTTCCATTTTTTGAGGCCGCCTTCTGCACTCCCGATTAATTCTTAGCCTTTTATACTAGGCACCAAAAGAATCACATGTCCTTGAGAGATTCAACCTAGGTTGCCCCAATGCTATATAAAACATAGGTAATCTAGTTATTTTTGATAGCTGAGTTGACGACTAAAATCAAGCTTATCACTCCCCTAGTCGACAAGTACTCGCTCTACCTTGTACTCCGTGGCCACTACTGAGATTACCATCAGATCATCTTGGTGTGGCAACACACCATCGTAGTTTGTTATCAAGAAGGAAATGATCGGGTCCCTAGGGTGGGCCTCCTCAACCTGTACTGTCATGATCGATTGGATGTGCCTTCGCCTTCCTGATTCAATCATTTTAGAGGTTAAGCCCCCTCCTGATATTGTTGCGATGGTACCTCGATGTAGGGGTTGCCCGCCTACCTTGACTCCTTTCCCAACTTTGATTTCTCTGTCTACTTCTATCTTGACTCCTGTCTTGACACCTGTCTTGGTCCCCCCTGTCATGGCCTTCGGTTCTTGGGCCTCTCTCGTTGCACACCTTAACTTGAAGAGCTCCCAAGTAATCGTGTCTACCAGCTCTAGCCTAGTACATAACGACCCAGGTGGCCACTACAGATCAGTTTTTTGATCTCACACCATTCCTCTTGCGATGATCCCAACTAACATCTGGTTGGTAGGGGAATATCCAACAGTTATGTGTGATAGACCTACCTTTTGACCTTCAGCGGAGTGAACTAAGTCACCCCAATGTTTGGCTTGTTTCCTTGGCAGTTGTGTGCCTTCGCTAAGGGACCATAGTCGGCCTTATTTGGGAATGCTGACACCTCTCGCTCAATCTAGAGTCAGTCGGCTTAATCCTCTTCTGCCTTAATGTGCTTCTCAGTCCTAGCTTTGATTTCTCCCATACTCATTGGTCGCCTCAAGGCTATTTTTTCGCTTGGTTGGTAGCGAAATATGATACAAAGGTCATCACCAAATCATTGAAAGTATGGATGGTCCTTGGGGATAGGCCTGAGAACCATTGCATAGTGATGCCTCTTAAGGTTCCTAGAAAAAGCTTGCAACTAATGTCATTGTCCCTACCACTAATATACACTTGCGTTTGGAAATCTTGTAGGTGTTTGTGGGGGTCTTGGGTCCCATCAAAAGGATCGACCAATAGCTCCCTAAAGTGGGGGGCGGGGGTAATAATAACTTGGTCGATACCCACCCCAAAAGGTTGTCCCAAGAAAGTGGGGGAAGGTGTTGTTTGGAGCGTTGGGCCCGCATGCCCAGTATTCGACCTCATCTCCTCTAACTGCCTTCGCAATTCCTCCTCCCGCTTGTCTGCCAACCTGAGCACCTCTTAATGACACTCCTTTGTCGTGTCGCCTCTTGGTGTAGGCGTGCTTGCTCCTCACTTTTTCTTACAAAGTGGCGACCGCACAAGCAAACGTTGCATAGTATCCTCATCACCTCCATTGTTGGAGCTCGCCTATTGTCTCGTGATTGGCATGGTTATCTTCTAGCACGCTTGAAACAGTGGGTGTTGGGAGATGTTTTCTCGAGGCCCAGCGATGGGTGTCAATATTCACGTATGTATTTAGAGTGTTGGTTATAGAGTGCACATAATAAGTTACAATTGCGATCCCTTTCTTTGGAGCCCCCCAAACATCCTTTATAGTTGTTCGGGGGGGTCACTATCCTCGAGCAGTGTGAACTAACATGGAAGCTTCCGTCAATTCTGTTAGGATGGCACCTGCTCCACCTGGGCTATGCTAGGTCAAGAGGTGTCCTTTACCTAGGACTACACTACCTAGGCCCTGCTTCCAGTGTCAAGCAATTTTTCTCATAAGCATTAAATGCAAGTTGTATAGAGGCGCTAAAGGTCATGTCGATCATGTCGATCCATAGACTGACAATGGAAATATGGTACTATTTGTATGCATGTGGTGATAATTTATGAAAGAGATTACTCTTGAACATGAGAAACAATTAATTGATATTTATTCAAGAAGTCTTTATAAGTCTCATTTACCATCGCTAAACAAAGAGTCATTGCAAAGAAAAGAGACATCACCCTAAGAAGGAGACATGAACCGAAAGAGATGTGATATGATTTCTTATAAGTAGGGAATATTTATCATTTTCTATGAAAACTTTTGGGTAGAAGACTCAAGTTTATAGGATGATAAACTATTTAGCGAGGATTTTCAAATTTTTCAAAAAAATTTATAACCTTATTTAAAATATTAAATATTATTGAGACTTTTAAATTTTTATTTCTATTATTTGTTCTATATATTCTGTATGTGTTGTCATCTTCTATCTATATTATATACATAGACTATAAGTTTGTGGAAGGATGTATTCTTTCTTTAATTAAAAAAAAAAGTTTGTAAGTGCCACACCCATCTTTAACTATGAGAATTGTGATTTTCCCCTTTACAAGTTGATGACATATTTTGGTCATGGAAAAAACTCAGATGATTTTTTGTTGATAACATTTTTTTTCCTATAGTTTATAAGAAAATAATGATAGGGCAGCTTGGTTGCAGGAAATTTTCAAATTTGTACACATCTCATAATCCATTATTGCAGGTAATTGCATAAAAAACTGTGATGTTGGTCAATGTAAATCTGCAAGCTGGTGTATGATAATTCATAACTGAATAAAAAATCAACTCCTAAAAAATTCAGCATTCTAAATAAGTATAAAAAGGAATATGAAGCAAATGATCCGGTTATCAAGCTAGCTAGGTGTTGAATATGTTGGGCAATATTCTTTCGCAAGTAAAAGTTGTCAACTAAATTAAACCTATCAACACGAGCAAAATATCTTTCCTAAAAAATATTTTAAGCCAAAAAGGAAAAAAAAAAAAAAGGTCAACCAATATGACTGGCATTCAGCCACAAATTTGTGATATCAACCTCGGTCTTGTGTTAATCCTTCAATCCATGCTTTAGTTACCTTTATTAAAGTGTAAGTATTATTAGTGTTAGATTCTCTTAACCCTTTTAAATAAGTTCAACATTTCTTTTTTTTTTTTCCATCTTTTCCTCGGAAATTGCAAAGGATTTAAAAAGGAAAAAGAGTGCCATGAACTTTAACATTTGAGTCAATACTTAGCAAAAGATAAAGTTGTTATTTCCTTTTCTTTTTACCTTTTGTTCTTCGGAGGGCTACACGGCCGGTTATTATTTGGGTAATGTTTCCCTTTTTTTCTTTTCCACGTTCTCTGATATGTAAAATGAGTGGAAGGAAGAAAAACAGAGAGAAATGAGAGACGTGAAAGAAAAAAAAAATAAGAAAAGACATGTAGAGAAATGATATGTGAAAAAAATAATCAAAGTCCAATATGTTATATATTTCTTTTTTATTTTAAGTGAAAGAAAAAACAAAAAAAAAATATATTAAGTAAGAAGAGTGTTTAGGTGCACTTCTAGCTAAAAGGGTTTGTTGTGGAATTGCCTCCTAGTGTTACCGTCCTGCCTTGTTCACTGCATGCTTGGTTCACATTTTTGTGAATGCAAATTGGAAAATAACACTTTCGGTTGCACTTCATACACTAAACATTTCTTATTGTAGGTTTCCTTCTAATTAAACGAAAAGCCTGATGAAATTTATACTTTTAGATAATTTCGGACAGCAACCAAATAATAGGATCATGTTTGTTTCATGCACCTTAAACTCACTTTTGACATGTGCTTACCTAGAGTTGTATTATTAATAAAAATATTATTAGAGTAACATTAATGAGATCTAGATAAGTGTATTTGATCATTGTAAGTAACAACATTTTTAAACAATAAGAATTGAGTACAAGAGATTGAAGGTTAATTCTAAATTTTACAAAAAAAAAAAAATCAATCTTAATTTGAACCACAGAGGATGATTTGAATTTTGAATTGATGAAAGAAAATTAGTAATTAAAATTGAAAAGAAACCATAAATCTCTTTTTCAATTTTCTCTTCCAAGGAAACAAACACATGAGCACGGAAAGAAATGAAGGTGAATCAAATTAGAGGGTGGTAGATTAGGTCTCATTCTATTTCACATAAAATTTCTAATATGTGTTTTAATTTAACTTGATTTTTTTTACTTTGTCTATTAATTTTTTTAAATCTTAATTGCTTAAGAAACTCACATTTACCTCTAATTAACTATCATAATTCTTTTGTTGAAATTAAGAATGAATAGTCAGTAAAATTAGAAACCCTTAATGGTAGTGAACAATCAATAATTATTTTTAACCTAATAGATTACATGGTTTTTGTCTTTAAAGCATATCTATAAGATAAATTCTCATTTACAAAATAGATTTAAAATCTTCATAAAGGTGAAAAGTCTTAAGAAATATTAAGTAAATAAAACACAACATGAAGAATGAAATCAAATTCATCAACAATTCCAAATTAGAAATTATAAACTCACCTAAATCCAACAAAAAAAAAAGTTTAGCTAGACATAAAAAAAAAGATAACAATAAATAAAGAAGGGTGAGAGAACTCGATCTACGTATACTTGAAAAAAAAAACTAAGTTTTCATTCTAATCATCCTTCATACTCGTAAAATTTCTAGAAAGAGAATAAGAATCCTAGAGGACAAGTGCAAAATTAGACAGAGGAGAAAATTTCTAATATTTCTATGGTTCTCTCTCTATCTTTTATATGCAGTTTGGATAGTTATCGCTAAAGATAAAACTTCAAGACTCTTGAAAGCTCTATTATTTTATTTTGGGTTGCTCTTTGATCTTCTTTCTTGATGAATTAACTCCCCCCCTTTTTTTTGTCTAAAACAATACGAAAAATATAAAGAAAGAAAGAAAAATTTCAGTTGAAATTCAGAAAATAAAATAGATAAAATTTTTATTCTAATATTCTAAAATGTGTTTATTTGAGGATAAAATGAGTGGTTTAAAATCTGCTAAAAATAATAATAAATTAGATAATTCTAGGAATTATCAATATCATATATAACTATATTTAATTTTATCTTTTTATAAGCATATTTTTAAACAATATATTTCAAAGTCAAAAGGAATAATTATTTGTTGTCTCGTTGATATTGACACAAAATTTTCCTTGTTATTGTGATTAATAGTAAATATCAAATTGGAATATATATCATGTAAATCAAGTAGCATTAAGCGGGAGCCATATACGACAAATTATGTAAAGCGTAACATTTGCACTAACTTCAAATGTGACTTGTTAACCCCATCAAAGTAAATGAAACACTTCTCTTTTACAAGTTGACACTGGGAAACGTATTTCCAAAGACAATGTGCAAGTTCGAGATAGGCGATGGTTAATGCGTCCTAAACCCAAATTTCTTCTCTAAAAATAAGCAAATTTTCTGTTAAAAAAACACTACAAATTTACAATGTTAGATCTAATTAATGAATCTTTTAAGCTTGTTCTATATAGACAACAACTCGACAAGGCTAGATATCCTTATGGGATATGTTTGTTTATCCTTTTGTCAAACAATATTTTATTATATTCTTTTTTTTTTTTCCACTCATAATGCATCACATTTTATTTTTATACAAAGAAGAGTTTTATTTTTTTTTAATTTTATTATATAGTATATTGATAATAATAAATAATATGTTAGTTTATATTATTTTTATTTTTATTTTTAGATATTTTTATATGACACTATTTATTTTAAACATTATATTGTTTATAATATTTATTTCAAAATTTTAGTACTATACTTTAAGATATTGATATTGATATATTATATATTTATTTTAAACATTATATTATTTAAATTATTTATTCTATTATTTTTAATATTAATTCAATATTTTTTTTATAAATTTTTTAATTACAATATTAATTAACATAAAATAAAATTATAAATTATAAAAATATTATATAAATGTGTTTATTTCTATTTATTCACATTTATCAATTATTTTAACATATAATTTTACTAAATATTTATAATTTAATAAATTAATTTAATAACTTTTCCCAAGCTTTCCAGCTAACTATTCAACAAATTTTGCTAAACATATTGGTAATTAATTATTGGATAAGAGGTGGTATTAACTTGATTATATCACTCATCAAAACTAATTAAAGACATAAGTTTTGTTCCGATAAATCTTTTCATAGAAAAAAAATGGGATAAATTTTTTTTATAAGTTAAAATTAACTTTTATATATAAGTTAATTTATAAAAAAATTCATATTAATTTTTCAAAGATTAGTTTTTAACTTATTAAAAAAATAAAATATTTTTTTTATAATTGTTTATGAAAATGTTTATCTAAACATGTTTTATATTGTAATTATCCACGTTAGTCTAAAGGTCAAGGTGGTGGTTGCCAATTTCAACTTGCTATTTTGCAAGTAACAACACTTCATAAGGTTGAGCAGTAATCGTTGAAGAATAGGGAATGAAGCTACCGAAAGCTAATTAAGGTGAACCAAAAGTTATAAAACGATAAAAGATTGTGTAGTAAGGTTGAGATTGAATTTTCTGTCATTTAGACGAGATGCCACTAATTTAGTAGTGCATTATAGTCATATGGCTTTAGCTTTAACTTCCCCTTTTTTAGTGATAAGTAGGTTTCCTACTTTTCTTTTTCCTTGGATTCGCCTTTTTGGCACGTGGAGTGAGATGCTATCATGTTCATGATTATTGCGACATATATTACGCAATCTGCAAGATATGGATGTAGTTGTGAATACATAAGCTATATCTTTCTTTTTGTTAAAATTCAGAATTTATATTGACATAAAGTTAAGAGGGTTTTCAAATCCACTCAAAGAGAAGAATCTATAATGGCATCGAAGTCACAAATACTAGAAATGTCTCATTACACAAACAACGCGAGCACAGTAGATAAGAATAAAATAAAGCTAACCTCTAAGCAGATCCTTCTTATCAACGAAGAACATACCCTGAACAAGTGGTATCCATTTATATACATAGCCAAATAGGTTCCGTTTAAGCTGGTACCCAGCATGTCATCATGGTCCTTGTTATATCAGGACTTGCTAGAGGTACATGAATCAGTATCAGTATCAGAGATACACTATGTTTAAATCTCAAATTTGTGTCTGTTTTATCAGCAACGTACGATTTTTTTATTGAGATGAAACATATTTAAACACGAAACAGTGAAATAAAACAAGAAAGGCAAATGGAAGCAAGGAAGAGAACAAGACAAGAAAATAATTTAGTCCATTTCAATAAAAAGAACACAGTCACTCTCGTTTCACTGAAACTAAGACGTTTAGAAAAACTTCAACCATAAGAAATGTGGATACAATAATAAAGGGGAAAATCTAACTCAAATCAAGAATACAGTAATTTCAATTTCAATAATTGCATAGGCAAATTGAACTCTAGAAAAAGAGGAAGGAATCGATTTTGTAGTGGCGAGTCAAATGGTTATAAGGTCACGTAGCTTATGGCTATTGTCCTTTTCGAAACCAAAATCTTAACAACTCTCCACAAGCCATATATGTTGGCTTTTACAACTAGTTCTTCATTTCCATAAGCCATGACAGTAACATCATTAACACTATATGATCTAGCTTGGATCCAAATTCTAGTGCATTAGCACATCGTTGATTGAAAAACAGTACTAAAAAGTACCTAAAATGCTATATCTAAGCCTTGTCCTTCACTCAATTCTATACTTAATATGAATTTTGAGGACTACGGCTTTATGAGTTGTTGAGAATCCACATGTAGCTAGGTAGCCTGAGTGGTGAACCTATGCTTAAGCATGTTGATTTTCTCAAGGATCGTTGGTTTTCTTTGCAATAAATGATGAAGATGATCATTGAATGCTCCCATCTACTTTGAATTTTGACTTTATAAGACTTTAATTACTTCCGAATGCTGATGAAAACTATGACGTCATTGCATGGAAGTGATGGAAATGGAACCATCTTTTGGCATTAAGTCACCAGTGGAACCAAAGATCGATAATAATAATTACAATGAAAACTAGAGGTATAAAAATGAATTGTCTGGTCCAGTTCAACGGGTTAAAGTGAAAAAAATGAGTCGGTTTGTCTTGATCTCTTATGGGCCGCTTGTTATATATAGCGAGATAGTGACAATTCAAATTTATTTTTTTTATTTAAAATATTTAAATTTTTAAAGAATTTTTTTAAAAAAAAAACAATACCTAATTAAATGGACCCAATTATATTTGAATTAACTTTTTTTTTTTTTTTGCTTAGCTTGACCTAGTTATTCCGTAGAACTGGTATAATTTGGCCCAATTATATATGGGCCAGATTTTTGAAAAACTAGGTCAAGTCATATTGCTACCTCAAGATGAAAGTATGCCTAAAATGTCATTCAAAAATAAAGTTTTAGATAAACAAATTGTGCCTAAACAAATAAGAAATTTACTATAGAAAAATTTGATGAGATTAGAATTGGATGAAAGAAACTTGTGTTTCTAAGTTCTTTCTGGAGTCTATCGTTTTTGAACAACTATGTCAGTTGTGGAGGAAGTAGTGTTTGGTGATGAAATTACTATACAAGAATGTGAATTTTCTTATTATGCGAGAAAAATTGAAAGTCATTTGAAAGTTGTATGGAGAATTTCAATTGATAGAGATAAAAAAGGACTACTTTATGATGAGTTTTGATTTGAAAGAATATCACGAGAAGGTCATTTGTTCATCCTTTAACATCTGAATTCTCAATTGTAGATGATAGAATTATTAAGACCTTAGTACGTATAATTGGTCTTAAATTTGACTAAATTAACTATATAAATAACTTATAACAAACTAAACAATTTTCTTTTATACAATTAACTTGAATAAGAGATTATGTTTCATAATAGATTTTCAATTAACTCTAAAGAATTTTCTAGTAATTGTGTGAATAAAGTAAATTATATTATGTTACTTTCAATGAAAAATGTAATGTAACAGTTGGAAGATGTAAAGAAACGACAAAAGAAAGTTATAAATAAAGTGACAATTTATTAAAAGAAATATATTTGATTGATTTCGTCGGTAACTCTTTTACAAGCAAGTTCTACTATTTGTAAAGGCTTTTAATAGTTATCTACTACCCTTTTTTCAACGATCATGGACAAAGATGATAAGGCTTAATTATCCACTACCCCTTTATTTAATGTTATGTGTATTGAGCAAATGTAGTGTAAGGTTAAAATAAATAAAATCAGGTATAATTTGATTAAATTAAAAAAAAATGTGAGTATAATTTACAAGCAAAAAAATGCACAAATTGTATCAAAATATTCGATAATATTAAATAGATTAAAAGTGAATTAATAAAATATCATAACCTTTTTACTATCGTTTGCTTGTGGAAGGCTTATACAAGGTACACAGCACCAGCCATTTGAATTGAACAATTTAATTCAACTAGAGGTTCTTAAGAGAGAAGGCACAGGCACACGAAGAAAATAATAATGAAGACGAGGTAAACAGTAAGGGCAGAGATAATGCTTTGGCTTCGTTTTTAAGAAAAATGAATTTGTTCCGCTTCAGGTACTACTAGTTTGTTTGCTTCTAGAAATGGTCAAATTTGATTTTTGTTAGGTCAATTCCTCCGCAACTTTGTGAGCTGTCACACGTTCATCTATTTGTCTTCTTACAAAAAGGCTCATCGTACTCATGGCTGATGACCCGTCATCAACATTATCGTCTCAAGTTATATTTATTCCGGTGTGCTACTATGCCATAATCTCTTCTTACATGGACATGTTGCATGTCATGAAAATTTATATACATTTTTTATTTATTTCTTAATATTTTATTTTAATTATTTTTTTATTTTTATCATTTTTGTCTCCTCTATCCATTTTATGTTTTATTTTATTTTTCAAGGTTATTTTAATTAAAATGATTTGTGTTGAATACAAAAATATTTCGGAGAAATTTTTTTAGAAATTAATATTTTAATTTGTACATTGCAATAAATTTTTTTTATATAATTAAAATTTATAATAAATAAATATCTAAATTATAATTAAAATTTAAATATAATTTTATATATAAATTATATTTTTATTTAAAAAAATTAAATTAGGAGAATGTACATTTTCTTGAATGTACATTTTCTTGTAAGGCAAGGGAAGATCACCAAGTTCGGTGAAGATTTAGAGGGTACTTGTTGAGTGATTTTTCAGTCTTTAGAGAAGAAAAAAAAATGAAAGTCTATGGTATCTATTTAGACGATCTTTTAGGTTTTATTTTATTGCATTTGACGAAAATTACTTTTATGATAAAAAAAAAAAACTAAGTGAATATTATTGTTATATATATGACTTTTGGTAATATTTAATTATAAAAATATAAAAAATATTATCTATCAATTTTAGTAATATTTTAGTCAATGTTATATTTAAATCATATCACAAAATATTGTTAGTAATATTTTTATATTTTTAATAATATTTAATAAACATAAAATATTAATAAAGTGTTATCGTATGTAATGTATCTTTATGATAAATTTTAGGTTAGCAGGATAATTAAATTTGAATTCATATGTATACCATCCAACCACGTTTCGATTTTCACCAAAAAAAAAAAAAACATGTTGTCCTTCCATTTGGAAAAGTATGATTGAGGATGAAGAGGGAGATGTAACTCTTTCCTTCCAAACTTTTATTTATATATATATATATATATATATATATATATATATATATATATATATATATATATATATATTAATTAGTGTGCGTGTGTGGGATTATACATTTTATATATAATTATTAATTATTTAATTATTTTTATATTTTATTTTTTATAATTATTAAAATTTTAATTTAATTTTTAAATAATTTTAAAGGTTTTTTTAATTTCTTATTAAATTTTATATACTTTTTGAATTAAAATATATTTAATAGCTTAATATATGATTTGTTTAAAATATATAAATAAATTAAATTATAAAAAAAAGTGTGAAATAGGTTTCCACGAATTTTTCTAAACCTGATAAAACTCAATAGAATTTTTCTAAACCTGATAAAACTCAATAGTAATATTTTAGTCAATGTTGTATTTAAATTATATCATAAAATGTTGTTAGTAATATTTTTATATTTTTAGTAACATTTAATAAACATAAAATATTAATAAAATGTTATCGTATGTAATGTATCTTTATGATAAAAATCAGGTTAGCATGGTAATTAATTTTGAATTCATATGTATCATCCAACCACGTTTTGATTTTGACGAAAAAAAAACATGTTTTCTTCTTCCACTTGGGAAAGCATGGTTGAGGATGAAGATATAACTCCTTCCCTCCAAACTTACCTCGTTATATATATATATATATATATATTAATGTGCGTGTGTAGGATTATACATTTTATATATAATTATTAATTATTTAATTATTTTTATATTTTATTTTTATAATTATTAAAAATATAATTTAATTTTAAATAATTAAAAGTTTTTTTTATTCCTTATTAATTTTTATATATTTTTTGAATTAAAATATATTTATAGCTTACTATATGATTTATTTAAATACATATAAGTAAATTAAATTATAAAAAAAAGTGTGAAATAGGTTTCCACGAATTTTTCTAAACCTGATAAAACTCAATAGAATTGAAGATAAGTTTGTTTGTTTTTTTTCCATATTTTATAAACCTAACCCTAAACTTGTCTTCCTTTTTGCAAGGTCGGAAAAAAAAAATCAAACCCAAACCCGTCCGACCTAAAATCGGGTGTTTTATTGAGAAAATCTCTAGGCTAATGTGTACAAGTGTGATGCTAAATTATTTCCTCTTGTTTTCACAGTAGTCACATAAATTTTAATTTATGCAAGGATCATGCTTTGTTTGGCAAAAACTTACCTATAATTTGAATGTTCTTGAACGCATTTGGACCCTCTTATGAAAAGCTGTTTGAGATGTTTTATTAGAAATAGGAAATTCGATATATTATTATATTTATTTTTATCTATTCTTATTTATAAACGATAATATATAACTTAAAAAGTGAGATTCTCTTAATTAGACTTTTTATATATTTTTATTCTTATCTTTTTTAGATGTGTATTTTACATATTTCTTCTATAATTAATAAAAAAAATCTCAACTATTCCAAATTATTTTCTTTTTATTTTTATCTCTTTTATCATCACTAGCTCAAAATTAAATTACAATAATTTTGAAATATTAATAATTAAAAAAATATTATATTCTGATTTTAATTATTTATTATTAATCTAAAATATAATTTATAAACTTAAAATAATTATTTATTATAAATTTTAATTATGTAAAAATAAATATTTATCCATTACAATTCACGTACTAAAATACTAATTCTAGGAAAACAGAACCTCAACACTGTCCCACGCAAGCATGGTAGTGATCTAGTCCCATAGATTTGCATAAAGAAAATGTGTGATTATTGGGTAGGAGCTTTCACGATCAACATTCGGGCAATTTGTTAATTAAGACAAAGATAATGAATAGTATTTGGGATATGAATTTACGGTTGTCACTTCATAAGATTAGGTTGAAAAATATTGTCATGGCAGATCCCACGTGAGATCATTATGGTTATGATGATAAAGTACTATAATATTAGAGTACTATAATTTGATTCCATTAAGAAGTTAGAATTTAAGGAGAATGAAAGATCGAGGATGAATTGTTTGCATTTTATTCTGTTCACATGCCAATTTATTATTGTTGTTATCATTTCCTAACTTATATTTTATCTCCATATTTATTTTTCAGAACTATAACCTTATCCTAAAACAAAAATAAAAACGCTTATTCTAAAAAAAATATAAATTGCAGGCAGTATTTTAATTTTAATATGTGATGCTTCTTGAATGAACACAATCATCGTCTGATTCTATTATCCATTGAAAGGAATCATGCGAATGTCAACGAATGTTACCTTAAATCCAATTTCATTTCAGGTGTCAATTTCATGAACATGAAATTTATATTGGATTCTATTCCCATGGGTATCAAAACTAAACTAAAGGAAGTAAGCATATATTCTATTTTACAGCAGGGAAAAAAAATAGTAACTATAAGAAATCAAAGTTCAGACCTGTACTTTGATGGTCCGTCATATTCCAACTTACATAAAATTAGGGCTGTTAACCATTCGGTTGGGTTGAATTTTTAGATTAAAAATTATGTAAATTAAATATAAAAATAATATGTGATTTGATTTAATCTGATTTAAATATATTATTAAATTTAAATCAAGCTATTCTTCTGCGTTTTAGTTAATTTGAATCAATTATTTGGTTTTTAAAATTTATTAATTTGTTTTATATAATTTTTAAAGAGCTTAACGGTCATATATGAAAAGTTGTATATTATCATTAATTTACTTACAAAATATTATTTATATAATTTTAAAATAATTATTATAAAAGTCAATAAATTTATAATATATAATAATTATAATTAAATAATTATATAAAATTATTTTACAAAGATAATGCATAATCTATTTTTATAAAAATAATTAAAAGATATATACTCATTTTACATATTCATCTAATTATAAATTATTATGTATAATAAATTTTTTATTTAAATATTAAATATGATTTTTAATTAGTTGGAAATATACTTTTTTTATACTAGATATACTCGTTAAACTTTTTTTTTAAATTGTTTTTAATTTCACAACTATTAAAACAAAATTGAACCAAAATAAAACTTAATAATAACTATTTGAATTTTCATCCATCCTTATGGTATTTACGTAATTATGAAAAATAAAACAACAAAAGAACCACACGTGACAATCATGATATATATCACTAAAACTATCTAAAACTGAAACCTTGACCTATACATGTAATCAAAATCATAGTATATATATATATAATCAAGATCAAGATTAATAGCCCTCCACAGGTGCAAGAACTCTTCTATGGCAGGACCTTGCGGGCATAGCCTCCTTCCGCTTTTTTAGTTTGTAATTTGGTCGTTAAGAACTCCTTGTTAGTGAAAATAAATAAATAAAGAATTATATATATATATATATATATATATATATATATATATATATATATATATATATATATATATATATATATATATATGACCAATTGAGCTTCAAAGTTGTAAAAAACCAAACAGAGTAATCAAATAACAAACATGGGTAATCAATTATTCCCAATTATCAAACCTCTAGTAATCAATTACCATAATTAATTGCTTTGAACAACCAAACTCTTTAGTAATCGATTCCAGATAGCAAGTAATCAATTACTCAAGTTACATATTAGTAATGATGAGTAATCTATTACTACACATAGATTATTTTACAGAATATACTGACATTACTTAGAGATTACACAATTCAACTTTTATATATATATAAAGTTTCTAAATTTCAGAATTATTTTCATAAAAATTTAAAATTAAAAGAAAAAAAATTTCATTCTCATCATACTCATGTCAACATCATTAATGATTTACAAGGATATGATAAAAAAATACCTAAAATTAACAATCCAAGAATACTTACTTTTCAAGGATAAAAAAATAAACAACTTACATCTAAATCTAGTAGTGAAATCATCAAAATGTCAAATTGTCCAAGTAAAAGCTTCAAGAGTGATACATCATCATCTACAATGAAATGGTAGTTTAGAAATTGTGTACAGATTTATCTAACTGAATTGTTTGTTAAAGGAGAGTAAAACTTAATAGGTGTAGTTTTTTTTTTTTTTTTAAAGTACAATAGGTAGTAAGCCTTATTTTAGATGCAAAATGATAAATTTTGTGTTGGGAACTTATATATTATTCATGTATTTGTCCATTGATGTTTGTTATTGTTGAGCAAAACTCAATAGAACAAAATGTTGATTTATTGTTATTTTGTCTTGTATATGTTGTATTAAGTAATATTATACTAATACTTGCGACAAAAAGTTTGAGAAATGGTCAAAATATAAGAGTTATGACGCCAAATTGTTTCATTAAGATTGTGCATTACTTCCATGTAGTGATAGATAATTATCTTACATATGTTTTATTAAGTGGCTTTATGTTATTACGTTAGGTTACTGGGGGAACAATATGTTGCCAATTTTTTTTCATGTTTATTACTTTACCCCTAAATAGTTATTAATAATTGTAAGTTTAGAACATAAAATAATATATTTTAGTTGGATGTATGATAGGATCATCCTTAATATAAAAGAATTAAAAAGAGGAGTTTGTAAGTGGAGTCATGAAATTTGTCAAGAATATAAAATAACCCTACATCTTTGTTTGAGGGAGGGTTTAGGTACTCTTGTGTAAAATATAAATGCATGAAACTCCCAACAAGATTATACTTTGTTTGTACAAATACAAATTTATGCCATATTATTAGACATATAGTGATAGTGGGGAAATGGAGTCAAATATTGACTTATGATATATAATTTAGGTGGGAAAGAAAAATAAACAAAAAGAGGGAAAGAGAAAAGAAGATTAGAACAAAGAAGATAGAGAGAGAAAGAAGAGAAACATAGATTCAAAAAACTATACAGTGCATTTCTTGATTAACATCTAATATATCTATGAATAAAAAAAATTCAATATATCTAAAATACAACAACCCTACTTTATTTATAGGAAACTGTCCAACAACTATGAAATCCTATCTAATAATAGTTGTCTAATTAACTAACTAAATTTTTTTATTATTTATATTTACATATCACCTGTGGGATCATTTGAGTAGTAAAATTTTAGTTTCTACAAAAATTTTCACCCACTTTTAATCTTTCATTTTATTTTCTACCAACAGTTTTAGTTCCTCAAGTTATTATAAAGTGCTAATATGTCGAATCAAACTAGACGAGAACACTTGGAATAATGTTGCATTCAAGTGTTAGTCAAGTAACAATTGTTATTTGTGTCATTTTAAGAATGTCTTTTGTCCATAAAAAATTTATTAAAAATTTAATTTTTATAAAATTTAAAATTTAATTCAAGTCTCTATGAAAATTTTATTTCTTTTAACTTGTTTTAATATTTTTTAAATATCTAATTTTTTTTCATTCACTTTTACTTTCATCTCACCATCATCATCACACATTCACGTTCAAACCACTATGAAGGGATTATAAGCATAAAAACTATAAAGTTATGTTTTCTTCTATATTTAATTAAGTGGATTAAATAATTATAAAATAAAATTAAGTTTAATTTTAGAAAAATAACTTAATAATAAGTAATTTTGAAAATTTTGAAAAGTGACTAGAATAATTTGATGGGTGTTTATCAAAATAATAATTTTGTTTAAAGAAGTGAATGAATGAGTTACACAAAATTTATGTCAGTGAACTAATGTTATCAACACTTTCACACATAGTCAAACGACTTAATTTCATTGACTTATTTCCATGTAATGATACATTTATTGACGTTGAACAACTTTTTAATTTGATTAATCTCTATGTTTATGTGAAAAGAGATGAGAAACCCATGGAAAGAGTAAAGTTACTATAGCTGCAGTGTCCAGTGCGTCGCATTGCATATATATATATATATATATATATATATATATATATATATATATATATATATATTTTGTTCCTTTTGAGCCCTCCACCACAGTCTATGGCCATCACTTCAATAAATAAACCCGTAAAATATCTCAAAAATTAAAAACAACTTTTTTTTATATTATCACAGTTACAATTTGTTTTTCTTTTTTTAGTAAATATCATTTAAACCTTAAAGTGAATGTGCCTACCCATCATTTTTGTCAACACAAAAAGGTAAGAAGAATATAATGATAATTGCATAATGGAGGGGGAAAAGATCATAAGAGTTGGGAACATAGTCTAGGCCAAGAAGGAAAACAATGACGTGGCGATTTGCTAAGAGGAAATGGAGATTGTTCTTTGTTCTTTTAAACTGTTAGCAAGGCTTGTATTATATAAATATTTTTAATTTAATTAAAGTACAAAAATCAAAACAAGCAGAAAGACACACGGAAACAGAATCGCAGACGATGAAAGGAAATTCCCAAAGCAATAGCGAATTAATTTTTAAAAAATAACAGATATTTTCAAAATGTTAAACTTTAACCGTATGTTTAGTTCAAATATTTAAAGATTAATTTCTTTTCCGCGTATATTTAACAGTTATTTAGTATTATTCTGTCTTTTAAAAAAAAATACATGATGATACAGTACATTTAACTTCAATATTATTAAAATAAATTATAATTTTGATAAATATAAATATTATACTATCACATCTTCTTATATTAAAAAGAAAAATAAATTATATTTTTTCTTGAAATATACAAATATTATATTATTTTTTGTTAAAATATAAAAATAAATTACGCACTCTACTGTTAAAAAATACAAATATTATATTGTTTCTACTTATATTAAAAATTATACTCGTCTCTTAACATATTTGAATACGTAACATTGCAATTAATTTTTTAAATTTTCATTAAAGATAAGTTAGCTTTCATTAGAAAAAAATTATTATTAAATTATCCTACAACATCACCACTATAAAATATTATATCATCTTCTTTCCTTGCACTAAAATATGTTATTATTTAACAAATATAAATATTTTTACTTCACAAATATATATATCTTAATTTATTTTTTTATTATTATTTATAAAATTATGAATTATGTTAAATTTAATTATATATTTAATTTTTTTTATTTTAATTATTATTATTATAAAAAATTAAAATAATAAAAATTAAAATAATATATAGGTATATAAAAGTAAAATAAAAAATTAAACAAAGTATTAAGGTAATGTTTAACTGATGCTATTGATATAATATTTTATAAATATTTAAATAAAATGGTATTTTTCTTATATAGTATTAATTAATAGATTTATTAAATTTCATTCATTTATTGAATTTAATAAATATAATGTTAGTATATGTATATTAATCGTACAACTTTTAAAATAAATCTATGTATATTTTAAAAATATTATTAAATAAAATATGTTGATAATATATATATATATATATATATATATATATATATATATTAAACTCTCACCAAAATATATATATTAAATTATAATTAATTTTTTATCATTTTATTATTTTTATTGAAATTAAATTATAAAACATATTTCTGAACAGAAAATTTCAAATGTATTTCATAAAAAAAATTATCAAAATATTTTTTACAATGTGATCCCTCAAATATATAAATATTATAATATTATATCTTCTTATATTAAAATATATTTTTTTCTTCGTTAACAAATATAAATATATTTATTTTACAAATATATATATATATATATATATATATATATATATATATATATATATATATATATATATATATATATATATATATATATATATAAATTGCACAAAAAACATTAAACTATAATTAGTTAATTTTTAAATTGATTTATAAAACATATTTTTGAATAGAAAATTTCAATTGTCTTTCATTAAAAAATATTACTAAAATACTTTTTATACTACCCGTTCCTCAAATATATAAATATTGTACATTTATCTTCTTGTATTAAAGTTAACTTTTTTCTTTATTAATAAATATACATATATTTACTTTACATATATATATTAAAAAAATAAAACTTTAAAGATATATATATATAACCATTTATATCTTAATAATTTAGTCCTATTTGAAAAAACAATAACTTTTTTTTTTTACCAATTTTAATATCTATTGAGAAATAAAGAGTAATGTATCAAACATTTCTCTGACAAGCGTCGCAGAATATTATATTTTGATTGTTATTACAGGTTAAAGCTGGTTTTCTTACTCAGCACGTAAAAGGAGGGCTCCACCGTGCACGTTTGATCCCATGTGTCAGAGGCTCATTTGCTGGACAACATGTCCTTTTTCTCTTAATGCTTCAGATGATCACATCAATCTCAAGCTTTCACCGCGTTACATTGAAGTATAGACAGGAGTGGCATCGCCGTAGTTTCGTCAAAGTGAGAGGGTAAAAAATCCTACGCGGTATATACGAGGAATTTAAACGCGGTTTCTCTCCTAAAGTGAAATCCATAAAAATTGCGGGCAGAGTCACCACTACACTACACTACACTGTCAGAGAAACTTTCTCTCCTCATGCGTGCTCGGTCGTGTTCCTTTACCTGAGAAAATTAAAAAAGCGAAAAAAGCTATGGGCCATAACACCTAAACAAATCCCTCTGAATTATTCCCTTGATTCCTAAATTCTACTTGGGCTTATTTCTTTATAATTGATCGCGGGTCCTTTCAAGGTTTTTTCCCCTTTTTTAGTTTCGTTTTGGTTGTGCGAGTATGGGTTCGGTCGACTGTTATCCGTCGCATGGGGATGACGTGGCGGTGGTGTCTCTGGATTCGCTGCCTTTAGGGTTCCGATTCCGACCTACGGACGAGGAACTCATCGATTACTACCTAAGACAGAAGATCAACGGTAATGGTAGCGAGGTTTGGGTTATCCGAGAAATTGATGTCTGCAAATGGGAGCCTTGGGACATGCCTGGTACTTTTTCTCTTCAACCTTTTACAATCGTAATATTTTGTGGAAGATAAATTCTTACATGACCATAACTATATTTTCAATTTAGGAAAAAGAGTTAACAACATGTCACGTAACGGAACATGTAATAATTTCTCCTCGTCGAGGGGTCTGTGTTATTTAATTTGGTAGTTTTATTTACTATGGGTTATGTGTTGTAGATTTGTCGGTGATACGGAACAAGGATCCGGAGTGGTTCTTCTTCTGTCCACAGGACCGTAAGTATCCAAATGGGCATCGATTGAACAGAGCAACGAACTGTGGGTATTGGAAGGCAACGGGGAAGGATCGTAAAATCAAGTCTGCGATGAGCTTGATTGGAATGAAGAAGACTTTGGTCTTCTACACTGGTCGTGCACCCAAAGGGAAGAGGACCAATTGGGTTATGCACGAGTACCGCCCCACCTTGAAGGAGCTTGATGGTACCAATCCTGGACAGGTACATACCGCTACTGCACTTCTTTAGGTGTTCTTTGTGTTATTCTCTGTTCTGAATTTGAGTTTTACAGAGATGAAAGTCTAATTCTGATTAGAAAATCGTACAAACAATACTTAAGGAATTGGTTCTAAGTTTTGTCCCTTACAATTAGCTAAGCAATTATATGAAGTGGTGATGATTTTCAATTTTATTTGTTTGTTTTGTACCAGAACCCATATGTCCTTTGTCGCTTGTTTAAGAAAAACGATGAGAGCCTTGAAGTTTCGCACTGCGATGAAGCAGAGCAGACTGCTTCCACTCATATGGCTGCCAATTACTCTCCAAAAGAAACACAATCTGATCTGGCTCTTGTTGCAGCATCCCCGTCGCAGGTTACAGAAGATGATAAGCATCAAGCACCTATCCCTGCGATCTCTGAGGAAGCAATATCGAACATAATAACCCCGGTTGATTACCGCAGTGAGGGATATGATGCACAAAATCAAATTGCGGCACAGGCTGCAGAGGTTAGATGGACTAACTGAGTTATTATCTATTATTACTAGACTACTGGTTATCACAGCTTTGTGATGGTAATACATATAATATTTTATTCCTTTTAGTCATCCCTAATCAGACTGTTCTTCGAGGAGAAAATTATGCATATCTTAAAATCATGATGGGGAATTTAGGCTATCTAGAAGATCATTAATTAGAATTTACAAGTGATTTCAATCTTTATTAGCAAGAGTGAGGTCAATGTCTATTTGCTAAAAAAGAGAATCCGATTATGAGAATAGTGGTTTTATGTTTCTGTTCAATAATCAATATATATACCTATCTTATAATTATGAGTAGAAGCTACTCAAAAAATCGCTAACAATATTTATTGAACTCAGTCAATTTTACTATATATGTAGGTAACTAGATAAACAGATAGATTTGTTTCTTTTATTGCTTTCATTCACCCTGATTTGATTTTTCATACATTGGAATTATTGATTTAATGCCTATAGTTCATGTTTCCTACAGGAGGTTCATCCATTGGACTATGACATATATTATGACCCAAAAAACGAGCTATTGGATGGTAAATTATTCTCCCCTGTACATGCACATATTCAACCAGAATTTCATTATCAACCAAACGTTGAATCAGATAGTCGATATGGGCTTCAATATGGTACCAATGAGACAAATATTTCAGAATTTTTGGATTCGATTGTTAACTGGGATCAATTCCCCTATGTGGAGCCCAATTGTCAACAACAGAACTTCCCCTCGTTTAATGTGGAGGATAACGTATTATGCAGTGGCATAGATGCTGAACTTGCCAATATGACAGTGAGTAACAGCTCTAACACTATTTATCCTTCGGTCATTCTAAGTAGGTTCTGCATCTGCCACAATTGTAAAACATGGTAGTTGTCAGCTCTAACAATCTAACACGGTTTTCTTGTGTCTCCTTATAAATATTTGTCTTATTGTATGCTGCAGTATATGCAAGCTTCTTATGTTGAGGGGGCAGTTGACAGAAGGATTCCTTTGGTGACAACACCAGAATTTTGCAGCATGACTGGCATCCCCATTGACCGTGGTATTGATGAGCAGAAGAGCAATGTTGGGTTATTTGTGAACAATTCCAATGATCATGTGCAACCAAGAATCTACAATACAGTTGCTAGTGGTGATACTGGAATCATAAGGAGGCATCGACAGTTACAAAGTGAACAGCTAAGCACAAACTCAGCACAAGGTACTGCACAGAGGAGAATTCGATTGTTAAAGGATGCTGATAGCTCAAATACGCTGGTGAAAAGTGGAAGTTGTGCACAAGAAGAGCTTAATTCAAAACCAATCATTGCTGTGGTAAGAAGTTTGTTTGTTTAGCTTGTGCATCCAAGAGGTCGTGTTTGCGTGTGAAATTGAGATTTGTTTTTCTTTTGTAGAAGAAAGCTTCAGAAAACCCTGCTTCTGATGAAAGTGCTACTCTTACTAATGATGTGAATGAACTGCAGAAGACACCTGAGTCAACCGGCAATAGAAGGATTTCTCGACAAGTTACAAAAGCAGGTTCCACCTTGGGGTTAAAAGACCTTTTATTGCTCAGAAGGGTGCCTTACATTTCAAAGACTTCCTCCAATCGCACCATGTGCTCTTCTGTTTTTGTAGTTTCTGCCTTTGTAATGGTCTTGTTAGTGGTCTTTACTGACATAAGGGGATATGTTAAATTTTAAACTGCTAGGAAATCATTCCTTTGTTTTTGCCTCCAATTTCTTTTTGGGCCTATTGAGGGGAGGCGTGTAGGGTTTACTTAGATTTGTTAATAGTTCAATATATATGCGAGTGCATATGTAGTTGGTATATTATTTGTATGCCCACCTGGTTAGCTAGTCTCTAGACTCTGCTGTTGTACATTGAATCATTAATACAGTTCTCTTTTTTCTACTTTTTATCTCCTTTTTAAGATCGTTGCTTCTCCATTTCATATAACAAAGGGTGATAGGAAGAAAAAAATAACTTATATGCTGAACTATTGAATTGCATGCGAGTGTTAATGAGTAATGTAATACTTAAAGCCGGATAACATCAAACCATATTTGGGTTTATTAAGGGTATGTTTGATCATTTTTTGTTGTTGTTTTTTAAACTTAAAAGTTACTTTTTAGTTAAAGCTTAAAATAATGCTTTTAATAAAAAAAACAAAAAATTGTTTGTCTGTTTTCATCTTTAAAAATTCATTTTTTTGTTAAAAGTTGTTCAGTAAAAGAATAAAAAATTCTTTAGTTTTATTTAAAATTAATTGTCTCATCTAACAAAAATTACATTTATAATTACAAATTATTATGTAAAATTAATTTAATTTACATAAAATTATTTTAATAATAATAAAAATAGAAAACTAAATTACAAATATTTAAGTTTTTTAATTTAATTAAAAATAATTTATTTAATAAATTTTTTATTTTAATGATGTGTTGCAAATAATATTAATTAAAAATACTTAACTATTGATTACAGATAATAAAACATTTAAATTATTATATATTATTCAATAATATTTTAAATAAATAAATAAATTTATTTATTTATTTTGACGTAATTCAATTAATCATATTATATTAAAAATAAACAATCTGTGATATATATACAATATTCCACCTATGTCGCTAAAAGTCATGTATATTATTGAAAAAATTTAATAAAAAAAGTTAAAGAAAAGAAAAAAAAAATTGAACCCAATCTATAAAAATAACTTCTACATAAGTTGATAAGTTACTCCAAAAAATTCTTTTACAAACTTCTTTTTTTTTATAATATTTACACTTAAAAAATAAACTTCTTAAAATCTAGAAAAAAAAATTATAAAAGAGTGTTTGACTCATTTTTTAAAATTAAAAAAAGGTTAAAAATAAATTTGTAGAAATATGGGGAAACTGTTAACTGCTAAGTTGCTACATGCACATGTTATTGCAGCACTGCCATTTGCCGTTCGGCATCTGTTATGTGTACTTTCAACTTTCAAGCAGCTTGAAATTCTAAACTGACCTTTGCTTTACCCTCCAAGAACCGAAGGTTAAATTACATGAGGTACCATTGCGATCTTTTTTACATACCACGAGTATTCTATAATTGTTAGGTTAAATTTTTTAGCCTAAAGATTATTAAAATGAAATTTTCATATAAACAATCTTTAAAATCAAATTTTTATTAAGATATTCGAGAAACTCAGTAATTTGTTAACAGTGTTGGATTGCAAATATAATATGCTGCTGCCACCAAGGGTACTTGTGGAGACTGCCTCATGGTGTCATGTAATTCGGGCTTTGGGCTGCCAATAACAAGCCCCCAGAGGCCCAGACCGTATTTCTATTTTTATTAATTTACTTTTAACATTTTACTTTTAAAATAAAATAAAATTTATTTAGATTTTTATAATTTAATTTTAGTATATTATTTTTTATTTCATTTTATTTTTAATTTATTAATTTTGACTTAATATACTTTACTTTAATATATTACATTTGAATTTACTTTTGCCTTAAAAACAAAACCATTGCTTATATACTAAAAAATTAAATCGATGAGTAAAAATTAGTAAATTAAAATATAAATAATAATATATTAGAAATATAATACAAGTGTCTAACTAAATTATATTTTTTAAAAATATAAAATTAAAAATAAATTAATTAATTGAAAAAAATAATATTAAAAATAATAAATATTATTCTTCAGAATTTATTAAAAATAAATTATATATTATTTTATTTATATATATAAAATAATAAATAAATTACTTAATTAAATTATTTATTTAAAAATAATTTAATTATTTTAATTTAAAATATTTTTAATAATTTATTTATCTTAATTAATATTTTTATTTTATCAATCATATCGAACTAAATTAATTGAAATTAATAATAAATATTAAAAAAAATTGTGAATCTAAAAACATAAATTCTACTTCTCTGTTAAGTTGTTTCAAGAATTAATTTTTGATTATGTTGAGTTAGATTTAAGTTCGACTTTTAATAAAATATTAAAATCTATTTTAATAATTAATGTTGAGTCTAGGAATATCTTTGATTTGATGACGGTGATGTTTAGGAACTTGTTTAGTGGGAAGACGAGCAAAATTGACTGCAGAATGCATGCATGTGGACATGATGCTCATACCACCATGCTACTTGGGGCTGCAAAGTTGCTGAACCAGCGCAAAAATAAGCTTTAGGTTCTTTTCAAATTCTCACTTTGCCAATTTGGGTGGATCTTTTAGGTTTACGGTGTTTTTCTCTTTAAGTGATTATTCTTAACAACCTTTCATAAAAAATAATAAAAATCTAATCATTCATGGAGTCAGAACCCCAAGTCCTACATTGATTGTGTAACTAACATATCTTCTAATTTTGGTATGTTGTCTATTGATGTTAGGTTCACCCAGTGGGATAAGGCTGTTGTTGTGTCTATTGAAGTTAGGAAAAATCCAAAATTTAACACAATTTAGCCCTCTTAGGTAGCTGTGGATTTCAATAGGAAAGTCCGTTGGTTGAAAGAATCCAAAAGCAACTTTGGTTAGTTCATTTTGAAAAACATGGAGGTGGTGTTGAAGTGAAGTCTGCCATGATAGAGTTATTTGTTGATCCAAGTAAATTAGGGTCCATTGCTTCTAGTAAACTTAGGTATATATACAAGTGGCTTTGGAAGTTGAACCCCTGTTGCTATTCGTTGATCAAATTATTAGTTTGTTTTCAAGAAAGGGAATTACAGGACTTTTTTACAGCTTTTGTTTTTGTTTTGTGTGTGTTAAAGAAGGAATTTGTATGTGTTGGTAATGTTGACATCTTAGTGTTGTATGACACTCTTTCTCGCATACAATTGCTTGTATATAAGTGGGTATGTTGCTTATAACCCTGAAAGTGGTGAGTTTAATAATATTGTTCATGCTGCAACAGTTTTTTTTTTATTGTTAATTGGTCCATTAATTTGGAGAAAATACTGCAGTTAGGAGAATTCTGTAAAATGATAACAACAATCTGTGCTACTATTTGCTAATTCAGTTTAGAGATTCAAGCATGGCTGAGAACATCTGGCTTGTTCGTGTTGGATGATTATGATACAATCATACTAGACCCGTTTCCTCCCTTGCATTTCCTATAACTATCTAGTTACATAGCTCATTTTAAGTACCAAGTAATTAATTCTATTTTATCAAGCACAAGCTGCCCCAAAAGCTAGAAGTCATCAAATCAAACATTTTTTCTTTTCTGCTCTAGGTTACATGATCAGCTTTTCTCTAAAGAATTAACTTTCCTTTTGGTCATTCCTAATGAACTAACTCACTATTGCAACTTACTGTTCATAATAAATGTTGAGAAAATGGACCATCAAATAGCTGGGACATCTTAACCATAGCTGCAAACATATAGTTCAAACTATATGTATATTTAATGCACTGGTTATATAAGTAAAAAAAAAATTGTAGTTCAAAACTGTTATAAATCAAACCATTCATGTACTTTCACCCAACACTTAAGCCTTTGGAATTCGTGATATGATATTAGGGCCTTATGACCACTTATGTGCTTATGCCCAACAATTTACGCTTTTGGGATAGTTCGTTCATGACAAAATTTTAATGGAAAATCTAGCAATCTTATTCTATTAGGATTAAACTGCAATAACCTCTATCTTCCTAAGAATCATATGTCCGAAACATGGTGACCAAGGGATGGAAAGAAGCACTATTGTTCTGGGAAACATTTACCTTTCTCGGCATGTTCCAAGTTAAGCTTAAACGTTTCTTGGGTGTTCGACATTAGTTCTTTCTCTTTTTGTCACATTCTTAGGTGTCCCACATCCAGAAAACAACTGTTCTTTTTCAGATTGCTAAAGTTGTAATTGTTTTGGCTTCTTATTCCTCGTAGAATTTCTTCTTTCCTTATAATCTTTCTATAAGCTATCTGTTCTGTATTTAAAACTCAAAATCTGTTAATTGAAGATTGTCCCCCTACCCTTTGATATTAAAGGGAACTGTGAGACTTCTTTTCCAACCTGCTGAGGAGGGAGCTAGAGGTGCCTCTAAAATGATAAATGAAGGAGTGCTTCAAGATGCAAAAGCAATTTTTGCGTTACATATTGATGCTACAACACCTACTGGAGCCATAGCATCCATTCCAAGTCCATTTACAACTGCTGGATGCATGTTTGAGGCAAAAATTGTAGGAGTAGGTGGTCATGCTGCATCACCCCACAGGAATATAGATCCAGTGCTGGCAACATCATTTGCAATTTTTGGCACTGCAACAGATTGTCTCAAGAGAAAATGATCCTCTTCAAAATCAAGTATGTGCTACACTCAATCTTGACTTTCAAAAGAAGATTTATCCATAGCATTTAATTGCAACACATTTGAATAGGAAACTTCCCAAACTTTGTTTAAGCCCATTGTTGTTGATCTGTCTTCACACATCCTGTTTTTCTTCCCTGGTTTTTTCATAGGCACCCGGTTATTGATATTGTTAGAAGTCACCGGTGAATTTCTTTCTTTCTTTTTTTTGAAAAAATGTGTATTGGCCTTGGTTTGTGCTATTTCATTTATAAAAGCTTTCCACCATTCTGTTTAGCTATGTCTACTAAAACTTCCATTTTTATATGTTGGCCACAGGTGCTATCAGTTACTTTTGTCGAAGGTGGGACTGCATGACCCCATCCTATGTAAAATTTGGAGGCACACTTAGGAGCCTAACAACTGAAGGCATGTACCAGAGATTAAAAGAGATATGCATGATGACCAGTATAGACATCATTAATATCAATCAGAAACTTAACAAACTTTTGGGAAGTTCTTGTTCATCTGTGGTTTGCATCATCTCTATGATTCAGTAAAAATCAATTTTGGTTTGGTCATCAAATCAATTTCTTATTAAGCTGACCTTTTTTCTTGAATGCTTAGCAAGAATGTATTTTGTTGTTGTCCAGATAAAATACATAAAGGAACCTGAGAAATGGTCTAAACTCACCTGAGTGGTGCTGATTATTCTGACATACTACTTACTGCAGTGTTCAATTTTGGCAATCTATTTTTACTTTCTCAAAAAAAATGTTTTCCTTTCCTTCAACCTTAAGGTGAAGCCATTAGCTTTTCTACTTGGGGATCACGTTTCCAATTTGTTGTGTCTGTGGTGCTATTTTTTTCAGCTGTGAGGATTCATTTGAGGAGACTGCATGTCAAACTGTCCTTGATTTGTGTTGGAAAACAATTCAGTTTTCCAAATAAATGTAGTAGGTGGAAAGTCAAGAGGTGGTTAATGTATCTTGACTCTTAGAGATAGATGAGACAACTAAAGCCCAATACGTCTCATTTATGAATAGAGTCGAACCATGGTGGCTCAATAGGCGATGAGTCCCCAACACACTCTACTCTAATACCACTTGTTGGTAATATGCAGATGCACACACTCTACTCTAATACCACTTGTTGGTAATATGCAGATGGAGTGGATAAAACTTGGGAAGAACTCCATCAATGACCCCGTGAACTAACTACACAAGTGAACTTGACATCATATTTGACCAAAACCCTTAAGGCATTTAGGTATGTTGTCCTTCTCATTTATATGTTGCTCAACACACTCATCTCTATCCAACATGGAATTTCTTATTCACACATGCACTTCAACAATTTGTAATTCATACATTACACTGTTCCTTTATCTTTTCTTTCTTATTTCGCTCTCCCTAGATTTGAATGGTTCATTTGGGCTGTTCATACTTCTCTGTCTGTGGTAATAGAAGAATGAATAGCAAACTTAGTTGTTTTGTTCTATAAATTTTGTGTAGTTTATGTTGTTAGGAAATACTTGCAGATCATTGAAGAACAGGAAGCTGTGCACAGATGTAATGCTTATGTTGATTTAAAGAAGAGTACTTCCCCCATATCCTACTGTTGTTAATGACAATGATTTGCATCTGCATGTGGAAAGAGTTGGCCAACTTCTGCTTGTTCCAGACAATGTCAATGCAGCCAAGAAGGTGATGGCAGGTGAAGACTTTGCATTTTATCAACAAGTGATTCCAGGAGTGATGTTTTCCATTCGAATAAGAAATGATAAAGTGGGAGCAATTCACTCCCCACACTCCCCTTCTTTTCTTTCTTGATGAGGAAGTTCTTCCAATAGGGGCAGCTCTTCACACTGCTGTTGCTGAGTTGTATCTAAACGAGCATGAGCATGATGTTTATTGAAATTCATTTTTTAATTGCTGATGAATACATTGAAGATTTTGTATATTTAAGAAACATGTACATATCTCATAAAATTGTTAGATTAGTTCTGTTATTATGGTACATGGTTACACCTAAGAAAAATTGTTTTAGAAACGATGTTACACCCCTGCGCCTTGAATAAATTTTTAGGGATGTGAAGTTTTATTCTATAATTTGGTCATTAAGTTCCATTATGGCAACCAAAATCCACTTTTGTTATAATGTCCTCATTTCTATTTTGAAATCCAACCTATATCATTGAGCACTAAGCTTATTAGTGATGCCCTTTTTTCTCTTTGAAACCCCAAATTTTGGAAATTTCACTAGGAATCAACTGGTTTTTAAAACTGCTCTCAATTATCTTTGAGAGAGTGCATCAATGTTATGAATTCCAGGTTAGGTACAATAGGAAGCTAAATGTGGTGTAGACATGAGACTGTCCTACCTAACCTAATTATTCATCTTTTGAGTTGAACTCCTGAATGATTAAGTCATAACTAACAACAGCATTATAGGCCACTTGAGAATGCAAAACCAATCCAGCAAAAATTATAGCCCAAAAGTCCTTTTAACTTTCTGGCTTTTGTTATTTTCATCTCTTAATTACTTACTACACTTCTTTTCTCTTTTTTTTCATATAATTTTACTTAAATATTCTTATTTTTTTATTGATTTTTTTTTCAAAATAATGTTGCGTTTAGTTTACCCACTTTCTTCTTGGTTTTTGAAAATTTTCTTGTATTAAAGGCTCTTTATTCCTTGACACCTCCTTTCTAGATACATTCTTTCCGACGACCTTCAACATTTCTTATCGTCATCGTTCTTCAATTTCTCCCACTAACATTTTTTTTTTCTGGAGGAGCATTTCTTTGCTGGTGAGAATAAGTTTGTGACTTGACAGTGATAAAGGCAAGTAGTTCTCTTCATTTACGCATGTTATATTAGATATTAGTTTATGGACAAAAAAGGGAAAAAATAAAGTTGTAACAAAATAAAAAAAAATATTATAACTATCTTTCCAAAAATGTATACATGTTTCGAAAATTAAGTTTTGGAACTAAAAACATAGTTTTAAATTTTATTTTCTAAAACAAACATAAATTTTCTTGAAAGACAATTCTAGTAAAATATAAATAAGTCACCCACAACGAAAATAAAATTTCAAAGGAAAAATGTAACTTTGGATAAAGTAATAGTCACAATTATGGACAAAAATGTAACTTATGATATGTTTCAACACATAATATTACGTATAAGTTTGATGTAATAATTAGACTATATTGTTGAAAAATGCATAGTATTAAATAGTAACAAAGATGAAAATAAATGATAAAAAATTAAGTTTAAAGAACAATGAAGATGAAGTGTATAATTAGAATTCAAATAATAATATTGATGGTGGTGTAAAAGCAAAGTCTAAAAAATAATGAAAATGGATGCAATAATAGAATTTTTATTATTTTATACTAAAATTATTATTGATATTAACTAATATAAAATAAAGATGTGTAATTAATAAATTGGGTGGTATAAATAGCAAATTCCTATCTTTCTTTTCCCTTCAAAGTGCTTCTACTTATTTACCAGGCCAGTCCCATGCCCAATTTGGGTTGCTGCTCCATTAATAAATAAAGGCTTACATGTTGTTGCACTTTCCAATGGGCCCAATTAGTTACAGTTCAACCTTAGGTATAGTGTGGGCTTTTTAAACCTTTGATTGGATATTCTTACAGAAATAATAATGAGATTAATTCTTAAAATTGGGATATAAGTCGGGTAAATTCTTTTCTAAAGTGACAACTTCATAATTGAAAACTTTGTCTCTTATTTGAAATACTTGCTTTTTTAAGTCAAATCAACCTATGTGGATGTATGCTTTCTTATTGAAATTGGTAAATTTCTCATGCATTGCATGATTATTAAAAATTTTAAATAAGAATAAATTAAAGATAATGATATATAGGTGTTTTATTAATAATATTTTTTATTTTATCATATGATAATAAATTAAAAAGATAAGATTTTTAAAATTGAAGAAAAGGTTATAAAATTAAATCATTTCAATCATATCTATTACGAGGTGCAAAAATTTGAAACTTAAAAATTTAAAGCAAATTAAAATTGACTTACCACAATAATCTTAAATATACTTTAAATATTATATATATAAATAAAATATGTACTCAATTCAATGTAGTACATCAAGATTCAAAATTTCAATTAAATTGAAATTAATAGCATTTAAAAAGAATAAAAATATTATAAATAAAACTATAAAATTAGATATTCAATAGCAGAGTAGTCGGGTGATTTAATAAGAAAATAATTTCTAAAAATATTTTGATGATTTAAATTTATACTATAAAAAGTAAAAAAAAAAAAAGTTAAAAGTCTCATTTTTTTTCTCTACATTTGTTATTCTTTTATATTTTAAAATATCAGTGTGCAAACAAGTTTGTGCAACTATTTGATAATTTGTCACTATTTATTTAGATTTGTCTCCTTTAAAATATATGTTCTTAAAAAAATACATTTATAATCGTTAATTAAAAAATCAACTATTAAAATTTGTGATAAAATTAAATTCATATATAATAAAATCTAAAATTAACAATAATCCTAATAGTTAATTTTTAATTAATAGTTAATATTATACTTTATCCCTTAAATATCCACTCTTTCGTTTTAGAGGAATCAAATCCTATTTATTTAAGGATTTGGATCTGTACTGCCCTTTCATTTTTTTGTAACTTTTTTTTTTATACACATATTAATTCAACTACAGATTAATTAGTTATGGTTATTTTGGACCTGGGCCCGCCTCAAACCCTGATGTTTTCTAAAGCGACAAATATTAACTACGAAAAAATGAAACACAAAAAATGACAAATAATATGAAAAAAAAAACTATTAATTACTTATATATCCTGTTTGAAATGATGATTTTTTTTTAAGTTTATATTATAATTTTAATATATATATATATATATATATATATATATATATATATATATATAATTTTAGTTTTAACACATTAATTTATATTTTATTTGAGTTTTGATTATTAAATATTTTAACTTTCAAAACTATTGATAGGTGCATGATAATATTTTGTGTATGTATATTTCATAATTTTTTGTTTTAAATTTATGATACTTAAAATTTTCTTTTATAAAAATTAAAAATAAGTAAATGGTGACTAATAGTGTTTATTTTAATATTTTTGTGATATATATAATGTTAGTATAATAATTATTTAGTTATTTTTAATCATAATTTATTATTTTCTTAATTTTTAAAATAAGATAATATCTTATAAGTACTTGTATAATAATACATCTAAAAACTTTAAAATTATGTAAACGCTTTATCAACCTGAATATCCAAACATAAAGAATGAATTATATTTTAAATACTTATAATATAAACTCTTATATAATAAGAATTTATTGAATAAGATTTTAATTAAGGTATTTTTTTAAACATATCCATAGTCTTAAATGTTTTTTTTGGAATTATGAACTTATACACTCTTTTCTTTTTTCTTTTGTTTTATTTTTGTATTTAACATTTTTTTACTTAGGATTTAATGTCCTTATTTTATAGGATGCAATTAAATTCACAAAATATTTGAGAATGTTCATGTTGAAGCTAAGTCAAGATAAAATTACTTTGGGTGAAGTTAAGGTTAATATACTCTAAAAAATCAAGCTAAAGATATTATGACTAAAAGCATGTTAAAGACACTTTAGTTGAGGTTGAGTTAAAATTATTTCGGCGAAAATAAAGTTAAAATATTTTATATGAATAATTGATTTTTTTTAAATATTCATAATTTTTTAATTATTAAAAATAATTGTATGGATAGATTGGATATACATATTTTTTAGTAGATAAATTAGATTTATTTTATTAATTGTATCCAGGATGAATTGAATTTTTTAATAATATTTTAATAAATATAAATAAATTAATAATTTATTTTTAATCTATCAATTATAATTCGAATTAAAATTTACTCATATTCAATATGCAAATTGTTGTTAAGGAGGAAACAATGTACTTGACATTAATATTCAATAGAAAATCCGTGTTTTCTCTAAATAAATTCATTTTATTTTGCACGAACTTTTTGGATGCACGATCCGAAGTATAAAAAGAAAATAAATTTCACTGTAATTTTCTGAGTTGAAGTGTAGCCAGAGAGCATCTGAGCTTCATCAAGTACAGTTCTTACTGGAGCAGAGTCCATGATCAAACCTTTCATAATTAAAGAAAAAAGTATGTACTGATATTATAAAAAATATATATATTGTGATTCAATTACAAATTAAAATATATAATATTTTTTATTTAATAATAAATATTCTAAAAATTACACAAAAATTAATTTCTAATGAGTTAAAAAATGCATATCTATTAAACTCTAATAATTTTACTTTAATTATATTAGTAAGCCTGGTGCCCATATCATTTAGTTGTTTAGTTCAGAAATGCCATCTTTGTAATTGTTATAATTTTTTAATAGTCATTGTTCTGCACTAGTTCATGCATGATCATAGTGTAAAACTCGATCAAATCCACCATGACGATGCCTATACTTGGTCTCAACTGACATATCATGACATTAAGTTGACATGCGAAAGATAGAAGAAAATAATACATAACCTCTAAAAGGGAACCTGCAGAATATTGTACACGCATAGCGGGGCCAACAATTACTGGCTATATTCCATGCTCTAATTTTTTTTTTTTAGTAACATTAGTGACAGGTAACGAAACATTTTTTTGACATATAATTACTTCTTCTGATCCTAGATATATATATATATATATATATATAAAACAAATCAAATAATTTTTTCCTAATTATAAAAAATTAAATTTAATTTTTAATATATTAATTATTTTTTATACTCTTCATTTATTATAAAGTTCATTAAGAGCCATTCACTTATTTCTTACTAATGTGGATATATTCAATGAGTATTTTTTAATAAAATTTAAATTTATGATATTATTAATTAAAATTAATTAATTCAATTATTTTTATTAATTTTAATAAATTAAGTATTTACTTCGTATATATTATATCGGATGTGTATAATACAAGAACATTTGAAGTTTTAACGAAACATCTCATTATAAATTAGTGGAAAGTACACAAAGTAGTTCAAATTAAAATTTCAATTCCATTGTTAATGAGCAGAAGAAAATGTTAGACAGGGATATATAGGTAGCTTGCTAGCTATGTGAGATCGAGTAGTTAAATTCTGATGAATAAAAGGGAAATTCAAGAATATTTGTAGAGTTTTCTTATAGATCAGGAATATTGCGGAATTTTCTTGCTACTCTTATAATTTATATTTGAGTCTAATTCCATCAATCGTAACCTGGTAGAACCCAAATAACGTCACTTTTTCCTCAAAAATTACTGTTTCAACATGTTTAATTTTTAGGTGGGCAGTTTGTCACAAGTGGTCAAATTAGGTAGGGTGAAAAGGGTGTCAAGCCCATGGCATTTAGTTCAGATTTTCAGGTCAATGAATTTTAAATATATCACCAAACCCCTTTTTTTTCACCCACATATTTATAGTTTTTAAATATATATATTTTTAAGAGAATATAGATATTCAAACAGTAAAAATCAGTGTATAATAGTTTTATATTATATTTAGTTATAAATTACTATATATAAATTTGTTGATTTTTATAATAATTATTTTAAAAATTATATTAACGATTATATTTTATTAGTTGACTGTGTAATTTTTTTATATTGCCCGTATATAATTATAAATTTATTGTTAAAATATTTTTTTTAAAACTCAAAAACTCATATTCTAAATTAATTTGAATTTGATTAGATTGGTTAAATTTTCTGGTTACCTAGGTTAGATTTTAGAGTTCATATTTTTTTATTTATTTTTTTAGAGTCCATTATTTTCTGGATGCTAATAAACAAAATATAATTTGAACATCTTAAAAAGGTAATTTACCTTGTCTTCTATTTACTCTTTCCACTGCTATTTTACTTTTGCATTGCCTTTTCTATCTATTGGTGTCTGTAGCTTGTTGGGCTGGCACAAATTCAAATGTTTCGTGTAAAATTAAAATGAGAGAGTTTATGTTGTTTTCTTTAATTTTGGAATTACGTTTAGATGCATTATGCATCTATATAAAAAAAAATTATATATAATATTACATGTCATACGATTATAGCAAAGATGTTGAACTATAAGCCATAGAAAAGTAACATTCACTACAGAACTTGGAAAGAAACAGAAAAGAGAAAAAAAAAAGAGTGAAAGATATATAATTGATGATGTGATCTAATAAAGAGAGATATAAAGAAAAATAAAATAAAAATATCTTTTTTATATATAAATTCAAATAAATATATTAAAATGAGAGTGTTTTTAGGACCTATTATTTATAAAAAAAATTAAGAAATTTTCTTAAACATGAACATTTTTAGGAGTTATTATCTCTATGTTAAGACACATGTCTTGTCTTAATATCATATAATGGGCATTTGATTTTATTATTTATTTCATTTTTATTTTTAAATTTAATTGATTTCATAATTAGTTCAAAAAGATTTTTTTTCAATTATTTCTAATTACTTTTCTTTTATCTTTATATGTAACTGATTATTTTTTATATTTTATCATTTTTAATTTAAATTTCATTTTTAATTACTAAATAGTTAAAAATAATCTAGTATTGCAATATATATTATTTATCTAAATCTAAAATATGATTTATATATTGAAAATTTTTTATTTATTACAAATTTTAATTATAATATGGTTTATATATTTAAAAATATTTATTTATTATAAATGTTAGTTAAATAAATATAAGTATTTATCCGGTACATTATACAAACTAAAATACTAGTTATATAAATATTACTCCATCGATCTTTTTATTAGATTTAATTAACTAATTCACAAGAATTAAAGAAATTAGTTAATATAATTAGTAACATTATTTTTTTTTATATTTTTTAAATTATCCTTAACATTAAAGAGACATACTATTTATTCTTTTCATAAATATTTAGAGAAAATAGGTGAAGCACCAACAATGTAAAATTATTTTACACTATCATCCAATCACAATTCACCATATATGGTAAGTTTGTAATTGGATGACAATGTAAAATTATTTTATATTTTCATTGCATCACCATTAAATTCATATTTTTATTAGTTTTAATTCTTTTAGTTTCTCTAATCATTAATATATTTGTTGCTTAATTTTTATTGACTATGTATGTATTGAGTCAAAGAAAGATTCCTAAAATACTCTTCATACAAGATAAAGTTAGATTGTCAAAGAGTCTAAGACATTAATGTATTTCTTCACTTACTATTTATTGAGGTTAAGAAATGACTAGTATTTAAAAGTATTTTTGTGAAAAAATAATTAATACATAAGATATTTTAAATTAATTTTTATAAAAAGGATCAAGAAAAATTATCTTACTTTATATCTTATTAAAAAAGACCAAAAAGAGTATTATTAAATAAACAATGTAAGAATCATAGAAAAAAAAAGACTACTACTTATTATGGTGTTCAAACTTAGAGAAAGTCAAATATTCCTTGTTAACAAAAATTCAAATTCTATATTGGTTGGAGATACTACCTGAATAAAATATATAAATAAGAAAAAAAATCTTATTTTACAGATGAGTTTTATAGTATTTAGTTAGACCTAAATGCATATTCTAATATGATATTAAAGTTTATCTTTCATTCATTGTCAAGTCACCTCTATCATATTATTCAGTACATAGTTCAATGATGTTAGGTACAAGAGGATATATTTGAAAAAAATTATTTCAGACCAGAAAAAGTATCTAAATAAAATATATATGTGAAGAATAACCTCAGTTTTACAATACTCCTTAATTGAAGAATATGTATTTAGCATTAAATTAACTTATAATTTATTTCACTGGTTTATACCTTATTAGCTATAAAAAAAAATTCAGCTAACTTACAGCTGATGGTTTATTATTATTTTTTATCATATTTGTTTTTAATGTTTTAATACAAAACTATTTATTTTCATTATTATATTATCTGTATTATTTAATTTAATATTTTAATAAAACATATGATGTCTTAGTTCACAAATTTTTTTATATTCCTTAAAACCCTCGATATATTTATGTTCTATGGAATACTCAAATCCTAAGCTATAACATGAATTATCACTTAAAAGAAAAGGACAAATAATCTATAACGTAATAATGGAATATAAAAAAATACAATGTCAAAATATTGATCATTGTAATTTAAAAGTATAAAGGAATAAATATTTATCTAAAAAGATATTTTTGTTTAAAGAATAGAATTTATATAAATTATATAAATACGTTATTTTCCATTTTTCAGTTAGTTTAACAACTAACTTTATCAAATGTTTCTAGTTAAATATGCCAACTTATCAGTTTTTAGCTAATAACTAATTATCATCTTTTAAACTAAAACTCTAAACTGATTTTAGCATACATACTCAAAGTAATTGAATAAACTCATGATTTTTAATTGCTTCGTCATAAATATGTGGAATTACAATTAGCACATATTTCAATACTCATCAGGGTCTTCTAAATATCTTGTATCATCGAATTCAACCAGCGTTTGAGACGTTTGAGGCATTTTATATTTGGAATTTGGTAGTTCGAACCTCACAAAATTAACCATTGTAAGGGTCCCAGGGGATTAAAAGCAACAATCTTTCTGTGCACAATTATGGATCATCACCACGTGTTACTACATATACCTTATAAATCGGGATTCAATTCGGGACTCTTCTTTTAGCATTGTTCAAAAAATATGCAGTGATCAAATAAAAAGCTTTTCAAGTAAGCTCTTGAGAACAACCCAGTTTAGAAAGTATTGAATTCATGGCCTTGTTTGATTTTGATGTGATTGAAGAAGAATTTTACCCAACCACTGGTTAGCAATAGCATAGTTTGGTAAGGTAATGTTTAATGTATAGTTTGGCCCCCGTCACGTTTTGGTATACTGGATTTTGTCTGTATATCTGATAGAGGAAGAGTGAATTGATTGATCATAAAATCAAAAAGAGGCATTTTATAATTCAAATTAATCTACTCAGGGTGCAATGAAATGAAAATGCATAAGATTTGCTTTGCACTGAAACTAGAAAGGTCACAACATAAACAATACATGTGGGGACTAACTTTCTTGTTTCTTGTGTTAGTGTTACACGCAAGATAAGATGTAAGCGATTTCTCAGATCCCCATGTTTCATTAATCCCAATTATATGTCATGAAAATCGGGTTAGAAATGCGTTGCTTAAGCACTAATGTAGAAAGCGAATGCTTAATCGGTTAAAACTCATTTTAAGAAATCACAATATATATCTGTCATAACATTCATGACGTACACTGGCTTATTTCATTTGCAACTGCTCCATCTTTCATCGACTGTTTAATATAACAATTTAGTAACAACACTGCATCTGGAATCAATTATGACTCCAAGTTTAATTTAAGCTTAAGTATGAAGTAAGTTTCTAAAATATTAGTCTTTGAAATTATTGGAGCAAGATATTTTAATTTGAGAGATTTTAACGACCTTTCAAAAGTCTCTCATTTCATAAAATGACTTTTACCTTAGTCTTTTTTAGTATAAAATAACAGTAAAAAAATAAAAATTTATTTCATAACATTACCACATATATGATTTTTAATAATATTTAAAAAATATTATAAAAATTAAAAAAAGTTACTCTTTCCGATCTTGTATATAAAAAAAACTGTACTAATTAAAAAATTAGTTAATCATTATTTAAATATATCAATTTCATTTAGTAATAAATATTTTTTTCTAACTAATTTTCAATGAAACTTGATATATTAAAAATAAAAATAAAATTATCAAAAACATAACTTAATAAATAAAAAAATATTTTAGAAATAATTTCATTAAATAAGATTAAGTTAATTAAGATTTATTTATATTTAAAACTAACACTCACATCATTTTTTTTATATATGAGACCGAAAACAATATCTATAAATGTTGTATTTAAATCATATTATAAATTATATTTTATGTCTGATAAATATTGACAAAGATATAAAAAAATATTATTAAAAGAAATATAACTAATATTTTTACAAATATTATAGAAAAATAATAAATATTATCAATATATATATATATATATATACACGCATCAACTAGTTAACGTAGGGTAATTAAATAATTTGAAAAGAACTTATAAGTTAAAACGGTTAAATATCTTCTACTTTGAAATTTTATTTTTAATTTTAATTTTAAAATAAATTTTCATACAAAATAACTTAACCAAAGTCTAAATAAAATTAAATTATCCCTTGCTCTCTTATTTTGCAGCAGAGAAAATAAACAGTTAGAACAGAAAAAAAAGAAGTAAATAATAGAGGGAGAAAGATATACAAGAATAAGATCAGAAAGATCGAGAGAACTGAAATATAATGGAGAGGATTGGACCTGAGTAATCCAATAACTTGATAATAATTAATAGTTTGAAAAATATATATACAATAAATTTAAATATATTTATATATTTCTCGACGTATGTTTTTTCGTATACTCCCTGATCAGCACGTGGCTAAGTATATGTGAAATTGAGAATAGTTATGAAATACATAAATTAATAATATCAAAAGCAGAATAGGTATCAAAACTATACATCGAAGATCCAGATGTACGTAGGAAGGTAATTTAGAAAAGTATGTAATTCTCCAGGTTGTCCTAATGAGGTGTCGCATACACTTATACACATGCCATGCTGCCATGCTGCCATGCATGTCTGAGAAATTGATACATCACCACCTTGTCATGAAAAATATCTACAAGTCGGCGAGTGTTATCATTTTCAAAGCTACCTTTTTCTCTCTCTCCCCCTCTTGAGTCTTTGCCATACCACCATTCATCTCGATCCTCCCTCTCTATAAATATTATTATAACCATGCTCCAACGGCTTCCCTCCTTTTCACACCATCAACCTTGAAGTTTGAGAACAATTCCAAAAGAAATATTAAACTATATAGGAGTTTCCTTGTGCACTTAGTGACACTTCATGTGCCCTGAAATATCTTAATTTGGCTTCATCTATATATATCTATGCTAATTACCACTAGCCGCTTATCATACTCCCAGTGTGATACTCCTACCCTTTCTTTTTGAAACTCTCTTCTCTATCTCTTGTATTTTTAGGCCCCTTTCTCGCCAAAATCTAAATACTAATTAACTTGATTTTTCTCATCTCCATTCATAAATGGGTGAGGAAGCAAAACAAGTGAGCCTTCAGTTTAAATATTTGGCATTCTGCTTTCTCAGTGATATCAGATTTGCTTACAGATTCTGGGCTAGAACTCACTATATTTTGTTGTACTTCTCCTTTTGTTTATGGTAGGAACCACTCAAGGCTGAGTCTAAGCCAGAGGAAAATCAAGCTAAAGAGAAACCAGAAAAGGAGAAGAAAGAGCCTAAACCACCATCTTCGTGTGTGTTGTTTGTTGAGTTGCATTGTATAGGATGCGCCAAGAAAATTAAGAAATCTATTATGAAAATGAGAGGTTCTGTTCTGTCATCTGTCTCTTTGCTTTTGATTCCACATCTCATGCATGCATATCCATTCATTTTTATTAATTTGTATTTATCTTCTAACAGGAGTTGAGGGAGTGGTGATTGATATGGCTAAAAATGAAGTGACCATAAGGGGAATAGTGGAGCCTCAAGAAATCTGCAACGTAATTACGAAGAAAACGACGAAAGCAGCCCAAGTTATATCTCCATTGCCACAAACAGAAGGAGAAGCTATAGCAGAAGTTGTTACTTCTCAGGTATCGTCGCGAGACTTTTCTTTTCTTGGTTGCCAAAGAAAGGAAAAGCTAAAATTTATTATACATCTACATCTACATAGTTTAATCAATAAATGGTAATTGGTTTCTGTTCCAGGCTAGTGAAGCAGTTACTGTAGAACTTAACGTGAACATGCATTGTCAGGCCTGTGCTGATCAGCTCAAGCGGAGGATTCTCAAAATGAGAGGTACCACTTATATCTTTTCATTTTAATGTGTTGGCAACTTGCTGGTTCAAGTTGAAAGGGACTGATTTGGATTAATTTTATTTGGGTTTCACTTTTCAAGAATTAATTTGAACCATGCATGCTAAAAATGGAAAAGAAATTGACAGGTACTATGTTAAAGTTATTTAGTGGTTAGACTTCAGATGCAATTTTGTGATTGTGACAACCCAAAACTCCTTGAATTATTTATCGGTAAATTCAAGTGGAGAAAAAAAAATTCCTCACATACTAAAAACTGATAGATATATTATTAAAATAAATAAACAACTAAGATTAAATTATTTTTTATATATCATAATCATTTATTTTAATAATATATTTAATGATTATTTTTAACCTTACCTAGAATTCACCTCATTGATAATGATCATTCTTTCACGTTCATTTTGGGTGATATACCTATAAAACGTTCACAAAAAAATTATAAAAACAAACATAAACAAAAGGTAAGAGAGACATAGGAATAAAGGAAGTGTAAAAGGGATGAATTTAATAGTCAGAAGTGAAAAGATATAACTCGATCAAATCATTTAATAACAGGAATAATAATATTTCTCTAACAACCAAGGGATATAAAATGAGTGTGGGAAAGAAAGAGATAAAAAATAAAAAATAATAATAATAAAAATAAAGAGTGTGTATAAACAAGATGTGAGAAAAATAATTTAAGAAAATTAGAATTATAATAAAAAAAAATAGATAAAAGATGAATCACTACTCTAGGATTTGTTCGTATATCCATGCATTGTACCTTTCAGATTACCAACTTACCAAGTCAGCAGTGAACCTCTGACGTGGCTTTTCTTTTTCTTTTTTTTTTTTCAATTGGTTGGCAAGGATGTGATCTAGGACCCAATGACATCCATGTCCTGCATCAGCTTGCACCCCAAAATAGAAAGAAATTAGGGCCAGTAGGCTCGGGGTCCTTTTGTAGGGAAGATGACGCGAACACAAATTTTGTCCTAACACTTATAAAAATTAAAATGTTAATAATGTCATTCTAAATTTATTTTTTATTATTAGTTCAATTTATTAAAATTATAAAATCATACAAGTCTCACTTTAATTTAACAAACGAATTTTATTCATGACTTCACATATTAATAGATTTTAGTTGTCAAAATATATTATAAAATGTGTTGTAAACACTCTTGTCAACTAAAATGCAGGGACGACTTTACCTCTGTTACAAAAAAAAAAAAAACCGCATGATTTAAAATAGCAATGATTTTTTTATTTTTTACTTTTTCAAAGATCTCATTATTACAAATCGTTACGTGGTTTAGCACCATCATGTATCTACTATACTAGCTAATATATATGTAGAAAATAAAAGCTAAAGTATATATAACATTTATTTAATTTTTTAATTTATCAAAAAGAATAAATAACACAGATCATATCTTATATTTCTATAAAAATTAATTGGTTTAGACTATCTAATCTATCAAATAGATTTTCGGGTGTACAAAAATCATTTTTGATTTAAAAGCTAGTAATGACATTTACCTAACAAGTGTTTTATCACTTTGTTATGAACAACCTAAATCTAATCACGCGCTATACATGAATGATAGTCATGCCTAAAAAATTGAAACCATCTTTTAATTTGGCTTGCGCCATACTTATTGGAGAAAATAATGTTTATTTTTATATGATCTGTAATTAATGTGAAAAAATATGTTTGTTAATGTAGGAGTTGAAAGAGCAGTGACAGAGCTAGGCACAGGGAAAGCTATTGTGACGGGGACTATGGATGCAAACAAGCTAGTGGACTATATCTATAGACGCACGAGAAAACGGGTAAAAATAGTTCACCAGACAGAACCTGAGCCAGAAAAGAAAGAAGAAAATAAAGAATTAGAGAAAGCTGAAGAAGAGAAAGAAGAAAACGAAGAGAAGAAAGAAGAGGAGAAACCAGTAGAGGAACCCAAGAAAGAAGGTGGAGAAGGTGGCAATGACGATAGTAATAATGAGAGCAAAGAAGAGAAAGGTGGTGGCGAAGAAGAAGGCAAGAAAGAAGTAGGTGGTGATGAGATTAATGGAGTGGTGCTTAAAGTTGATGATGAAAACATGAAGAGGATGGTGTACTACTATTACCAACCACTTTACGTGATTGAACGAATCCCACCACCCCCTCACCTCTACAGTGATGAAAATTCCAATGCATGCTGCATTTCATAAATTCATCACATGTTCAAAGAAAGAGAGAAGGAGAAAGGGTTCTAATTACTAGTTTATATGTAGCAACAATAGCAGGAATTTAAAGTTGAGTTTCTCGATCGAGTGGAATGACATATGGTATTAATAATATATCGTACGTTTTGTTATGTATGTACGTATATACGATATATTATTTATTACATATACACAGATAAATATTATGAAATATGTCTCCTAACGTTATTGTGAAATATGTATCCATATGATCAGGAGTTGAATAATAATATATCGTCTTTTGATTTTTACTATTGATGACGATGATTACACCTAGAACAATATTATTTTGATAATATTTTTTCATAATTTACTTTTTATTTTACCTTTGTTGCATTATTTATTTTATTTTTTGTCGTATCGTTCTCTCTTTTATAGCGAGAGAAAAAAGAAAAAAGTTAAGTACATGATCAGATGGATGACATAAATACAGAAAAATTAAATCTACTGGATTGTACCCCATCCTAGACCCCTGCCCACATCTTTCCGGCCGGATCCACACTATTTATCAACTTTCTACTTAACATATATAAACTCTCCTAATTTTTTTTATACATAAAATTTTACCTTTTTCTTAATTTTTAATAAATATTTAATACATGTTACTAATATATATGTAAAGAATAATGATGTTTCGATGTAGTCACAACATATTATATGACACATATATTAATAGATCTTAATTTTACTTTTGATTTCTATAGTATTTCAATCATAAGAGTATTTTTTGTGGATTATGTAGCTTAGTTCTTATGAGATTTTTAAGTATTGAAATAAAAAGTTTGGATTTTTATATAAAAAATATTACTTATACAAGTAACTATATCTTATGGGTTCTTAATATAAAAAAAAAAAAAATTGTGTCTAATAAATTTAATAAAAATAAACTAAGAATTCAATTATAAGAGCTTTAGTATTTTGTGGATTTATCTTGGAATTCCTAAATATAACATAGCATAATAAAACCCACAAAAATAAAACATTATAAATATGAAAAGTATAATTAATTAAGTCGTCAGTATATATATATTCATCAAAAGTACAATTAATTATATATATATAAATAAAATCAGTGACACATCAAATATCGTATCATCATTAATTTCATATTATCAAAATCTATTATATTGTGTAATTTAAATCTAAACCATACTATTATAATATTAAAAGAACTTAATTGTTTAATTAGAATTAAAAAACTAAAATCTCTGTTAATTGGAAAACTGAAAGTACAATTAAAAATAATGCTACAAAAGGAAAATGAACACGAAAGGAGAAAAGGATGACTGAAGGCTTAGGCTATAGCCAACCTTCATATATATTCTCTTGCATCAGAATAATTAAGACATATAAATCAATTTTAAAAATTTACTTTTATTTGGCTGAGAAGTAGTATTAGCACATGTTTTGAATCTGCATTCTCAAAGAATGGATCCACGTCGTGATGCAGAAGTTACTCTCACAAGCTTCTGCATCTATTGGAAATTTGACGTAAAATAAGAGAAAAGGTGCATAAGTATCGTGTGTCCAAACTCCAAACACACTATTAGTTTTATTGGGTATTGTGTGAGAGAATTCAGATAAGGGTAAAAGGTACCATTAGAAGAATTTCACAAAAAAAATGGATTCAGGATAGATACTGGATTTCAGCAAAAAAGTAAACGAATCCTTTGCAGATTCCAAAATCTGCAGGATATCTCAGCAGATTCCAAAATCAGCAGGATTTCATCATACTTGTCATTAATTAATTGGTTGGCTAATCGTCCCCTCCTTCTATTCTTGGAAGAAGACATTGAAGGGAATTGAAAATGTGCTTAAGTAAAGGAAACACATCAAAATTAGAAATAATTCACGCCTATGTAGTTATGGAACTGGATTAGTTACTTCCAAAGCTCAAAAAATAATTGAATGAATGACGCACTTGAGAAAAAAAAAAGAAAAGAAAAGGTAGCACTGTGTTGTTTCCGGAAAAAAGCTAATAAAACCTAGAGGATAATATACTCTATACAGTAGATTTGTACTTCTATTTTTCCAGTATGGCCCGAAACTGATTAAGATGCTGACATGTGACAGATTTTACTACGTGGTGATCACCTGGCATGCTGGAATGGAAGGAAATATTATGTTGGAAGTGAGATTCAAAATCACTCATATACTCCAACAACAATACCACAATCGCTAACTCAATTTTATATATATATATATATATATTTATCCTATATATAATTTAAACGAGAGGTCAAAATATAAATATGTTTATTATTATTAAATAATAATATAATATTATGAAAATAAATAAATATTAATTTATATTTTAATATTATATATTTTAATTATAACTTAATATTTTATTTGATTTTTTTTTGTAGAATTAGGTTATTTTTATTTTTATTTACATTTTTTTAGTGACTTAAATAAGATATTATTATCGATGTAATATTTTTTTTTTATGTATTTCACTAAAAAAAATTACATTTATATCATATCCAATATATTTATATTTCTATAAAAATATATTAATATTAATTTTAATATTATTAGTAACTATATGTATAACTTTGGTTCCTTGTTTAAATTATATGGTGACATTTCCATTCATATACTATGCAAAAACATTAGTACAGGGAATGTTATATTGTTGTTGTTGGAGCATAGGGGTGGGCGTTTAAACCCCTCTTCGAATATTTTGTTCATTTCTTTTTCTATTTTTGCATTTCAACAAAATTTGTCACAGCCATAAGAATGGTGAAACAATGTATTAGCTTTACATCAATGTTAGATTAATAAAATCTATTAAATCTTTAATAAAAAAATTGACAAAGTAACTTTATTGTAAATGAGAAGAAAACAAGGAAATCTAATTAATGTATAATTAAAATTTAACAAATTAAAATTACACAATTATGATGTTTGAATAAATTATAGTATAATTAAACATTTATAGTAATATTGTTGAGGGGAAGTTTGACTTATATAACAGACTATACAAATAAAATAGTATTATATAATTTTATTTTATTTTTTTTATTTTATAATTTTATATATTTATTGTACACGATGGTGATAATAAATTAATAATGATAATAATAGTATAAACAATAATAATGACAATAATAATAATAAACCATTATTACCTATAATTATCAAGTATACGAAATCATAATAAATAATACCATGACAACGAGAGAGATGTTCCCAATAATATAACATAGTTACCAAGTTCACAGTGAAGGATTATATGAACTAATAAAATCAGAAAAGGATGAACAAGTAGCAACTAGCTAGCTATATATTAAAATGATTAATGAAAAATGAAAAGATTCACATAAAATAAGAAAAGTAAAAAAAAAAAAAAGGCAAAATAGGCCTCATAAGTGACTTTTGACTTGTGTATAATGACATCCACACGAAACATTAGGGTTTATTAGTTTCAAACTGGATATTAAGTGTGCGAATCCATGATATTTATAGAATAATTTTCAAATAACATCATTCAAAAAACAAAAGAAAAATTAGTTTCATTTCCTTTCAATCAAGTTTTAGAAGCATTAGAAGACATATATAGGAACAAAATTTAATTTAACTCAAAATATTGGACAATAAAAATGGTATATAAATCATATAGCAAAAATCATCTATAGTACGTAAATATCAAACATTTCTAAAACAACATAATTATTATGAAAAGTTTTACTTATAAAGATAAGAATTGAGATGCGTGAAAAAGTTTTACTTTATATGGAAGGATAAGACTAGTATATATAGTTAAATCACTAAAGAAAACCTCTCTGTCACACACGTCCTTTTGTTAGGAGAGAAAGGAAAAGGTATTAAACATTGCGATCATAGATTCATTAATTTGTGATGTGATAAACTGATAATAAATGTATAATTAATGAATGTTTAAGGGTAGTCTTAAATAGTGTTCGATTTAACTTTTTTTTTCTCTTCATACAAAGAAAAGTTAGGCCAAATGTATTATCTGAAATTTCTTAAAAAAAATAATAAGTAGTTTTATAAAAGAAAAGGAAAAAAAGTTTTTAAATATAAATAAATAACGAAGGAACTTTAAAAAAAAAAAAAAAAAGTCGACTTCTCTCTATCGGTCTCAGCTCCCTCTTGTCACTTTCTCTCCGTGTTTTCTTGTATCTTTTTATTCTCTCTACTATCTTTCGAGCATTTTTTTAAGTTAGAAAATAAAAACTGTCCAACAACTTTTACTTTGTTTTAAAAAATTCATTAATTTTAAATTTTAAATTTTAAAATAATTTTAAGTTAAAAAATTACACCAAATGTAATCTTAATCAAGAGTTTTTTTAAGTTAAAAAATACAAATTATCAAACTTCTAATTTATTTTCGAAATTTTTATTAATTTTAAACTTTAATTTTTTTAACTTAAAAATTAAACACAAATATAATCTTAATCAAATTGTGGACCTTCACATGAAATAACGGGACAACTAGAAACATGATCCCAAAAAAAAAAAATGTTTTTGTTTTTTATGAGGATTTTCGCTTTCCCCGATCATAACATTAAAGACATAGACAATAGTTAATAATCAAAATTCTTGTGTGGCTCTTATTTTTCTTGTGTTCACAATGTCCCCCTTGAATTCCTCCGAACCTCCATGCGCTAATAATGAACTGTGAAAGGATAATGATTCTGAAAAGAAATATGAACTGTAAAAGGGAAATGATTGTTGTTCTTGTAAAGGGCACTCTTTAAAGAACTGTATAATTAAGACCCAGGAAAATTGTCATCTTTGGCAACCAGTGCAATGATCCAAAAATACCCCAACTCGATGAATTATTAGTTTTTGAAATTAATGATAAATTAAGTTAAACTTTAGAATTAATAAAATATTAAATTAGTTTTTAAAGTTATATATTATCTTTATTAAATTATATTTAACATTTAAATAGATCATTTCATTAAATAAAATAATAAAATAATTTTTAAAATGATAAATTATCAATCAATTTAATTTTTAAAATTATAATATTCAAATAAATTAGTTTTTAAAATTAAAAAAAAATAATTATATTTTATTCTTTATAACTTTAAAATTTTGTCATACTTTTTAGGCTTTTACTTATTTAATTTATATATAAAAATATATTATATATACAATTACTATATTTATTAATTTCTCTTTATATTCTTCGTATACATGTTCATGTTTATTATTATTATATAATAATATTAAAAGTTAAGATGATAAATTCATTTTAAAATATTTTATTTTAATTATATAAATTTATAACTTATATAATTTTATTTATTATATTACATAAAATAATTTATTAATTAAATTATATAATATCTTATAAATTTATTTATTAATATTTTTATTTTTGAATAAATAATCTGTAAATAAAATAATGAAATATATATAAATAATAATTAATTTTATATAAATAAAATAAAAAATATTTAATAAATAATAAATTTATTGGTCGTAAAATTTTAAAAAGAGATAAATTTACAATATTTAAAAATTAGAAGATAAGAATTAAAATTAATTTTTTTATTTTAGAAATCAATTTCACTCGTTATTATAGTTTTAAGGAGTAAATTAATTTTAAATATCAATTTAATCATCTATTACAATTTTAGAGATTAAATTGAAATTTCAAGGACTATTTTTTATATTATTAATTTTAGACCATTATAATTTTAATGACTATTTTCTCAAATTATTAAGTTTATACTCTTTTAAAAATATAGTTTATTTAAATGCTTATAGTTTACTTTGAATATTACTTTTATTTTTTAATTTATTAATTTTAATCATGTAATATAATTTATTTATTTTAATATATCACAAGTAATTTTATTTTTAAATACAAAAATAAATTAAAATGTAAAAATAATATGAAGAGTGGTATATTAAAAATAAATTATAAACATGTAAATAAATTATATTTTAAATATAGAATATTAAATATAAATTAATAAATTGAAAAAATTAAAAGTAATTAAATTATTTTTCATAATATATTAAAAATTAAAAATAAATTATATGTAAAATATTTATTTATTCAAATAATAATGATATATTACTTAATTAAATTATATACCTAAAATAATTTAATTATTTAAATTTATAATATTTTATTATTTTAATTAATATTTTATTTTATTAATCAGTTCTAAACTATATTGAAATAAAGATAAACAAAAAGCAATAATTAGAAGCTGTCTCGTCGCACATGGAAGAAGGCAAAATACATATTCAAATGATTACCATATTTCTAGGCAAAATAACAGAAATGACATCATTACACTGAAATTAATTAAATCAACATGGTAATGCTACATGTTAAATACTTGCACGGTTTTAATAGAAGGAAAATGTTTTGTAGACAATAAAATTAACAAAAAAAGATTATATATATATATAGAGAGAGAGAGAGATGGATAATAAGAGATAAAAAAATTATATATGTGATGTCATATATAGTATTGATTTTATATTTAAATAACATAAGCACAATTGATAAAAATATAAATGACCTAGTTTTATAAGCTAAATAAACTAACATTTGCAACAATTAACTGTGCAATATTCCCCTTGTTTATAAGTACTATTTTGTTAATACTTCTATTTCCAAAGTGTTGTGACACAAGAATTAAGAAGTATATTTAATATTATTATTTTTATTAAAAATATTATTTGATTTTCTATCATATCCTTTATCTATATCCTATTGATTATTTTTATGTCACTTACTATTCTTTATTTCTTTTTTCTTTAATTTCATATAAATGTGTAAAATAATTAAAATTAGGTGAAAATAAAAGTAACTTATAAAATAATAATTAATCCTGTCTTAAACTTTAAAAACGACAAATAAAAAGGAATAATTTATTTCTGAAAAACTGAAAATTAAAAAAATGAAAACAATATTTTTACTACCATTTTTTCAACTACTAAAATAAAATTCAAGAACGCCTTAACATGAAGGATAAATAAATGAAACAGCTAAGCAAAGCTTGAAGGGATAGAAGAAAGCCTCTCCTTTACAATATTCACCACTCCTCACATTGCAAATATATACTCAAACATAGAAAACCAATCTAATTTTTATATATTCTTATAGTTTACACATGTAATTATATGTATTAAAAGTAAACCAAAAAAGAAGCTGATTCTGAAGAAGAGGTTGTGAAAGCAAAAAGGTTCCCGAGACCTTCAAATCGTGTGCTACGCCGTGGAAGAAGGTGCTCTGTCACCCTTGTCAGCATCGCCGTGTATTCTCCCAATATCTCCATCATGCTCACTACCATTATCATATTTCTTCTTGTTTTTTCTTGGAAGCAAAGAACTTTTACAGAGATGAGTCTTTAAGATCCTATAGGAAGCAAAGTTCATTCTCTTTTTATATATGGGTCTAGTAGTTATTACCAGTGGACTTCTGCCAAGAGAGTTTTGAATTATGGGGTGGGAAATTGATATGACATATATAAAAGCACAAGCGGTTAGGCCCTAAAAGGTTTTAATTCTACCACTTTCTATGGAACGTACAGGGATAATTAGGCACGTCATAATTCACAGATTTTTATGTCATCATTACCACAATGATGATATAAAATATTCGATATTATGACACCATATCAAAAGAAATGGATTCACATGCTGTTTATTTGGTGGATTCACTTAATTGCTGATAAATGGCACTCATCATCATCATCATAACGAATTTATTATCATGCATGACTTTGTCATGTGCTATGCGCTCAACCATTTATATGTTCATCTCTTCATCACAGTTCAAGCTTTTGAAAGAGTAATGTTTTTCGTAAGATAATTTTGAGACATCTGTCATCTGTTTAAAAAATTATTTTGAAGAAAAAATAAATTATAAACTAAGGATGAAAACAGTTTTCTATTTCGTTTTATTATAAATTATTATATATAATAAGTTTATTAATTTTTACAATAATTACTTTAAAAACTATATTTTTTATTGATCGACACATTAAACTCGTTTTTGAAATGTTTATAAAAAAAATAAAGCTCCTTGTATATATATGATGTTAAATTAATACAATATTTAGAATTTGATATTCAAATAATAGAGCTCCTTTTGAACTAGTTGGTTATTAGAGTCTGTGTAATTGATATAAAATTTGTTTCTTGTCACTTTCATTCTTTGAGTAAATTAAATGCCGAATTTCTGCCAAGGTACGTAGTATTATCCATGCTTCAAGTCCTTACATGACGGGTACGGTATGTTAAATCATTTTGTATCTTTATAACAGCTTATAAGCTTTTGAGTTTTGAGATGATTTTATTAAAAGAAATGTCGGAGAACATGGAGTAACTTAGAAGTTTTGAGGATGAAATTTGGTAGATGGCTGCGTCGACTATATTAGGCAAAGCCTTAATTTCTAACTGTTATCGAAATATATATGCCATGTGATTCGGCTAGCTGTTGTTTGCCAACACATAGGTTTGGCCTAACTAAATTGCGAGTTTCGAATATATGATAATTGAGTGTCCTATGTTGTGTTACAAATTCTTGGATTTCAATGGGTCTAGTGATGCAAAATGTACTGTGATCATTATGGTCATAATTGGAAACAGTGTCAACAGTACTATAAGGGGTAGACCTTTTTAAAGGCCCATCATGCATGCATATTCATATTTATAGATTAGATTCAATGAGCCAAAATTGTAGTATATGTAAAAGGGAATGTATAATGCAAAATACAAACAAAAAGCCCAACGGTTGAAAAAAGCAATTCTATGCAAGAGACTAGAGAGGTAAAGAACGTTTAATCCCATTTTCACAAGGCACTGATTTTCTCTTTCCTTCAATATAGGCTTGTCACCATTGCATTGTTGAAATACAGAAGTTATTGTGGTTAACCAAGCTACGTGATGCATAATTGGGGTCATTCTATGATTTTATTTAGGAAAGTGTGACAATAATTAAGAACTAAAAAATATAACTTTTTTTATTAAAAGTGTAACAGAATACTTCTCTATAATTTTTAATGTAACTCTAACTCAAATTTTTAATAAAAAAATCTATTTATTGATTCATTAGCCAGTATCTTAACAATACTTTTTTTTTGTTATTCATACTAATATGTTGTTGTTAGAAGAATGTTATTGATATTCTTTCTAACATTCTCTTACTACTACTTTTTTTATTCTTGACTAAAACTTATCAATAAACATGTGTTTTGAACCTATTCATGCATATAGTCATTTTGGAAACTAGGTTGCTATTGTCCTACTTATGAAATGGGATTCATTTCACTCTAGACTTTTCACTCTTCATTTAAGCTTCTTGAAGCTCTTGCTTTTGAAACCTTTTCCAGAGCTTTTGTCATTCACTTCATTTTATATCTTTCTTCCCTGCATGTTCCAAGCTCTTCATTACCTGTCATTCTATAGTACTTTTTAAGATTTATAAATCAGTTTGTAAAAAAATAAAAAGAAAATGCAAGATTGTCATCTTGTTAGACACACAGGAAATGAGGTTTAGATGAAGGAATATAGGCAATGAGAAGTATATTGAGGAAGAGGGCTAACCATATAATCTCTGTCATCTTTCTGACACATTTTTATTATTAATTAAAATTTATTAAATAAGACATGAGATCTACAAAATTTTATAAATTTTAATCAATAATAAAAAAATTATCGTTAATATAAAAGCGTTATTCTTCACATTGGCTAAGTTCGTGAATATCTTTCAATTATATTAAGAAGCATACTAAGTAAATGCAATACAATTTGCACGCACAGTTGATATCAACAATTCAAGAAATAGTATATTTAACGAATAAGTATTAACTTTTCTGCATTTAATTAGAATAGCATAAAGATACAATACAATTATATTACATTTTACACCCCATGATGACCAACACTTGGGATAAAAAAAAAAAAAAGAGATGAAACAAAATAGATAGATAAATGGATTTCTTTTTGTTGCAGATAAATGAACGTTTTGTTGCATTAAGTATACTAATCAATATCTTTTCTAAGTTGTAAACACCTAATTTTTTTCATATTTATTTTTTAATTTTATTTTAATTTCCCTTTTGCAAAAAACCAAATTGCATTAGGGCAGACCCAATAACTTTGTTTAGGCTTGTACAAGTCTAAAGGTTCATTTTTTGTATTTCTACTTAGTCAACATTTAATTGGGCTTACTTTGACCTAGAAGCCTCTTCTTCTCTTTATATAAAAGAAGAAGAAAAATCAGGTTGGGCTAATATAGGCCGATCATTTGGATTTGATTTTGTTTTACTTTTTTTTTTCCTCTTTACTTCCTTTTCTTTTAAACTAAATTGGGCCATCTTAGCCCATTTTTCAGAAAAAGAACAATAAAAATAAAAAAATAAAAAAGTGGAAGCTTAAAATCAAAAAATGATAAAATACAGAAAAACAAAATTTTCATAATGAGAAAAAAAAAAGCAAAAAATTATATATTACAAAAAAAAAAAATTCAAAAGAGATTGCTATTTTGAGTATGCCTCCAAACCCTCTCATTTGTCCCCTGCCTTTGTTTTGTTCCCAAACACTCCTCCAGCTTTGCAAGGCACCATCTCCTAAGCCACTTGCAACTTTGTCTCTGCATAGTACATACAACACAAAAGAGGAGAAATGATTTAACACACAAAGAGAGTGAAAGCTGACTATAAATAATAAAGAGGTCCTCTGTGTATGCAATTTTTCTTTTTCTTTGGACAAAAAAGTCACACTCTCAATCTGACAAATTAAGCATAATACTCACCACACCAATCATATTTTCTCTATGCACACATATGACTCTTCGGAAATCAGTACTCACATTGCATAATCATTTCTTCAACACTCAGTGGGCTATATTGGCAAAGGAATTGGCTCGTTGTTAGTTACCTTCGTAACTCTACCATTTTTGTGCTTGTGTTATTTATGCATTTGTACATAGTTCAAGTCAATCTCGTTGAGTTTTAAATTCCTCTCGTGTGACCACTTTTGTGTGTGTAAAACAAATGAAATAAAAAGAAATAGAAAGCAAAAAAGAAAATCTTTACCTTAACATTCTCACACCCATGGAACACCATACAATCACATACTTTTTATCATTTGAGTTTATATCTAATTTATCTCGTAGGAAGAAGTATATCAAAGGTCAAATTCTCACATCGCCCAACCTAGAGTGCTCTTTTAACTTTCAAAAGTGGATAATAAAGGAGGTAAGCCTTGTGTGTGCTAGCTTGGGCCTTGTGGGCTTAATGTGTAGTACAAACATTCTTCTTAGAACAAAACTCACAATGCTAGCACTTAAATTAATTTTTAAAATTATTTTCTATTTGGTCATTTCCTATAGTGTGAGAAAGTGTTAGACATAGCATTAAGGAGAGGTTAAGTTTTATAGTAAAGTCTTATGCAATGAGAAGACTTTATATCTTATAAAACTTATAATAATCTTTCATATCTCTTATGGGTGGTGTATGATTTGTAACATACACTTGATGAAATCACCTATATGAATATCAAGTGGGGCCACTTGTATGGGATCTTGGCAAGATCTCTAGAGCACTAATGAATATCAGCACATGCATGACCTAGTAGCAGAAAACAATGATAATGACCTGGTATGTGGAAGTATAACGTGATTGGTAGACTGCTAACACAAAGTGTTCTTGGTTCAATAGTACAATTACACCAACCACATTATGTGCTAAGTCTTATAGTCTAGGTCTGATTCAATAACATAGCTACACTAGGTCTAATGCACTATACTCAATAAAAGAACCCTGAAACTTTTTTCTTCTCTCTTCTTTCTTGTGAATCTTAGCCTTTGACATATGTGGAGGATTATTGTAGGATGAGATATATCAAAAGCCAAAGTCCCACATTGGGCAACCTAGAGTACTCTTGAGTGTTTATATACCAAGAGGGTTTTTTAGCTTTCAAAAGTGGGTAGCAAAGGAGGTAAGTTGCATGTGCACTAGCTTGGGCCTTGTGAGCTCAATGTAGAGCAAATTTGACAATTTACCCTTTGTGTGCCATATAATAGTTTATAGTCCACTTTTGTTTTGGACCTTACTTATTTGTTTTCTCTTTTTATTTGAGAGGTATCTTACCAAAAAAATTTACCACAAAATCAGCTTGTAAAATTATGAGTATCCATCACTCATACTATTTTATTTATATATTCTTTTTAGCCAACATAGGACTTTGATTTTCCTAATACACCATCTTATACTCAACATTATAAAACTTGATACATGAATAATATGGTAAATAACTAGATAATAAATATATGATAAACTCTAATATCATTTTATGTTTGGATTTTAGACTTAACACAACCTCACAAAGTTTACTAGTAAGAAGAGAGTTGTCCTTAGCTTTATACTCTACTCTAGCATTATTTCTAACTATTCTGGTTTGCAATTGAGATACAGAATCAGCAACGTTTTTTTCTCTTATGCCCTTCCTCATATATATATACCTACCAGCCATTTCTCTCTCCTATTAGGATTTTGTCCTCTACCTTATATACAGCATGACAAAAGGTGTCAGGGATATGTTAGGTGCAAAACGACATGCTCAAGTTGCAAAACGGCATGCTCAGGCTCTGCTCCCTGACATGTCAGTTACAATCCACTTTTTGCCAGAGGGTAGTACAAGTCATTGTGCCACCCTGTAAACTCGACTTGGTTGGTGGGGCAAAGTCGGCTAGCGGAGTGGAGTCGGCCTGCAGAGTAGAGTTGACATGCAGAGTGGAGTCGACATGTGAAGCAGAGTCGGCTTGCATAGTGGAGTCGGCATGCGGAACAGAGTCGACATGCAGAGCAAAGTCGGCATGCAAAGCAAAGTTGGCATCCAGAGCAAAGTCAGCATGCAAAGTAGAGTCGACATGCGAAGTTGAGTCAACATGTGAAGTGAAGTTGGCATGCAGGAAAGGACTCAATTGACTTGGATGGCTGAAAGCCGACCAGTACACAGTCCCCAATGTCGAGTGAAGCGATAGGCACTATATTGAAGAACGGAATGAGAGTGACTTAACTGGCCAGGATGGACTCGATACTGGTACATGGCCCCCTAGTACCAAATGAAGCGATAGATACTGTATTGAAAAATGAGACGAGAGTGGCTTGACTAGCCAGAATGAACTCAATACCGATACACTAACTAATGTGAAACTTGTATTTTTTCTATTACATATCTTTCTAAAAATAAGGAAATCTCACCCTTGTAATTGTATTTACCATTATCGTTTTGCTCTTCACCTAAGACCCAATCAAAAACAAATTCACACACCATATGATAAACTAGGACAGCCAGATTGTCATTGAGTTCATTTTGCATAATTAATTAGTTCACTTTAGTTTTCAATTGATATTTATATAACCAAATCAATCCAAACTGAAGGGAGATTTTTGCATAAATCCAAACTGAAGTGATATTTATATAACTTTGCATAACTGCATATTTCTGTCTTTCTTTTTGATTCTTAGACTAGGAGATCTATTTATGGACATTCTAATGTTTCAATTCAACCACTAGAAAAAAATTATTTTATTTTAAATATGACTTAAAAATACATATATTTTTAATAAGAAAAAATTGTGTTTTTAATTTTTATATTTTTAATCTGATCAATGTCCTTATACTTTGAGATTGATGAATTTGATTATTAAATTTTAAAAACATGTAGATTTAATCTTAGAAAAATATTAGAGAAAATGAATTAAATCTGCATATTTTTTAAAGTTTGATAACAAAATCCATTGACACAATTAAAAAATACAAAAACTTTTATCATATTTGACTGAAAGGATTAAGACTAAAAATAATTTTTTTTATATATGGAGTAGAATGTGAATTTGACATAATTATTTGAGTACGAATAATTCAATTCAAAATAAAACCAAAATAAAATTATAAAATGAGAATATCAATCACAGATAAAGGTCCATGAATATTTTGAAATCTTGACTCATAGTATAAAGCATATGTAATTCAATATTTGGGCTAAAACATCTAATAATTGGAATTAGAAAATTAAAATGTTGTAAAGAATGTGTCTGTAAAAATTGAATAATCCAAAATAATCAAAATTGTATTTTATTGAATTGGATCGAATTGATTTTTTTAAAATAATCTAAATTGAATTACATGTTTTATTTTTTTATTTTTTTTGAATCAAATGATTTTTTATTCTAGACTGATTTGCAAAATATTCGTGTCAAGTAAAAGCAGTGCAAACTCATACGTGGGCATCTATAAGTAACTTGTTGATGGCACCACTAGCCTCTACCAAAACATACACATAATCACAATTGTGTAACCTTTTGGTCTTCAGTTATATTTTTCCTTTGTTCTTTTTCTCCGCTTTCCTTCTTGGTAAGTATCTTAAAGTTATAGTAACTATATTTATGAATGGATAACCTTGTAAAATTTTTTATACTATCACTATTAAACTCAATTTTTAAACTCCATAATTTTTTAAAGTGCAATATAATTAAAAGAATGTAATTCATGTAAGAAAACAGTATCTCTCAAATAATGCTACTAGTATTAGTATTAATCATAAAAGACTGACGAGATCCTATAACAGTAAAATAAGGTTTGAATCCCTGTCAAATAAGTGCTCATATTTAATATTTGGCACATAAAGTAACTCGAATAATATTGCCTCTCGAATAAAATACTTGCGATAAAACAAAAAAAAAGTATCAGTCTTAATAATAACAGGACCCATAATAATATTAATAATTCATCCTTAAAATATGCTAATTTATTTTTCCGTTAAAATATGCTTAATTTATCTCGTTTTCCAAATGTTAAATTTAAATTATTTTTCATTATATCAAATCCTTATCTCATGTTTAAATTATTTAAAAATATTATTTTAACTTATATAATACACATGATAAATATTTTTTATATAATTATAATTTATAATAAATAAATACTTTTAAATAAATATACATATTATATTACAATTAAGAATTATAACAAATAAATATTTTTGAACATATAAATTATATTTTACATTTACTATGAATAATTTATATATGATACTTTTAATCATTCACAATGTTTTTATAAAATTATTAATAATTAATTTAGAAATAAAGATGAAAATGGTATATGAAAGAGATAAAAAATTCAAGTATATCTGGAATCTATCCCAGTTGATTAAGTAGGGTGTGTGAGTGTTATAAACTTTTCGGTACTATACTCAATTCTTATGAATAAAAAAATATTAAAAAATTCAAGTAGATAGATAAAAATAAAAAAAGAGTGGTTTAAAATAGTTGAAAAATAATTTTTTTGGCCAACAAAGGTTAGTCTAATTGATAAATACCAATCTCATATCTCAAAATGACTGCCAACTCATTAAGTTTGGAAGTCTATCCTAATCTTGGTAAGCCTCAATAACCTAACTTACCTAAACTTTTTGCTATAAAAAAATTTGGTTAGTTGTTAAATTAAATTTAAAATTTAAAATTTAAAATACATTTAAAACGAATAAAAATAAAATTAAATACTAAATTTATAATATTATAATAATACATATGATTAAATGAGAGTGTGAAAATAATATCTTAAAAATTATCATATTCAATAATAATTTCAAAAAGCACTTTCGTTCAATGTTAATTTCTAAAAACGTAAGATTCATATTTATAATCCAAGAGTGAATTAATTGTTTTATTATAACTTTTCCCATTTTCTTTTTGAATACATTTTTTTAATTATATTTAAATAATTTAGAGTAAGTTAGTCTCTCCTCTCCTTAACTATGTGAGTATCAAATTGCTCCTTCTTTTTATATTAAAATATATTATTTAGTTCATTTAACTTATACTATTAAAACAATTTATGCTCATAAAATAAGCGAGTATTACACTACTCTCCCTTTTTATGTTATGATGTAAAACAAATTACACTTCTCTCTTTTAACAAATGCAAGTATTATATTGTTATATTCCTTTTATGTTAAAATATATAATTGAGTTTATTTGACTCAACATTGTTCAAAATTATTTATTATAAGATTTTAAAAATATATACTAAAGGAATTTTAATTTACTGAGTTATCATTCACTTACACGATAATTTTAAATATATAATTAAATATAAAAATTATTTTTTAAAATGATAATTAAAAATTTATATATGTCAATTTATATATTATATTAACATATATTTGAATTTTTCTATTTAAAAATATGTTTTATAAACTAATTTTTTTAACAATAATAAAAATAAAAATTTAATTATATTTTAATATGTATATATAGAGAGAGAATTTTTAATAACTATATTTTATTTATTAATATATTTTTAATGTAAATAGATTCATTTAGAAATTTATATATTTAATATACACATATTGGCATTACATTTATTAAATTCAATAAATATACTAATTAATACTATATAAAAAATACTAATTTTTTAACTATTTATAAAATACTATATTAATAATAACATCTATTATATACTATATTTATACTTGTGTTTAATTTTGCTTTAGTTATATATTTTTTTAATTTTATAAAATATGTTTTGTGAAAATAATTAAAAATAAAGATATTTAAATATATAATTAAATTTACCATAATTCATAATTATTGTTTAAAATAATAATTAAAGAAATAAATTAATAGATAAAATGTTATATTTATTATTAATTATACACAACTAAATAAAATATTTAAAAAATTTAATTACTCATTTCTATACTTTGACGATCTTTATATTTTAGTTTCTAAATGGAGAAACTACTTGTTTTAGTCCTAAAGAATCTTTATATTTTAGTTAAATACAATTTAACATCGTTAATAGTATTTTATATTTTAGTCCTTATACTTGTTTTATTTTTATTTTTTAGTTATTATACTTATACTACTTTACATTTGGGTCTACTTTACATTTGGGTCTTAGTGCCTATGTAATCTTTAGGTTTTAGTTTCTAATTTAAAAACTATTCATTTTAGTCTTTATTAAACAAAATTTTTATTCATCATGCATTGCCCAAATTTCATTTTCATGAATTTCACCACTTTTTAATGTCACTTTGCATATATTTCTACACCATCAAATAACACATTTTTATTTCTCACTCATTTATTTTTACTCATCCCTCAATCTCTATTTTGTCAAATAAAGTCTTAATCATATTAGTAAATATTTGATTCCTAATTATGAATATTAAAAATATTTTATTAAGAGAGATAAATCTATTATAATATTTCCTATACTTCAAAAGAATTAATATCTAATTATTTATTAGGAGATATATTTAATTTGTACAAAATAAAATATGTTCTATATTATAACTAATATACACAAGACATCTATATATTGTGAATCAATATTAAATGTCATTTTTTTATATGATAAGAGTGCGTTGAATAAATACTTAATTAAACATATTACCTAAACACATACGCATGTATGTATTCATGTGTGTGTATATATATATGATGTATTAATGGGAGAAGTGTTTATATGAAAATGTGAGATGAATAAATATAAATTATATAACCAAATCATAAAAGATTTAAATTAAATAAAAAAATCATATGACATTTTTAAATGGTCACATGAACATTAAATAACTTTTAATTTTAATATTTCATATATAGTTGTATTGTTTATATTTATTTCTCTAACCCTCTCATTGTATAGGGAACATATCATATAAGTGAAGTGTTTATAATTAGATTGTAAGTAAATTTAGATCATATAATTATGTATGGAAGGTTAAGATTGAAAGTTATTTAATATTCACACCAATATTTTAAAATATCACATGTTTTTTTTTTTTGATGAATTTTGAATGTTTATAAGAATAAGAATTTTGAATGTTTAAGTTTTATAATCATAATGATCAACTAATAATTAAAATATTAGTTAACAATATTTCAATATATGTTATATTAATTAAAATAAGTTGTAAAGTTAGTTTTTAGTTAAAAGCTTAAAATTGTTAACTCATTAAAATAAAAATATTTTTGTAAAATTAGTTGCTAAAGTAGATGATAAATACAAAATGAAATAAAAAAAACATAATATTATATATATATTTATTTTATATGAAAAAATATATTTCTTTATGATTATATATATATATGATCAGAATCTTTGTATTTTTTGTTAAAAAATTAAATATTTTAGTAAAAAAAATAGTGTAATAATTAAAAGAAAATATATAAGAATTAAAACATAAAAAATTTTACCCATAGACTAAATCAAATAATTTCTAAATATAATAACTAAAACATAAAACTGTGTAGGTATAATGATCAAAACATAAAAATAGTTCAAGTATAAGAATAAAACGTAAAACATTATTAATCACGATTATTTTTATTTATTGGTGGAGAGTAAAATGTAATAATTTTACTCGTATAAAAATTAAAATGTAAAGATAGTATAAGAATAAAAACTAAATGAGTAATTAAATTTATTTAAAATAAATTTTACAAACTAATTATATATATATATATATATATATATATATATATATATATTACAATAAAGTGAATATATTTATATTTATTAAGAAAATAGAAAGCGGTGTAATATTTACATATTATAAAAATATTATATTAATAATATTTTATTAATAAAAAAATTAATAAATATTAACGAAAGTTTAATAAAAAAATTAAATAAAAAGAAGTCATGTATTCAAATTTGTTAGGAAAGAATATTGTTAACATAAGTTAGAAAAACACTGCTATATTCATTTTTCCATGAGAGAGAAGTAAAGTTACTTAATAAATTACTGTACCTTATTTGTGATTTTTTAAAACTAAATTTAAATATAACATTCATGTAATATGTAGAATATTTGTAATAATATTAATAATTAGAGTATTTGAGAGAGAAAAGAAGTAAAATAAAATAAAAATTTTCATAGAACCTACAAAGTACTTTTTTTTATAATAATAATTAAAAATTACTACGTATTTGTGATTTTCTTTAACTAAATTTAAATATATGATATATTTATGTAATATATAGAATATTTATTAGTTTGTAATAACATTAATAATTTGAGTATTTGAGAGAGAAAAGAAGTAAAATAAAATAAAATAAAATATTTCATAAAACTTATAGAGTAATTTTGTATAATAATAATTAAAATTTCAAAATGTAAATGAAGAAAAAATAATATCACTATGATTGAATATGATACAATAATATATTTTAGGCTTAAATACCTATAAAATAAATGTGTTTTTATTTTGGTCTTATAATTTTTTTGTTATAATATTTTATTATTACGTTTATATAATTCTATTATCATTCGTGTTTATAATATTATCCTAACATATGAGATCTTTAAAATAAAATGTTATTTATATTTTAAAATAAATATTAAAAATTAAAATGAATAATTTAAAATTAAAAAATTAAAATTAAAAAAATATTTTACCAGATCATCAGAATCAAAATTCACTCCTTTCCTATAAAATAAATAAATGTTTAAGTCTTAATATATTTCATAATGAATCAGTAACAAAACATATTTCCTTATTCAAATATAAGATATATATATATATTTCTAATAAACAAGAGGAAAAGATCTGTCTACTACTGTTGTGTTTGGACTGAAATTCTAAAACGCAATATTTGATAAGATACTTTTATTTACAATTGTGAATTGGCTTGCAGTTGCTACCCATGTTTCTCGCAATCTCTTCCTCTTTTCGTTATAATTTAAATTTCAATTGGGCACCTTGGCATGCAATTTCTGTTATAAATTTCAATCAATTGCCCCATTCTCGTACCCCAACTTAGAAACTTACTTTCGTTTTCCATCACCATTCACTCTGAAGCCCAGTTTGACCGATCGTGATCTCAGCGTAACCTAACCTGCAAGCGATGAAGGGCGTTGGATCGTATCTCGATTGGCCGTATTACGCGTCGCCGAATTCAAACCTATCAGCTTTTGCAGCGCCGTTTAGTGTCAATCCCTACTCTTCCACTGATGCTTCCTCTCACTTCATGGATTCAACTGATTCCGCAGAAACTGTGCCCCCAATTCACTTTCCATCCTACGCCTACGATTTCTTTTCGAACCCCGTTAGAGAATTGGATTCCGCTCCCCAATTCCCTCATCTGGGTTTGCCTTCTTATCCCACAAGATCAAGTCTTGTTGAATCCCAACCCTACCACGCTCCCTATGCGTCTTCTGCGATTCACGATCACTCTTCTTCGGTTGTGCCTTATCACTGGTCTTCTGCGGCTCCCTCTTTGGGTTGGTCCTCTCTCGGGGACGCTAACAAGTCACCTGAGTTAGGGTTTTCTGGTCCCAGTGCTGTTTCGTGGACCCACTTTTCCGACTTTAATGGCCATGGTAAAGGGAAATCTGTCGGAGTTGGGAGCAGTCTCTCCTCGAAGGAAACAATTGCTGCTGGTTTGGTTGTTGAAGACAGGATGAATCAGAACCAAGGTTTGTTTGTCTATTTGGTGTTTTTCAATTTGTTGTGCTCGATGTAGATGTATTAAGTGGATTTTGATTATTCGAGAAACATGTGTTTTGTTTCACTGTTACAACAATAGTTAATCAAGCGTAAAAGGGTTTTTTCAAAATTTGAGCTGCTTATTTAGAAAGTTTTAAGTAATCTAGTGTAGTACAGTGAACAGAATTATCCTTATGATGCTGTATAATATAATAAAATTTAGACGAAGTCTAGGGTGCTAAGTAAGTATATTGTCTCCCGTAAGGGGATTTTTAGTGTGAGACTGCAAAACGTTTTTGGAATAAGCACATCTTATACAAATTTTATGCACGAAGATTGATGCTTTTTTTTTTTTGTTTATAGTTAAATTTCAGAACAATTAAAGTAAGAAAAAAGATGTTGTAGTTGGATGATGCTAAGTGGGAAATCAACTTTTCATCTTTTATGTTGAAAATAAGTGTATTTTTTATTAAATGCAGGAAATCAAGGTGGGAAGGATTCTGCTAATAGTGAGGTTTCACTTTCACATATGTTTGATTGGGAACACCACAATGTGCTTGCAAGTGGAAATCAATTGCACGATACATCTAGCTGCTGGGGAACTATCAAACCCATGCCAGTTGAATTTTCAGGTACATCTGTCATGCAATCCCCAGTGTCTGTAGAAACTTATCATGAGGCCCCTTTGAAATTAGTTGCTGATTCAGGGAACAGTCATTTGTTGAACACTGGTTCATCATATGACAAACACTCGAGGCATGATGATAACCACCCATTAAGAGTTCATACTGTTTCTTCAATGCCTATGCCTATAACAGGGCTGAATATTGAGAAGATTTTAGCAGATGAACATTCTGGGCACAATAATTTCTATAATACAAAGGAAGCTTATCACGTGCCTAGTATTGGAACTGCTGGTTGCTTTGATTCAGGTCATCTCCGTATGCATCTAGGAAGAAATGAACCTTCCTCATCAAACAAAGCAATTTCAGACAGGAATATTTCAAAGGATGTTGCTGATTTTGTATTTAGAGGAAGGCATGGATTTCAAAATCCTCATGCAAATATGGATAATTTAAGCTTGAGACTCAGTGCTATCGAAGATGTCAATTTTGTTGAGAAATCTTTTGAGGGTGGTGACCGGTGCAATCCTGCTGAAGACTCACCTTGCTGGAAGGGAGCTTCTGCTGCTTGCTTTTCTCATTTTGAACCTTCTGCAAGTCTGCCTCCAGAATATGTACACAAAAAAGAAGGCTTTGGTTTTGTCATTCAGCAGCCTCAGAATTATCTGCTTGATACAGAAAATAGTATGAAAAAATCAAGTGAAAATTCAAATGGCTATCAAATGCATACCGAAATTGTCTATCAGGAAACAAATTCAGCAGGTTCTCCAAGGAAATTTTCAGTAACAAAGTTTGCATCTGAAGATTGCAAGTCAGGTGGTGCTGTGAATGATGGATCTTTTCAATCTGAGCCTAGCTGTGATTTTGGGCTTCAATTTCTGGATTTTTTGAAAATGAAGGAATATAGTCTGCTACCAGACAAGCCAACTGATTGTGAGCCTGGATCGTCTCACACGGAACATCAAGTTGTAGAGGAAAACAAATTGATGTCTCAAAAACAGCACTCTTCATGCATAGATGATGCAGATGCTGAATGCAATGTGAATAAATTCTTGGAATATGGTACTTCTCACACTGCAGAACATGCCCTATCCTCACCTTCTTCAGTAGCAGATACAACTACTACACCAGAAATTTCCACTGGGAAAGTATCAACTGAAAAATTAAATGTTGAAATGCTGGTAGATACAATGCAAAGTTTATCAGAATTGCTTCTTTGTCACTGCTCTAATGGTGCCTGTGAATTGAAAGAGCGAGAGTGCAATGTCCTTAAAAATGTCATCAGTAATCTTAATAATTGTGCTTCAAAGAATGCTGAGCAAATTGCCCCTGCACAAGAATGTCTTTTCAATCAGCCAGAAACTTCTAACTGTGCTGCAGAATCATGTGAGTTTCAACAGGTATGTTCTTATTTCTTCTATTCAATAACAATACCCAGCTCTCTGTTGGATTGTGTGTTTTTTTTTTTTACTTATGAATAGCTGAAAACTTATATAAGTTTTTTGCTTCAGTGATTAATGGTAAAAATCTAGCAGTAATTGAAATTCATGATTTCACACCTGTATCATAAAAAAAAAACTTTTCCAAACTATTGTAGCAACCTTTGCTAGCCTTTGTAGTAAATTAACTTTTTTTATGTGTGATAATAACCTTTGCATCAAATCAAGCAATTAGTCAATATATACTTTTAAGTCATCTCAATATAGTGTTTGTTGTATGGACCTTCCTTGGAATTGGAATCCATTTGTCAAGACCCCACCACCACAATGTCTCTGTAAATTTAAATGATATCAGCAGAAATTTTCCCTGAGCTATTATTCTCTTGTACAACTTAACGTGGTGTATCTTTATGTATAATTATAATTCATCATCTGTTTTAAGAAAATGGTATGCAACATGCTGGATGACACTGTTAGTTTCTGAGCAGTAAATCTAGTCTACATGATTTAATATTAACATGCGAGCTCTCATCTTTCAACTGTAAATTTAGCACAAGAATAAATCTAACAGAAGGAAGCGGATAACAAAGATTAACACATTTATATTGCATAAAATGCAATGATGGAAAAGAGATATGTGGCTATAGATGCTGCATCTAATAGTTTTCCTAATTTGTAGTATGTTTAGATCCGTTTTGTAGAAGGAAAATGATAGGCTTCTTGGTTTTTTGGTTCCATGATATTGAAGGTGGTATTTTGTGTATTTAAGTTCTCTGAATATATTCTCAGATTGCAAGTTTCATGAAGCCACAATTAACCAAGATAGAACTAGAGAGCTCCAAGGTAGAGTATGAGAATCCACTTGTTGCAGAGGCAAACTTGCATTTCAGGTCTGGGAAACCACATGGGAAGCTTTCAGATTGCATTTCTCCTATGGGTGATACCGAAATGACAAAGGCTGATAACATGACTAAGGTATTCTAGGCAGTATTGTTTATCTCATTTACTAATGCATGTTTTCAATTAGAAAGGGCAAATTATGGTGGAAGGGAAATATTTAACTATTGTTGGCATACCCTTTTTATTTATAGGATCTAAAGAGGATACTTAGCGAGAATTTCCATGATGATGAAGGAGCGGAGCCTCAGACTGTATTATATAAGAACCTTTGGCTTGAGGCTGAAGCTGCACTGTGTTCTGTCTATTACAAGGCTCGCTTTAATCAAATGAAGATTGAAATGGAGAAACACTCTTACAAGGAAAAAGGTTGACATTTTTTCTCTTCATCTCAAAATGACTCGTTGATATAAAAATATCTTGGATAAATAACCTGGAATTTATTTATTTTTTGTTTGTTTAAGCTAATGTTCTGTTATTGTATCTTATATGATACTGTAGAGATGGAGAAGCAATCAAAATCTGAGCTTGTTCCAACTTTGAGCCAAAGTCAGAGTTCTGCAACTAGAGTGCAGAATTATCCGAACCCTGCTTCTTCTGCCCTGAAATTGCCTGTCTTGGATGCTACCAATCTAGAGGAACTATCTCATTTGAATTTTTTTACTGATATGAACAAGCCTAATGCAATGACACCTGAAGGAAAAGGTGGTCAAAACCTGGATAGCATCATTGATAATCATACTGTTTCCTGCTCCAATGAGGAGGCTGAAGCAAATGATGAGGCTTCTGTTATGGCCAGATACCAAGTTCTAAAAGCCCGGGATGGCCAGTCATGTATTGATACTACCAATCTGGAGGAACCATTAGACATAGCAGACAAGTCAGCATCTAGAGGGAGGGATAATCAAAACCAAGTTAATAATTTCTGCCAAGATTCTCCCATTCCTGAAAAAAGCAGGACTGCTTATGAGGCATCTGTTGTGGCTAGGTTTTGTCTTCTTAAATCCCGGGATTTAGTTTCATGTTCTATTTCTTCAGAAGGGGAACAGTTAGATGGAGTTGGATCTGCTGGCAAAGGAATGGATGGCACAATTGCAAAAAATGTATCTGACGTCCATGTAAATCCTGCCGTGGACAAGTCAATCCTAAAGGAGTTTCATCTGAATTTGGAGGACAATCAAGAAATTCAACCTTGCGGAACCTGTGAGTTTCAGCTTCCTACTTGCTACTCCGATGGCTTCTCATCAGATTGGGAACATGTGGAGAAAAGCTTGTAGGGGTGATTTTGAAATCTTCAAAACAGTTTGGTTTTATGGTTCAATAAATGTTTAGTATATGACTGAATGAATGTTTATGGGTTAGACTTATTATCTTCATCAGACATGCATATTGCAGAACAATTTGGTCTTGTCAAGTCTGTCCTGTCTGTATATCACAATGTCAGACATTTTAATGTGTGCTTTGTTCACTTGCACATGTTGATAAATAAGTGCAAATGATAGGAAAGTTACGTTGCCAAATTGCCAAGATCAAACCATATAGGCGTTTCAAATTAATCGAGCATTGGGGTCTCTATGAATTTGTTTTTTATTTTCAAGAATGTTTTGACGTTGTTCGCTGTACAAAATTTGCTATTCAAGTTAATTAGTTTTCCATTCACTTGTTACTTTCCTAAATAGCTACTTGACTAATCATAAAACACTTTTTTGCTAAATTGCACCTGAATTTATGAAATTGAAGTACTTGCTACTTCCAAGTACTCTTTACTAGTCTATCAGGAGCCTTTGTTTCTGTTCCAAAAGAATTTTGATGCTTGGGATTGATATGTATTTGTCATACGTGAACTTTTATATAATATATAAAACGCAGCGTATTTGTGCATCTGGTGACGAGTATTTGGTACAACAAATGTTTGTGAATTAGGTGGCGAGTTTCTGTTTGCAACATTTAGTATTGTTTAAGTATTTGAAGGCATTTTCATAAAATTGGTGAAAATTCTTTTCTACGGAAATAATTGGTTAAACTAATCAATTAGTTTATAGTTTGACCAAAATATGTACGCCTTCATCAACACCTAGGTTTTTGTTTTCTTGGTTTTCAAATTGAACCAGAGTACTTTTTCTTGGTTTTGAAATGTGTTTTAGAATGGACCCAAAAAATGTTATAATGAATTTCAGCAACATAATCTAAAATTTTGGTAGCAAATTGAATGTAAAATAACAGCGCTGCCCATAGTCAGTAGTCACATTCTCAATGTAAATGAGTTTAAGGGATGCTTAAACTCGCTAGTCTCAAAGAAAAAGCCTTGAGGGCAGTGGAGATTCCAAAAGATATTTCATTGTCATTATTCATATATATTTGCCACCTAGCCCGGTGGAGTTTAGTATTGTTTAAGATTCCAATAAACCTAAATGAGTAGAGCAATTGAATAAAGGAAGGCATCTGAATGCCATTCTAAACAACCACAGTCCTTTAAGGTTTAGGTTTCCATTTAGATGACCATTCCGTCGCGATCAAGGTTGCACCTAATCCCATTAGCACACATCAATTCATGAGAAATAATGGCTTAGAACATATATCTAGTCTTAAAATGTGACTTTATCAATTTGTCTTGGATATTAAATGCTAAATCTGAAAATATTTTTTCCTAATCCATGCCTTCTTTCCAGGAATCTAAAAGTTGCTGTAACAACTAACATGTAGACTTAGCATAAACATTAATATCTAATACAATTTTTTGGTCTATTATATTTACTAATGTATTCAATTTTTAACAACTAATTTGGATTTTCGTGCACTCAAGTCAACTGGAATCGATTTACACACGCATTATTCATCCTATCACCGCGTCAAATCTTGAGAAGTGGTATTATCAAAGCATTACAATAATAGTGTGATATAACTTGTTCTACTTGTTCTTTCTTATAGCTCCCCAATCACATGCATTCTTGACGACCAAATAATAATAATATTCCAGCTTATTGCCTTATCACTTGGCACTAAGGGCAATAATCCTCTTAATTATTGCCTTTCACGTATAAATAGGCTATAATTATGTCATAAGCTTACTTAGAAGCAAAACAATCTTTCAGAGAAAATGAAGTCAAAAAAGCTTAAATGTATAACTATAATTTTTCTCATATATTTGTTGAATCAAAATGCTCATTCTGAGCTGCAGGTTGGGTTCTACAGCTATTCATGTAGCATGGCTGAGTTCATTGTGAAGGATGAAGTCAGAAAAGGTGTAACTAATAATCCTGGAATTGCTGCTGGTCTTGTACGAATGCATTTTCATGACTGCTTCATTAGAGTAAGTCATTATACAAAGCCACTTGTTATTTATCCATTACCCTTAATTAATAGTAAAATTTGTTAATAATCCTCCTTCTCTAGGAAAACTTTAACCACTTCGTTAATTTTAGGGGTGTGATGCATCAGTGCTTCTTGATTCCACTCCCTCAAACACTGCAGAGAAAGACTCTCCCGCAAATAAACCAAGTCTCCGAGGGTATGAAGTCATTGATAATGCCAAGGCTAGACTTGAAGCAGTATGCCAAGGAACTGTTTCATGTGCTGACATTATTGCATTTGCAGCAAGGGATAGTGTGGAGTTAGTAAGTGTGTTGTGTCTACTTTGTTCTAGAAACATTTTTGCAAGCAAGAAAATGACCCTATATCATTGCTTGTTTCATGCAGGCTAGGGGACTTGGTTATGATGTTCCAGCAGGAAGAAGAGATGGCAGAATATCACTAGCTTCGGATACAAGAACAGAGTTACCTCCTCCAACTTTCAATGTAAACCAACTCACTCAACTCTTTGCAAAGAAGGGATTATCACAAGAAGATATGGTCACCCTTTCAGGTATACAAGAGCTTAAAGATAAGTTTCTTTATGGTTTGCTTATAGCTCAAATATGCTAATGGCATGGCATCTACTTTGTGTATGCAGGAGCACACACCATTGGCCGCTCTCACTGCTCAGCTTTCAGCAACAGATTATACAATTTCAGTAGCACTTCAAGCCAGGACCCAAGTTTAGATCCCTCATATGCAGCACTGCTGAAGCGGCAATGTCCACAAGGCAGCACAAACCCAAACTTGGTGGTTCCAATGGACCCTTCAAGTCCTGGAATTGCAGATGTAGGGTACTATGTTGATGTATTAGCAAACCGAGGCCTGTTCACTTCTGATCAGACGCTCTTAACTAATGCTGAAACAGCGAACCAGGTGAATCAAAATGCCAGGAATCACTATCTATGGGCAAGCAAATTTGCGGATGCAATGGTGAAGATGGGTCAAATCAGTGTCTTAACAGGTAATGCTGGAGAGATTAGAACAAATTGCAGGGTGGTCAATGGCTAGCAATAGTGGTGAAGTACTCAAGTACCTGCACCAATGAAGATTTAAAAATTCTAAGCCATGTTTCTTCTGTTTTTGTCTTTTTTTTTTTTCCTGCTTGATTACAGAGCAAGTAACTCTTTTTTTCTGTTCGCTTAACTGGCATTTATCTGTCGGTGAATCGTGGTTCCTCTGTTTGCTCTGAAATAGATAGCTTGTCATGTGCAACAAAAATTTACTCACGTTATCCGAATCAATTTCCTTTTGTCTAAATGCAAAGATCATCCAATCACTGCTAAATTAGTAAATTACACGTTTACGTTCGCCAATACAATTATAAATAATCACTTAAATATCTTTCTCCCGTCTTAAACTTTTAAATGCAACAAATATCATCTTATTTTTAATGCTAATTCAATTTAGTCCAACCATCAATATCACCAAAGACTACAAAAATTCCTATCTCGATGGAATCCATTTCCAAATGCCCTGGGACATGAGCCTTTAGTTGTTGCAGCACAGATACAATTAAGCAACTATATGTACCTAGAGATTAAGCAAGCAACTCTTGGGTCTAAACCTTAAGGGCACAAGATATAGAGCTCGTACAAGGCTATTATGAGCACGAGCAAGCAAAATAATAAATATGATCATTGATCATCATATCGTACCACAAATTTTAGAGAGCAATAATTAGAAGGTAAAACAACCATATGGACCCGAGATATGGTTTGACACTGACTACCACAAAATTATAAGGATGGCACTAGTTCCAAAATCATCCCCAAAAATCAAGAACTACAAATAGAACATAAACCGTAACTAAGTAGTGAGCTCCATGATGGCTCCAACAATGTCCCCACCGTGAGTCTTGAGGGCCTTGACAGCCTTGCTTCTTGACACTCCTGCCTGTGTCATCACCAAATCAATGTCGTGGGGCTCTACGCCAGTTTCATCAACCTCCTCCTCTTCTTCGGGCTGTGCCACTGCAGCTGCAGCATCTTGTTCTTGTTTTGCCAGTACAGATCCCACATCTGGCATCCTGAACTGTTGAGCAGCTTGATTCTGCAACTGAGAGCTCAAGTCCTCTATTTTCGCCTCTCCAAATATGATGTAGGTCTCAGAATTTGGACTCTTGAAGACATCAGGTTTTGAGATGAAAAAAAGAATCTAATACATAGAATAATTTCGTTAAAAAAAAGCCATCAACCTTCCAGATAGATCACAGATAGAACAATAACAATATATACACTGACTCACATTTTTTGTCCTCTTGATTGTGACCCTACTAACGCCAGTAACAGGTTTCAGTCCCAGCTTCAACATTGCTTTTCGGCTCTTCTTCTCACTTCTGCTCTGCTTTGAACCCTCAGCACCGCCTGCATCTTAAAATCCATTAATCGAAGAGAATAGATTAAAAGCCATGGTGTTGCAAACGAAGATGCAATAAAATGAGGTAAATTGTATTTTTCTTCAGGTAAAACCCTATATCTATAATCCCAACATCCGTTTTGCTGCAAATCAATAGATAACTGCATAGCACAATACTTTTTGAATAAACAATATCCACAATGACAATGTAAAGGTTTTTTACACTCTCAAGTCTAATCCAATCAGAAACTGTCATATATGATAAATTTCTTGATTTTACAATAATTACCATAAAAGTTATACTAATAACGATTTCTCATTAAAGAGAAATGTCAAACAAAGTGTAAACCACCATTTTAGTTGCTGAAAGTGGATATCACTATCACATTAGTCCCTGAAACTAAGAAAATTTCAAATAAATTCTTGAAAGTATGATCCGCCAATCATGTTAGACCAAAATTCAAAAAAATGAAGTTAAGTGATAATATTGACATATGTTTAGGAATCAAAATGACAGAAAGTAGTTAAGTCTAGGAACTTAGAAGAAACAATTGAAAATTTCAAGAACTTTCTAGAATTTTCCTAGTCACAGATACTAATTTGACGGTGCCTATACACTTTCAGGAACCAAAATGGTGATTTACTCAATCTCAAAATTATATAAGAATCATAACCACGGAAATATTAGCCAAACAGAGTTAATACATCAAGTTTTTTGTCAATAAAAAGAATCCCTACCATTATAAAGGTGGTGTACAACAAGCCTAAAAATTTACAATTTTCAGATGTAAATCTATCTATATGTAAATCCATTAACCAATGTTAACAGTGATATAAAAAAATACCAAACAGAAAACGGTGTGATTATGAAATTAACGATTGGAGAAGGAGCAGAACAGGGAGGACCTTCTTTGTCATCGTCGTCGTCGTCGTCGTCGTCTTCGGTTTCATCTTTGCCATCGTCCTTGACGTCCTCAACAATGGGTGAGTCATCTTCCTGAGAGAAAAATAGATCGGGGAAGCGAATGAGAGACAAAGTAAAGTAGAAAACAGAAAGGGAATCGGATGGAAAGAGGAGGAACCTGCGGCTGTGGTTGCTTGTTTAGGGTTGTGTCGTCGACGGAGGGAGCTTGTTGGTCGGCTCCGGCGTCGGCGGCTGCGTCAACAACGGGACCCGGAGACATGGCTTTACACTAAACAGACGCTCAACACTTAACCCCGAAACGATAGATTCGATTATCAGACTCTTTTTCTGCTATTCATTCCTTCCCCTCTTCTCATTTCAAGGCTTTTCGGATTCATTGGCCCATCATTTCCTTGGGCCTTTTTTCCATCCCTTGCTTCATCCTCTCATTTAAACAAAAAATTAAAAAAAACCTCTCTTTATGTAATAAAATAAAATATTTACCATTATAAGTGAGACAATTTTGGATAAATATTTATGTTCCTCGACTTAAGTCATACTACATTTTATACTTTTGCTTTTTCTTTTTTACTAAAGATATCTGATGACTATCACCAAACGGATTTACCAATCGATACAGTTTTAGTTTAATCAATATCTCGAATTAGTTATAAGTATACTTATAAAAAAAAATTTGTGTTCATAATTATCCTAAAAAATATATATATTCCATAATCTCTTTAAAAAAATCCATAACCAATCATTAAAAATTAATTTCTTTTGAAATATATAAATTAGCAGATTATATTCAAGACTTTTCCTACACTTAATCATTAATCAATATATTTAAGAAATATAATTATATGCTAATTATGTCAAACTTTATTAGTTTCACCTTTTGTTTTTTCGCCATACATATCCCTTATTTAATAAATTAAGCGAGGTTTGTATTAATAAGAAAATATATATTGTTATATTTCACATAGATTACGGAGACCATTGTATGGCCAAAAACAAGAGAGAGAGAGTATTGTGCATAATTCAACATAAATTCAAGAGAATATCAATATAATTCGTCTGAAGTAAATTACCCTCACACTTCTTAGAACTTAACAAAATTTCACTTCATACCCCTCTATACAAATTTCATATTAAAATAATAATATATTACTGTATACTCTTCTCATTGATGCAAATTCATCTCGTTTCTCATGAGTTACATAGATTAAAAAAGGTCAAAATAATGTAAAAAAGCATAAAATGTAACTTCATTAAACCTAAAGAGATTTTTAGTGTAATTTACCAAATAGACACTATAAGTCTCCCTTTATTTTAATAGCACATTTTGTGTATGGTAATACAATATAATAATCATGGTTATATTTTTTTTAACCAAGTGGAATATCGAATAAAAAATCTACCATTCATTATAATTCCAAGCTAGACGAGCCTCCTTTCTAACTGGGTGCGCATAATGCATGGTTGATTCTACATCACGTAATTTTAAAAAACTAATAATTATAACTTTTTCATTTTCATCCTAAATGTAATACCTTTCTTCTTAAGGAGTTTCCAAACACACTAATTGTTATAAAATCCATACCACTAAATTCAGTTGGAAAATCCATGAATTGGGCTCTGAACTAGATTGGTTTTACTTCCTGTTTAAAATAATTAAATGCATTCAATACACTGTATTTTAAAAAAAAAATCCCCCCTAAGACTAACTAAAAAGAACGTCTCATGTCTTTTGTGACAAATGATAAACAATAACGTGATCATTCAGAAATGAAACAAAATTATGAAGTGATCGGTAAACCCCAAACATATAAATAACGGTTGATATGTTGTTCCGGTTTTAACATAGAAAAGGCACTAGTTCTAAAATCTCATTCCAAAAAAAAAATACCATAAAAATAGAACATAAAGCCCAATTAAGTAGTGAGCTCCATGATGGCACCAACAATGTCCCCACCGTGAGTCTTGAGAGCCTTGACGGCCTTGCTTCTTGACACTCCTGCTTGAGTCATCACCAAATCAATGTCGTGGGGCTCGACGCCAGTTTCATCAACCTCCTCCTCCTCTTCGGGCTGTGATGCTGCAGCTGCAGCGTCTTGATCTTGTTTTGCCGTTACAGATCCCATATCTGGCATCCTGAACTGTTGAGCAGCTTGAGTCTGCAACTGAGAGCTCAAGTCCTCTATTTTTGCCTCCCCAAATATGACGTAGGTCTCAGAATTTGGACTCTTGAAGACATCGGGTTTTGAGATGAAGAAAAGAATCTAATTCATAAAATAATTTGGTTTAAAGCCATCAACCTTCCAGTTAGATCACATAAAAAGAACAATAAAAATAACAATATATACAATGACTTACATTTTTTGTCCTCTTGATTGTGACCCTACTAACACCGGTAACTGGTTTTAGTCCCAACTTCAACATTGCTTTTCGGCTCTTCTTCTCACTTCTGCTCTGCTTTGAACCCTCAGCACCCCCTGCATCTCAAAGTCCAATAAATTTTTTTATTAACAAGCCAAACAAATACACCACAAATATGGCTGCAGCAACAGAGGGCAAGAAACAAAGTGCACAAATACATTGTTATTTTCTCAAGGTAAACTCTATTCAAAAACTATGTGACAGTTACTTGCCAATATTGCAACAGCTGTAGAGAATGTCGTTTTTCTATCTGAACAATTCCACCATATAAAAATCATAAGCACAGAGTGGCGGTAGCTGAATATAGTTAAGATGTGAATTTCAACATGAACAAAAAGAATCACAAACATTATAATGGTGGTATAAGAAAGAGCTCAGTGATCAGAAGCAGCGTTCTCAAGATCTCCCAAAAGAGTCATCCCTCTTGATAATTGAGGTGCTGCTGATTTGGTGAGGCCCTCACCTTGGGTAAACCTTTCTGGTTTAGGCAAGACTAATCTTTAGTACCTAGTTCATCTGTTTATGAGTATAGTAAAATAAAAATAGAACAGAAATCCAACCACCTGACTCATAAACTGTGAAGCTGAGGCGGTAAAATACTCAGAATGCTAAAAATAACTAGTTGTCAATGTTTGGGACCCGCAGCACCGACCAGCTTAGAATATAGTAAGATTGCACATCTATTTTAATTTTTCCATGATGTTACGCTTGAGTAATTAATTATTTAATTTACAGTGAAAATTAATGCAAAATAGTCAAATACGTAACTTACATCATTCTTCAGCAAGGCACACCCTTTTTGGCATATATCATCTCAGGGCATTAAATTTAGAAGTATAAAAACAGCACGTTATGCCCAAATCACCTTTGTTAAAATTCTCAAATATACATTGAATGATTATGTTACCGTCATATACACACTTTGTAAGTTCAAACATTAGCAATAACTGAATCTATCTCAGATCTGCTTTTCAAGCTTCAGCACATAAATGCCTGACAATCAAGTGTCAACTACTTAAGAGTTTTGCCAAGTCTCCTTTTAATTCCTTTTGCTTCCTACTATGCTATGCACAAACAATCAATGTATCTCCAAGACAGCCATTGTTAATTAAGGTGCAAAGGGTACCTCCAGAGCCACATGAAAATAATGCTTTTGCGTAGACAAAAACAACAATCATCAAAGACTAACAGGCAATGCACAAATAAATACATTCAAATAACGGCCAAAAGATGAAACAGTTGAACATTAACTGTTAGCAAACAAATACCATTTCCATACACGAAGATTTATGATTAGAGACCTTATTATGGCCGCTCCAGTATGATAACTTCACAAGAATAAAATCCAAGCTATATGTCAATTTGTTTAAAAATAAGTAGGTACACAAACCCTAGAAAAACACACAAGCAAATGGAAAGCAAGCAGCAAAGGTTACTTGATAACGATTACCAGTAGCATAAATAAATACGAAATAACAATTTTATTAGGTTAGACTCAAACAAAGGAAAACTAGGGAAAAAGAGGAGGACCTTGAGCGCCATCTTCCTTGTCATCGTCATCGTCGTCGTCGTCGTCTTCATCGTCGTCAGCTTCGTCCTTGTCATCATCCTTCACGTCCTCGACAACAGGAGCATCATCGTCCTGACATCATGCACGGAAATGAGACACCAAAAATCAACAGAATCGAATGTTGGAAATTAAAAAGGCACCAGTAATAATAATAATAATAACTAAGGAAGAACCTGCGGTTGAGGTTTCTTCTTGTGGGTTAATTCTTCAACAGCGGGAACTTGTTGCTCGGCATCAACCTCGGGGGAAGCGTCGACAACGGGACCTGGAGACATGGCTTGGAGAGGATTGGGGTTTCACTCGGCGTAGGTTGGGTTGGGATAAGTGAGCTTAGATGATAAGTAGATATAGATAGGGATAACTCTTTTGTTCCTTATTCTTCCCCCTCCAGGGTTTTCACGTTTATTGGGCCATTTTCTCTTGGGCCCATTTCTTCACCTTTTAATTCATTCACTTTATTTGCTAAGGTACAAATTTTTATTTCCTGACCATCCCATAAAAATTGGCATATTGTATTTATCTCATCATAAGGAGACCTGTCAAGGTTTAAATTTGCTACTTGTAAGATATGACACCCTTTTTTTCTACTCGATTAATTCCTTACTGTTATCATTATTCAATTCTAATCTTGTTTTAAATAAATAAACTATAGAACAAAAAGCATTTTTGATTAAATTATTTCATAAACAGATTTAAATTGAAACCTTAAAATATATATAAAAAAAAACTTATTTGATGAATTTTATTTTAAGAATAAGTGTGTTGTATTAGTTGAGAAAAAGTAATAATTGATTATTATTATTAATTATGTGAAATAAGTTTTGTGTTTGAATATATCGAGTAAAAAGTGATTCTAAGATAAATTATTACATATAAATTTTCTGAAAATCTAACTATTCGTAATGAAATTGTCAAAAATAGTGTAGGATAGAAAGTTTAAGAGTGAGTGGGGTATTCACTGTAGGAGAGATAGGAATGGGAAAATTAGTGGGATGTCTTCTTGTTGAGTAAATGTACGAAGAGATTGTATAATAGTATTAAGATTCGTTTGATTGTCTATATAAGATACGAGAGGAAGAATATGATAAGTTTTAAACATATATAATATATAATATTTGGTGTATACCTATTAATAATAAGATATGATATAAATTATATTTAAATGATAAAATTATTATTTCATTAAAATTACATATATTTTTTTTAAAGATAATTTTTAATTTAATTATTTAATTTTCAAATTATAAAAATGATAATGTTTTATAATTTTAGTTAAATTATAAAAAATTATTATTTTATTTATACATCTACTTTTTACAATTATAAAAAATTATATATTCAAATTTTTTTAACGTGTATGATAAGTTTTAATTTTTAATATTTTAATTAATAATATACTTTAAATTAACATATCAAAATTATTATTATTATATATAAAAGATGATATTCTAGATACAAAGTATATATAATATTACTCTATCTTATATTTGTTATTTTGTGTGTGTATATATAAAATTATTATATAATATATATTATAAATTATATACATGATAATATTATATATTTGTTTATAATATTATATGTCATATATTATTATACTATATATGGTGAGAAAAAAAAATTATTTTATCCTAACACTTGCTAACTCAATTTTTTCTTATGATAAGAAATACACTAGATAAAATAAGAGAGGGATATAACTATCATATCTTAATTTATGTAACAAATATCATCCATAATAAGATATAATAGTTATTGTATGAGAATTCTTAACAATGGGAAAGATACTGGGGACGGGGGGACATGAAATTTTTGAAAACTAACGAGGCTGCCTTCAACGTGAAATGATTGAACAAATGCTCAAATGAAAGGTATAATGTTCTTATAATTGAAAGCTATTAAAGAGGTTGAATTTGATGGCTCCATTTTGTGATCTTTGATTATTTTTTCTTTTTTTTCTTTTTCTCTTGGTCATATTTATTTGTTTTTTTTTTTCTCAAAATATTTTGTATGTTTAAGATGCAACTTTGAGAGCATTTAAGAGTAGGCGTGGTAATTTGGAGAGAAATGAGATTTAGATAGTTAATAAAACTATTTTTTTTTATATGAAATAGTTGAGCAAATACATGAACAATAGACGTGGAATTTTGTTCAGGTGAAACATCATAGTTTTTCTTTATAATCTTTTATTATCATACATTTTTTTTTATTTGATTGTATTTGTTTGTATTTTCCCTTAAAACCTATTTTGTATTTAAGATAAATTTTTTAGAATGTTTTAGAGTAAGTGAGATGTTTTTGAATAAGAGACATGAGATGTGAATTGGTTAAGTAAATGTACGAAGGAAATGAGGAATATTAGTAATATATTGAAAAATATTTATTTTACTTAACATTTTCTTTTACTCATTAAAAATGAGTCATATTTATTCTTTATTTTCATTTATTATCTAATGATTTGATATTTCAATGTTTAAGATTAAATAAGATACTTTTGAACAAGAGATATGAGATGCGAATTTATTAAGTGAATGTCTGAAGAAAATAGAGAATATTAATAATATATTGAAAAATATTTATTTTACTTGTCTTTACTTTCTTTTATGAGCCAAATTTATTCTCTATCTTTATTTATTATCTAGTGGTAGATATAAAAAATCACAAGTGCAATGATGTTTCATATTTTTATTAGAACCTTTTTTTATACTCACTTGGTCTAAATTGACAAGTTATTAGTCATTTTTATTTTTTCTATCACCTTTCTTGTTATATATTTATTATTTTGTTTTTCTTCAATTGTTTTTATTACATATTTCTTGTTTGAATTAAATTAAATCTTAATCATATTTTCTACTATATAAATGTATATTATTAAATACAATTTAACAAATCATATATAATAATTAATAGGTGAGTATATAACTAAAGATTAGTAGGGAATATTCGACAAAAACTATTCAACTAGAGTATCCCAACTCTCAAGATAAGTTAGCTCACAATGAGAGGGAATTGAACCATTGAAAGCAAATGTTGAATTAGATTCAATATATTTCACAAATAAAAGAAAGAAAGTAGAGAATGAATAGAGGATGTGACAACTACTAATACCTTTATTGTATTAAAATACCTTTAATTTAAAATGTTCATGTGGGGATTGAAAGATAAAATTTCATTATCTCCCCATGCTGAATGAGTTGAGGTTTTATAAGTCATATATCTAATTTTATTTATAACAAAAAAAATTTTCCAAAAATGATTGGAAGAATAATAAGCTCTTGTCTCTTTGAAACGTATCATTCAAGACAAATGATATAATATATAAAAGAAAGATCGCATTTAAGAGTGATTATTCTCTCTTTCTAGAATTCTTATAAAGAAAAAAAAAACTTGAAAAGTCAATTTAGCGAATCGAGTATACTAATTAATTGGGAGCATATAACTTAAGATTAATTGAAGATATATCTATAATTATTATTTATGATCTATAATTATTATAATGGCAATATCTATATTTTGTTTTCACATTATTTTTGGTTGCTCTTAACTAACATTACAATTTATAAACTATACTATTATGTCTTAATAGCGTATAAAAAATATACCCTAGTAATTACATATAAAATTGAATTTCAACATAATTGTGGACTCTAATTTCTTATTTAACCTCCATCATTATTTCTTTTATTTTGTTTTTGTTTTTAATTTCTAAAAATATAAAGAGACACGTTATGTCTTGTCGCAACCTAAATCGCGACGCGGGGTCGACGTAAATTAGAAGTTAAATTCGAGTTCCTTCTAAGGAAGGAATAAGGAAAAAGGAGTTACCACTAGCATTTTTATGGAAAATGTCGAAAAACCTTTGAGTGGATAAAGTTGGTCTTTGAATCAGAGAAATGAGTTCGGAAGAATCACACGATAGTTACCATAACTAGTTGCATAAAAAAGAAGTGATTCTTTCTTTTTGGTTTAGGGTATTTACACAACATGATTATAGAATATTTTTGGTTTCTTGGATGGGTAACTTGAAAAGAGTAGGTCTCTTACTCCTACGTATCTCTTTTTTGTCGCAGAAATCAAAGTTCACGTAATTTTGGCCATTAGATGATTAGGTGGGAAGGAGCCGAGACCGACTCGGCTCTACTGGAATGGAAAAGTGTTGAGATGGACTCGTCCTAGGCATGAAAGTGTGTCGAAACGGAGTCGGTTGGTTGGTATGAACGGGAGCCGAGACCGACTCGACTCTAGGGTTACACATGTGTTTTGACAATGGGAAAAGACGAACTATCCGTTAGGTGTCCATGAGCTAAATGATAGTGGAAAGGGGTGGACTGTCCTTTGGGGCGTCCACAAAGTTGGATAGGATAATTGGACTATCCTTTCGGCGTCCAAAGATCCTTTAGATGAAGTGAACTATCCTTTGGATGTTTACAGAGTTTAGACGAGATCAACGAACTTTCCTTTCGACGTCTAAAGATCCCTTGATAGAATGGACTATAAGTTGGGCATGAATGGTAACCTAGAAATAAATATGATTGAGAAGCTCAAGGATAGACGCTAAAGAGTCTAAGGATAAGTGTTGGGAAGGGACCGAGACCGACTCGACATATGATGCCGAGACCGACTCGGCCAACTGGTTTTAGGGAGAAGGTCGAGATCGAATCGGCTAGATAGAGTGTTGACTCAATGATTTTATGAGATATGCTATGTTGGTGTTGGGGTTAATGTAATCCTCGGCTACTTGGAGCCAGGTTCGGTCTAGAATTGACCTAGGTGGAGGGGCGTATTAGGTGTAAACACAATGGTTCAACAAGGAGGACCAAGACTGACTCAATCTCTTTAAGTGCCAACTACATGTTGACTAGCCTGTATCCATGACTGGCGCTTGGAGTGGAAAGTCTAGTATAGGGATGTAGACTACAATTTACGTTATGTTTTATGGAAAGGTGTATCTATGGAGTTTCAGTGACTCACTTGGTATCCTGGAGTTGATGACCTTTTTTCCCTTCAACTTTCACAGATAGTCCTTCTCGAGTCGCACCATGGATGCTCCTTAGTCTCAAGGGTTGCTCGCAGCTCTAGCTACTATGCCTAGGAAATTCTCAATCTCTTCTTCTCCACCCTGCCTCCAATTACTCCAAAACCTTTCGACCAAAACTTCCGTCGTTCTCTCTTCACGCTTGGGCCTTTTATAGGCCATGCTTGAGGTCACTATTGCATTAGATGTAGCCACTTGTATCATTCTCATCCCTCTGACTTCTTCTTTTTAACTGATGTCGAAGACCCCAAGATCCTTGCTCAAACAAGATCGTGGGCCCAAGACGTGTCATCGGTTATGTCGGGTCATGGTGCGTCCATTTCAAGTCGTGGCACATCTAGCCTGTTTGTTGCTTCTTTCCTCCATGTTACCTCCTTCTTTTGGCTACATTTTGGTTGGCCCTGGACAGACAACAAATCAGGGACAGAAGCCTCGGGACAAGAGGCTCGTATTGTACGGGATTTTTGTCCCCTCTTGCCTATGTGGATTAAATTAAGGTCCCATGTACAGGATTTGTGTCCCCTCTTATCTATCAGACAAAAATAGGATGCTACATCTCTTTTCCCTTAATATAATTAAAGACAATTTAACAAAAACATATACTTGTCGTGTATATAATTATAACCTAGTCCAAATCAAGGTAAGAATAGAGCCAACCTTAGATAATTCTGATTAGTGTATATGATGCAAATTCAAGAATTTGCCCATAACTAATAAAATTGTGAAATGAATCCAATAACTAGGGGGAAATGGAAAGAAAATGCAGAAGGGAGAGAGGTGTGGCGGCGTGATGGAAGCATGATGATCATAACATTTTTTCACAACTTGTTTTTTTCTCTCAATCTCTTTTCAGCATAGACTCGATAGACTTTAATTTGGCTAGCTTTTGCTTACGCTAAAGCTCATCTAATACTAAGACTATCCACTAATTTGTGGGCTGCTAAATGTGTTGTTGCTTGGTGCTTGACACAGAACAACTAGTTACAATACCAAAAATGGTGCGCAAGAACACAACACAAAACCAGCAATTACAAAACGAATTCATGAAGAACATGAAATCTCAAAAAAATTCCCTAATTTCATAGCAGAAAGAATCTATTACATCACGGTTCCACATGCCCTTTGATACAGAAGGTTCGGCTACACGAGTTGACACTATTCCACAAAAAATGACAGATTTCATGGTGAATTATACATATTGTGAGAGTCCCAGTACAAAAATACCATTTGACTCTGGCAGTAGCATTGTCGAAATCAATCATCATCCTTTATGGTTGAGAATTAAAGAGGGCGACGCGCTTTTGGCTGTTTCTTCTTATTCCTTTGATCCTTCCAGAAATCATCACTCTCTGCATTGCAATGCCAGCCCGTCCAGTCCTTACATGGGGCAGCCGAATCACAAACATAACAGTAGCACTGCGCTCAACCAAAGATTTTTGTCACAAATGTAGGGGGAATTTATAAGACCAATAGCATATATAATCAATCAACAAGACTTATATACAACTGTTTTTCATTCAGTATTAGAATTTCATTTCCATAATCCAATAATAAAAATTCATAATAAAAATCCAATATAAAACTTTAGTTATAATAATAAAAAAAAAACTGGAGAAACAACACATAAATAACCGAATATAAATTTGATCATAATGGGATAGCAAGTTCCATTACCATCGCACAATGGCTCTCATGCCGTGTGTTCTTGAATGGGAATTGGAGACAGAGATGTCTGGAGTGCGGGTAATCTCTGCAAGCAACCTATGCGACAAAAACGTATCCAAATCATGAATTCCAATACTTAAAAAAAGGGATTTTCATGTAGTAGTGGAAAGAGTGGGAAGGGTTGTACATGTACCTGGCCTTTTTCAGCAACGACTGAGACATCATCGGCATCACAGCGGGGAGCAGAGTAATCAGAGGAGAGGGGAACAGCAGCGGAAGGATCGAAGCCTAGGATGAAGCAGTCTTCGGTTTCCTCGAAACGCCGCATGTCATCGATCCTGTTGAGACAAGCTATGGCCCTGATGGGGCTGTCCATGTCAATGATCTTCCTCTTCCTCTTCTTCTCCACTTCGGCTGTGGATGATTTCATATTGATTTCTTGATTTCTTCTCTAGGTTAAGACCAATAAAGAATAAGGATGATCACAACAGTATATATATATATATATATATGGAGTGAAGCCAGTCACATTCACATTCAATTGCGAGAAAATTCAAAATACCAAAACTTCTGATTCCTGATAGTATATGACCGTTGATTTTTCAAATAATATGTCGCTTCGCGGCCTTATTTCTTAGTTAAATTGAGCCTATTATAGTAAATCGATAATGTTATTTCCTAATTTTTTAAGAAATTTTTAATTAGATTTTTAAGCTAAATAAACTATAATATTCATTTACTTTTAAAAAATATTTGTAATTAGATATACGAAGTTAGTTTATAACGACCCAAAATTAGCATAGAAATAATAATTTATGATAATCTTACCAATTCAAGTACAAAGGTATTTAATTATAAAATCATAAAACTCTAAATATTTAATTATAAAATCTTTTAATTTAAATAATTAATTAAAAAATCTCAAATAATTAGAGACTTACCAATATGTTAAAACATTTTTTGGAATATCATTTTTGTATTCCTTTCTATCTTTCTTTTTACTTATATAGGAATTTTTTTTATTTCTCTTTTTAAAGATTTAAGAAAAATTAATTATTAGATTTTTTTTTAATTGAGTAAACTCATAAATTAGTTGTTGAGGTTGTATATATTTGGTATTTCTGTGGTTGAAAATTTAAAAATCCTCAATTAGTTCATAATTTCAAAAAATATCATTTATTTTAATTATTTTTATCTTATTTTTTTTATTTTTTTGAAGAAAAAAATTAAAGTGAATAATGTTATGTAAATTAAGGATTAATAAGAGAATTTTAAAAAAATAGGATTAAAATGTTCAACTTATGACTAATTTTAGAGAGTACATTTTTTTATTATATATTTACTGTAGTTATTTTTTTAAAAAAAATTTATACACTTGCATACATAAGAAAGAAATAGCAATGGAGGTCATATTAAAAAATAATTAAAATAATTTTTAATACAAAAAAAAATATTAAGTATATAAATTTTTTAACCAAAAAATAAAAAATATTAGTATTTAATATTGATTCATTATTTATCTACTAATAATTTTACTTTTCTTCTAATTTCTTCTGTTTTGAAATAAATCTATTGTGATTTTTTTAATGAAATTTAATTTTTCAAAGTCATCTCTAAACATATTAACTATTAATTATCAATATATTGTATTACTGTGTTATAATTATATGTAGAAACAAGTTAGAAAGGTTAGATTTTGGCTTATCTGACCTACATCACAATTGTTAAATTGTCAAATTTAACTTATTTATTTGTTACATGTCATTTTTTAATATCTGACCTAACATGTTTAAAAGTATAACCTAAAAGTCTATTTATGTGGCATACTCTAAATAAAGTCTACAAACAGGCCAATAGGCCTAAACATGTAAAAAAAATACTCATTAGTTTGATGAATGAAAATCAAATTCACCTACAAATGTTGCCATACAATGAGGGTTTATATTACCAATTTTTCATTTATGTACTACGATTATGTCTTTAATGTAATTTATGCTCCATGATTTTAAAGAAATAAATGTCGCATGCACTAAGGTGCATGAAGGTGCAAAATGATGACGTGCATTAGCAAATAAATAAAATATGGTGTTTTTAGTTGTTGTCTGTTTTGACTGACTTATGTTCAATAGTAGAAAGCATAAAAACACATTACATTACAAATTATTTCAAATAAAAATTATTTTATTACAAAACTTATTATTAATAATTCAATGAATTAAATATAAATATGTTATATAATATAATATAATATAAATATATAATTATTTATATAAACAGGCTAGTCTATCAAGCTTAATATACTTTTTTAAGACTAAAACATAACATTTTTGTTTAAAAGGATTTTTAAAACCTTATGTTTAACATTTTTACTAAACATGTTAGGCCATGTAAGGCTTTATGCAAGTCAGGTTGCAAGTCCTTGAGAGACTGCTTAACTTGTTTCCATCCTTAGTTATAATTGGCAAATAATTATGCTCCTTAACTATATGATCGAATGTTTGATCCACATGTTTATGTATAGAAAAAAAAAAGATCTATTAAGAAAAGGGAAATCATTAAATAGATTTTTGTATCTTGAAGAATTAGTCTTTGGATTTCAACCAGGTGATATTATCTTTCTCAACAAAGTCTTCTTTATATCCATGTTTATAAAACTTAATTATCTAGTGACCAGTAATTATTTACCATGCACTTAGTACCTTATTTCTATATTACTTCAATATTGTTAGACCTTTAATATTGAATCATGTAACAAACAAATTAAGCAAGTTAATCATCTTTATTGAAAAGAAAAAATAAGGTCTTTAAATCAACTCAAGCATGAGTAGGTGTGTCTGATTCTAACGCTATTGATTATGTTAGTTTTATTTCATCGAACCTATAAGACGCAAAGTATCTTGTATGTAATAGATAAACACAATGTTTTTCTTAATAAGCCACATTTATAAATATTTATTTTATCTTATATGAAACATTATTTTATGCAATCTTATTGTATAAGTTTTTAGGGCAAAAAATGCAACTCACTTAAATAATGCAAGTTTATCAAAAACCTTCATTTTAAAAAGATACATCCAACATCTTTCATCATCATATTTTTGAAAAAAAAAAGTGAGAACTACACACCACTCGACAAAAATAAATATGATGTATACTTTTGTGGGCACAAATGCATAATATCATCTTTGCACACAACCAATAGAAAACTTACAACTTGTAAAAGAAAAAGAAAATCATTCATCATTTAATTTGATTCCTTCTAATTAGGATATGAAATAGTTGATTTCATTTAATAATTATTTGATATCAAGAAAACTTGATAAATATTTATAGAATAAAAAAATTCAATTTCTCATGTTATGTTTATTTTATATAATAAAAAATAAAACATAATTATTTTTATTTCTTCTACTTCTCTCTATTATCTTATATCTTCTATTTTTCTATTTATATAATTTTCATAACATTTTTAACAAATTTAAAATTATTAAAGAACATGTGTCTTAATTTTTATTTAACGAATTTCATTCTCTTAAAGATAAGTCTGATATAAATTTTAATTAATAATATAAAATATATTAAAAATACATAAAAATATATTTATAATATTTTTTTTAGTATAACAAATAATTAAAATAATTTGACTATTTATGTTGATCCTCTACTAATTAAGCATTTTATTTCACTGTTTTGAAAATCATACCAATCAGATTTATCGAACTAAAAAATTGGTGAACCTGTCAAGCAATTTGTTCAAATAAACCACATAATTATAGCTTAGAGAAAATTAATCAATGAACTAGAAAACTGGTGAAATTTTGATAAAGTCAATCAAAAATTGACAAAAAAATAGTTCAACGTGGTTCAATAAAAATACTTAATATAACATCATTATGACTTTTTTTTTTCTTAAAATAAAAAAAATAACCTAATGTATTTGTATTTTTATTCTAAATATAAGATTATTATTAACCATAAATGTTAGATATGCATAGTTAAAATTTAGATTTAAGGAACATGATATATTTTTGAACTTTTGTGTATATCTTAAATATTTAGAAAGTATAAAATTGTGTTTTATTTTTAATTTTTTAAACTAAAATTTCATTTATTTATTAAACAGAAGTCTTATATTCTAACCCAAAAAAAAATGTCATACGATTTTGTTAAAAAATAAGTGAAAAACATATTCAATGTAAGTCATACTTATATTTACAATTTTTGGTAAAAAAAAATTGTATTTTTCATTTACAACTTGCTTTATATTGGATAAAATTTTAAAATCTATTCAATTTTGATAATTAGCCAAAAAAAAATTTACCCCTCAACAATAAAGAAGCCTTACATGTAAAACTAGTACATGACTCAATGAATTAAGGAGAAAAAATATGCGGAACTCATCCAATTTGATGGTTGGTCGTATCAGACTAATTCAATTTTTTACTTAAAAATATTTAAATTTTTAAAAAATAAAAAAAAATATGAAAAATTAAAATAGATCTGATTTACTTCTAAACCAATTTTTTAATGTCCAAACAACTTAACAAATTTATCAGATCAAACTAAATTAATTTAATTTTATTTAAAACAATTTTTTTTAACTCAACTCAATGAGCTGACCCATCATGCCAAAACCATTCTACCAATTTTCCTATAATCATTCCAAAATAAACTATCATATCACTTATCCTATTCCTACCCTCAAAGAGTATGCATACATAATTCAGCGTTATATAATTAACTCGAATCTTCGTACTCTCTCGTACGCTCACATAGTCGCGTTCTTTCTCAATTTGTGTTACATTTGTTATAAGCCTCCGTATAGTTTGGTATTCAATCAATTGTGTAGTTTTCTTAATTTCTTTAGTTAATATAAAGTATAATAATAAAGATATTTATAAATTTCAAACAACATGTGTTTAACTTTTTATTATTATTAATTAAAGTAATGTTCTCTTATATGTTTTGTTTTTTTTTAAATAGGATACTATATTTATGAATATTCATAAAATGAATAATCACTAACTATATGATATTTCTTGAGTATGCCCAAAAAAATGCAAAATCTCAAGTTGATTCTCAACATCCTATTCCAATATACTACTCAAGTACACAGCAACATAAAACAAGAGTTAATTATTTTTTATGTCAGTAGGACTCATCTAAAATTACAAGTTTATTCACATTCCAATGGTAACAATTGGACTTTGAGCAACCAAGACAACAACAACTTGCTGACTAAAGGTATATAAATTAGGATATATATGGTTGCAAAAATTATGTATAAGAAAAAATATGAAAATAAAATAAAATAACAATTTTCATAATATAATAAATTAGTTTGTAGAAATTATTTTGTATTGAATTATTTAAAAATTAATTTTTAAATTATACATAAACTAATTTTAATTTGTAGAAAAATTTTATTATTTTATTATTTTTTCTCTTATAAATACGATTATGGAAAAATGTATTCACGCATTTGTCTTAATCATTTTTGATTGATTAATTGAATCATAGAATAATGGATAACAAGAAACTAGAATGTACTCGTGCATACAAATTACAAAGATCAATATGAGGGTCACCCAGTAAAAGAAAAAACAATCATAGCATCGATCATGGAAAGGGATCCCTTTTAAACTGCAAGGAGTTTCAAGTTTCTTGATATTCCTCTCTTCCTTCCAATCATCATCACTATCTGCATCACAGTGTGGGAGTGTAAGGGGGTCCAATACTTACAAGGAGCAGCTGAATCACATACATAACAGTAACACTGAATTCAACAAAAATATTTCAGAACAAGTTGGTGGTGAGAGGCTACAAACAAAAATAAATAAATAAAGACCGTCATTACCATTTCACAATAGCTGTTATGAGGCGTTGTAGTAAACGGAAATTTCAGACACAGATGATGTCTTGGATGTGGGTAATCCCTGCAAGCTAACTATAAATTAATTTGTCAAAAAAAATTCATCAGCATACCAAACATTTGCACACAAATAGCGAATATTCTCAAAGTATAATAACGATAAAGTAAAATGTATTTACCGGACCCTTTTCAGCAATAATGGAGACATCAGAGGCATCATGTAGATGGTTGTCCAAGGAAAGCTTGGAGAAGTGGAGCGACTCATATGGGTCGAAGTCTAAGATGAAACATTCCTCGGTTTCGTCAAAACTTTTCTCGTCCTCTTTACTAAGACAGACTACGTTCTAATTGAGGTTTCCTCTTTTGGGGATAGGAGTAAACCTTTTCCATTTACTTTTATTTCTTCCATTTTTTCTTCCTTAAGAAGGTGGACTCAACAAATTCCAGAGCTCAAACAATAAATACCAAATTCAGGGATCTCATATGACGCTTCGCCTTCCCTCACTGATGTTGCTGCCTTGGAAGTCTAGTAGTAGATATTACTTTTCAGAAATTCAGTGTATTACATCTCGAATATAAAAAAAATAAAATAATAATCCATGAAAATTAAAAAGTTAATTAATATTATTTTATTTTATTTAAAATATTTTTTAAAGCTGTCTTTATATCAAAAATAAAAATAATAATTAGAAATACAATTAAGTAAAGAAAATTTTGGAATGATTTCATTAAATAAAAAAAAATTAGTTAAAATTTATTTATATTTTAAATAAACATACACATCTTTTTAAAAATATTCAAGATTGTCGGACTTGAAAAGTTAAGTAAAGTGTATTTGGAAAAAAAGTATTTGTAACTTTTTTTTTTAATATATTTGCAACTTATTTCAACTTATTTTATAACAAATAATTATGTAAATATTTGTAAGAATTTATGAAAATAATTTTTAATATATGTATAAATTATTTTTAACTTATCCAATTAAAATAAGTGCATAACTTATGAAAATAATTTATAATTTATATGAAAATAGTTTAATTATATTTTTTAATATGAAAACAAATATTACATAGTAAGCGTTTACATGATAAATTAGTATTTTAGTCTATTAATGTAAAGATAAAATTTTTATTTTTATATAACTAAAATTTAAAATAAAAAATACTTTTAATATCTAAATTGTATTATAATTAAATTTTATAATAAATATATATTTTAAATATATAAATTATATTTTAAATTTATAATAAATAATTTATATTTTGATAATTTTTTTAATTATTAACATTTAAAAAATAAAAATTCAATTAAGTAATCACGCTTTTTATAATATATTGGATTGAAGAAATCTATTTTATGAGGAAATGTATTGGATAGAGAAAGTCCCTCGCCAGGTGTTTCCTTTACTTCTGTCAGATGCATGAGCTTTGGCCAATGCTAAATAATAATACATCCAATTTATTTCTAAAAAAATGAACACTTCTATATTATAAACATGACTCATTATTATCCTTTTACATTACGATGCATGGTTTTATTTTAAAGGAGAATCTATTAACTAAAAAAAAAAATTCAGGTAAAATATGGGTGATTTTATTAAAATAAATAAATACATTTTTTGGATAATCTATAAAATTTTTATTTTTAAATTATAAAAACAATTTAATTTAATTTTAATATAATAACTAAAAAATTAAAATTTTTTTAACAAAAATTTAATTATATTAATGTGTAGGTCAAATAATATTATTGAATTTTTAGTTAAGTTTATACAATTAAAAAAACTTTAATTTTTTTATGATTTTAAAATTTTGTAATTAAATTCCAATATATTAACATAATTATAATTTTATTAGTTTATATTCACTATGGCGTGACAATGGATATTTTTTAGGCTTAATTGCATAGTTTACTTTCAACTTTCATAATTTCGCAATTTTTTAACTTTTACATATATTTTTTTTCATGCATTTTGTCCTTTAATTTTAAAATTTTGTAAATTTTAACACTTAATTAGTTAACATATATTATCATTAACTGATTAATTACGCGATACTTTGATCCTAACATAGCAATACTTATGGTGCTAACATGGAATATTGATGTGACATTTGTTGATGTGTGTAATTAGAGACAAAATATGTAAAATTGTGAAAGTAAATGAGTAAAATGTGTGAAATTATGAAAGTAGGAGACAAAATTTGTAAAAAATGATAAATAATAAAAATTATAAAATATTAATAGTGTGATTAAAAGTTAAAAACCCTAACATCTTCCCTCTTTACCACCACCAGTCATTACCGTCTATTTAGGTAAACTTGTCTATAAACACTTATAAGAAGAAAAAAAATAGAAAGAAAGATGAAACAATGCTCTTCATAAGCTAAAATTAGCTTATACATAAGTTAATTTATAATTTTTTTTCATATTAACTTCTCATAAAACTTATTTTTAATTTATACAAGAGTTAATTTTAGTTTATGAAGAAACTTATTTCATTTTTCTCTTCTAGTAAGTGCTTATAAAAAAATTTACTTAAATAGACTTTTCATTTGACTTATTTGATTTATAAATAAAATATGTTTTATGTTACTACATTTGTTAATTACACTTTTAGACTCCCAAATTATAATCACTATACAAAAATATGTATAGTTTACAATTTTATTTAATTAAAATAATAAATTTATCATCTTAACTTTTAATATTTTTCATACAATAAATATAAGACCCATTTGTTTGTGCTTAAAAAAATATTTTTTAAAAAATAATTTATTTTAAGAGAGACAACTAGTGTAATTTAATTTTTTTATAAGAATATGTTATTTTGAATTATTTTTTATAAGTGATTTGTTAAATGAATTATATTATTTAAAAAAAATAAAATTTAAATGATAATAAATTTATATTAAATATAAATTAAATTTACACCACGATTATACTTTGAAAAACTAAAATTACAATTGACAAATACAATAATACATATAAGATATATTTCATCTATATACCAAATAAGTCAAATGACTTGTAGATTTAATGGTGATGAAGAATGAAAAGATAAAAGATTTTTATCTTACTTTTTTAGTATTTTAATAGTTATCCTTTTCACATATTTTACCTTCTATTTTTACAATTTTGTATATTTTATTTTTTTATTTTTAAATTTCCACACATTTTATTTATATTTATACATGTTAGTTATCAGTCAACATCAAAGTGTCAATGTTATGTTATTAATTAACTAATAACAATAATGTTAAAAATTTAAAATTATGAAAAAAATGTGTGAGAGAAAAAATATCATAATAAAATTCACAAAATTGTAAAAATTGAAGAGTAAAATATGTAATTAAGTTTTTTTTAACTGATATGATTATCACTTTTGTTTTCTCTAAAGAGTTTTTAATTCTCTAGCTTTTTTTTTTATTTTTCGTGAACTCAAAAATTCATATACATGTTGCATTGCTTGTGGAGAATGGGATGATGAACCAAATGCAAGCGTGTGCATGTATCTGAATTTGTAAGAGTATGATTCAAAGATGAGAAACCATTCATTTTGCGAGAATTAGATAAATTAATGACATTTGTAATATCCAAATCGAAATGTAGCTTTCTTTGGCAATTTGAATGTCCCACGAATATTGGCCTACATATCTATAATTCAAAACTGCAATAATTCTTCAAATATATTCATCAACCTCAAGTGATTTATCATCTCCTTCTTGTACTCACTACTTTTAATAAATAAATAAATAAATAAATAAATAAAATATATATATATGATAGGATAAGTTACTTCAACAATAATTTTAACAAAATTTCTTTTAACTTTTAATTTTCTAATCAAATAATAATTAGTAACTTATTTTATTATTAAATAAATAAAAATAAAGACTAACTCTTTTAAAATAATTTTGAAACCTTCTTCTAGTCTAATTATTTTGCATGCTTTCTTAAAATAATTAGTAGTTTAATTAAGTCAGTAGTTTGTTTTCTATATTATGGAAGTAATTGGTTATAAATACAGATTACAATTGAACCTTGACTAAAATACACATGATAGGCAAGGGTTATCCACAAATGAAAGATACATTAACTATTAATATCACGATCTCTTTTGAATACGTTCATTAAAATATATAATATGCACAATACCATAGGATTTGAGGGAGTGGGGTTTAATTTTATATATATTACCTCCAAATTCTAAAGTTAAAATTAAGATTTTAACAAGATGCTAAACTTAGTAAATATTAGGATTAAATATGATCAAATGGTAATCTAACAAATTATGGAATTATTATCAATAGTCTGTGTTTTACTTTTACATATGGTGACAAAGTAGAACATACTATAATCAATTGAAGTTGGAAAAAAATCTTAATACTCTCCTTTTTACGAGGCTTAGTTAACTAGTTCATTAAAATTAAAAACATTAATTAGTTTAATCGATAACATTAAATTTTTCTTAAGTTTATTTATTTATTCTAAAACTACTTTTGACATTAATGAAACATTTTTTTAATATTTTTATAAAAAAAACTTACCGATATTAATAATACTATTTTTATTGTTTACCAATAGACTCGTAAAGTATTCAATTTAAGCTTCCCTTGCTTCAGAAAGATAAATGTTATGCACGGGAAGCTGTAATTCAATGTTTTCAAAGCTTATGTATATCAAGAGGCAAAGACTATTTGTTTTTCAAAGACCCTAAAATTAATGTAATTTTAACTATTTTTTCAACTATTTATTAAAGTAAGAGAAATTATTCTAATTAAGAGTATTTTTATATATAAAAAAAATTCAATACACGTAACGTACATAACATTTTAATTGATTATTATAAAAAAAAACTAAGCAACACTTCTAATTTGAATTTTATTGAAACAGCGAAGGAAGTAGTTCTTAAAATGCACATTATAATTATATATATATCTTTATATATATATATAAATATAAAAGTTAACTTTTATAGGGTACTAATAGATGCTATAAAAAGAGTGAGAGCCTAGTGTTACTGTTTCATTAAGATTGAGTGGAGTGGAGGGATGGTGATCACCTATGAAGTATCTGACATTCAAATTAGTGAACCAAATATATTAATGACAAATTAAGAAAAGTTATTTAAAATAGGATAAAAATTGAGTTGTTTTATTTTTTTTTTTTATACGAGAGACAATATATATATACAAATCTAATAACAACTTGTCTAATTTAAGCATAATTACAATCTCTAAAAAGGTTCTAAATCTCATAATTATAAATATACTAATTACTATAATTATAGATATAACAATTACTATAATTATACCATAATTATATGCATAATTATGTATATACTAATTACTATAGTTACAAATATGACAATCACCATAATTATATGCATGACTCATGCAACACTTCCCTTCAAAGTGGAGCGTAGATATCACTCATGCACGACTTGCCAAGATGGAAGACTCGACTATTTTGGATAAGTTAATGCTTCTTGAATGCTTGTAGGAATAGAGATAGTAGAAATCTGATTCACAAAGACTTTTATAGAGTAGGGCAATTGCTTAGTTGAAACATAATGAGCAATAAGATACTTTGATGTCTTAGAATGATTAGGTGAACATCTCTCTGGTGGTTTTCCTCGATTGCTATGAGGAGGTAGTTGGTACCAGTTCTCATCACAAACTAAAACATGATCATTAATTAAATTGTTAATATTAACCTTAGAATCTATACATACCTTAGAGAAATTAGCAACAATGAAATCATTGGTGGGTACAATAGTAGTAGAAGAGGATCTTGTGGGACTCTGAGGTGCCAATGAGCTGGTGGCTGGTGGATGGGCTGATGGCAATATCACATTGAGGTGTAGAACCAATACCAACAGATAACTCTCGGGCAAAGCCTATGTTCATATTGGAAGGATTTTTACTAGTCATCACAACATTAAAAAGGACAACCATCCAATTCATTTCTTCATAATATGTCTCCCCCTAAAGAATGGAAGTGGATGAGTGTGATGAGAAGTACATTTTTTATTCAGAGAAAGTAACATCAATAGTCACATAAAACTACTTAGTAGGTGGATGATAGCACTTGTAACCTTTTTATGATGAAGATACCTAACAAACACACATTTTAAGGGATAAGGATCAAGCTTGGTTCTTGATGTTTATGAAGGTGAACAAACGCAACACAACTAAAAACCCATGGTGCTAAGTTAAGTTTGAAGGTATATTAACATAAGTAGAGAGTTTTTCTAAAGGTATTTTAAATTTGAGAACATTATTGGGTACTCAATTCATAAGGTAAATTGCATACAAAATAACATTTTCCCAAGATGTAGATGACATATGAGCATCAATCAAACATGCACGTGTAATATCAAGGATATGTCGATTTTTTCCTTTTGGCCACACCATTTTGCTGAGGTGTATATTGGCATGTTATCTCACAAATAATACCATGATCCTGAAAATAAGATTGTAATATTTGATTAACAAACTCACCACCATTATCAAATCTAAGCACTTTCACCTTGGTAGAAAATTGTGTTTGTATCATCCTATGAAAGGAGTGGAAGCATTCATACACATTACTTTTATTAGTCATCAAATAGAGTAAAGTCACATGACTACAATCATCAACAAAGATCACAAACCAACGATATCCAAATAAGATAGTGTAAGTACCCATTATTTTTCTAAAAAAAATAAAAATAAAAAAAATAATAATAATAATAATAATAATAATAATAATAATAATAATAATAATAATAATAATAATAATAGTAATAATAATAATAATAAATAAATAAATAAATAAATAAAAATAAAATAAAAAAAGAGAAAAAATGGGGAAGGAAAAATAGAAACAAAGACGTTTCTCTACTCCCTCAATGGACCTCCTTCCTCACGCAACCTTCCCTACCAATAACTCCAGCTGCAGCCCTATCAACAACCCATCTCTACTCTATATCTTCTGCTTTTCAAACCTTCAACTTGCCCATATTGAAGAGACGGAACAAAAACCCCATTACCAACCCTAGAGTCATCGTGTTCCTAGCTTTGTAGAAGGGAAGGAGGAGCGATCCCGTGGCGGTCTATAAATGGGAGGAGGGCGAAGAGAAGAAAAAAAAAAGGAAGTAGAGGTTGGAAAAATTGGGGGTTGCAAAATTTCTGGTTGGAAATTTTCAGACTGGAAAGTTTGCTGGAAAAGTGGGGAGAGAAGAGTAGAGTAGAGAGTACTTGCAAGTAAATACATAGCAAGGAAGAGAAGAAGGAAATTAGGCATGCTAAACAACAATGACGAAGAATATCTTGCCCAAGTAACCCTTCAGTTTTCCATAATTTCATATGACGGAGGTGTTCTATTTCTTTCTTTGTTTGTTCTCTGTTTAAATCAAACTCTTTTGTCAATATGATCCGAGATTAAGGAGTTCTTAACAGCTCCCTTCCCACTTCTATGACAAATTAGATTTCCCACTTCTATGACAAATTAGATTCAGGTCCTTCTATTTAAATTGTGTTTAACAGACCCCATACATCATAATATTTCAAAGTAAAAGACTTAATTGTCATATTAAAATTTAAAGGGTAGTTAACATGGTGGCTTTTAGCCAGTGTACATACATTAGAATGAAAAATCCAAAAAGTTATAATCCAAAATAAGAATGGAAACAAATGCTTGATATACCTAAAAGACACATGACCAAAGCAATGGTGTCACATATAAATTTGAAGTTTCTTAGTACATGCAGAGCTTTGACTAGTTAACACATTGTCGAAGCAGATATCATCCACATAATAGAGTTCCTTCCTCTTAGTACCATGTCCAATAATCTCCTTACTAGTAAGATCCTAAAAAAGATAAAACTGATGATACATTAATACTAGACAATTTATTTGTTTAGTTACTTGTGACATAGATAAGAGATTATTAGAGAGAGAGTGAACAAGTAAAGTGTGTTCTAATGATAACAAAGGTGTCAACATGATTGTGCAAATACTAGTCATTGGAGAAGAAGTACCATTAGCATTACATACATGTGTACAATGAGTTTTACTTGTAGTATGCAAGAGAGACCGATTAAACGTCATGTGATCAATAGTACTTGAATCGATAATTCATCTGGTGTCCCTAATAATATCAACACTCATAAGAGCAAGTCTAACATTGCCTGATGATAGAGTATTTTGTTGTAAATTAGAGTTGGAATTAGTAGGCATAATTGTTACTAGTGTTGAAGTCGGTGTAATGAATGACAACATGGAAGGAGGTGACACCATCACTATGGCTTTGCCATCCCTCTTGTGTCCATCCTTCCAATTATGCTGATCACAAGATTTTCATTCATTAAGGTTATCCCACCAATATAGGTACCCATGGAGCTTGAAGCAGTTATCAATAGTATGTTTAGGATTACCACAATGACTGTAACCACTAATGGTAGCACTCAAAGTTTAGGATGACTTTGATACCAACTCAAAATAGGGTAAAAGTTGGGCTATTTTATTTCTTTTCTAGGAGAGACAATATATATGTATAAAAAATGATAACAACCCGCCTAATTTAAGCATAATTACAATCTCTAAAATGTTACAAATTTCGTAGTTATAAATATACTAATTACTATAATTATATATATGACAATCACCACAATTATATGTATGACTCATGCCAACAAAATTAATCATACCTGGAGAAAGAGAGTGGAGACTTATGCATAAGAGTCTCAAAAATGATATATTAGGTGGTTAAATGATGTTAGTAATATGTTTGTCATTAAAGGGACTGTTAAAGAAAAATTCTGTTAAGTGTTTTTTATATGCAAATTCATGTCTCTGGTTAAAGATACTTGAATAGTTTAAAAACAAATGAGAAATTAGATATTTATTATATTTGTATTAGAAAGAATTATAGAATCTCTAAACTAATAAAACAACTGAAAAAAAAAAATGTGATGGAGTTGAAAAAAGTGAAAATTTGAACTCAAAAGTTGATGTTTTTGGGTATGGAGTATGTAGGTTAAAAACATATAATATATATTAGTGTTCTGATATGTGTATCTTGATTTAGGATTTATTAATTAAAATATGAAATTCATCGTGCATAATTAAAATGGTTTGAAGCAATCTTGCTCCTTTCTTCATATGTAGTGTCAAACATGAGTAAGAAAACCAAAGTTGGAGGGAAGTTGGCGAAATTAAATATGTTGGTGGAATTTTTTTGGGCTTATTAAAAGTAATGGACGACCGGTGTGTCAGTCGCTCACTAGTATGCCTCAAGCACCAATCAGAAAAAAGAGGAAAAAAACGCACACTGGTAGGCTTTCCACCTTCCTTAATTTCCTCCTCAAATCTTACTTGACATAATTTCTTTTAAAAATTAGGTAAGATGTTAACCGGCATTACTGGCCCGATGTAGAAATGCTACCACAAACTATTAGCATATCATATTTATCAATAAATAAGGGGTAAGCTCAATTCTTTGTTTATGACAATTAATTTTGTTCTCTCACTTAATTCATCATTTATTTATGACAATTGAATGCTATATATGGACTAGAGTTGGGGAACTTATTTAATGCTAAGCAATTATTTACAATTTTACAACAGCTCTTACTTAAATTTATGATAGCCTAATTCTGAAATGCTAGACACAAGCGTTTGATTTGTCTTTTATCTTCATTAATAATTACAAAATTATTACATTTTTTAATTTGTTTTCAAATTTTTACGAAAAAAAAGATAGAATAAAAATATAAAATAAATCAAACAGCACCTAAAGTTTTTTTTTTTCCAATAAAAATAACAATATTTTATTATCATGCAAATAATAATAAATTAACAGTAGTATATATAAATGCAATTTGAATATTGTGATCTCTATATAATCGAATTTAATTATCTGGTAATTTAAAATTTAATGATAATTTTCTTAGAAAATAAATTGTAACAAATATTTATAACCCCAATTCTGTTCCAAACGTTTTCCCTTCTTTTTCAATCAGCGCACATAAATTATTTTAACAGACTTGTGAGTTGATCAATTGTGAATTTTTAAAATTGAAGTCTTGTAAATAAAACCTTTTTGGTCATCGTATGCATGTCTTTCTTGCATGACATGGCGACGTCTCTATGGGTCCTATTATCGTCCTTATGAAACCATGGCACATCGCCCCGACTTGCAGCAATCATTTCTCTCACCATATTAGGTACTGAATCACAAGAAATCACTACAAAAAATACTACTATAAATTGTTTAAAATCTAAGTAACACGTGTTATGATGGGACATATATTTCGATGCTCATTCAACGAGTGGTTTGGAAGACTCATCTTGTTTTTTGTTTTTTTTTTAATAAAGGAAATGAAGTAATATTTACCATCGGTTCTCTCTCTTTGTGGTATTGAAATGCATTGCTCATCATTAATAAACTATAAATATTTTTATGAATGTTCTAGTTTGAATACTATTTGTCTATAAAAATATTTTTTGAAACGTAGAAACTAAATTATTTTTTAATTTATTTAATGGTTGATACTTATGAATAGAGAGACGTTGAAAAAATTATGCGAGATATATGTCCAATGTATTGTGCAATGTCAAAGCAAAACCTAATATAAGCGAGATATTAATTTTTTATTAAATTAATTAAAAGATAATTCCCCAGTTTGTTTAGAAAAATATAACATTCCTCATTTATCATTATCAACCTCCATAAGGACAACTTAGACTTTGGAGGGTGGAGTAGCTACAAATGCTGACTCTTATGTAAATTAGTTGGAACTCTAATAGTGACACATTGAGTAAAGCAAAGATGCCCCATTTTCAATACTGGAGACGGGAAAAATGAGGACAGACAAGAAAAGTACGTCCTCCTGATTGGAAATTTATTTGCTTATAGATCAGGAAGCTTCTAATACTTGAAAGCATATCTATTGCAATTTCACCAACTATTACTTTAAACAAATATTTGTTTAGTAAATAAACATGATGCCTGTATATTCAGTTCACTTAATATTTGATGGTAACGTATGACTTGTAGAATTTATAAATAAAATTTCAGTTAGCGTATGTAGGCAGGGTCTTTGTAGGGCCCAGGTGTGGTGGTTGGGGTGGGGGCACAAGTGTAGGTGGATGGGCCATTGGCATCAGTTTTAAATATCTCTATGCATATATATAACCACTTCACTTGGCACCCTTTATAGTCACAGCAAAAACACTTGTTGTAAGCAAATTAAAGGTTGAAACATACGATGGGTTCAACAGGTGAGACTCAGATTACTCCAACCTACGTGTCTGATGAAGAGGCAAATCTGTTCGCCATGCAACTAGCGAGCGCCTCTGTCCTCCCAATGGTCCTGAAATCAGCCCTAGATCTTGATCTGTTGGAAATCATAGCCAAGGCTGGTCCTGGCGTTCACCTTTCTCCCACAGACATTGCTTCTCAGCTCCCAACACGCAACCCTGACGCACCCGTGATGTTGGACCGCATATTGCGCCTCTTATCTTGCTACAATATTCTCTCTTTCTCTCTCCGCACTCTCCCCAATGGAAAGGTTGAGAGGCTCTATGGTCTCGCCCCTGTTGCTAAGTACTTGGTCAAGAATGAAGATGGTGTCTCCATCGCTGCTCTCAACCTCATGAATCAGGATAAAGTCCTCATGGAAAGCTGGTATCTCACTTTTTCTTACTCCTCTATCTTTTCTGTTTTACTTGTCTATGAATTCCAATATTTTTTTGTTATATTAGAAACACAACGGAAGAAAACAAAAGACAAGTTGAAACTTCAAATATAAAGAATTGCCGCCTCAATTAAAGATACATGAAATTTTACACCCAGCCTCGACTTAGTTATTAATAAATTAAGTAATTTTTTTAAGCAATACACCTGTTTCTATTGTTAATTAACGTATATATTGAGGACCATGGTCCACCAACATTCTGCAAACCCCAGATTGTAAAATGGTAATAGGGACCCCACACACACTATGAGAGTTCGTTTGTGAACCAATTTTCCTTTGAGGCTTCCAATATTTGACCAGCAAGGCAATTCCATAATTGTCCAACTTATTTTGTCAAGACACAAAACCATTGGGTTTCCAACACTTGTCTACATGACACTAGTACCTAGTTGAACGAATTTACATATTTTAATTATGAGGAATTTGTTAATTGGTGATAAATGTGAATCATTAATCAGTACTGTAATCATATAACTTTAGCTTGATCAAATAGACGACTAAGTAAATGAAATACATTTTCAAAAGTCTTTATTAAATATTCAAAAATGTTAATTAAAAAAAAGTGTTTGAAGTATTAAAATTGTATTTGGTTAAAAGTAACAAACTATCATTTTGTACAAATAACTTTCCGTCTAAAGTTAATTAAATTAATATCTGTGAGATACAAGTTATAACATAAAAATAGAATGCATTAAAGTAAGTATATAATTGATTGAATGATAACGATTTAAAAATTTTGTATCACCATGCAAGGTTTACTTACCTTTAAAGTTACGTTTATGAATTTGGTTATATCTTATTTTCAAATGCGTATTTTACTTAATCTTTAGAAAAAAAATATTATAAAGAATATTCAAACAAAATATTCTATCATTTAAATAAAATCAAACTAGTTATGAATAGAATTTGAATTAAAATAAAGTTTTAAAAAACTAAAATATATAAAAAGCAATAAAAAATTATATATGACAAACAGGTGATATTGGCTGTATTTTTATGACATTTACATAATAGTATACGGATAATTAAAAGTGTCAACTTCGCCTTGAATTACTTTATGTAATTTTGACCTATAACCTTCAAGTCACATAGAAAGAAAAAAATTTAAAAGTACTAAACAATTAAAAAGAGTTACAAAATGGATATGAATATGTTTATATAATTGAATTAAACTACTTGATAAACAGTAAAATCAGGGGTTGACTAGATTTTATTCTTGTAGGTACCACTTGAAAGATGCAGTCCTTGAAGGGGGTATTCCATTTAACAAGGCATATGGAATGACAGCCTTTGAATACCATGGAACAGATCCAAGGTTTAACAAGGTTTTCAACAAGGGGATGTCTGATCACTCTACCATCACAATGAGAAAAATTCTTGAGACCTACACAGGCTTTGAGGGTCTTAAATCTCTGGTTGATGTAGGTGGTGGGACTGGAGCTGTAGTCAACATGATTGTCTCAAAGTATCCCACTATTAAGGGCATTAATTTTGATTTACCCCATGTCATTGAAGATGCCCCATCTTATCCAGGTATGTATTTTAAGTCAGCATCATCACATGTCAAGTTTAGAGATCCTGCTAACATATTAGTTTACCTAGCATTGTCATCTGTTGTTACTTGTTACTGTTATGCATTATGTATTTTAATAATATTACTTGGTCAATGGTTACCTAACATCAAAATTGACAATAATATTTTCACGTAGGAGTGGAGCATGTCGGTGGAGACATGTTTGTCAGTGTTCCAAAAGCTGATGCTATTTTTATGAAGGTGAATTTTATAATTTGAATCCCTTCAATGTCTTACCTACTGTAGAAAGTGCTTTCGAGGTTTTCTTTCGTCGTAATCAAATTTAGAGTTGTTACTTTTCGACACCTCAAATCATGTTCCACTTGTTTATGCTAATGACTTTAATACCATTTACACATTCAGTGGATTTGCCATGATTGGAGTGATGAACACTGCTTGAAGTTTTTGAAGAACTGCTACGAGGCACTACCAAACAACGGAAAAGTGATTGTGGCAGAATGCATTCTTCCAGTGGCTCCAGACTCTAGCTTGGCCACAAAGGGTGTGGTTCACATTGATGTGATCATGTTGGCTCATAATCCAGGTGGGAAAGAAAGAACAGAGAAGGAGTTTGAGGCTCTGGCCAAAGGGGCTGGATTCCAAGGTTTCCAAGTCTATTGTTGTGCTTTCAATACCTATGTCATGGAATTTCTCAAAAAGGTTTAAGTTCTTTGACGTGGACTCATGACAAGTTGCATTTGGATTTTGAGATTGAGATTGTGCTCGTGCTGCTATTTACAAAAGCTTTCTTGAAAAATGTAATTTTCTCTTAAATACATTAGGAAAAGAATAATGAACAAAGCTCAATGTATACAGACTAAATCAAATAACAAGTTTCATATTGTGGATTATACATAGTTTTGTTTCCTCCTTAATGTCAATCTTTTTTCCACTGGTTAACACGCATATTACCAATACAAACGTACATATGGTATTGAAAATCCACTCACGTGATAGTTAAAGACAATGTTCATAACACAAAATAAAAAAATATATTTTGTCATTAAAATATATTATAGAAACAAAAAAGAAAAAGAGAAAATTAAAATTATGTACAAATCATGGTATAATGATACTAGTCACTGGACTAGCATATGATATCCTAGTCATGCTCTATCTCTCTCTTCAGAAGTTTTAGGAAAATCCTCTCTAGTGAGAATAACTCTAACTCCAGTTCCTATTATCAAATAGTCTCTTTTGGAGTTCTTTACGTTATACCTATTTAGCATGATATCAACATATGTATATTGGGAAAAAACCAAACAATCTTTTTGATTTATGACTATTAAATATTTATTTTTGAAATATATTTACTCGTGAAATATATTTACTCCTGAAATATAGGTTTTTTTTCTCACAAATCTTTTATGAATAACTATTCTTATAGTCAAACTTTTGTATCTTGTATTGTGGATATATCATTTTTAATGAGTAGTAATACATCATCTACACATAACATTAAGAAAATAATTGTACTCCACTAATCTTTTTGTACACACAAGGTTCTTCCTCACATCTAACAAAATTAAACTTTTTGATTATCTTATTAAAATGGATATTCCAACTTCTAGAAGCTTATTTCAATATATAAATATATCGTTGTAACTTACAGACTTTATTATGAGTAGACAAAGATGTGAGTCCTTCATCTTGTGTTATGTATACATATTTTTTAACTCGCCATTAAGAAAAATTGTCTTCGCATCCATTTGACATATTTCATAATCACAGTGTGTTGCAAGTGGTACATGGTGGGAAATGTCGAAAGAATTCTAATTCATCCCATTATATTTTCATTTAAGAAAAAAAGGTAAAAAGGTAAAAATACATAATATAAATGAATTTGTCTGAGAAAATAGGACATTCTTAAATGATTTCCTTTGATAAAATGATCTTGGAGGTCCAACTACAATTGGAGAACTATCAAGCATATCATGCTTTGAGAAATTTAGGGAGATAAGACACAAGTGATCCTAGAGATAAGGCACAAAGTGATGCAAGATATAATTATGTTGTTGCATCTATCCAAAATTCATATAAAGGATCAAATTCTTGAGTTGGGAAAGATTATCATTGATGAATTTGAATTTATTCTTTGGAAGATAAGACAAGTTTATGGTCTTGCTCCAATTATAGTAATTATCTCCATTTGGAGGAGGACAAACAACAATTTATCTTGGATTCTCTCTAGGATGAAGGTAATATGAATTGCTTGGATTTGGAGATGGATTTGCATATACAAATCTATTAGTGTTGCCAATCATCTTGACCAATGTCAAAAATTGATGAACGCGGAGCTATCTTCTTAAGCGGAAGTTAAGTATATGGAGATAAAACTGATATCAGATTATGATTGAACAATAAAAAATGACAAAATAATATTCATTATCTTGAAACACAAAAGAGATACAAAGGTTATATATAAGAATGACACCAAGTAAAATACAAAATTAAACTAACTACAATAACAAAAATAACAGCTACCAAGATTAACTAATTTTGTTTATACTACTGGCTTAAAATTGTCATTTTATTTGTGAAGTTACAAGTTAGTGAAGTAATAGTTTTTCTCGCTTCACTTAATATTTGATGCATAACATATGAAATATTTAAGTATAATTTTGGTTAGCATATATACGCACGGTCTTTGTGGGACCTAGGGGGGTAGTTGGGGGTGGGGGACAAGTGCATGTGGGTGGGCCATTAACATCATTCTTAAACATCTGTATGATTATATAGCCACTTTACTTGGCACCCTTGATATCACTACTCACAGCAAAAACACTTGCTCTAATCTACAATCCCAGGCAAATTAAGGTTTCAAAACATATCATGGGTTCAACAGGAGAGACTCAGATTACTCCAACCCACGTATCTGATGAAGAGGCAAACCTGTTCGCCATGCAACTAGCGAGCGCCTCTGTCCTCCCAATGGTCCTGAAATCAGCCCTAGAGCTTGATCTGTTGGAAATCATAGCCAAGGCTGGTCCTGGCGTTCACCTTTCCCCCACAGATATTGCTTCTCAGCTCCCAACGCATAACCCTGACGCACCCGTGATGTTGGACCGCATATTGCGCCTCTTATCTTGCTACAATATTCTCTCTTTCTCTCTCTGCACTCTCCCCAATGGAAAGGTTGAGAGGCTCTATGGTCTCGCCCCTGTTGCTAAGTACTTGGTCAAGAATGAAGATGGTGTCTCCATCGCTGCTCTTAACCTCATGAATCAGGATAAAGTCCTCATGGAAAGCTGGTATGTCACTTTTTCTTACCCCTTCTCTGTCTTTATACCGTTTAATTTCTACTTGTTCCTTCTCTGTTTTACCTGTCCATTAACTACATAATCTAAAATTTTCCCATTATTATCTTACCTGATTTTGTGTTCTTCTAAGTTAGTAATTTATAGAAGGCACTCCTTATAGCAAGAAAAAATGAATTAAAGAAGCTTGCCAATTTCTTTGTATAGTATTTATGGAATATATTGTCACTGAACTCAGAATGTAACAACATCCTTTCCTGTCGTTGCAAGTTAGTTAGATCGTAATTAAGGACATTTGTTCCTATGCCCGTACGTAAAATCTATGTAAACATTACCATGAGTATTGAAACTTCCCTATTGATGATTATCGTATAAAAAAGGAATGCTTTCCTTTTTTTCACCCCTATTATTGTTACTTAAAGCCGCAATAATCATTGCGAAAAAGAAAAACACAATAACTGAGGGAATATGTTTCTTTCTTACATGAAATTTTACACCTTGCTTGCAGTTACTTATCAATAAATCAATTATTGATTAGTAACGTTTTCATTTAATCAATAAACTAAGGTATTTTTTAGAGATAAACACGTGCTATTATCAATTAACTTATGATTGATAAGGTGGCATAGAGAAATGGCAGAAACGATGAGAGTAAACCGCTTTCATTATATTGAGGACGATTGTCCACTAACATTCTGCTCAAAGTTAATTCCCCAAATTATAAAATGACAACACTGGGCCCCAACAATGAGAGGTAACCATTTCACCTACCACCAAATCAACAATCGTGTGTGAACTGTGAACCAATTTTCTTTTGAGGCTTCCAATATGAACAGCAAGACAATTCCGTAATGGTTCAACTTATTTTGTCGAGATTCAACCATTGGTAATATTAAAACCAATCGTGTTTTCTACACATATCTACATGACGCGAGGAGTAGAACGAACTTAGATATTTTAATTATGACGGCTTTGTTAATTAATTGGTGATAAAAATGAGTCATGTACTGTGATCATATAATTTTAGCTTTGATCAAATAGACAACTAAGTAAATGCAATACATTTTAAAAATTTATTATATATCTATTTAACTTTATGTTTCTGCTTTCTCTTTATTTTAGACGAGTCAAAATTAAAAAAAAAAAGTTTTGAAGTATTAAATTGTTTTTTATTAAAAGTAACAAAATATCATTTTGTCAAAATCTTTATCTCAAAGTTAATTAAACTAATATCCGTAACTGTGAGATACAAGTGATAACATAAATATAAAATGGATTAAAATATATAATTGATTGAATGATATTGATTTAAAAAAATTGTATAAATGTGCAAGGTTTATTTATCTTTAAAGTTGTGTATATGAGTTTCGTTATATCTTATTTTTAAATTCAGATTTTATTTAAATTTGAGAAGAAATGTTACTATGAATATTCAAAAAAATAAAATATATTTTATCATTTGAATAAAATCAAACTAGTTATGAATAGAATTTGAATTGAAATTATTTTTGAAAAATAAAATATATAAAAAATTATACATGACTTACAAGTGATATTAGTTGTATTTATATGGAATTTATATAACACTATATGGCTAATTAAATGTGTCAACTTCGCCTAAAATTACTTATGTGATTTTAATATATAAACTTTTGGCCACATAGGAGGAAAAAAAAAATAGAAGGACTAAATAATTAAGAAGAGTTGGAACAAGGACAAGGTTACGTTTAAATAATTGAATTAAACTATTTGATAAACAGTTAAGTCAAGTGCTAATGCGATTGTCTTCCTATAGGTACTACTTGAAAGATGCAGTCCTTGAAGGGGGCATTCCATTTAACAAGGCGTATGGAATGACAGCCTTTGAATACCATGGAACAGATCCAAGGTTTAACAAGGTTTTCAATAAGGGGATGTCTGATCACTCTACCATCACAATGAGAAAAATTCTTGAGACCTACACAGGCTTTGAAGGTCTTAAATCTCTGGTTGATGTTGGTGGTGGGACTGGAGCTGTTGTCAACATGATTGTCTCAAAGTATCCCACTATTAAGGGAATTAATTTTGATTTGCCCCATGTCATTGAAGATGCCCCACCTTATCCAGGTATTTTAAGTTGATATCGTCATCATGTCAGGTTTAGAGGTCCTGCTTATAGTTTGTTCACCTAGCATTGTCATCTGTCGTTACTTGTTAGTGTCATGCATTGTGTATTTGAATAATATTGCTTGGTTATTAGTTACCTAACATTAAAAATGACACTAATATTTCCGTGTAGGAGTAGACCATGTTGGTGGAGATATGTTTGTTAGTGTTCCAAAAGCTGACGCTATTTTTATGAAGGTAAATTTTATAGTGTGAATCCCTTCAATGTCTTACCTACTCTAGAAAGGCCTTTAAAGGTTTTATTTTCTCTTAAAGAGTTAAGTTTTGAACCATTACTTTTTACACCTTAAAAAACATGTTCCACATGTTTATGCTTATGACTTTAATATCATTTATACATTCAGTGGATTTGCCACGATTGGAGTGATGAGCACTGCTTGAAGTTTTTGAAGAACTGCTACGAAGCACTACCAGACAATGGGAAGGTGATTGTAGCAGAATGCATACTTCCAGTAGCTCCAGACTCTAGCTTGGCCACAAAGGGTGTGGTTCACATTGATGTGATCATGTTGGCTCATAATCCAGGTGGGAAAGAGAGAACAGAGAAAGAGTTTGAGGCTCTAGCCAAAGGAGCTGGATTCCAAGGTTTCCAAGTCCATTGTTGTGCTTTCAATACCTATGTCATGGAATTTCTCAAAAAGGTTTAAGTTCTTTGCCGTGGATTCATGACAAGTTGCATTTGGGTTTTGACTTTGAGATTGTGCTTGTGATACTACTCACAAAAGCTTTCTTGAAAGAAAAAAAAATGTAATTTTCTCTTAAATACATTAGGAAAAGAATAATGAACAAAGTTTAATGTATACTGCCTAATTCAAATAACAAGCTTGATAGTGCGGTTTATATATAGTTGTGTGTTTCTTCTTCTGTGTCACCGTTGAGTAAAAGGTATACTACCAAATTCCACTGACCATGGTTATAATTTTCTTTGGTGGCAATCCATCATCTTTATGAATGAACGGAACGTTATAATAAAGAGCTAACACGTTATCCCCGGTCCAAAGGTGTATAAAAGATAGCAAGCATCCTATTCATATTTGAGGAACATGATTCTCAGAACTGTGACAATAAAGTTCCCTTTGATCAATAATGCACGAATAGCACTAAGAAATTTGAAGGTTCAACATATGAATATTATTACATGACATTTTTTGTCTTCCTACCATAACGCACGCTACTAGAGCGTGATTGTTAAATACATGATTCCACATGAAGCAAAAGAATAAGCATTTCAGTCTTCCAGCTATATCAATATTAATAATACACGAGAAATGAAGAGCATCTGACATAAAACTAGAATTTTCAATCAGCGAAATAATGCAGCAACAATAAAACAGCAAAGGCAATATAAAATTGACAACAAGGAGTGAGGATGGGATGGCAATAAAGGAGGGGTGAATATTCTTACATATTGTGAATTGTCTAATACCTCCCTCCTTGATTATCATCTTATTTTGGTTCTTGCCAATCACACCTAAAAAGGCTAATTGTTCTTGAAAAGTTCCAAACAGTGTTCTTGGTCTAAGTTCCTGCTCCAGAACTTGCTATAGTATTCTGCATACGTATATCCTCGGTATATGGCTGCAGATCCATCTTCAGTGAGTGGTTTTGCAGGGCTAATCAAAGCCTGGTCATTGGGACAAAGAAAGGAAGCCACAGAAAGTCTTGGTTTGTCAACGTTAACAACAGCACGGTGCCAAACACTCTTATAAAGCCCATTACTCAAAGCCTGGAAGCAGATGAATAAGTAAAAAAAGTGACAGAACCACATAATGAAATGGACTATAAAAGAGGTAGTTAGTTATTAGATAAGTAACCTGGAGTTGATCGCCGATGTTAATGACAAATGCATGAGGAAGGGGACTAACGGAGAGCCACTTGCCATCTTTGAGAACTTGAAGGCCAGTAACCTGAAGGTCTTGGAGCAGAATTGTGAGTGCATTTGGGTCAGTGTGGCCTGGCAATCCATAAGTAAGTTCTGGTTCTGGACATGCTGGATAGTAGTTCACTGCCATGTGCTGCCCTTGTTCCCCCAAAACATTCTTTATGTAATCTTTCTCTAAGCCCAAACTCTCTGATATGTACTCCTCTATTCTGAAACCCAATTCCCGAACTATTTCGCAGTATTTTCTCACACTTTCCCTGCAACGCCAAACCAAAATCAAATTATGCTCTCCACTTTTTTATCATGTGGGAGGCCCTTTTCTAAACAATACAACACTAACAAATATTATATATTTATCTTACCTTCCAAAATGGGTGTCTTAATGTTCATCTCACTGCCCATAGAAGGGTGTGACATAGATCATAAATGGAAGAGAGATTAAAAAAAAAAAAACAAAAATGACAAAAATAAAGAAAATATTTAAAATAATAAATATAAAAAAATGACTGTAAAAAACTTAATACCTATTAACGGCAAGAAAACATGAGACCAGAAAATTATATTGCATTGTCATATACATACTACTCAAACTTTCTATTACTAAATTGATTACGGTGGTTCGATTTAAATCTATAAATGCATTTCATACTATATAACAAAATATTTTATTAACGTCAGTCTTTATATTAAAGAAATAAAAATAAAAAAATATTAAAAGAACTAATGACTTTATATTTTTAATATAATAAATATTTTTTAAAAGAAAAACTTTTTACTTTTATACCTTTAACATCAGTATTAAGAACAGATTAATTAAAAAAAGTAAACAAAGTTAATTTAAAATTTGAACTTTCAAATGCATTTTTATTATTAAATTAAAAACTAAAAAATAATTTAAAATAATATTGCAACGGATAGGTATAATATAATAATGGATTAATGGACTTGTTACATGGACCTAAATGCACTAGATTCAAGCTGTTTCATGTAGAAAAACATTTCACGGTGTGTGGGCTGTGGCTTCCTGCATTCTGAGTATCACACGACGAGAAATTACACACACACATCGTACACACAAAGATATAATTAATAATTTTTGTAAAATATAAATTAACCATTAAATAATATTATATTAATAGATTTATATAATCAAACATTAAGTAATTAAAACAGAGATTTTTTTTCTTTGCATTCTTTTAAAATGATCTTTTATTTACTTTAATTTTTTATTTAGACAAACTAAATTTTTATTCATTTCACTTGCTTTCCAGTCTTGTCTTCCTCCTCCTCCACCTAATATTTCCTTTAAAAATTTGAAAAATAAGGCTCTAAAGTCAAGAGTGTTACGTTTTACATTTAAGGGTTATTGTAATGTTTTTATATTAATTATTACAAGTGATCAGGATATATTCTGTCTTGTTATCATCGTCATGAATTATAAAAATTTCACATGGTAAAATAATAATACATAAACACAATTCTACATTAAGTGATTATCATACTGTATTTGTATTGTTTAGTGCAAATCATGATTTACTTCAATCGAAAATGATTTTTCTTTTTACCTTAACTCAAATTATAATTTAAAACTTGAAATCGTATTCAGTCATAACTTAATCATGATTTGGATAAATATATTATTTATAAAAAAAATTATACCCTTTAAATTAAAGTTTCGGGTTAAAATGTGTGTAGCTAATTTTTAAGTTAATTCAATACAAAATATATATATATATATATATATATATATATATATATAAGTGGATATTAAAAAACTGATTTAAGATAATTCTAATTTTATAAAATTTATTTTAATTTTTTAGTTAAAAATAATTTGTTTAAAAATTTTAATCTTAGAATTAGTTAATGATAAAAAGTATATATAAAATTTTCAATTCACTTAAAAAACAATAAGATTTTATTGTTAAATCATAGTTTTTAAGAAAATAAATTTAATTTTAGCTTACTGCTATCAAATACTCAATGGAAACAAAAAGTATAGAAAAAACACACACAGCTTTGACATCCGTTTTGCTTCTCGTAAAAAAAGAAAAACATAATTTTTTCTTTTATTTGGATGTGAGTAAAAATGGCAAAGATAAAACATCTTTTTAAGAGAAGAAAAGAAAAAGTAAATAATTGCTTTCCTTTTATTAAGGAAGTTTCTAAACAAAAAATTGTACTACGTAAAAGTTTGTTACTTTTCATAAATTTGTTACTTTTTATAAAAGTTTCTTTTTCTTACCTGTTATTTTATTATTTAAACAATAAAAAAATAATTCTTATGAACTATATACTTTCTTCGGTCAACTAAATAATAAAAAGTTATAATTTCTTCCTTTACGTCGTCCTACTTTTTTCTTATTGAATGACGACATTACTACAGGAACTTGTTTTCAAACCATTGATTTTGTCACTTATTTAATTGAAAAAAATTAAGAGAACAAAACAGTGCCCCAGTTTAGTAATAAATAAATAAACTGTTTATAAAACACTTAGGGTGTAGTCGTCACACATTAATCTATTTTCTTAAAAATTTATACTCTATCTTATGGTAAGAAGATGAATAATGCATGTTTAGTTTAATTTAATTTTAAAAAGGTCATTATTTATTATCAGCTTTTAAAGACAAATCACTCGAATTGGTAAAAGTTTTAAATAATATGTACAAAATTTTATATTCAATTTTTTTATTGTCATTTTATTGAAAAATAAATAAATAAATAATAATTATTTTATCAAAGATATTATCAAGCAAACGTATATGTGAAGTCCGAAATTGCGGCACAATTATGACATTTTGCATGATTTTGTCCATATTGTTTTCGAAATTTTCACATCCATTAAAATATTAAATATTTTTATTAACCACATATACCGTAATCTTTAGGGGTATTCGAGTTGAATATCATTACGAGTAATTCGTTCAAGTTAGTGTTTTAAAATTTGGAATATATATTCATAATAGGTATCGAAACGTGAATATCTACAATTATATTGTTCGTTCGGGACCTATTCATAACTTTTCATGCATTTTAATATTTTTAAATTATTAATCAATCAAAAATCATTTTAAATACCACTTTGGTCAAAGGATATTTTTGTTTTTCTATATACGTAGTTGATCTCGCCGTATGCCTGCATCGGCTTAACGAGCTAGCTAATTTAAATATCTTTTTATAATATTATTTTCAATACTTCTATTTTTACATATTTCTCTCTCCTTTTAGTCTCTATCCTCTTTCATATAAAATATTGTATCATAGAATATTATTAATAATATTTTATATTTATTAAATATTATTAAAATATGAACTATTAAAGTAAGTTTAATAGTAAAAAATTGAATAATATATATAAAAACTTAAATTTAATTTTTCTTACTGTCATTGTATTTCATACTTTATTAAAAAAAATGTTATTAATATACATGCTACGGTAATTAAAATATACATCCTTTAGACTCATTGCAGATAGCCACGTAATAAGATCCGGAAAAAAGAATTATTATGAAGAGGTTGATTATATTTTCCCAAAGAATCAAAACACAACAGGTTGACAAGACTAAACATATAGGTTTTGGGTTACTTAAAAAGAAAAGGAAATTATTACATACGGGGAAAATATATTTATAAGAAACTACGTCAGTAAAAAAATCGATTAAGAGAAAATAATGAAAACATAATATTTCTTAATATGATAAAAATTAAAAATATGTAAATAAAAATACCTAAATATTCTGAATGTTTACTTGTTTCATTAATTTGACTAAATTCAAAGTTATGTTTAACTAGTTTAAGCTTTTAAAAAAAATTAGTGTGTTTTAAGAATAAGTTTAGATTATAATCGAGACATCCAACGTTCTTTCAAAATTTATATTTTCGAATAATCACGTATTAATATTAAGATTTTTTTAACTTAATAAATAATATTTTTTAAATATGATATTATATTAATCTTAATATCATATTATATTTATATTAATAATTAATAAGTAAAAACAAGTTAAAGTTTTAAGCTTTTTATTTTACCATGGAAGTTTAAAGCTATTTGAATTAAAAGAAACAAGAAAATAAGTTATTTTTTATCTGTGTACTTAGATAGATAAATAAGTGAAAAAACAATACTATATAATGTCAAAGATATTTTAATCTATTTTTTTATGAATAAAAGTTTAGATAATTGGATTTGATAACTTACTAATGTAAGAATTAATCTTCAAAGTTAAATGACCGCTTGAAAATATGTTTATATAAAGTAGTCATCAATAAAAATTTTATATTAAGAGTGAAATTCAAGCTTACGTTTTTTTAAAATTAAATTTAATTTTTACCGATCAAATCAACTTTTCGTAATATAAAATGAATTTAATCATCATTTTTAAAATAATTATGATAAAAATAAATTATAATTAAATAATATTATAAAATTATTATTTTATTAGTTAAATATAAGTCTATTTTTACCTGTACTAACGGAAATAAATAAAATTTAAAAACAGCGAATCGAGTCGCTTTATTTAATTATTGGTTATGCATAGAATCCCCGACAGGGCCACGGTACTTCTAGTAGAAAGTTGTGCAATTAATTTCCCAAGAGAAAATATAATAAATAATAAAAGTTGAAAGATACACGTGCTGTCCTGCATAACAAAAAATTTATGATTGTACTTTTCAACAATAACTTTCTTATATTTAAATTTGTATAGTTTGAAATTTCAATGAACTTAGGAGTTATGAAGAGAAAATATAAAACAATAAAAGTAAAAGTAAAAAAGATAGATCCTAAATAAGAGAGAGGTGTGGTATATATTGCATGACAAATTATGTTGAATAAAAACAAACGTGTAACATGGTTATAAAAATGAAGCTTTAAGACCAAGTCAGCAGGTGGCAATTGTCCACTCAGACGTGTGGATGAAAGAAATAGAGATAGGAAGAGAAGACTTACTTGAAAGAAGGAGGATTGGAGGGCCATTCGGGTGCGTATTTGTCCAATGGATAACAATGGAGTCTAAGATAATCCCTCCAATTATGCACCTTCTCTTTTTTCACGTTAAAACTTGTGGATAGTCTCATTGTCTTTGATGGATCTTCAGAGTACAGCTTCAGCTTTTCCTCCACGGGCAACTTGAAGAATTCATGTGCCACCTCTGCCATTTCCCTTACTGCTTCTATAGCCACCCCGTGATTAATTACCTGTTTAATTAATTTCAAATAAGTAACCCTATATGTACCATACTATTTATTATAAGGTTAATTAAAAAATTAGAAAATATGTTGAACCAAACGGGGTAGGACCTGGAAAAAGCCATAGGACCTACAGGCTTCACCGATTTCGTGCACAATCTGGGATCTGTTTTGAGAACCCAAGTCGATGACAGGAACATCCTCGCACTCTGAGACTTCCGAGAGACGAGGTCGTTCCGATTCGGGTCTGATGTAACTCTCCGGCAGATTTGAGTGACGGATTCCGGATGAAAGCACCTTTGTATTCATTTTTTAAAACAAGGTTGTTAAATACAAATAAGAAACTTCATAGAAAAAATACTCTTTTCAAAATTGGAAAGTGGGAACTGGAAAGTGGCCAGTGAGTGAGCAACTTCGAGGAAGATAAGCTTAAAGAGTATCATACCATGCATTTATATTGACGGATCCACGAATTCTTGGGTTGAATTTTTTTTATTTTATAATTATTTAAGTATCTAATTTGAATAAATGATATCTTTTTTTACAAAGATATTTTATGTTTTTATAATAATAATAATAATACATAATATTTATAATATATTTATAACTATCTTAATTATGTATATAACCGGAGAGATCGCTCTCTAAATCTGTCCCTGTAATTATATTATAATAAATATACAAGTAACTAGATACAAGGGGCGTGGGAAGAATCCGTCCCTCAGAACCTGTGTAGTAGGTCCCTCTCTTGTCCTTACACATTAGTCCTTCTTGTTATTAGTGTTTGTTGTGACACTTTTTAGTAATAAGCTAAACATGCCTTAAGGAAAGTCTTCTGTGACTAACAGAAATCCAGGGGTAATGGTTATGTTGACAGCCCTATCATATTTGATGCTAGATTGCAAGTTAACATCCAATATAATAGGATTTATATTCCCATTTAAGAACCCTTTGTTTCTCCTTGGACAGAAGTAGTGCTCATTTTTGTTTATCATTTTGCTACTGTTTCTTAGAGCAATAGTGGTAGCCCCCAGAACAGGTTGTATTGCATCGATATGGGTTGTGTTTTTGAGCCATAAGTTTCATGCATTTACAAAAAGGAGTGAGGTATTTATTTTACCTCCCAAAACGGGGTGTCTTCATGTTTGTCTCAGCGAACATAAAAGGATGTGAGACAGAGGAAGTAAGAGAGAGAAAACAAACACAGATAGAAAGTTTAAAAAATATAAAAAATAGTAAATATGTATAAATGATAAGTGTAAAAAAGTTATTACTAAACAATTGGTAAGTTATTTTTGGGTTTACAACTATGTGGACAAAAGTTGAATATTCTCAAATCCATTAGGTCTCTCTTATAACATGGGAAGAGATCAGATTGAAGGAAAAACATAGGACACAGAGAGTGTATGAATTTTTACAGCCAAAAGAGAGAAGAGAGAGGGAGAAAAAAAGAGAAAAAAAAATGTTATGTTTTTATCTTTACACAAGACACTTACGTCAAAATCACGCTATCTAATTTATTGATCATTAAATCAGATTATAAATTTGCAAGCATGTTCAATACACGTAATTTTATATCTTAATCGTTCGGATCTCGATTTAGAGATCTATGGTGTGAGAAATCGTGCTTACACATTAACGTAATTTTGTAAGTTCTTTACTTTCTTGTTTTTCATTTACAAGTTTTGCTTATTTGCTTGTAATGGCTGGTTGTATATATACTCTTGATTGAACACTCTTGTATCCTTAATTGATTATGGTTGATTGATTTCTTTAGTCTGAATGACTCGTGATTTTTACCTTTTGTGTAAAAGGGATTTTTCATGTTAAAAATCTTGATGTCTATTGTGAGATTCTTCTTGATATTACTACCGTTTTTATTTGTGGTTACCAATATGTAGTATGTTGCCACCATATTAATAGTACATTATTAATTTTTCTAGTATCTTATCGATTTTTTCTCCTTCATCAATCTCAAGAAAAGATAGACCAAAAGAATAAAGAAAATTCATTACATTCATTTTCTATCATTGCGATATGATGATGCTCAATAACACAAAGACTACATGTAGGAATTTTATTGAAAATGAATTTTATCACTTAAAAAAAAACGATTTTGATTTAAAAAATAGTTGAAAACTTCCGATTTTGATTTAAAAAATGAGTTGAAAACTTCCAATTTTGATTTAAATCTAATTTAAATCTATAAATATATTTTATATTATATAATAAAAGATTTTATAAAAATCATCCATTATATTAACAACATAAATTTATATTAAATTAGACTTCGTAAGAAATTTCATGAGCGTTAGTTGTCAATCAAACTAATCAATCTATGAATTTGTCAAGTGATATATTCACATAAACTATAGAATCAATATAAAGAAAAACAAGTTAAAAAATTAAAAAAATTGATAAAATCAGTTATAACTTATCGAAATTGATAAAAAAAAATAGTAAAAAACGATTTGATAAAAAATGTTTAATATAATATTATTTCCACTCTTTTTAAAAGAAATAAAAATAATGTAATGTATTTATTATTTTTTTAATTCTAAATATAAATTTATTATTTATAATAAAATAAAATATTGATACATGTTATTAAATTTTAGATTTAAATGATATAATATATTTGATTTAAAATTTTGTATATCATACCAAGATTAAAAAGTTATATTTTATTTTTAAGTTTTAGTATTATAAAATTGTGATGCTATGTTGTTAAAATTATTTATATATTATTTTAAATTATTATTATTATTATTATTATTATTATTATTCATTAATATTACTTTGACAACGCTTATTCAATTACCTGTCAAATTTTAAAAACTAGCATTCATTACCTTCGTTTTTCTATCATTGAAAATGAACTTTTTACTCTTTTTTTTAAGAAAAAGGTTTTGATTTAAAAAAAAAGTGTTAAAAGCTTGAAATCAAATGCTCAAATTTATAAGTCTATTTAAACCTATAAATATATTTTATATTATATAATAAAATATTTATTAAAACTATAATTTATATTAATCATATGAGTTTTGCTCCGAATAAAAATTAAGAAAAAAATTATTTTGTAATATGGTATATGTTGTAAGTATACGTGTATGGTAGAAACCTTCAATTTACTTAAATTTATTTTATAAAAATATTAAGAAGGAAATTTAATGACTTTATATTTTATGATTTTTTTTTTTACTTTTGTATCTTTAACATCAGTTTTAAAGGACTGATTAATTAAAAACATGAAAACGAAGTTAATTCAAAATTTGAACTTTCAAATGCATACTAGATTTCTATTATTAAATTAAAAACCAAAAAAATTAAAATAATATTGCAACGGATAGGTAAAGTATAATTAATGGACTTGTTTCACGGTGTGTGGGCCATGCCTGGCTTCCTTCATTCTGAGGAGGATATGACGTCAACACGGAAATAAGCAGTGACGTCATCATCACCAATTTAATGCCGATGTCACCGCCAAATTAATGCCTTTTAATTTAATTTACCTAACGTACATTCACTTCAAAGAATATTAAAAAAAAACAGTTACTCACTCACTGTAGTACTATATTTTAAGACTGTGTATATTAATAATTATGAGTAAAGATACTCGTCTATCTTTTTAAATGTCAATTATATTTTAAATTTATGTTTGATAGGATAAAAAAAGTAAAAAAAAGTAAAAAATAGAAACGGGAATAAAAATTTAAAATTACATGAAGAAAAATTTTATTTTTATTTGTATGAATAATTTTTTTCTCCTTTTTGTTGTCACTTTTTTTTTAACTAAGAAAAAAATGTTTCATTATCCATACTTTTTCCTATTTTCTTTCATCCCATCTAATCATATCTTAAACATATTTAAAAAAACAAAATTATAAGTTATTAATATATTATTTCTAAAAATATACTTCTTTATTTTATTTTCTTTAAAATATGTTAACAAAATATAACTTTAATTTGTTTAAATACCAAAAATACAACTTATTAAGTATGTAATAATATTTATAATTTTAATAAAGTAAAAATAATATAAAGATGACAATAAGATTCAAACCTATCATCGTCCATTCTAATATCCAAAATTTTCATCATTAAGAAGACCCCAGTGATTGTTTATATGGTTGTTGATATACATATATTTTTTTGAAAATATACTAATTAATAAGTTATAGCATTAAAAAAATACACTTAAAAATATAAATTATTAAATATTATTTCTAAAATACAAACAAATATCCACTAAGAAACCCTTATGCACGTAGAGATATCACACACAGAAAGATATACTTAATAATTGTTTTATAAAATACAAATGTAATCGTTAAATACTATTATATTATATTAATAATTTTATAAAACAAACTTTAAATAATTTAAACATTCGTATCAAAAGTTTTATTCTTAGTATTTTTTTAAATGATTTTTATTTACTTTAAAATTTTAATTTAGACACATTAATTTTTATTCATTTCACTTGCTTTCCAGTTTTGTCTTCCTCCTCCGCGCCACTACCTAATCTTTCCTTTAAAAATTTGAAAAAATAAGACTCCAAAGTCAAGAGAGTTAGTTATACATTTAAGGGTTATTGTAATGTTTTTATATTAATTATTATAAGTAATTACTATTCTGTCTTCTTGCCATCACCATGTCCTATAAGACATTCACACTGTAAAATCATAATTCATAAACACAAATCTACATTAACTATATTTCTATTGTAATTTACAAATCAAGATTATTTTCAACCAATTTTTTTTATTTTATTTTTACATTTACTCAAATTATAACTTGAAATCATATTCAATCCCAACTTACTCAGTATTTTGATAAATATATTATTTATAAAAAATTTATACCCTATAAGTCAAAGATTCGGGTTAAAATGTGTATAGCTATTTTTTAAATTAATCCAATACAAATAATATATATAAGTGGATGTCTACAAACTCATTTTAGATCATTCTAGTTTTATAAAGTGATTTAAATTATTTTTAGTTTAAAAATAATACATGTTTAAAATTTTTCATCTTAAAATTTAGTTGATGGTAAAAATATAAAATTTTTAATTCACTTAAAAAATTAAGATTTTAATGTTAAATCATCGTTTTTAAGAAAATAAATTTAATTTGAGTTTACTGCTATCAAACACGCAATGGAAACAAAAAGTAAAAAAAAAAACACACATTTATAGAGCTTCAAGATCCTTTTTCTTCTCGTAGAAAATAAAATCTTTTTTTTTCTTTTATTTGGATGTGAATAAGAAAAGCTTTCAATGAGAAGCAATTAAAGAATAAATATTTTTTTTCCTTTTATTGAGGAAGAAAAGTGAAAAAATAATTGTACTAAGTAACAGTTTTATTCCTTTAATATAATAAATGCATAAATTTGTTATTTTTCATAAAAGTTTCTTTATCTTGTTTTTTTTATTCATCGTAACAATAAAAACATATTTTTTTAAGAATTGTATACTTTCTTTCTTCGGTGAACTAAATAATAAAAGATAATTTCTTCTTTTACGTCGGACACTATTAACTTGTTTTCAAACCCCTGATTTGGTTTGTCACTTATTACAAAACAGTGTCTAAGTTTAGAAAAAAAAAATATATAAAAACTTATACATGTCCTACCGTAAGAAGTTGATAGAAAATTGAACTTATTACTTATCAGCGGTGAGTTTAATTTTCAAAGCATGTTGAGTTTAATTTAATTTTAAAAACGGTACTCCGTATCTATCTTAGGAGTAAATTACTATTTTAAAAAAATCTTAATTTTGATATTTTTAAGAATTAATTTATAATATCTCATAAATTAATTATTTTTTAAAATTATTTTTAAATATGTCTTTTATTTAAATTTAATAATTAACATGTATAATATATTTATATTTTAAATTTTTTGGAAGTCTAATTTTATCTTTCATTAACCGTATTTTAACAATCTTATTTTGACTATTTTATATGCATAATAAATAAAAATCAAAATAATAAATATAGTAATGACAGAGACAAAAAAAATTAAAGTCAATAAATATATTTATAAAAAATAAAAATATGTTTCATTAATTTTAGAGATAAATTTTAAAAATATAAAAATTTAAGATAAATTTAATATTATTAATTAAATTAACTAAAATTTTTAACTATAATGAATTGGTTGATTGAATTTTATAAAATCAACTCGGGAGAATATTTGTTTGTTATCACTTTTTGAAAAAAAAAGTGAAAAAAATATTACTTATTTATTAAAAAATAAATAAATAAATAATTATTTAATAAAGAATATTACCAAACAAACGTATATTTGTCGTCGTTAATTGTGTATAACCATAAAAATATTGTGTATCAATCATCCGATCCGTTAAAATTAATTAATAAATGACTTACTTTATCTTCAATATGAGAATTCTTACTTTAGAATATCCTAATTCTAAATTTTTAGAATGATAAAAAAGAATCCAATTTGCCCCCAAACTAAGACAAAATGATGAAAAACATACTACCCTCATCTCCGAAGTAAAACAAAAATCAACTACAAATGATAAGTCAAATAAAAAAATTTAAACTTTAGTTAGAAAAAGTATGAATTGGTTTTATTTTAGATTGATTTTATATTTAAAGGACATAAGAATATTTGAATAAAAATTAAAAGTTATATGAATAGTTGATACTATAATTTGAGATTTAATTAAAAATACAAGAAAGTTTAGCGCTTTCTTTGGATGGAGAAATGTATTTGAAAAAAAAAAGTAGGGTATAAAACAATAAAAGAGAAAAAAAAAAGGAAAAGTTTTAAGCTATTTTTATTTTACAATGGAAATTTTAAGCTATTTGAATTAATAGAAACAAGAAAAATAAAAAAAATCTTCTTATTTATATAGATAAATAGTTGGAAAAAAGAACTACATTGTACAATATCAAAGATATTGTCGTGACCTAAATCGTGACGCGAGAGTTCCTTTAAGGGAAGGAATAAGGTATGCAGAGTCGGAATCGACTTGGGCAGCAGAGTGCCGAGATCGATTCGATTCGATTGGAGTCGCCACCGGTATTTTTATGGAAAAATGTCAGGAAACCTTAGGTCAGATAAGGTCAATCTTGAATCAGAGTATGAGTTCAGGAGTCGGTTACGCATAGGGATTACTGGGTATCCCAACACGCCTATCACACGATAGTTACCCTAATTAGATGCTTGAATGAAAATGACTCTTACATTTCGGTTAATAGCTTTCTAAGGATGGAATATTTACAAGGAATGCATATACCAAGTTTTGGGATTTTTAGGATGAATAACTTGACAAGAGTTGTGTCTTGCTCCTATGTATCTCCTTTTAATTGGAGAAATCAAAGTTCACGTAGTTCTAGACATGAAATGATTAGGTGAAAAGGAGCCGAGACCGACTTGGCTCGATTGGGAGGAAGGGGGTCGAGACAGGGTCGGCCAACTAGTGTGGAAAGGCTGAGATCGGCTTAGCTCAGGGGTTATGTGTGTTTTTCGCAAGTGGAAATGGATGGTCGAGACCGACTCGACTGTGGAAGTGTTAGGATGTCGAGACCGACTTTACCAACCAAATTGGAAAAGTGGCCAAGGTCGAGTCGGGTAGTCGAAGTGTCGACTTGGTGAGTTTGTGACGTGTGTGATGTTGGGGTTGGGCCGAAACATAATCCTCGGCTACATGGAGTCGGGGTTGTCCAGAATCGGCCTATAGCTTGAGGCCTGTTTATGGGCTTAAACGAAGGAATGTAATGGATTAGAGCGAATATAACACGGTTTCTTAACTAGCAAACAAAAAAGAAGGATCGAGACCAACTCGGTCCCGTTGGGTGTCAACTATATGTTGGTCAGCTCGCACACATGACTGACGTTTGGTTTGTCAAAGGCGAAAAAGGTTGCCTAGTCGTAGCAAGTCAAACAACTTCGACATCCAGCATACTAAGTCAGTTGGGGAACAAACTATAATTTGTGGTGTATTAAGCTATTCTTGGTTAGCTTATGAATGGGTATGTCTTATTGAGTCTCAATAACTAACCTGGTATCCAGGAGTCGACTTCCTTAGTCTTTCTACAACGTTATCAAATGGTTCCTTTCGACTGGGTCTCCTTTTGGAACGATTGCTCCTGGGTTTCTGAGATTTTTCTGAACTTAGATCACCGTGCTCAAGACAAATTCTCTATCTCCTTTCACTCTCTCCTTTCAACCTTCCACTTTCCGACCCTTCTTTCTTCATTCTTAGGCCTTTTATAGGCCACTCCTTAGGTCACCCTTGCAGCAGATTTAGCCACGTGTCTTCTCCTTCATTCCATTAACCCTTTTACTATTTTCCCTTTTTCTCCTAAGATTTGTCCTTTAGCTTATGTCAAGGCCACCAAGATCCTCGTCAGGCGCAAAATGGTGCGCCCAGGTCCTGCCTCCTTGGCATGTCAGACACAAAAGAGCATGTTAGACTGAGGTACTGGTCATGGTGTGACCAACCAGGGGGGCCCGGCTCCCTTGTCGTTTTCTTCTTTTAGGAAGAATAATCACATTGTCATTCTCACTTTTTCCTTCCTTTGGCCATGCTTTGTCGCGTGCCTCCTTTTTGGTCGTCCTTGTAGATAGCAAATCCTATAGTGCAGGGGCAAAAGGTAAAGGTAATGAGCATGTCGCGAGCGCAAAGTAGAAAGCGCAAGAGCAAAGCGTGGAGCAGAAGGCACAAAGTAGAGGTCGTGCAGGTGCGAAAAGGGTTGTACAGGTTGTTTGTCCTCTTTCAGTCTCCCAGACGGAATGGGGGTCCCACATATATTTTAACTTTATATTAAAATATAATTCAATATTTTAGAATAAAATAAATATTATAAAATACTCTATATATAATTTTTTCTAATGTTTACTTTTACACATATTATGTACGAATGACAATAAGTTGAGTTTTGATAAAGTATTATAGTATTTGTCGCAATCGTGGCCATGATGAAGTTAGCAAAAATTGAGAGTTTAACATCTGAGTTCCGTTAGGGGAAAAGAATATAAAGTCAGGAGTCGCCACCAACGTTTCTAAGGAAAACGTTAGAAAACTTAAGGCTGGTCTTTCGGAGTCAGATTTCAGGTTCGGAAGTCTATTAATTGTAGGAAAAGTGTTAGCACCACCACGACATCCGTCCTAAGACGATTACTTTAATTGAATGTGTGAAATTTGTTATGACTTCTAAAATGTTATTTTTACCTTTCAAATACAAATAAAAATGGATTTTTATTATGGGGAAAGAAGATATGTATTTTTTTGGGATTTTTACCAGAGTTATCTCTTGCTCCTACGTATCCACTAATGTAATGGAGAATTTAAAGTTTATGTAGTTCTGGGTGGTGATATCAAAAGGGGTGTTTGTTTGATCTACAGTTTGCCAAGGTTGACTAGGTGTCAGTGGATACAAAAGGGGAGGCAAGGCCGATTAGAAGTCGATCGATGCAAGTGTGACACCCTTCTATCCCGAATATTTAAATTAAAATAATTAAATAAATAAAAAGGAAGACAAGGTAATAAATAAAACCAAGGAAACTCGATTCGTATCAAGGATAAAAGGTTCACATGGTCATTATCATGTTCAAACATTAAGTACACATAAAAAAAAATTATCACATAAATTATTATTAAGGTTGATCTAAACACGTCATTCATGTGTTTGACACATATTTCAAATATATAAATCACTTTCATTTCTGTATACATTTTGAGTTATTGATATGCTCATCATTTTCAAATATTTGCATATACAAATGCAGATGGTACCCCAAATCCCACTCATTTCCGTACCCAATTACTAACAATTAACAATTACTCATATATCAATCACACGTTTCATCGCATTCAAAATCAATCGCATTTCATTCATATTTATAAAATGCACATGCTCGCACAGTGCATATGTTCATCATCACACATAAGAGTCTCGATTCGGAACTCCACACCATGGGCGAATCTCCTCAATCCCCTTAGTTATCACTAATGATGGCCACACTGTTAAACACCTCGTATGGCCAGTGTGTCGCATAGTTAAATACCACTTATGGCCCGTGCGAAGACATTCTACACAACCGTTAAACACCACCTATGACCTGCGTGTAGCATGGTTAAACACCACCTATGGCCCATGCATATGAATGTCCCCCATCATTAGTTTACCCTGTTAAACACCACTTTTGACTAGGGTCCCCTATTAAACACCACATATGACCAAGGTATTATAGCCACGTCTGGCTTCTCATGCATCGCATGAATCTCATACTCATGCTTAATGCATTCTCATCCACATTTTCATCCACATTCTCATTCTCATGATTCATACATCATTTACACAATCCATAATCATACCAAAATCATACCAAAATCATATCAATTTAGCCATCATTACCATAAATCATTTATAAGAACGCACAGAAACGCACATAAAACACCATTGAATTCCATCCAATTTCACCATTACACACAAGAGTCCCAAATTGAACCTGAACCCTAAATAACCATGAGCAACCACGAGAATCAAGTAATTAAGACGATTAACCATACAATTTCAAACGAAAATCACATTAAGGCAAAACGTTAATCTAAGAATTTAATCTCCTTTAAATGCCACAAGACACCATATAACAACAATTATTAATAAGGGCCCTAGGGAAGACCCTACTGCTCTTTCTTGTGTAAATGAAACCCAAATAGTGAGATAGAACTGACATCTCTCCATACTTGGAAGCATAATGAAGAAAACATGTTCATCAAAGTCATTCTTCTTGTTCCTTTGCGATTCCCAGAGGTTTTCCTTCGCACTAAAGGCAAACGATTACATTATTAATTAACTCAACCAAAACCATGGTACACATTGACAAATCTTTTCTACCGATTAAAACATTTTTAGAACATAATAACCAAACAAATTTGAGAATTTCGATCCTAGAGGGACTTAGGGATTGCCCTCACTACCCATACACCTCGCATTCACATATAACCGAATCCATCTCCCCTGTACCTTAGGTGCGAAGAATAGTGATGATCTGATGCAGCTCTGGGACGATCTGAACACCCTAGCCCCTTTTCCTTGCAAATCTGCGTTCTCTCTCCTCTAGGTCTGACTGACGCGCAAAACACAAATTGGGGTAGACTGATTACCCCCTGTCTAATATTCTAACTGGGTCGGGTCAACCCCCCATTAATTCAATTAATTAAATTAATAAATGAAAATAATTCAGATTAATGTCTCATCAGTTTATAAAATCATTAACTCCTCTATTATAAATCATTAAGAATAATAATAATAATAATAATAACAACATCTCAGTTTCAAAATGAAATTATTTAATAAAATAATTTCGTGCAGCAATTAATAATTATAATAAAATTGATAATAATAATAATGAAATTTATTTCTAAAAATAATTAAATAAATTTTAGGATGTTACAATTCTCCCCTCCTAAAAGAAAATTCGTCCTCGAATTTACATGGAGTAAGTACTTTCCATACCCTTGCAATTGCCCTCCCCTTACTCATTTAATGTCTTTAATGACAGTTCTTACTCAATTTGCGTTGGCTAAAATAATCATCTCACCTCTCTAAACCAGTTAACCTTAAATCTTTCACAACTTCTAGTATTAATTCTCATATCTAGTCTTCTTTTAACCTTCAAACAAGCTAGTTCGATTACTTGCCAGAGTAACAAATGTACGTCCAGAGTTGAAACATGTGCAATTATTGTGTACATGGCATGGGTGAAGTGATAGATTGAACCCAATCTAATTAAATTCCTCGAGTTTAACAAAATCTCTTCCCCAAGTTCTAAAATAACTCTAGGATTCCAACCTGTCAACCAAATAGGTACTCACACTTATCTACTCTACCTATGATTTAAGCTGCCAAAACATTTTCCAAAGATCCTGTCCTCTAACCACACGAAAGGATGCGAAAGGATTTCCTATTTACGACATATCCTATTGTCTTGATTCTACCTAGTGATGACTTCCTAAAACCTTGGTCATTTGGAAATTCCAATCACCTCATCTATTTTAGGTTCCACTCCTACTAGTTGAATTTCCACTTAGTGTTTCTACGTCATCAAGAATATCGATTTAAAATCATGCAAGTGGTGTCCTTAAATCTTAAGAGTAGCCACTACTGCTACTACCTCTAAGCTAGGGGTTACATAATTCGTCTTACAACTCTCAGCTGTCTATGAGATTAAAATACATCCTCACCATCTAGTAACACGCTCCTCTCAATAACTAAGGTCAGGTATTACTAAGGTTGGCATGCTATCTAATGCTTCTCGAAGACATTAGGAACTAATTCCAAATTATCAATCCACCTAAACCTTGCTCCCTTCCTAGATTCTTGAGTTAAAGACTATACTAACTTAAGGAATACGTCTAGGAATTCACCATGCTATTTGTCCGATCTCAGGAAAATTTATGATCTCAAGAAAATTTATAATCATACTCACTAATGCAAGGTTTTTAACTCAAGAGAAACTCCTACCTTAAAAAGTCGACTATTGAGTTTTCACACTAAAGATCGCATAACTTAAAGAACTCACATCTTCCATTTAACTTTTATTAAAAAACTATACCATGACTCATCTCCAATAGTACGGACTAGTATCCTTAGATGCTACTCAAGCTTCTCTCAAACTAAACAATCATTAACAAAATATGCTATGTCTCTTTCCATTTAGGCCACCAAAATATCCCCTTAAGGACTTGATATCAAAGTTACTTTAGGATGGAAATTAAGCCTACTTTTATAACCTTCCTCAAAATCAAACGCCAAAGTGTAGGTTTACTAGGCACACATATCCGATTTCCAAGTCTTATTACTCTATATACAGCCAAGGTGAACTCTCTCCCACTATTTTGTTCTATGACTACACGTTTAGCAACCAAAAATGAATCCTCCAACTAAGCTTCTCTAATCTCCCTCAACTAAGCATTACTTACCCAAATCATTCCTAATCTTACACTACTAGGGGTCATCCCATAAGCCAAACTCAAATCCCTGAACTGGGTAAAGAGATTCATCTCTCTAATCATCAATGAAGATACATGGAGAGATTTTCTGCTTAATGCATCCGCTACGACATTAGTCTTACCTAGGTGATAACTCAAGTCAAAATCATAATCCTTAAGAAATTCTAACCATCTCCTCTGCCTCATGTTCAATTCCTTCTGATCAAACAAGTACCTAAGGCTCTTATGATCACTAAAGGCCTCAAACTTAGAACCATATAGGTAATGTCTCCAAATCTTAAAAGTAAAAACTACAGCTGCTAACTCAAGATCATGGGTAGGGTAGTTCCTCTCATGGACCTTCAATTGCCTAGAAGTATAAGCTACAACCTTACCCTCTTGCATCAACACTCTGCCTAAACTCATCATTGACACATCACAATATACCACAAAAGATTTACTAAGACCTAGCAAAACTAAAACTGGTGCACTAGTCAATTTCTCCTTGAGGGTTTGGAAACTATGTTCGCACTTACTATTCCATACAAAAGCAACCCCCTTCCTAGTCAACTCAGTTAAAGGTAATGCTATCTTCAAGAATCCCTCTATAAACCTCCTATAATATCAAGCCAACCCAAGGAAACTCCTAGTCTCACTCACTGACTTAGGGGTCTCCCACTTAAGAACGACTTCTACCTTGGAAGGATCAACACCTATACCTCCCCTAGAAATCACATGACCTAGGAAACTTACCTCCTCTAACCAAAAGTCACACTTAGATAACTTAGCATACAATTGTTTATCCCTAAGAACCTAAAGTACTACCTTTAAGTGTTCCTCATGCTCCTCTCTAGTCTTGGAGTAAACTAGTATGTCATCTATAAAGAACTACAAATTTATCCAAGTAGGGATGAAAAATTCTGTTCATGTAATCCATAAAAATAGCAGGGGCATTAGTCACACCAAAAGGCATTACCAAATACTCGTAATGTCCATATCTTGTCCTAAAAGTAGTCCTAGGTATACCTTCCTCCTTAACTCTAATCTGGTGATAACCCGACCTAAGATCCATTTTACTAAACACGCATGCCCCTACCAATTGGTCCATAAGGTCATCTATCATGGGCAATGGATACTTATTCTTAATAGTTACCTTATTCAATTGTCGGTAGTCTATGCACAACCTCATGCTTCCATCCTTCTTCTTCACTAATAGTGCAGCTGCTCCCCAAGGTGATACGCTAGGTCTTACAAATTTCTTTTCCAACAAATCCTCTAATTGTTTTTCTTAAGTTCAGTCAATTCTAAGGGTGACATCCTATAAGGTGTAGCTGAAATAGGTCCCGTCCCCCGTACTAATTCTATAGAAAACTCTATCTCTCTTTCAGGCAGTAACCTAGACATATCCTCAGAAAACACATCAGATAAAGCAACATTTTTCTTTTTCTTCCATTATTTACTTTTATTCCATTTCAGTAGTATTGAATTAATTTACAAAATCATACTTTTTCTGTGAATCTTTTTCTATGGTATGAATTTAAGAAATTTCATACTCAGTTTCTTAATTATAATAAAAATTAAAATTACATATTTTAAAAAAAGTTTTAGTATTATTGTGATAAGGATGAGTTACCTAATAAGAGGCTCACAATAAAAATATTACATCAAATAAGTGTGAGAATTTTGAAGTTATACATCAAATAAGTGTGAGAATTTTCAAGTTATACGCTACATGAAGATGATGTATAAATAAGATTTAGAAAGAGAAAAAATAAATAACGCCTATAATACTTTTAAACCTTGCAGTGTCTACTATCATAATCCACACTTTAAATTCTAATTTATCTCTTGATTTGAGGGGCTGAACTTCTGTCAAACACTTCTGTGTGTAAAATTCTCCAACTTTCTCAGGTCAATCTTTTTTTTATTTCTCCAACAGAAAAGTAGAGCAGTCAAAATAGAACAAATCAATCAAGACAATCATCACATCCAATCAATATCACAGTTCAACACAGCACAAGCATAGTAAACACATAACTCATGGCCGATGAATCGACCTACTCTGATACCACTAAATGTGACACCCTTCTACCCCGAATACTTAAATTAAAATAATCAAGTAAATAAAAAGGAAGACAAGGTAATAGATAAAACCAAGGAAACTCAATTCGTATTAAGGATAAAAGGTTCACATGGTCATTATCGTGTTCAAACATTAAGTACACATAAAAAAAATTATCACATAAAAAAAATTATCACATAAATTATTAATGTTGATCTAAACACGTCATTTATGTGTTTGACACATATTTCAAATATATAAATCACTTTCATTTCTGTATACATTTAGTGAGTTATTGATATGCCCATCATTTTCAAATATTTAAAATGCAAAAGTTAACAATTACTCATACATCAATCACACGTTCCATCGCATTCAAAATCAATCGCATTCCATTCATGTTTACAAAATGCACATGCTCGCACAATGCATATACTCATCACCACACCTAAGAGTCTCGGTTCGGAACTCAACACCATGGGCGAACCTCCTCAATCCCCTTAGTTATCACTAATGATGGCCACACCATTAAACACCCCATATGGCTGGTGTGTCGCACAGTTAAACACCATCTATGGCCCATGCGAAAACATTCTACACAACCGTTAAAAACCACCTATGGCCGGCGTGTAGCATGGTTAAACACCACCTATGGCCCATGCATATGAATGTCTCCCATCATTAGTCCACCCTGATAAACACCACTTTTGGCCAGGGTCCCCTATTAAACACCACATATGACCAGGCTATTATAGTCACGTCTGGCTTCTCATGCATCTCATGCATCTCATGCCCATGCTCAATGCATTCTCATCCACATTCTCATTCTCATAATTCATAAATCATTTACACAGTCCATAATCATGCCAAAATCATATCAATTTAGCCATCATTACCATAAATCATTTATAAGAACGCACAGAAACGCGCATAAAACACCATTGAATTTCACCCAATTTCACCATTACACACAAGAGTCCCAAATTGAACCTCAACCATGAATAACCATGAGCAACCACGAGAATCAAGTAATTAAGACAATTAACCATACAATTTCAAACGAAATCACATTAAGGCAAAACGTTAATCTAAGAATTTAATCCCCCTTCATATGCCACAAGACACCATACAATAACAATTATTAATAAGGGTCCTAGAGAAGACCCTACTGCTCTTTCTTATGTAAATGAAACCTAAATAGTGGGATAGAATTGACATCTCTGCATACTTGGAAGCATAATGAAGAAAACATGTTCATCAAAGTCATTCTTCTTGTTTCTTTGGGATTCCCTCCAGAGGTTTTCCCTCCAGAGGTTTTCCTTCACACTAAAGGCAAACAAGTACATTATCAATTAAGTCAACCAAAACCACGGTACACATTAACGAATCTTTTCTACCGATTAAAACATTTTTAGAACATAATAACCAAACAAATTTGAGAATTTATATACTAGAGGGACTTAGGGATTGCCCTCACTACTCGTACACCCCGCATTCACACATAACCGAACCCATCTTCCCTGTACCTTAGATGCGAAAAATAGTGATGATCTGATGCAGCTCTGGGACGTTCTGAACACCCTAACCTCTCCTCCTTGCAAATCTGCGTTCTCTCTCTTCTAGGTCTGACCGTCTGATGCGCAAAACACAAATTGGGGTAGACTGATTATCCCCTGTCTAATATTCTAACTGGGTCGGGTCAACCCTGACCCGCCCATCAGCCCCCCATTAATTCAATTAATTAAATTAATAAATGAAAATAATTCAGATTAATGTCTCATCAATTTATAAAACCATTAACTCCTCTATTAAAATAAAATTAAATGTAAATATTTAAGTACTAAATTAATTTTCTGCTATCATTAAGAATAATAATAATAATAATAACATCTTAGTTTCAAAATGCAATTATTTAATAAAATAATTTCCTGCAGCAATTAATAATTAAAATAAAATTAATAATAATAATAATGAAATTTATTTTTAAAAATAATTAAATAAATTTTAGGATGTTACAGCAAGGAGAGAGGTAAGGCCGACTAGGAGTTGGCTAGCAAAAGGAGAGGTGAGGCCAACTAAGAGTCGGCCAACCAGGTGAGAGTGTGTGTCGATTTGAAGTCAGTTAAGATTCTGGCGAAACCTATTGTCAACTGGGTGTTGATGCTCAACTGTAAAGATATTGGTTAAGGTAAAGGTTTACCTATTTGGTTGCTCTATCGTTGCGAGGAAGACTCTACTCCTTCATACTATCTGTTTCCTTCCTTTGACTATTTTTTGGACTGTGCTAACTCTTCTCTTTTCTCCTTTGTGACGATAGTTTCTTAGTAATCTCTCAACCTTTCTTTTTCTATCATTTTTATCTTTTTTTTTTTTCGACCACCCTTTTTTCGCTTTTCTTCCCTTTTATAGGTCTTGAGACTACTCTTTTGCTTTCCATTTACTATTATGTTCTTCACTCTGTCACTAAGGTAGTTGATGAGGTAGCTTGCGTCTCGTGAGTAGATCTGTGGAATAGCAGTGATGTAGAAGAGCTGCAGAGGGATTGATTGTAAAGTGTGTAGGTAGGGATAGGAGGGGTGCAAGTTTAGTGTAAGAAATGCAAGGAGTGCAGGGAGGAATCAACGGAGAAGTTTCTTCTATACTCCTCCCCTTCTTTTCTTTTTCTTTTCCTCTAACTCCATATCTCTTATTATTATTATTATTATTATTATTATTATTATTATTATTATTATTATTATTATTATTATTATTATTATTATTATTATTATTATTATTCTATTATTATTATTATGATTTTTATTTTTATTATATTTTTTTGTGTAGGGCAGATTTGAATATCTACAATACTCGATCTCATAAAGTATTATAGTGCTCATTCGTATACTTATTAAATACTTATAAATTCACACCCATACTTAGGTGTAAAGTCAGTAGATAAATAAAACAACGTATTAAACAAAAAATTATTGTAACTAAATTAAAATTTAATTCTCAAACTATCTAAATATTTAGTATTAATAGTGAAAAGAAAACAATTTTAAGTTTTAAATATTTAATAAAATTAATAGTTTAGAATTATATTTTACTAATTAAATAATAAATTATATATATAGATAAAATATTTATATAACTTCAAGTATGGGAGTAGATCCTACAATATTCATGCTAACACCGATTCAATATTCATGCTCACACGATTCAATTTTACGGATAATTTTTCATTTCTGAATCCATATCCATTGAATAAATAATTATGCTACTATTTTTTATGGTACTTAATCCAAATATAACTATCATCGCTTTTACTACGGAATAGGTGAATACAGTATCAGAGGAACAGTCAAATTTTAAAACAGTCAATCGAATGCTTTATTTATTCATTGGTTACGCATGTGAATAGGGAACACGGTACTTTATTATGACAGTTGTGCCGATTAATTTCTAAAAAAAATATAATAAATAATAAAAGTTTAAACACCGTGTACAACCAAAATTTTTATGTTTGTACTTTCTAACAATATATATTTTTAGTATTTGTACCTATGAATTTAAAAAAAAATAAAGATAAAATATACAGAGAATTTAATTAAAATGATACCGTAAATATTTCGTTTTGTTTAGTAAGTTTATTATTATATAATAACTACTTCAATGCTATTATAAGAACGGTTTTTTATTCATTAACAATACGAAATTTTGTATATTAAAGGTATGTTTTAAAGGAGAGGAGTGAAAAGAAATGAATCTTTAAAAAAAATTATGTTTTAAAGATTATTGATTTTAGATTTTAGTTTTTATAAAAAGGTACGTTTGATTTTAGTTTTTATAAAAAAAAAACTTATTGGTTTTAGATTATTGATTTTTTTTTAGTATTTTGTTAATCCTTTTGATGATTGTAATTAATTTAATGTTGACATAAATAATATTAATTAAGATAATATAAAATATTTTAAAATTAAGATAATTAAATTATTTTTTATATGTATAATTTAAGTATTATATATTCATTATAAAATGTGACTAAACTAGTCCTAATTATTCTTCGGAATGAAATAAAAGAGGGAGAGTCATATAAAGTAAAAATCTGATGTAGAGTGACAGTAAGAATGATTCGAAATCAATAGTTATTTTATAATTAATTTTTAATAAAAATAATTAGTTATAAAATTAAAATAATATTGATGACAACATGAAATAAGTAGTAAATTAATTACGAAAATAATTTTAATTAAGTAAATTTTTAAAAATTTGTAATTATTTTCTAACTAATTTATAGTGTAGGAAATGTAAATAAATATAATTTAAATTTAATTAGAAAAAATAATTTATTAATTAATTAGGACTTAACTACAAATTTAAATAGTAATTAAAATTAGTAGTAAAATTAAAATATTTTTTTAATGAAATAATTATTGATTAGTGTACGCTAATAATTTACCAAAGGATATTAAATTAATTTAAAAATTTATTAATATGATCTATGTCACATAAACTTTTGAATCTAGTAGTAAGTTTTGTAAAACACGCCTTATTCAATAAACAGTTCTTGATTAGTGTAAGAATAATGTTAGACTTACATCCATACGTGTACAAGGATAAACAATATTTCACGTGTTTTAGAAGAAAAAAATGTTAATAAATTAGATATTTTAGAATATTTTAACAAATTTAAGTTATAGCTTGCTATGTTCTTTTAAAAATATAAATAAATTAAAAATATAGTAATACCCATATAAATGAGAGTTTATCAGATTATTAGTAACTCATAAATGTTGATATAATCTCGTTTAGTTTTTAAAATCAATATTTAACAAATTATATTTTTTGGAAATATTAAAATTATATGTTATTGAAATATTCCTAAGTTACGTAAGAGAGGTGCAACGATAGAATAGATAAAAACCATGTGGACGAGATGTATTTAAACATGCAGGCATCTTGTGTCCGGTTGGATTCGTTTCGTGAAAATCACGAAGAAAGTCTTTTAAATTAGATATATTTGTAGAAAATAAAAAAACAAATTCTTACACATGATGGTCGGAACCGACGAAACAAGTGTACTCTGGCATGAAGCATCTTCTACAGGCCATGCACATGCTTATCATCACCAATATGTGGTCCATACCTACACAAAAAAGAACAAGACATCTCGCTTCAGACCATGCTAGGTAGATTTCGGAACGCAGAGTTTACTCAATACTTTTTTAAAACTACATTTTGCGCACTGGTGTCGGGCACAAACTATGAAATTGTCTGAACCGACCAGCTGCAAGTTCTGAACCTGTATGTCTTTTCTAAATTTTAAATTCAAAAATACCAGTTAATTTTAACTTTTACATTTTAAAAAAATATTAAAAAATATATATTTTTTTGTGATTTTTAATCTTTTAAATTTTAACACTAGACTTATTATATAAATTGTTTTCTACCTTTTAGTATAAATTTTCTTAGAGTTGATAGAAATAAATTTTCTACCTCGCCATAAAATACTCAACTCAGCTTTAATTATAATATTTTTAATTTAGTTTTCAGTAGAATATCTCGATAATTTAATCTCAACTAGAGTATTTTAACTCAATTTCAATTAAAATATTTTCACCTCGATCTTGGTTAAAGTAATTATACCTAAGTCTTAGTCATAGTATCTTCATCTCAATCCATCGTAATATCTTCAACTAGATCTAATCGTTGGTCACAATATCTATAGTTTAATTTTAATTAAAACATCTTTAACTCGACTTCGACCCGAATATACTCAACTCAATCACAATAGTTTTAGTTTGGCTTCAACTATAGTATTTTTAACTTGACTTCGACCAAAATATTTTTAACTTGGTCTTGACTAGAGTATCTTTAATTCGACCTCAGTCAAAACATGTTTGGATCAATTTGGGTTGAAGAAAGTCTACCTCGACCTTAACCAAAGTATCTTTACCTTGGCCTCGACCAAAATATTTTCATCTTCATCTCAACTAGATGATCTTCAATTCAAGCGTTTGACTTCTAGTATTTTTTTGCCTTAGCGCATGTGGGTTAGGACCAATTGAGGTGGAATGATCTATTTTAACAACTTTAGTATAAGTCATAACAAGAATCATGATGATGATGGTAGTATTAATGACATGATAACTATGATGGTGATGATTAAAACAATAATCAATGATAGATTATGATAGTATTATTAATGTTGGTGTGGCGGTAATGATGGCGTTAACCACTATTGCTAGTGATGGACATGTCAAATAACTCTGGTAGAAGTGATGATAATGGTGATAATACTTATTGATTAGTGACAAAAGTTGACTATTGATGACAATAAAGATGATAGTAGTAATGATGATAACTGTTGTGTGTGTTTTTTTTAAAAGAGATAAGAAAGCTTAATGATTTGTTTTTATAACTAGACAATAAACTATTTTTTAGTTTAAAATTTGAGGTCTAAATGTTTTGAAATTAAATTAATAAGTAATTCATAAGTGATTTGATTTTTTATCATAATTTTACATAGTTTTGTGTCTAATACAACCAACACCATTATATTACAACAACCTGGAGGACGTAACAACATTTAAACAATCCATAAACTACTATAATTGTGGAAGGTTAATTTTAAGAAAGTCTTTAATTAATTTATATCCAAAAATATAAGTAAACTTTTTCCTTTTCTCATATCACAAGTCAATCATGAATCATACATTATAAATAACAGTTAGAATGAACATAAGCATGCATCATAAATACATATCGAAATAACTATACTCTCGTGTGTCTAAAGAGACATGTGTCTTATGGCACATACATTATATCAATAATAGAGATGACTAAAACTAGGACTAACAAGTGCCCAAAGATAAATACATCAGAATAGAAAAAAGGACATATAGTATATAAACAACACATAGATTACATGCAAGCCACGAAAATTACAAAGTTCAAGTTTCCCTTGCTTGTTGCACACCTAGTGGAATAGAAAATTTTAAGGAAGAAGCTGGAAATTTGGTCAGCAACTTGGAGTTTCACTTGAGGGAGAAAAGGATGACGAGATTTCAAAGAAGGAGGAGGGTGTATTCTGGTTTCTAAAACTCTAAGACAACCAAGACTTGTCGTATATATAAATGTTTGTAGGAGAATGAGGTTTTAGGGGTAATTTTGTAATTTTAAGAAAAAGAGAAATTTGCCCAATGGTTGAAGGTCAACGACAATCATGAGGGGTCTTTTAGGTTTTCACAACGACGATCGTGAAGTTTTGGGATTTTTTCTAGAACTTCGGTTGGGGTTTAGTCTTGAAAAATGTGTCATCACATAAAAAATATGCAGATAATACCTAATTGACTCAACTCAACGGAAAAACACTTTTAACATATATAACAACTTATTGTGTTTATCTTAACTTGATCAACTGTTTTTAAAGAAAGTCTGTCTCAGTGTCTCTACTTTCACTATTCTAACTTGATCTAAGATTTTTCTTAAAAAAATGTACAACATAAAATTTTCTAAAATTTTCAATGATAAATTTAATTAACTTGTTAATTGTCCCTTCACTTTAATTAAACACATTAAAATAAATAATCTTACTTGTAAAATTTAATATATATATATATATATATATATATATATAAATTATGGTAAATTTTCTACTTGTTAGAGTTTTCCAGGGTTTTAGTTAAATTGAATCATTCATCGTAAATTAAACTTTATTTACGATTAAAATTATAAATTAATAATACTTATAGTTTAATTCTATTATCTTATTATTTCAAGATTCAGTTAAGAGAATCATTCTCTATCATTTCAAGCTAGTCTCTCACTATAAATCATCATGCCACCGATCCTATAAAATTACGTTTCATGAAAGACTAAGAACAGAATAAGTATAATTGAAAATAAAGTGTGATTTCTAAAAAAAAAAAAAAGAGTTTTATGAAGTTATAATTTCAGTTGTAGTAAATTTTCATTTACAATAAAATATTTAGATTAATTGAACATAAACTCTACTTTTAAAAATAAAAAAAGAGTCTTATTTTTTTACACCAAAGATATATTTTTTAACAGATCGTTAAAGATTAATTATTTCGAAGAGTACAAATTAACTATATAAATAGCTAAAAATTAACTATAATAGAAGATTAATTCTTATTAATTAAACCTCTGGTAACATTATTAAATAACTCAATTATTTTGTTGGTTTATGATTTAGGGTAATCACCTGTTTTCCATGGATTCTCAACCTTATCGGAAAACCTGCCAAAATCAGGAAATCTTGGGCCACGTTCAACTCTGAAGACACTTTTGTACAACATCCAATCAAAGTAGTGAAAAATATTCGGTTATCAAATTTAAACAGTAATATTATAAAAATAATCTTAAATAGTTAATATTATTAAAAATAACGACAAATATAAAATCTAGATGAAGAAGACAAAAAAATTGTCCATGCATGTACCTTCATCGTGCATCATTTTGTGTCTAGCCATTCAGTTTCAATTTGAAAAAACAAAAAATGTTAGGCTGAATATTGCGTGCCCCATTACCAAATCCTTTCCTTATTTATTATTTGTATGTGTTGTAAATCTCTTCAGTTACGTTTGAGAATGAAATTTTGATGGAAATAAAAAAGAACAAATAATTTTAAAATAAATACTTATATTTAATAATTTTTCAAATAAAATAAATAAAAGTATCAATTAATACAATATCATATTCCAAATTTTAATCATTTAGTTCTTTTACAAGTTATTTGTAACCACTTGTTAAAAAAATAAAAAAAATATTTTATCAAACCTTAGATCAACATACTAAAAGTTTTAAAAAGTTACTTATATTTTTTTAAGTGTTTTTAAAATAAAAAATAACTCATTTTATGATTTTTAATTTTCAAATTTTAATAATATTTTTAAATTTGGTGGCAAGGATAATTTATGGGTGAGAATTAAATCACATAGTGACGAACGCCAACAACAAAAAATGATAGTAGATTGATAGTGATATAATAAAATTGATAATAGTAATAGTGGTAGTCATATATGTTAATTATTATTAATATTACTAAAAATAATAACAACATTAATGATAAAGACAAAGATCACAACTAATAGGTAGTCTAATGAATAAAAATGGAGGGGATTAAATAATTCATTTTTAGAGTTATATATCAAAATTATTATTATATATATAATATTTTCTATAATTCTGAAAAGATTTTTTAAAAGTTGTATTGTAAAATAGTTTTAAAAAACAAAAATAAAATTAAGTTCATTTTTGGATATAATTTATACTTCGTAAGCAAAGAGTGTCCTCATTATTATGGCTTTGTAGGTTTAGAGATGGAAGAATTAAGTGTTTTTTTCCATCCACCCATGGCAAATTAATCATATTTGTAGAATGATAATCTTCAAACATGTCTATGTTAGTGTGGCTTGGAAGCTAGTGGACACCCACTAGACTCAAGTCTATTAGCTCCCTCCCATATCCACATCGATGAAATTAAATGTGAATGAAAGTTGATTGCATAATATCGACACAATGAGAATCATAAGTTTGATATGTAACAAAAAAGGTTGTTTGTTTCTCCTCCTTTCACGGATTTGATAACCACTCATTATATAGTTTGTAGTTATCTTGTTTGTTTTGTGCAAGACTAATAGAGTAGTTAACCTCCTTGCTAGGTAATGTTCGAGAAATGTTTGATCCTCTCTTGTTTGAACTACTCTTTAAACTTTTATCCTTAGGATCTTAAGAAGGGGACTCTAATTTTGATCTTTAACTACCCTGACAAAGTATTCTAATTTTTGATCTTTAACTTTTATTTGTTGCTTGTTTTCTTATACTTAAAAAAGTGTTTAGTTTATGAAATTGAGGTAAACAAAACATTTTAAAACTATATTAAAAGTTAATTGAGATTCATTTACTAAAAATATGTTTTGTTTTTAAAATTTACATTTTAAAATTAAAACTGAAAACGTAAACCACTCTGAATACATTCTTAGGTTATTAATAATTTTTTGTTAATACTGATTGAATTTTTTCTTTTGGTTAGTAATTATAGCTACGTTAAAAATAAAAATATCTTACCATTACATGAATAATTTTAATTGTTTTATACTAAAAGGAAACAGCTAGAATTTTTTAAAGTAAAAGATAATAGTTCTCAAAATTCGTCTCATGTATAAATAGAAGTTAGGCCAAACATTAATTAAGTAAAAATTCTTAAAATTATAAATAGCGTCTTTTTAAAGAATAAATTAATAGCGTCTTTTTAAAGAATAAATTATTTTAAGTAGCTCACATGCAGCTTATGCGAGCTTTTCATAGAAAAAACCAGTCTTCGAACCTTTGCGTGTTCATAAATTGTTTTTAGTTTTTATTTACTGTGCAGATTTTCTTTCCTTTAACTTCGGGGAATCGGAGCTGTCAGTGATTTGTTTTTGTTACATCGATCATTTTTACATTTTGCACAATTGCACCAACCTATCATAAACTTCACAACCAAAAGAGTAAATTTTTTAATTAAGTCATCTGCATTGTTTGATTTTTTTTTTTACATTATAAAGATAAAAAGTTGTAAATATATGTATTTTTTTATTAAAATAATATTATGTAAATTAAATTAATTTTATGTAATATTTTTAATTCTATAAAAATATTTTTCATTAAACAAAATAACTAGTTTTAAATAAAACTAAATTTTTGTTTTAACCTAACTTTAAAGAAATTTTAAGTAAAAATAAGTTCGGTGAAACACATTTTTTTTTTTGTCTTTTTATACAAGTCTAACAATTTATTGGTAAAAAAATAAGTTAAAATGAAGCAAAATATTTGCTCCCACTTAGCCACTATAATCCATTTTCTATTTATTTTTCATTTAAAAATAATATACAATTTAAGCAAGTTATAAAATAGAATCAATTATAAGATAAAAGTAATTATTTTAAAAAAATTTATAGTAAAAAAATACAAAGTTAAATGGACGATAATGTACAAATAATCCGGGACATATATTAAAAATATATTAATATTGTAATTAGGGTTTTTATATATGGTATCGGTACGGTTACCAACTTGCCATCAAGTCTTTCAATGGGTGTTGACTACTTCAACGTATCATATGTCACAGCAATTCCTGGATATTTAATTAAATATATCCTATCTTGCAATGTGTGCAAGTCTTGAGGGGAGAATATTGATAATCCTAGTTTTTTTTTTTTTATGCTAAACACTAAATTATTTTTTATTGGAATTATGCTCAAATTAATTATAATTATTATAAACTGTATACTTTTTAATACTTAAATATATATATATATATATATATATATATATATTTAAATTTAAATTTAAAATTATTAGTTAGATTAAAATAATCGTACATCACATTATTTACGTGTTTGTTGTTTCACAACCTAATTTAAATGTTTAATTTAGAATTCAAAAAAAAAATTGTTTAATATAGATATCATTCCTATTTCGTCACGTGGGAAGTTCACTGTAAAGAACTTCTTTCACTCCTATAAATTGTAAAATTTATTTCGATTATTATAACAATGATATATAATTTCACATAATTATTTTTTATTCAAAATTTTAAAAAAATTAAAAATTTTCAAATTTAAAAGAGTTTAATTTTAATATATTAACCTATTATCGTAATCAATTAATTAAAAATATTCAAAATATAACTTTTAAAATAATTATTATAAATATTAATAATTTTATTATATATGAAATTTATAATTAAATAAATATAATTTTTACTATTTGTATATTTTAATTAAAACGAAGAAAAATAATTTAAAAAGATTATAGTCTTTATATTTTTAGTTAAATGTTGTGGAAGTTTTTATATTTATATCAATTAATTTAATTTCTAAAATTTAAAAATATAGAAACTTGATATATTTGAAGTTAGAGAGAATTAAATTGATTATATTTAAAAATTTTAAAAAGTAAATTTATTAATATAAAAAAAAGAAATATGAATGAAGTTTGGTTGAAAGGTACATAAACGTAATTTTCAAAAAAGGGTAGGACAATTGAATCCAGCCGAGTCCATAGTGCATAGCGTGTAGTTGGGTTTGAAGACCGAGTCATAGGACCGTAATAATCAGTGACTTCAGCCACTCATGTGCGATTGTCAAAATGGTTGGTTTTCATTCATTGGACGGCTGGGGTAAGGTACAGCGAATTTTAATTAAGGACATTAATGATGACCAGTTCTAATTTGTGGGTCCTACAGTGTTTGATTGTTACTTCCTTTCCCACCTCACACAAGACTTGGTCTTGATAAAGTGTAAACGAATGAGTCTTCAGGAGATCTTGACACGACGTCGTCTCTCTCAAGCGTCCACACCATAGACGGTGGGTTTACGTCAATCAAAATGAAACACAGAAATATTACATTTTTAGACAAAAATATATGAATTAAGGACTCAAATAAAATGAGAGAAAACTCATTTTTCATTTTTTTCAAATATAAATTATTATAATAAAAAATTATATTTTTCAGTTGGCATACAAATATTTTTTATATAATTTATATATTTCTGTTTATCTTTTTCACTCATTTAATCACGTAGAGAAAAATTCCTCTACATTTTTTAATTCAAATTTATATCCATCTAACAAATACATTTTTTTTACTCTTTTTGTTTTTTCTTTTTATTCTTTTTATTTATTTTTTTCTATTTCACTCCTAATATAAACAAAACATAAAAGATAACGTGATAAAAATCTTCGCTTCAGAACTCTTAAAAAATGTTTTAAATTACTAATCTAATTCTAAAAAAATTAAAAGTTAATAATGTCCTAAAATAATATTTATTTATTAAACAAAATTAAGTATATTTTTAAATCATTTAATTTATTATGAACTCTTTTTTTCTTATAAATAAGACCTCATCTGTCCCTTCGCTTTTTTTCCTTAACTAATGTTATTATTTTTTACTGTTCCTTCCCTTGTACTTTCTTATCATATTTTAAAAAAATTAATTATTCTTTTGCTTACTACTTTTAAAAAATAAAAAGTCAAAAGACTCTCTTTATTATTATTAAAATTTATTGAAAATTATAAATTTGTATAAAATTTATTCTTATTTAATCAAATTTTCTTCTAATTTATTTTTGAGTCTTATTAAAATTTTAAATTTTTAATAAATTATGATTAATAATAAAAATAATGTCAAAAAGAGAATCTCGAGGACAATCTCATTAGAATAAATTAAATAAACAGTAACAATTAAAATTATTTTGTAAAATATTACATTTATTAAAATAGATTACCACGAGATATCTACAACAAATTTTCCAAAATTGAAAATTAATAAAATCTTACCAAAAAGTAATACTATCAAAACAAATTAATCAATTTGATGTTATTAACTAAGAAAGGTTGAACAAAATTTATTACAATAATTTATCAATTAATTTTACATCTCAGTTTTAAAAAAATTAAATTAAATTATGATATTTTTAATAAATTAAATTTAGTACTTTATGAAAATCCCATGTGAAAAGTAGTTCCATCTTATTCAAAAGTGCTTTTTCCTATTACAGGAAATGACTTCACTTGTCTAGGTTGAATTAATTCCACTCTTAAAAGACAAATAAGAAAGACTTGGATCATCGGAATAAACAAAGGGATTCTAAAAATGCCGACATTGCAATGATGCATGCCAAAATTATATGTATGATTTCCAAATTTCATTTGTATAATCGAGGCTGTAATATTACATTTATAAACCTTTAATTTTGTTCACGCATGTAGGAAGAGTCGCAGTATGTGTTTAATGTGAGTCTGGGAGTTAAATTTCTATTTCTTATTTATAGTCATTTATTTATTTGTATTAGGTTGATTACTTTGTAGAGTTGGTTATTTTTAGAATATTAGCTTGAGGCGGAAAGTCGAGAAGAGTTAGACTAGTTGGAAAGTTAAAGGCCGATCGGTATATAGTTCTTAAAGTGTCGAGTGAAGTAGTAAATATTTTGAATTGGAGAACTAGTCAAGATTGTATGGGCGGGAGGGTTCAAAGCCGAGAGTGCTGAAGGCCGATTGGTACACAACCCCCAAGTGCCAAGTGGAGTAGTAGACACTTTGAATTGAAGAATCTGCTATGATAGATTGGCTGAGAGAGCTGAAAGTCGACCGATACACAGCTCCCCAAGTGCTGAGTGGAGCGGTAGACATTTTAAATTGGAGCCGGCTGAGACGAGCTTAATTGACCACTTATCTCAGAGTCTTCACTTATAAATCATCCCTATAAAAACAACAACAACAAAAATGGACAACATAATAGTAGATTTGGAATGCTAAATAAATAGTGATGTTAAACAATTCATTATGGGTCTTTGGAATCTTTCTCAAGGTCTTGGACATTGCCTTGAGGAGTCTTTGGATCGTCTCTTTCAAGGTCTTCAATGTTTCCTAGGGGTCTTTGGACCGTCTCTCTCAGAGTCTTCATTTATTGCTTAGGGGGTCTTTGGACCACCTCTCACAAGGCCTTCATTTATTGTCTGGGGCCTTTAGATTGCCTCTCTCAAGGTCTTCATTTATTACCTGGGGTTCTTGGACTGTCTCTCGTCTTCATTTATTGACTTGGGGGTCTTTAGATTGTCTCTCTCAAGGTCTTCATTTATTGCCTGGGGGTCTTTAGATTGTCTCTCTTAGGGTCTTCATTTATTGCTCGGGGGGTCTTGGACCACCTCTCTTAGGGTCTTCATTTATTGCTTAAGGGTCTTTTGACCGCCTTTCTCAGGGTCTTTATTTGTTGAGATGGAGAGTCAGAATTCTTTTAATAACTGCACAGTATATGAACTATGGCCTGCACATTTGTAAGATATTTGTAAGATGCAAAATATGTCAAATGTTATAATTAACATTTTTTAACTTTAAAGAAACGTATGAGAATATTTATTTGTCATTTAACCACGTCTAGAGCCTCTTGAGCGGATTCTAAACATGATCTCAAGGACTTTCCTCATCGATAATGTATCAATCACCACTTCACAATGTGCACCACAATAACTTGCTAAAGATTAACAGTAAATATTTTTCACATACTGTATCCAAGTAATAGGGTAAGTAGGTAATTGTTCTCATCGACGACAACAATGTCGCAATCTTCTTACGAGTTGATCTGTGATGCTTTTGAAGGACATTAGCTTGCATCTTAGAAAGATAAGTATGGGGGTGAGTTGCTCTTGCAACGTGGTGACGTGGATGTCGAAGTACGACGTTGACAAAGCGTGTGGACAACAACAGAGTGTTGTCCTTCTAGTGCCATGTGTGCCATAGATATGGAGATAAAGTTCCTCGGGCTCAGTGCCTGACGATCCTGCGCCACAAATTTTGGTGTGGCGTAGAAGATATGTGAGTGGTGACTTTGTGTAGATTTGGACAAACTCACGCCTTCACCTCGAGGACCTCTTCCTCATCTGCTCGCTATCTCTAATTGCCAATTGCCTTTCGCTTCTTAGTATAGTGGTCTTCACGAATAATTTTCTCGATGGCTCCATAATCGACACCAATGTTCACACCTATAACTTAGGAAGAGTCATGGTGTGAGCTTAATTTGAGTCTGAGAGTCAATCCCATTTTCCCTTTCTCTATTCCCTATTTATAATCATTTATGAAGTTATACTATGTTGACCACTTTGCAAAACTGATCACTTTTGGAGAACTGGTCAAGGACGGAAGGCCAAGAAGAATTCAACTAGAGGGGAGGACTCAAGGTTCACAAATATAAATTATAATTGTAATTCATTTGTCAAAGAAGTCTAATGAAACTTTAATTATTGTCGCGATTGCAATTCCAATTAAAACTTTAATTATAAATGATATCTTATCAATATATTTTTTAATTTACTTTCTATTATTATTTAAAATTTATTGTAAATTATAAATTAAAAAATTTATTATATAAGAAATAAAATCTATTAATTTAAAATTTTTAATAAATTTTAACTAATAATAAAAATATATTTTAAAAGAGTGTGTTAAAAATATATTTTTAATATTTTTTAATATATTTATGAATAAGAATTTAATGATTATATATTAATAATATAAAATAATTTCTTCACAATTATCTAATTAAAATTATTATTAATATAAATTTTAAGATAATTATTATAAAAATAATTACTAATAATAATACTAAAATAAAATAAAAATAAATAATAATAATAAAAATAAAAATAAACAATAAAGGGCCTAGTTTCTAATTATATAAAGTTCCTAACCTATTTTTAGGTTTGAAAATTTTTACCTTTTGATTTTAGAAGGAAGACGCGTATTACGTGATATATAAACTAAAACAACTTAATTGATTCAAAGAAAATATAGTAAGAGTAATTGCACGTTAAACTTAATTCATTTTGACAAAATAATAACTTTGATAATTTACGAGAGAACTTGATAAAATAATTATTTTTCTAAAAATATTTTATCTGTTTTAATATATAAAAAAAAAACCAGTATCCACATTGTTTCGGGTTTCTAGAAACAAAAGATACAAATTCAAAAGTTTCGGTCTTCCACCCATCATCCACGTTGTGGGTGCCTATTGCCTGTCATTTTATCATGTATCGAGATCACTATTCTTATCCGTATTTTCTGTTATGGGGCTGCCTTTATGTCTTTATTTAACTTCCCTCCACAATTTGTTCCTACTGTTTCACTAACCCATATCGCAGGTCGGCGGAAAAATACTGCCAAACTACCACCAACATCTAACCTCATTAATTCCTGCTTATAGGCACGTCAACTTCATTTTTATAAAATACTGAAAAAGTATTTATTTTTAAAATGCTCATTTTACAGCATTTTCAATTATTTTTTTTAACTTAATTCTTATAGATTTTTAAAATTCTCGTAAATTTTTAATTATTGAAAAAAAAACTTGATTTCTTCTACAATAATTGATTGTTTGTATAAATAATTATATTTTATGAGTTATTCATAATAAAAAATATCTTTATGTATAATAAATTTAATAAAAATAAATTAAAAATTTTAGCATTGTACCGGTCAGCTCAACTGGTTAAGTCTTTATATGCGAGTACAATCACGTGAAACACTGTACTAACTTAGGACAGAGACATCCCAGATCTGACATGTCAATGTAATCTCTTGATAGCATTGTGTATTCCATTTTTTGAGGAATGCTTATATTGAGAACATTACCAGCATAAAAGTATTTTTTTTATTACGTTTTTAAACGTGGTATAGTAAGACTTACAATAATAAATTAACAATTTATTTAAATGAGTGATCCTCATTCATTGCATTCAATTCGTTTCTATGATGCATTTCGATCAAATCATCAAAGTCCACGAGTTAAAAATAGCATGTTGTGCAGAGGGAGAGAGAAAAAAAAAACTTTTTTATTTTTTATTTTGAGATAATAATCAAGATTGTTTTTCTTAATTTTTATGTCTTCTACTCTTTGCATGTTGTGTAGAGGGAGCGGAAAATGTGCTAACCACTGTTTGTCTTATTTACATGACTATGCTATAATTTGATTTGAAATAATTAGATTTCCTCTGAACCATACTTAGAATCACAGCTAGATGGCAAACAATATAATTACACGAAATTCATCATGTATATTTGCCAGAATAGAAATAAAAGTAAGTGCAAAGTATATAGTAAATAATTTAGGAAAGAAAAAGTAAAATATCATACCATCTCATGATTGTGTATGAAGTTCAAAAACCTTCTCTGCTTATTATATATGTCATGTAAATAGTTTGGTATCGATATTTTTTAAATTATAGAAATTATATTGATGCGGCCTACAAATGTTTTGTGATTAGCATGTCACAACACATACATTACATTATCTTTTATTTACTTCAAGTTGTTAAGATATATTATAAATAGAATGACGTGTTTTAAGTAAATTAAGATAAAGATAAATGATTTTTAACATGCGACAAGACAAAAAATAAAATCACAAAAAATAAAATCTTTGTATCTAGACATTTCTCAAAATCCTTACTAGATAAGGGTCATTTAGGGAGATGAGATATCCAATCTACGAAAAGTTGTTGAACCTTTATTGAGACTAGGTGTTTTGCATAGCATAATCTGCACAACTATCTCTAGACATATATCAACCACTACATAGGGTAATGCGTAAATTTAAGCAAAAAAATTCGGCTGCATAAACATTGTATTTTAAACATTTTTCATCTGCTAACAAAAATCAACGCGAAATGCAGCTTTATCATCGACTTTGCTACCGACGCAAAATTTAGTGAAGCTAATCTTTAATATTGCTTCTTGGTGGCCCATGCAAGAGTGAAAAATGTTACAAATTAAAGTCAACATGTACTGATGCTACAAGGAGCTGCGAATAGTTAGCGCGTCGACTTGGTAAACGTAGCTTTATAATTTTTTTAATTTTATTTATCTATTATTAATATATTACAAAATCTTACATATAGTTTAGACATAATATAAATAAAAATATAAAAATAAATAATAATAATAATAATAATATAAATTAAGATAATAAAATATTTTAAATTAAAATAATTAGATTAATTTTAGTTACACAATCTAATTAAGTTAATTACGTATATTTTATTTTTATATAGATATATTATTTTTTTATCATTTAATTATTTAAAAGTTGATAATTTGGATCAATCTTAGTATAATTTTTTATTTCCTTCAATTTATTATTTTAGTAATTTTAATTTTAAATTAAATTTTAATAATTTTTAAAATAAATTAATTTATATTTAAAATTTTCAAAAGTTAAAATAAAAAATAATAATAAAATATTCCATCCAAAAATAAAATCACTTTAATGGATTTTAATATTTCATATATATAAATTAGAATAACTATATTGAATAAGAGTGCTTTTAACTTTTAATTTTTCAATGGACTCATTGTTTAATATAATTATTTTGAAGATTTTTTTAACTTTTTGTCTCGTTCATCTATTTAATATCTTTAATTTTAAATTAAATATTAATATTTAAAATAAAATATAAATAATAAAAATAATATTATATTATAATATAAATTATTAATTATAAAATTTAAATATAATTTTTATATATAAATATTTATTATTACAAATTTTATTATAATATAATTTATATATTTATAAAAATTTATTTATTATAAATTTTAATTCTATAAAATAAATATTTATCTTATATAATACATAAGTTAAAATATTAATTAATTGTATAGATAAAATAAGTGAGAGGTATAAAAATGAAGTATTGAGTATGAAAATAAATATTAGGAGATCATCACGGACAAGGATCCTGTAAAGCCAACTTATTTTCAGCAATAATATTTTGTTCATAATTTGTTTATATTAAGTTTTGAAAATTTTAAACATGAATTAATCTTACTTGATAAGCTTACCTTAAGGATTCTGATCTTAGAATTGCCTTAGAAAGTATTTAAAGAGTTGATGCTAGTAAATTAATTAAAATTTTATTATTCATAATTTTCAAAATATTAGAATATTTTGAAGATATAAAATTAAATATCATTTTGAAGATAATTTTTTATTATTTCATTTTTAATATAATAAAAAAATTTAATTATAATAAAATTGAGAGAGAGAATTGTGTGTTGCTGTGTGGAGAAATCTATTAAAAATGTATAATTATTTATATTATTATCATTATTACGTTACTAAATATTAGTGTTATATTAATTAACTACTTTAGTATTAATTTATTATTTATACAAATCACAATTTATTGCAAAGGAGCTGTCGCAGAAATTTTCACAAGCTAAATAATTGTTTCTTTACTAGTTTGTGAGGGATTTGTGATTAAAATTATATTTTTTTTATATATTATACATATTTTGCTAGACCTATTTTTTCCTCACTAATATATGAATTTTTTTAGTGTATAACAACCTATCAGTAAATGTGTCAGTACGCAATGAAGCAACTTAAAACTCTTTGAGTCAATAACAATGCACCATGATGAAAGTTTGTAGATAAATTTGTGATGTCATAAATTCATTTTTGATTATTGTTACCACCAATATCCTGGTACATATGTCAAGTAGACACAACAATCTCTCATATTACACCCGCAAAAGTCTAATCAATTTGTGGTGACATATGACTAAGACATTGTTGATGACCATCTTATCTAATCTTAAAAAATATAAATTAGTAAAAAATTTATTTTATTTAACAACTAAGTTGTAATTATACATATGTCGACAACTTATTTGTTTCATTTGATAACATCTATTATCCCAATCACCTTGATTTTTATTGTGGGGTAGTCATGAAAAGTTAATCATGGTACAAAGATCACCGAAATCTATTGGCCTTGCAACAAATGACCACTAATATATCTAATCTTGAAATATGACATATTTTAAAGATATTGAATTAATTAGATAAAACTGTGTCACCATTATCTAGTCTTGAAACATAACATATTTTAAAGATATTGAATTAGATAAAACTGTGTGACCATTATCTAGTCTTGAAATATGACATATTTTAAGATACCGAATTAGATAAATGATATGTACATGGGTAAATATATATTAGGTCCAATGGCACGTGAAAATTATACTTGCGACCTACAATTTGAACTACTCCTACTTTGGCTGAGGATTGATTGGCCTTATGTTAGGGACTGAGGATACGTGGAAGGTTGTATTAAGCTATAAAGTAGTAAGACTAGTTAAAGTCTCGTCCACTATCCAAATTAATAGGCTTCTTCTCAATCTTTCTCATCTTAATCTTAGTTAGAATATTCATAAGACATTTTGAACAAAGTTCCTTAAACATTTTACAGAGAAAAAGTTATAACAAATAAAAAAAACCCAGTTATTCACAATTTCAACAAATTATTTCTTTGTTTCCATATTGCTTGCTCACGCAACAAGTTTTGGTCACAACATAATTGATGGGGACCGTGATAATTCAATTGGTGGCTTTTAGCATAGGTGTGATGGTACGCATGTGAGCTTGAAATGCATGATGGTAAAAAGATGAATTTGCAATTTAAAAAAAATATTTTTAAATATATATTTTACTTAAATATATTTATAATCTTTATAAAATAAATAAATTTTGATTTTAATCCATATAATTTTTTTTCCTCAAAAATATATAAAAATGATTTTTTTGTTTATGTTGTAATGTGAAACTTCTTTTAACAGTTTTGGTACTTAATGAAATATCAAATAACCATTTCAATGACATTAATTATCGTTTGTAATATATATGATATTTAAAAAAAATCTAGATATTTAAATGAATATTATTTATTTATTTTAAAATAAATTTTAGAGATAAAAAAAAATAATTTTAAATTTTAGAGAGAAAAAAATAAAAAAAAATATTTTATAAGGATCAAAATAAAAATTTATTTATTTTATAATAACTAAAAACAGTATTTCAAATTTTAAATGATGAAATATATATTTTTTTTACCTAAACTAAAATCAAAATTCATTCTAAAAAGAATAAAAATATATTGGTCCTTTAATATATTTATTTTTTTGCTGACTTAGTTTTTGTAAATATTAAAATCCAATAGGTCCATGTCATTGAGTGATTATTAAGTAGGAGTGTGGCAGGCAGAACACCACGTCATTGCTACATTATTATTGACACATGTGCAACAAGAAGTCATATTAAATAAAGACAAATTAAAAAATTGTTATATTTATAGAGATTTTAAATTATATATTTGATTTACTTTAGATGTGGAAGGTAGAGTTGTGAAAAAAGCTGATATGTGGTAGATTGGTCTCAAAATGACTTAGCATATCCTAACACATCACTCGAGGAAAGCTAAATAATCATTCCATTTTAATATGACTCGGATTGGCATGTTTAACAGGGTTTGCTCACTGGAAGAAAAAAAAAAAAGAGAGGAGAAAATCATAAAAAGTTAAAATGATAAAACACAGGCACACAAAACAAAAATCATTAAATTGCACATACATTATTGTACTATTAATTCATCAAGTGCTCTCTATTTACAATCTTAAAATCTTTTTGTTAAGATTTATGTTTATATACAATTTATAAATTTCATTTAAAATTCATTTTACATTAAATATATTTACAAAATTTTATATTAATATAAAACTAGTTAATTTTGTACTCATGTATATAAAAATTAAGTAATATATATTTTAAAAAAGTACAAATTATTATATTATCCTTTGTTGTTGTACAATTTTAATAAAATTTAAAATAAATAATAAAGATAATATATAATTATAATTTAATAATTGAATTGATAATTTTTTATTAATATAATAGACTCAAGTTATATTAGTATATATATATAAGCAGTTTTGACTTCTATTGTAGATTATAAATCTTAATTGTCTATAATTAATTAATAGATCAGTACAAGTCTATAATTGAACTACCCTATATATATAGGGCACTGCGGAAAGTGTTGTCCGAAAAATATTGTAGATTTGCTTAATTGCTGGCGTAAATTTGCAAAAGTGCTTCTTCTTCTAGCTGTAGCCTGTAGGGTTGGAGGCTAGCTTGGAGCTCGAGGACAGTTTGCCTACGCATATAATAATCCTAAGGTAGAATTGAATGTAAAATTTATAGTTAAAGATTAATTTAAATTTGTACTTTAATTGTGTTTAATAGATTAATATTTTTTAACCTAATAATAGCTATAAACCAAATACATATCCGATGCAATTCAATTAACTTCCTTCAAAGAAAAAAATCATTCATAAATTTTTTATAAAATTATTTTTTAATATCTTGTTCATTATATCAATTATCTTTTTCTGGTAAACATTATTATCAATTATCTAATATATATATATATATATATCAAATATTTTTTTAAATAATTTTATTTGAGATACAGATACGATCGAATATCTTTCATACTAGGTATTTGAATCTGATTTGATCATATGGTACGAGACCAATATTTTATATCAGATAAAATTCTTTTTAGTTTTGTTCGTATCCTTTCTTCATTATAAAAAAAAAATACAAATATGTAATACGGATACAATTTCTCGTCATACACGACCTCCAAGTGTTTGTTATAAGAATATCTTTTTAAGATCTTGTTTAAATTTAAATTTGATATATTATTAATGTAAATAATGTACACTATTAATTAATAATTAATTAAATAGTATTTTAATTATAATTTTAAAATAATTATTATAAAATAATTTTAAAATATAACAATTTATAATTAAATCACATTATAAAAAAAATTTACAGTACATTTTAATTAAATTTATTTTAATTTTTTCAAAAAAAAAAAAGAATACGGGTCAGTAATAAGATATTTATAAATAGAGTCACGTGAAGCTTTTCATATGTCATTGAATTTACGTCATTACATGACGATGGTATGACATACATTAGGGTACGACCAAGTCCGCTTGCACATATTGCTACGCCCACCGTATGCAAAGTAATTGTCACGCACAAGGTATTTCCCCTAGTTCAAGAATTAAGGTGTAGGCCATTGCACAGGAATTTTTACTGATTTTGAGATCGATACTTTACACCTTCTTATATATATCTTAAAAAAAAATCACCTGATAGTCATTTATACTCAAAAGATAAAAATTTGATTTCTAGGTATACCTATTATTAATTTTTGGATGTATCCAATTCTCTTTTTTTGAGATAATTTTGTGAGAATAATTTATTTTTTTAAAGATTATTTTTTTATATAATTTGAACTGAAAATTTCTAATTTGAGAATATTCTTATATATATTCTTATCTTGCATATTAGTTTATTGGCCTTTGAACCAACTCATTTGACTCAAATAGAGAAGTAGCATTTAGTTGTAGACAGAGAAGGTAGTTGTAGATAAAGATAAGTAATGTTAGAGTTTGATAAGATTGATAATTCTATAGATTTACGACAAAATTCTCTTTTTAAATATGGGAACTAATACTTTAATTATTTAAAAATTAATCTCAACTTCCTATCCTAAAAGTACTCATATATTTGATTTTAGGTAAAAATAAAAAATAAATACAAGCAATACTGGTTTAGTGCTTTACATTTTTCTTAATTCTTTTCTTACATGATTGTTAGGATATATAATAATTTAGGAAAAGGAATATTAACATTGCATGATCATTGGATACTAGTAAATTCAGAGATTAAGTGATTGGTAAGGAGGATAAGGCAAAAATATAGAAAATTTGGATTTAATTAGATTGGTGAAATAAATGGTCCTAGATTATTTTATTTATTGTATTGTTGCTCGTGATTCCTTATACTTTTGGGAAGTTTCTTTATCTTTCTTCATTCCTCCTCTTCTTTATCTTTTTATTGGTTCATATTTTAACCAACTACCTTCATTTTATTGTCTAAAATATCAAGAATATGACAGTTTTTGTATTTTCTAGATAGTTTATGTGAGATGATATTTTTAAGTCTTAAATACTCAACTTTATTAAGTGGTTTAAAGAATTATATACAAAAATGCTTATCATATAAAAAATACAAAAATAATTAAAAGTTTTTAACATATTATATTAAATATTCTTTAATTAGTATCATTAAGATTTTTATATTAAAATTTTAGACAAAATTAGTATTTTTTTCCTCTAACTTAAATTTTTTGTTTTGGCATAGTCTTCTAACTTTTTTTTTTTTATCTTGATCCTCTAACTGTTAAATGTCTAAAAAGTTGGTCCTTATTGTTAACTCCATTCAACTATATTATTAACGATATTAAGGTTGTCTTGCAAGTTGGCTTAGTAATGTTTCATATTGGTCTTATAACTTTCAAATGTTCAACGAATTTGTCCTCTCAGTTTCTTCTTGTTTCTCCCCTTCTCGATTCGTGAGGTCGTCTTCACATCAATTATTTTTATTTTGATACTTGTCTAATTTCTGTCTTGCTAATAATTTAGAATAACACTCAATTGATTCTCCAAGGGTTCTATGAAGAGGTAGAGTGCCTCATTGAAGTCATGGTGACATAAACTGTAAGAGGAAAGGTTTAAAAGGGTTGCAAGAAAGATGCAAAATATTTCAGGCAAAGAAAAATTAAGCCTAGAGACCAAAAAAGGAGATAAATTTAGCGAAAAAGTTAAAAGGCGAAGAAAAAAGGATATGGGCCAATGATAAGGTGGATTGATTAAGAGATAAAAGGGTGGAATGTGGATTTTACAAGTGTTCTTGACTTTATTAAGGTAAACTCTTGCAATTGATTCTTAGCTAAAATAAGGAGACCTTGTATTTTCTTTCTTAATTGTGTATAAGTCCTTTGTATTGTTTAAATCAATATTGATAGACTCTGGAAGTTTTTTCTCACATATTTGTAGAAATGAATTAAGTATCTTTTGTATTCTTTACATGAAAACTTGGTTATTAAAAAATGAAGGCATAGTGAGTTTGGTTGGGTCACCATGGCAGCTCAAGGCTACTTGCAATTGTGAGAAATTATATTGGATGCATAATGTTTTATAGTGTAATTAGTAGAGGTTTGCTAGTAATTATGTTAATGGAAGAGCAAGTAGTGGTTAGTGGCTTCGTTTGAAATGTAGAGGTAGGTGATGGCGTCAAAGAAATTGAGGGGATAGTGGGGGTTTGGTGGTAGGTTTTGGTCCTTATATATAATAATGGTGCCCAGTTATACATGGTTATGGGGTTTGGTGTTGTGGAAGTGATGTGCTTCATTCAATTTTTGCTTGGGAAAATGGTTTGTGGTGGTTTGGTTGAACATGATAAGGTTTGAGTGGCTTAGGTTTAGGTTTTGGTTTTGGTTTGAGTGGCATGATAAGGGAAAGTGTGATAATGATACTTTCTGGGTGATATAGGAGTAACCGAGTTTAGTTTGCTAGAGGTGACATAACAATAGTTGAGTTTAATTTGTGAGAGATTAGTTTACCAGGTACATCGTTGAAATTCTTTAAAAAGGAAGATAATGAAACAACTATTTTGGTGAGTGGAATAAGATATTATTATTGAGTAATAGTTTTTTTTTATTTTAATAAAAAAATTTAAATTAATTTTTTATTAATATCTTGAAAGTTTACTTTATATTGTAATATTTTAATTAAAATTAAAATAACACTTTTAGTAATATCTTAAGTATTAAATTAAATTTTATCAATTTTAAATATTTAATTTAAACAATTAAAATTATAGAGATTAAAATTATTAATTTAATAAATTATAAGAATCCAAAATATAATTAAACTTAGATGTTTAAAAGTTAGGAACACAAAATACTATTAAACCTAGATAAAAACATTCAAATTTTAAATTTTATTAATTCAACTATTAACTTAAAAACTTTTATTGAGTACATCAAATCTACAAATTTTAATTTTTATATATATATATATATATATATATATATATATATATATATATATATATATATTTATAATTGTATAGTTGAAAGTAAAAATGTTCATTTCTCACCCCTAGCTAAATGTTATCATAACAATGAACACGTGACAATAAAGTTAGAGGAAGTCAGTCAACTCTTGTCTATTTACATAGTTGTGGTGTTTAACGTAGATCTCGAACCATAATCTTCCTTATCCATTTTAATATTCGTCTAGAACCATAAGTATCACGTGTTTGGGAACATGATAGAATTAGATATTAAAATGAGTTAAATTACTTCTTTAATTTTTTTTTTATAAAATATAAATTTAATTTATTCATTATTTTCATCAACGTTGTATATCAAATTTTAATAATATAATATGTTAGAAATTTATTTTCCTACTTAACAAATTAATTTAATTTTTAAGCTAACTAAACTCAAGCCTGAAAAAAAAACTCTAACCTTGTTGGAAGGACTTTTTTCAACCCCACAGTTTGTAAATTCAAATGAGTACCAATTTTTGGACACCATACAATGAAGGATACTTTGTTCACATCGCACCACTAGCCAAGAAAACAACAATGATATTTTACAAAATAATAATTAGCCAAATTTTCATGCGCACAAGAGAAATATTAGAATCAAGGTTGAGATGTAATTTAATAAAAAGTAAATGACTTTTAGCAGGCTTTAACGTATTGTACGAATATGTTTAAATTGAAGAGATAAGTGAAAACTTTATGGGTTTTCTGTTTGTTTTTTAAGAGAAAAAATTTATATAAGTGGAATTGAGAATCAATTGAAAAAAAAATGGAGAATCAAATTCAAGTCACATCCTCTTACTAGGTTTTAGTGAAAGAATTGACTAAATATTCTCACTCCTAGTAGCATAGAAATATTTTAGTTGAAAGTTTAAATGAAAAATAAAAGATAAGATTAAGTTTAAATAATAGTAAATTTAGGTATCTTAATATTTTAAATAATTAATATTTTATTTTATTAGATAAATTAAACTAAAGATACAAGGCTTTTAAAATTGATAATTTTTTTATTTAAATCAAGATATATAATTTTAATTTAAAATTTGAAACTCAGTTCTAATTTAAATTGAGAGTAATTAAATATAAATAAGAATATTTTAGTAAAATAAATAATACGGAATAGTTTATATAATAAAAAAAATAATTTAAAAAGAAATAATTAATTAAAATAACTACTTATGTTTAAAATATATAACAAAAAATGTCACATAATATCGTAAACATGTCACATGAGGTGACTAAATACGGGTGTAGGGGACCAGGTGACTAAATATGTCTTTTGGCTTCGCTCAGCCATGATGCTGCTAAGAAAAGGTTAGGGGTGGGGCTAGCACGTTGTAGATAAGCGAGTCCAAAAATTTACTTAGGTTTTTAGTGTGTTGCCAAGTTGCTATATGGATCCAACTAAAACAATACAAATATTATAAGAAAATAATTTTACCACCTCGCTATCAATTATCTTTTCTATCCCTTCAACTGATAAATTTTAACTGCACTATTCCATCTAATTAATTTAATTCGTTTAACTATTTTATTTTCAATACTATCATCAGCAAAATGTTATCCAAGTTTTTCATCCAATTTTTATTTTTAATTTCTCAATAATTTTTTTTGACCGGTTTTAATCTTTTGATTGTTATTCGTCAATTTACTGTTAATTTTTAATATTAAGTGATAACCTTACAATCGTATATTATTAACTATTTTATATTTTTATTTTTTATGTCTTAATAATTTTTTATCCTTTTTTTTGTCATAAATATATTTTAAGTCTATCTTGTTTGGTTTTAATTTAAAAAAAAATTATTTTTTTAAAATTTCTATCATTTATTTGGTCCATTAAATTTAGTTAGTTTGGTGATGACATGACTATTATAATAAATAATATTAATTAAGATAATTAAAGTTAGTGAAAATTATTTTCAATTAAAATAAGTCATGTGTTTATTAATTAGATTATTGTTTAGATTAATTAAGTCATGTGTTTATTATTTTATAAAAATAAGATAATTATATATAATTTTTTATAAATTTTTTAATATATTGTAAAGAGTGACTTTATTATTTTTAATATTATTATTAATTTTTATTTCACTAATTTATTTTTAATTTGTATTTTTAAAAAAATATTATTAATTTTAAGTTATTTTTCAATTAAATAATTTACTTAGATGCTTATAATTTAATTTTAATATATTATTTTTATGTTATTTTTATATTTTAGTTCATTAATTTTGACTAATTATAGTATAATTTACTTTTAATATATTTTGTTTCAATTTATTTTTATCTTTTAGAGACAAAATCACTCACTAGGATATATTAAGAAAATAAATCATATTACAATAAGTATATTACATAGTAAATGTCAGATAATTAAAAATAATAAAATATTTTATATTGACTAAAATCAAACCAGACTCGTAGGTACTTAAGATAATTTAAATCTAAATATTTTAAATAAACATGTATACTATTCAAATTAATAATATTAATATATAAATCTTTAAAAGATCATTAGATGTAATCTTTCATAAAATATTAAAAACTTAATTAAAAATATCTCTCTCATAATAACAATAATAATATAGTATTTAAATAATTGGATATAATATTTAAAAATATTATTTAAATATATAATCTATTAAATTAGAATATATCTTAACATCAATGAAATTAAATTTATAATTAAATATACTTAAACATACATAACATCACAACTAAGTATACATGCTTTGTAATAAAAATAAATCAATATATAAGTATCACGATCAATTCTTTTTAATTTTACAATTAGAATCACAATCACATCAATTCCATCGACAAAGTCAAATAATATTGTAAGTTTATGATTATGTAATGATATTCCATTATTTTTTAGGTTTTTATCTTCTTAAACTCGAGTCCAATCTCAATAATATTTATCTACTCAATTATGAGCTCAATCTCACCATTAATCACAATAAAAAATATATTCAAATATTCTAATAAGAATACTATCATTTTATCTCGTAGATACTTTGAATTAATAAATAATTAACAATTCATTTTGTGGAATGTGTTTAAATAATTCCAATTTAAAATTTGGGAAACAGAAATTAATTCTTATTTATGAAATTTCCATGTTTTCCTTCTCATAGAAACTCAAAATCCTATTTTTGTAAATGAAAAATAACTATATATAAATGTAATTATAAAATTTACTCAAAGAGAGTAACTATTGTTTCCCATTATATAATTATAGTAATTATAAAAGATACTATATCAATGTAAGTAATAATGAAAAACATGATCTCAATAAATCTTCTTAAAATGCATGTAATGGTGATTAATATATATACTTAAATTCGTTCCTAAATTATTTTTAGTTGTCTAAATTCTATTAAATATTTAAATTATACCTATCAAGAACTTGTAGTTTAAATTTTTAGGTAGTTGGGACACGTGAGGTCACTACTCAGGATGATATTGAATTGAAAGCCAAATTTAGGAACGTACAGAGGATTTGCTTACTCTTCTCATGATGGCTAAAAGTTTCACAAAGTCAAAGCATTGAAGTTGTAGAAAAGAGAAATTGCCACCTTTGATTGTCCGTTTCGAGTGTAACCACAGATCATACTCAAGCTCTTATCTACAAAACCTTTTCTTGGCATCCAACATCCTCGTACACTATTGCAAATTATGTACCACCTTTCCATGATCCCTGATCATGTCCACGTGAAAACCAGAATCGATAATGAGAAAATTAGAACTGACTCAAACCACACACCAAGACCCCGTGAACTGGCCATCATCAAGCTTTACCAATAAACAACTGCGTGAAAACAACACAACATGTAACTGCACTGCAATCAGATCCCATCACCTATTTTGCTGTTTAGGGAAAACTGATTGATATCTGTGTTTAGAGAAACTGTATGCTAAAATAAGATGTTTCTATCTGTGTCTAAATTTTTGGTTTTTTAATATGAAATGGATGAAACCTGCTCAACCTGCAGAATCAATTTTCAAACTTAGTTTTTGTGACCCAAAATAAAGATCAACCTGACTCACTAATTGGTTGATTAAAATTAGGCTGCATCTTGAGTTATAGTATATATTAACAAGTTTATTCTTAATTATTCAAGTATTAATATTTTTATTTTCTAAAATCTTTATTTTATTTTATTGATTAACACGTGTTGGTTTAACCAATTAAAATTAAGGCTTGAAAAACTTTATTTAAATTGCGTAGTTTCGATTTCATTATCAATAATATTACTTATAAGGTGTTGATACCAAAAATATGGGATTTTCCAAATGGGGCGTGGTAGAAGAACATTCCTTTAGTCAAACCATTGAAGTTAGCCGATATAATTGATCAACCAGAGTACTAATCGAAAGGCAGCAGTATTAATGGAAAGGGTTCATCAACTATGACACCTGTTAGTCAATTGATTTGATTTAATGCCCAAATGGGCTAAATCTCATATTGGGCTTGGAGATTATTCTATTGGGCTTATAGTATTATTCAGTTGCTGAGTTATTGCAACATAATATAAAAGATAAGAGGGCTTTGACCGTCCACCAAAAAATAAAGGAGGAGTTTCACAATTTGACCGAATAAAAATAATAAAGAGCAGTTGCATTATTGCTTCATCTCAAACCGCCATAATCACTTATTTATTTTAATTTTAAAATATTTATTTATTAATAAATTTTAATTATAAATATTTATTCTATCCATTTAATTGAGATTAAAACGGAATGAGAGGAGGACATGGTACAATTAAGAAAAAGAACAGGAACCCAATGAATTGAGAAATCAAAACCAGAATCAATGACGTTCTTTGGTTATAATCCACCATAGTTTTCCACACTGTCTCTCTGCTGAACACGTGAAACAGCTTGGGTAGACTTTTTCTTCTCATTGGGGCATATTTGGGTTTAGGTTTTTATATGGGCCAGTAGTGTTTCAGCGCTACTTTGTGTATTAATGCATTTGGATCCAAAAATTAGTGTAGGCTTATTTTATAAAAGTAAAATAATGTAACTCTTTTTCAGAAGAAAACGAAAATATGGTTAAGAAAAATAATAAAAATATATTAAAAAATATTTTCTAAAAATAAAAGAACATTAAACTTAATTTTTTAAATGAAAAGGGACCAATTTAGTTGTGACATTTTACTAACCTCATTTTTTTTAGGAAACTTTAGCATAGACATCTTAGAGTTTTTATTCTCTGTATTTTATATAATTTTTAAAATCAAAAGAGAGTCCATGTATAGACGTTTTGTTAATACTATATTTATTATATATTATATATTGCTTTAGTTGAGATCAATATCATAAAAAATGATATATTATTAAAGATTGCGAAAGAGATGAAAAATTGTAAATCAAACGATGGTAGCACAAATTATAAAATCCCACGCAGATGCAAAATTATAAATAAAATATTCATGTAATTAAAATAACATAAAAAAGAAAAATATATTGTAAATCATAATATTCCACTAAACTTACACGGTAATTTTATATTCATAATTTTGTAACTTAATAACTAAATAGGTTTCAAAAAACCCATAATCAATCACATAAAAGACAACACATAAGTTTTTCATAATCAATTAACATAAATCTCTTATACAAATCTTGCCATCATCCTTAATTAGAATAGTCATCCTTCACAAAAGCTTCATCCTCATTTTTACCTCCATTGTCATTTTCGTTACCAACAATAGAAACATCTAAATAATCCATAGGTTTGCTTTGCCATTACCACATACACTTACTTCTTCAATTTGAACATTAATCAAATTGTCTTCATCCTTGTCCTTGTCGAGATGAATATCATTTTCGTCATTCTCCTCTCTTTCCTCCACAATCCAATCATCATCAAAAGTAATATCTTTAATGACAATGGCATAATCATTTTCATAACTAACTTTTTTTTCCCAACCTTGAATTGATTATCAAACATAAGATCATTCATAGTATTTTCCTTTAGACAATTTCTTTTCCAAGTTGAATCTAAATAATTACAAAATCAATTAACAAGATATTATTTTAGTTTAAGAAATATAACTCATAAATATAAAATCATACAATTTTAAAAGCATTCAAATTAATCTTATAGTCAAAGGAACTACATGTCAAACTATTATATGCAAATAATAAATCATTGTAATTCTAGATGACCATCATTTATAAGGTTCCCGCTAGTAAGATGAGATTTAATTTTGAAGTGTTGTCAAAGTTATTATACTATACAAAAATTCTATTTTTGACTTAAAAATCTTCAAGTTTGGCCATCAATCATATTTACTTTATCTATATATCTTCATGTAATCTTTGTTGGACCTTTATAAAACCCATAATTAATTTCGTAATAAATTTTAAATCCTATATTAATGCAACAATAGGTAAAGATAATAGTTTCCAACATACAAAGACTCATGCAATAATTCAAATTATAAATTCGTTAGGTCCTTTAGGAATAGCCCTTCAAGTTACAAATTTTTATTTTTATCGTTTAATAACTCATAATCAGATCTCGATAAATAAAAATTTGCAACTTGACAAATTAAAGAAATTTCAAGTATTAAGATATTATTTAATGGACGAAAACGAGAGAATTTATAAACCTGATCTATGTTGTCTCATCAATAAATATTTTTTTTTATCTTATCATAAGAGTGTATTCCCTCACTTGTCTTTCCCAATTTTCCCATGTTCTTGGTTTATTATTGTTCTTCCTCTTTGCTTCATCTCATCAAACTTATTTTTCTACCTTGTGGTGTGAATGATTATGCAATTATGTAATTGATTTTCCTACTTCTATATTGTCCATGACTCTTTAACCGTTTGCTATTGTGTTTGTTGTCTTAACTTTTTTCCTTGTAATTTTATTCTGTGGTGACTTATTATGTTTGTTGACATTTGGCAATAGTTTCTATTGGAAGTTTATAGAAGAAAAGAAATAAAAAAATTGAAAAAAAATTATACTTGTGTGCATAGATTTGAAAAAAAAAAATGTACATTGTACTTTTCTTTTTGAATATTAGGATAACATGAAAAAAATGATTTTTTATTCTTTAACTAATGTGTAAAGTTAACTAATAGGGGGAAAACACTAGTGTATACATAATATATGAATTTTTTTGGGTAGCATTGATCCTCGTCTTGATGAAAGCATCCACCCGTGTTTGTATGGATGATCAAAAGTAAGTGTTTATGCAAGTTTTGGTGAGATTTCCCACTTGTATACAATGTAATGCTTCATAAAGAAAAGATTCATATGATTTATGTAACTATTGTTACAGAAGTGTGTTATTGTGTGCCTAAGATACTCACTAAGACTTCATTTCACTGTTTTAAGTTTTATGTTCCAGATAAAGTAGACTATGAAGTACCAATTACATGACATAAAAACACCAACTTATTCGGATCAAGATGAGTTTGATAACATTGCTTCAAAGTAACAATTAAGCTAAAGATAAAATAGAAAGTACTAACTATTGATTATTTATTTTGAAAAAAATTATTGAAATTCAAAAATATAAATATAAGGTAAATTAAAAGTAATAAATAGTTAAATATATATATATATATATATATATATATATATATATATATATATATATATATATATATATATATATATATATATATATATATATATATATATATATATATATATACTTTGAAATGATTGAGAGAGAATTTTTATAAAATAATATATAAAATACACATTTAATAAAAAATCATATTTAAGAATGTCAGAGAAAAGAAAAAAGAGATTAAAAATAAATTTATGAGAGTATTATTTATATTATGAAAATAAATTCATAAAATACTTTACTATAATTATACATGTTATATTAAGAAAAATAAAAAATTTGTAGTAACAATTCTCCTCGATAAATTCGACCCTGGTGGTTGCAGACCTCCCCGAGGCAAAGGTAGTTGGTTGCAAGAGGTAAGGAGGAGCTCAGAGGAGGATCATTTGCGGGAAGTGGAACATGAGTTTGGTGAGAGAGCAATGGTGGTTGAAAAAGGGGCAATTAGGAAAATAGATTAAAAAATAGAGAAAAGAAAGAATGAAAAATTCAGTCATTAATCTTAAAGTTAAATTATCTAATGATTAAAAAAAAAGTTTTATGCATCTAATGATTAAAAATAATGAAATTATGTAAGTAATTTTTGAAGTATTGAATATTTATTAAGTTAATATATTTGACTATCGGTAGAGATGAATTTAAAAGATTCCTTAAGTAATTTATAATATTTGGGAGATTATTTACATAATATTTTTATTTGAAGAAATATAGAAGAGAGTGGATAGATGTGTATTTGGGTTACTGTTCCATTCTCACCTAAAAACTGGTGAGTTTGGGTTCTTTTCATGAGTCTCGTCAATTGTGGTATGCCATAACACGCCTGCAGCTAACGCGCCTCACGTGAGACTAGAAAGTTAATTTTCTCAACTCCCAATTCCCAGTCTGTCCACCTAACATTTTCACTTGACCTTTTGAGAAGAATATTAATAAGCATAGAAGGTCCAGTCACCAAACAAACCAAGGAGGATAGTAATGGAGAATTCGACCCAGGAGTCCCACCTCCGAACCGAAAACTCAGTGATCTACGAATCCCCGAACCCAATCTACGCGACGGCCTTCTCCCCTACCCACCCCCAGCGACTTGCCCTTGGAAGCTTCATCGAAGAATACACGAACCGTGTGGATATCCTTTCCTTCAACTCGGACACCTTATCCCTCAACCCCCACCCCTCCCTCTCCTTCGACCACCCCTACCCTCCCACCAAACTCATGTTCCACCCCACCGCTTCCCCCCGCAAATCCTCCGACCTCCTGGCCACCTCCGGCGACTACCTCCGCCTCTGGGAGGTCCGCGACAACTCCGTTGAAGCCCTCTCCCTCTTCAACAACAGCAAGACCAGCGAGTTCTGCGCCCCTCTCACCTCCTTCGACTGGAACGATATCGAGCCCAAGCGCATCGGCACCTCCAGCATCGACACTACCTGCACCATCTGGGACATCGAACGCGCCGTTGTCGAGACCCAGCTCATCGCCCACGACAAGGAGGTATACGACATCGCCTGGGGTGAGGCCAGAGTGTTCGCCTCCGTCTCCGCCGATGGCTCCGTTAGGATCTTCGATTTACGCGACAAGGAGCACTCCACCATTATCTACGAGAGTCCCCACCCCGATACCCCTCTGCTTCGTTTGGCTTGGAACAAGCAGGACTTGAGGTACATGGCTACTATTTTAATGGACAGTAATAAGGTTGTTATTTTGGATATTAGATCACCCACAACCCCCGTGGCCGAGTTAGAGAGGCATCGTGGGAGCGTCAACGCCATTGCTTGGGCTCCTCACAGTTCCACCCATATTGCTTCCGCTGGTGATGATACTCAGGCTCTTATCTGGGAATTACCTACGCTCGCTTCTCCTTCTGGTATTGATCCCATGTGCATGTACTCTGCTTCCTGCGAAATTAACCAGCTCCACTGGTCTGCCGCTCAGCCTGATTGGATTGCTATTGCTTTTGCCAACAAGATGCAGCTTTTGAAAGTTTGAGGTTAGGGAATTACCAAACAATTTCAGGCGCCTGCAGTTCTCACTTGTGTTTTTTATATTCTGTACCAGAGTGAGTTAGTGTTATATTTATATATATACTACTATTATATTTCCTTAGCCAAATTGCTCTTGCATTTGTCTCTTCAAAAACATGGGTTGAAAATTCATATCTGCAATGTGGAACCGGATCATAGTTGCAAACTGTTCAGTGTATGTATTCCCATTTGATTGTTGTTAAACACCCTACCCCTGCTGCTATGTATGGATCTCTAGTTTTCAGTTTTGACCATCTGCTTCAACGCCTTCGTCACTTTGCTAGCTAAGCATTTATTTGTCCAACCATATAGTCTTTATCCTTTGTTTTAATCCCAATTCTCAAGTCTGAGAGTTATGACATTCCTAGACCATTATAAGCTTATCAATTTTTGGAACTTAGCGGAAATTGAAGATTAGGTTTGGCAATTGCTTGTCAACTTTGAACCTCTGCCAATGATTCATTTTCTTATTGAGAATATGCAACTTGTTGAGGTCTGTTTGGCATTGCTTGTGATTTTGGTGTTACTTTTCTTAAAAGTTAACTCTGGTATTTGTGTGGAGCAATTTCAGTGACATTCCTGTTCTTTGAAATTGTCACTATCCTGAGTTTTTGCTTCTTTGAACATCATTTATCATATATAATTTACAGTCTGTGTTTCCTAACTTACTTCCTACCTATGCACTCTTATTCGTCTCCGGTTTGGTCCTTTGTGGTAGTGTTTAAGCCACTTGCATGATTTGATCATTTATGTTTTGATCATACCTGTAAATCGTGTGGTTTCCATGACTTGGTCACATAATCTTAGACTTCGCATCACGAAGGCTTTAATATTAAACTCAATTCTTGGTGGTCTAAGTAGCTTTATTTATACATGCAGCTTAACACCCCCTTGAATTTGGCTTGCTATATTAATGTTTAAGCTGTCTATAGGAGTTTGTTTTGCGTTCAGCTATTTTGACATTGCTGTTGATCCTGTAAATAATAACGTAATTCTGATGACTAATTTATGTCATGTTCTATTTCCCAATGCTCCTTTGATGAAAGTATTCGTGGCATTTTTAAGTAACTGTACTTTGAATTTACTGTGTGCATTGATGAATATACTTTTCAACTACATTTCGTGTCTGTTTTAGCTGATGTTTCTCCTACTAGTAAGTGATAAGATCGCTTATTAGTGAAGCTCATAACTCCAATTAATTTGAAGTTTTGTATGCTCAATTTTGAAGATAAATATATATATATACTTGGAGGGATCAAATTATTCCTAGAATAACTCCACCAGAGTTAGTCTTTATTTTCTTACAATCAAATAGATAAAATGTTTCATTTGCTAGAACAATTAAATTACTAAAAAAATAGTGAAAATAAAAAATATCCCTGTTAAAATTACTAATCATGTAATTTGATTCATTCTATGCATATGCTTAGGCAATCCTTGCCATTTGATTTAGAAGCAAACTTATACACATTCGTGAACCCCACTTGAGCTTTATTCACTTTCCTTCTCTGCAGACGTCCTAGAATTGGTTAGGATGTTTTAAATGCTTTGCTTGACACGACCTTTAGTAGTATGACTAAAGAATAATGCTTCCTTTTACAGATTTTTGAAATGGTTGTACAGGGCAAAGTAACTTTATTGTCTCTCTAATTTTTTTTTTTGTTGAAATCCAATTTCTCGGAGTCTGGGCAATATTTGTTTAATGTTAAAGTACAAGGAAAATAAAAAGATTTTTGAAAGAATCATGTATTGACCCACATGTCTCTAACTTGCTGGTTTTTTATATTCGTCTTCTATCGAGGACACTCGCTTTGTTGAAAAGTTTCTGTTATCCATAGCTTCGTCTTTATGGCGGCCTCCTTTGTCTAATGGAGTATACTACCCACGTTTTGTGTCAATTAAGATTAGACGTGTGTTTATTTAAACACAAATGAAAGTAGCTTTATGTGATTTTATGTTTCGATGGAGTATCCAAACACACGTTACATGTGATCTACGAGCAAATTATCTTTTTAAAATAAACTTTTTCCCGTCGGCCTCTCAAAATTGCATGATATAACATTGAACGTACAATTATTCATTTTAATTGTGGTATAAGTCGTAAAAATTCATGTATAACCATAATATTTTATATCATTAGTACCTTTTGAGATTTTCCATGTTTTTGGTCAAGATCAAGATAACATATGCTAAGCGACTTCGGCTTAGAAGTACTTGTGATTTTTGGAGTTGTGAATCATCTACAATTGTTTTTGGTCCGACAAGACGTGTAATGAAAATTATCTATAACTCAACTTGGATTATTTGTTTTACAGCCTATTTAGTTGAAGGAGAGAGAAAGATTTTTTTAAATATTTTTTATTTGGTTTAATTTTTTTAAATAATAAGAGAGAAGGAAAATGGAAGGGAGTAAAACTTCTTACTCATCTAATTTTTGCTCCCTTCCTGTATTAGGAGGATGTGGAGGGTACAGAAAATTTAAAACATTTAAGTATAAAGACTAAGAGCCCATTCAGGATAGTTACAAATTTTCAAATGAAAATTATAAAACAAGTTGTCTTTGGATAAAATGAGATTGAATTGATTTTTTTTACTTAATTGAAAATATTTTTACCTAATTTTAAAACAATAATAATAGATTTATGATTCTTGTTTTAGTTTCAAGACACTAAAACCATATTATCATGCTCCCTTTACCATTCTTTATATTAACACCACACCTTTATTATTTGTGAGTAGTGAGTGATTTGACTTCTAATATGTCTTTACTAGTTTTGTTATTTTTTAGTGCTTGCGAATTATTTTCTTTCGTGTTCTCCTTTTTGTGAATTTGTTCTATTTTTTTGTTATTAGTTCTAAGGATTGTGAGCATGGTGGGAATGATAGAGAAAAAGGGTGTGGGTGGAGGGAGGTGGTTCTCTTATGGAGAGATATTTTCAATTTTATACAATCATTATCTTCATTAGATTTTGTAATTCAAACGTTGATAAGTATTTTGAAAACATGGAGGTTGATTCTATACAAAAGCATAACACCTAAACTTTGTCACCTATGTTATATTCCCATAAGAAATGTGAGTGTTTTAAAACTCGGATCAATAATCGACTTCGATCAAGTATTAGGTCATTGAGTTAATTGTCGAATTAGTATTACTTCATACGAACTAGTCTAAACTATTAAAATGAATATATATGTTATGTTTTTTCATTATATATATATATATATATATATATATATATATATATATATATATATATATATATATATATATATATAAACTAACGGGTGTAGTGGTAAACTTTGTTGTTTTCAGGTCCAAGGTCGTAAGAGAGGGAAAAATGGCCGATACTGGTTTTTGCTAATTAAATATGGTTTTGCATTGGTTTAATGACATTAGTACTGAATCAGTGACACTTTTGATCCAATTAGACACCTAAACCATTGAGGGGTATGGTTTTCGATCAATCCGAGCCAATTTTTAAAACATTGGTGAAGAATGATATCACTTGAGTGATTATAGAGGCCAATGAGCATTCCAAGATCCAAAATAGTTATTTAATTATATGCATTTATTGAAAGATGTTGGAAATATTATAAATATCTTACTAGATTAATAGGTTACAAATATCGAAATATCTTATTAGGAGATCGTATCATATTTTATCTACAACTATTATTTTTTCTTTTTGTAAGATATATTATCTTTAAGTAGTTCACTTTTACACTATAAAAAGAGAGATTATAAATTGTATTATTTAATTTAATCAATATAAAGTTTCTTTTACTTTCAATTTGGTATTAGAGCTCAAAATCTTGGGAGCTCTATTTTCGCTGCCTCACTTCAGTTAATCGCTACCCTTTGACGAGACTAGTCAAAATCTTTTTTGTCATTCCCAACTATTAGTGATAATGGCAGAAGATAAAGCCATTATCTTGGGACCTATTGAACTTCCAAATTTGGTGGGTCCCTTTTGACTTGATGATCACAATTATTTATAATTGGCACAATATAATTGTACTATGCTCAAAGGGAGCAAGAAATTGAGTCATATTGAAGGAAGTAGCCCACCTAGAAATGATCAAAAGTTTGAAACGTGGGACGATGAGGATTCTCTCATTATGACATGACTATGAAATTATATGATTCTGGAAATAAGCCGGAATTATATGTTTTATTCCTCCATTTGTGAGATATGAGAGAATCTCATTGAGAGATATTCAATGAAAAAGGATTCTGCTGCTTGCTATGATATTGAAAGTAAGATTTTCAACTCTAGACAAGTAGTAACAGAGTAATATGGTACTCTTAATGGGTTATGGATCGAGTTGGACCAGTACCAAAAATTGAAGATGTGCAAAACTGATTCTATTGCGTACACTATGCTCATTGAAAGTGGCTGATTCTTTAAGTTCCTCCATGGCTTGAATTCTGAATATAATCCTATTCAGGTTCAAATTCTAGGTAAGGAGAAACTTCTCTCTCTGTCTGAGGTATTTTCTATTGTACGGAGTGAAGAGACTCGACAATCAGTCATGCTTGATAAAGGATACTCCAACACAGGATCTGCCATGGTAACAGGAAAAAGTTTCACAAAAAGATCAACCTCCGAAGGAAAACCCTTCACAAAGAGTAGTCGTGGAGAATATTGCATATATTGCAAATTACCAGGACATACCAAGAATACCTGCTGCAAGCTTTATGGAAAGGAGAAAGTTCTTGAACGAATGGATGAAAATAAATGCCCAACTCATATGTGGGAGAATCAAACAACCTCCAATAAGGAGAATGTAGTTGAACATCCTTCTACCTCGCAACTTGATCAGGATATTCAAGCCTTTTTGGTAAGGAGGAGATAGACCGCCTTTAAGCCCTCATAAACTCAACAAGTAAGTCTCTTGTCTCGTGTGACTTGACTATGAAAGGTAAGAGTTCTTTCAATATTTCTGGTTCAGTTCCACAAAGCATCTAGATCCTTGATTCTAAGGTAACAGATCATATGACCTCATTTCCTTCATATTTTACATCATACCTTAAAGTATCAAAAGAGTAACTCATTACTGTTGATAGAGATCATGTTCGTATTGTTGGATTTGGCAACGTCCAACTTCAGTCCTCTTTACCCATACACAATGTTCTTCATGTTTCGAAACTGACTAACAACCTTATCTCTATACATAGGCTTATACAAGATTGGAATTGTATAATTGTGTTATTCATGAACTTACAACGGGGAGGACAATTAGAGTTGCTAAAGAGTAGGGTGGGTTATACTACTTACAACATATAAAGGTAGGTAACAACACCAATAAAGAAGATTTTCCTTCTAGTCAATGGGCAACCTCAAAAACTTGGGCAGCTTCTCAAATCTGCCTTTACCATAAACGTCTTGGACATCCACCGTTTGAGTTCTTAAGACAATGTTTTCACATTTATTTACAAAAAAGTCGATCGAGTCCTTTAAGTGTGATGTTTGTCAATTTTCAAAGTACCATTGTGCAACATTTTCTCTTGGTAATAATAAAAGTCTTGAACCTTTTGACCTTATTCATTCTTATGTGTGGGGGCCAACTAGTAACTCTATATCGGGGGCTAAGTGGTTTCTATCATTTATTGATGATTGTACCAGTGTGACATGGATATTTCTTATGAAAATAATTATGAGGTTTGTCAAATATTGGTCAATTTTTTCCATCTTGTCAAAAACCAATTCAGTAAATCTATTAAAATACTACAGTTAGACAATGATACAGAATTTGTAAATCTTTGAGTTCTCCAAGTTTCTTAAAGATAATGATGTGATTCATGAATTGACGTGTGTGAATACTCCCCAACAAAATGGGGTGCAGAAAAGAAAAATCATCATCTCCTTGAGGTTGCTAGAGTCCTCCTTTTCCAAATGTTTGTTCCTAATGTTTATTGGGGAGAAGTTGTCCTAATTGCCACTTATTTCATCAATAAGTTATCGACTCATGTTTTAAATGGTATTAGTCTAATTAAACATATGTTATCCTTCTTTCCTAACTCTCTCCTAATGTTAAGCTTACCAAGTCGTGTCTTTGGGTCTGTTGCCTTTGTCCACTCTCATAATCCACATCGTGGGAAGTTAGATTCTAGAGTTGTCAAATGTGTTTTCATTGGTTATCCCTTAATAAGAAAGAGTTTAAGTGTTATCATCCTCTGAGTTGTTAGATTTTTATCTCAATGGATGTTACTTTTCATGAAACACAGTCATTCTTTGTTAGTCCTCCACTTTAGGAGGAGAGTTATCTAGAAGTTGAGTCTGTCATCGAGTCATTACCTTTTCCTACTCAGGATGTCATTGAGTCATTACCTATTCCTACTCATAATGTTCAAGTTCATGTTCAAGAAGCCACGGAACCCACTCTAGTCCCAGAGCAAGTCTAATTGTCTAAGCCGGAGGTAAGTATTCTTGAGAATCCCATTGAAGATGTTACTGATGATATGCCTATTACTTTGAGGAAAGGGAAACGATCATGTGTCAAGTATCATATTTCACAATTTGTGTGTACTGAGACTATCTCTTTGTACAACATCAGAGTTTTATTGTTGCCATTGATGCAATCAAAACACCTACATCACAAGAAGCTTTGAAAGATGAGAACTAAGTTCAAGCAATGAAAGAAGAGATGAAGACGTTAGAGAAAAACTCAACTTGGGAGATTGTTGATAGGCCCAAAGACCAAGGGTTGTAGGCTATGGATGGATATATATTGTGAATTGTAAATCTAATGGAATCCTTGAGCGATACAAAACAAGATTGGTTGTTAAAGGGTATACACAAACTTATGGAATAGATAATGAGGAAACATTTGTCCCTGTAGCAAAGATGAACATGGTAAAAGTTGTTTTTTCCTTAGCCGCCCACTTTGACTGGAACTTGCAACGATTTAATGTTAAAAATGTCTTTCTTCATGGAGACTTAGAAGAAGAAGTATACATGGAGATTCCTCCGTGATTCTATTCTCATAATGAAAAGAACAAGGTATACATACTCAAAGGCACTGTATGGACTTAAACAGTTTCCCCAAGCATGGTTTGGAATATTTTCTCAAGTCATGATATCCCTAGGATACAAGCAGAGTCAAGGTGATCATACTCTCTTTATAAAACATATCGCTGATGGTAAACTCACTCTTCTCCTAGTCTATGTAGATGATATGATTGTTACAAGTGATGATGAGATTGACAAACTAACTCTGAAAGAAAAGTTGGCAACACAATTTGAAATGGAGGAGTTAGGAAAGCTAAAATACTTCCTCGAGATAGAGGTTGCATATTCCAAACAAGGTATCTTTATCTCCCAAAGGAAGTATGTACTTGATCTCCTTAAAGAAACAGGAAAATTGGGATGCAAGACTTCAAGGGTACATATTGAGCAAAACCATAGGATTGGGTGCGAAGAAAGTCCAACCATAAAGAAGTCCCAATATCAAAGATTGGTGGGAAAATTGATCTACTTATCCCACATTAGGCCAGATATTGATGATAAGTGGGTTTTTAGTCGTCTTACACGTCTCAAATAAATACTAAAGCTAACTATAGTATAACTAACCTAGGTTGATTCTCTCAAGGACACAGTGTGTTCAGATTGTGCTAAGTGTGAAAATCAAAGTTAATGCAGAAAACATTTAGTGCAGAATGCCGACTCGGTCTCGGATAGACGCGACGGAGTCAGACTGACTCGGTCTCAGACTCTAGAAAAGCAGTAAATAGGGGGGTTTGTGTTTAAGTGCAGAAAATAAACTAAGTGCAGAAAAGTAAACTATACTAATCTATACTAACTTACTGTACTAATTCAAGAATCAACATATAACAATTTGTCTTTCTTACTTAGGATTATACTCTGAATCAATCTTAGATTCTTACGACAATCACCGAACGTTTGTCCATTGCCATACTGAGGATTTACACAATCGCTACTTCATCAGTTGGCAGGGAGTATGTACTTGGTTGATTTTAGGTTCTCTACCTAATTAGATTATTAAATCAGTTCCAATCGGTCCTAGTCTAACGTGATATACTCCTAACAATGTGCAATCGCGGCAAGGTCAAAAGTAGATTAAAGCGTAGGAATTATAATTAAGAGATATGCAAACCAGTTATAATATTGAAATTAGAATTGAATACAAAGGTGGGAATTCAGTGTTCTCCAAAGAGTTTGCCTTCCACGACGATCACCTTGGAAGGACGGCAGTGGTGCACCAGTGATGGCTAGACGTTGAGGTTTCCGTCCACCGAAGTGCGTCGGCTATACCGAGCGATCACCTTCGACAGCTTCCAGCTTCCCAAATCCTGATCCTGTACCTCCTCGATCGAGAGTGACACCTTACTAAAGCTTCGTGTACCACCGTGCTAGCTTGGAATGTCCAGAGTTGTTGACGGTGCTAGGTCTAGAATCCCACTGTTTTTTCACACCGAAGACATGGCTTGACGTGCTTTATTTATACACAAGTTGACTAAATCTAAATCTAATCCTACAGAATCGCTGATTCCTTGATTCTGGCATATTTCCTACACAGTTACTTGAATTACATATTTCCCTGATCCTAATAGATTACAAATTTGAATTACTAATTACAGATTTATCAATCCTAGGAGATTAAAAATTCCTTGATTCTAGCATAATCATATATGTATTACAAATTCCTTAATTCTAGGAGAATCAAATCTGCATTACAGATTTCTTAATTTTAGCATAATCATATCTGCATTATAGATTCCTTAATTCTTGGAGAATCAAATCTACATTTCAGATTCCTTAATTTTAGCATAATCATATATGCATTACAGATTCCTTAATACTAGGAGAATCAAATCTGCATTCTTGCCGGAGTGATTTTTGGCCACGGAGGTTGGCTTGGTCGGGATGTTCCTTTTGGGCCGAGATGCTCCTTTTGGGTCGAGATGCTCTCGGCTTTCAGGCCTGCAAAACAAGTCCAATCTTTTGTTAGTTAAAATCCTTATTTTAGCACAAATTTATATTTTTCTTATTTCTAGGCCCATAATTCGAATCTTAACTAAGACAAGACTCTTAATCACTAAACAGTCTTAATAATACTCATCTTAAGCCTTTGTGAGGTGTATAAAATATGACTTATCAATTGCCTATGTTGTTAGTATGGTTAGCCAATTTATGCATGACCCTAGGGAAAGACACATTCAAATAATTTAAAGGATCCTCTAGTATTTGAAGGCAAGTCCAAGAAAATGATTGTTGTTCAGAAAAGAAGGTACATTGTCCATGGAAATATATACATATGTAGACTATACAGGATCAATTGTGGATAGAAGATCCACTTTCAGATATTGTATGTTTTTAGGAGGAAATCTAGTAATTTGGAGGAGAAAGAAGCAAAATGTGGTTGTTCGATCTAGTGCATGACACGCAGTATATGTGAAGGATTGTGGATGAAGATTATTCTTGATGACCTTAAAGTAAAATATGAGGAACCTATAAAGTTGTTATGTGACAACAACTAAGTTATCAATATTGTCCATAATTTAGTCCAGCACGACAGGATAAGGCACATAGAGATTGACAGACACTTCATTAAAGAGAAGTTGAACAATGGACTTGTAGTCACAACACATGTTCCTATAGGGCTCCAAGTAGTAGATATTTTCACCAAAAGGCTCCTTGCAGCTAGATTTCAAGAACTCAATGGCAAGTTAGGAATGATTGATATTCATTTACCAACTTGAGGGGGAGTGTCAGAGATATTGTAACAATCTCATTAATTAATAGGTTACAAATATCTTAATATGTCATTAGGAGATCGTGAATGTCGCATTTTATCTACATTTATTATAATCTTTTTTTGTAAGTTATATTATCTTTAAGTAGTTTACTTTTACCCTATAAAAAGGGAGATTAGAAATTGTATTATTCAATTCAATCAATACAAAATTTCTTTTACTTTCAATTAAAGATGTTATGGGTCTTTGAAATAAAGTTTCATCTTCTTAAATCAATGTTTCTATATGTCTTGAAAAGAAAGAAAATATATATATATATATATATATATATATCACTTGCATGTTGTGTTATTCATAATTTTATTAAAATGGATATGCAAAATGATCCTTTGTCTAGGCAATATACTAACAAGGGTGTTGATTAGAAGTTGAAGAATTAGATATGAACAATATGACAAAGCAACTTGTGTCATTACTAGAGAGTACAACAAAGACACGTCGAATGATTAGTTTTTTAGATAGATTGACTCAATGATTATGGAATGCAACTAATGTAACAATGTAGTATACTATAGTAAATTCTAACTATTTTGACATTTTAGAATGTTTGAATCCTATGTACCTTTATCCTTTGTGTGGTTAATGAAATCGTATGATATTTTTTAATGTTATTACTATTTATTCAGGTGTAATTTTTGTTTTGTATGAGTTAAACACAAATTGTAGAAATAAGAAATGTTAGCATTTTTGTTTATAATTTTTTTTGTTATGGTTGTTCATGCTATTTATGTTTACCATTTTTATTATTTTATAAATTTTATCTTTATTGTCAAAATTTATATTATTTTTTTTCAAATTTTTATTATTTTTATATGTCAAACTTTTCTGGGGAAGGGGGAAGGGGGAGGGGAAGGGGGAGGGGAAGGGGGAAAGAGGATAAGTTCATAGTGGAATGAGGTAAGATAGTGTGGTTAACTCATTTTATTTATCTCAAATTTGCCTTTTCAAAACTTAAAACTAAAAATTACCTTGAATTATGTTTTAAATATATATATATGTGTTTTGAATTCAAGATTATAAGAATATAAAAATAAATTTTTTAAATTCTTTTCCCCTCTCAATCAAATATAATATCTAATTAAAATCTCTACTCTTCTTTCTCCACTCTCTTCTCTTTCGAGCCAAATAGACCCTTGGTCTAAAAACATATGTAATAAAAAATATTCAAAACTCAACTTGGATTATGTATTTTAATCCATTTGTTAGTGTTTTGACTATGCAAAACTACCACAAAATGGAAGTATAAGGATTAATACATAAAAAATATTCATATAGAAATTAAAACATAGAAACTTTAAGTATAAGAACTAAAATAAAAAAATAACACATATTTAAAGACTAAATAATTAATTAAACCTAAAAATTATAAAAAAATATGTAGCCTCGACGGTGTAATTGCATGGTCTTCAAATATTTATTCCCTTCATAATACTATTTTTTAGATTGCATAAATTTCTCAAAATACTTCAGACATTTTTAAGATGAAATAAATATAAATAACAAAATTATGAAAATATATTTTTTTAATTGCTTACCTTAGATAAAGTTTCATTAAGTAAACTAATAGAACAAGAAAAACTTTAAAATAAAAAAATATTTTCAAAATTAATTTTTTGCTCCTCCTAATTTAAATATACAATCGTGGAATCTGCATAAAACGTTTTCAATATTTATAAAACGTCTAACACCAACCATCCTATATATAAGGAAGGATTAATTATTTGATATAAGATGTTAGGTAAATAGTTTTAAAATATTTAGTAAATATTTTGTACTCAAATATTATTTAAAAATATTTATTAAATATAGTATTTTCAATTTTTTTTCAAAACCATATTAATGTGGTTAATTCGTGTTTGTGCTCAGGGTAGATGACCAATAATAGATTCTATTTATTGTTTTCTCTTGAACTAATTTTTTTCTAAATAAAAAAAATTTGATATTTATATGCATGCCTTCTCTTATATTAATATACATATTCATCTATTTCAATATCTTAGTTGACTTATATTATTTTTGACTTGAATGTCTATGAACATGTGATTAACTGTGACCAGTAGTAATATCAATGTCGAGACAAGTGGAAGTTATTTGTATTCCTTAATTAAGATATGTTTGAAACCTAATTTTAGATATGAAAAAATTATGTTAAGAAAAAAATATTCACCATATGATAAACTTATAATCTCTCACAGAAATTAGTCACTACTCTTGATAGCATATACTTTGTACCTATCCATAAATAAATAAAAAAATGTGACCAATAGTGAGTGATATGACATGCTAGGAACAACTTTTTATAGTTGACAACAACCTTTTATCTACTCATGATTATATCTTGTTAATGACCATTAATAATGTGTAATCTTTTATTTATGATAATAACATGTATTATATATATGTAATACAACAATAGTGTGAGATAGGAAGGTTTTAAAACATGATATGATAGAGTAAAATGAGAAGCGACACTTGAACAAAAAATATTAACTTGACAAAATTAAAATGCAATAATGAACATTTTATATCTCAGTTTTAATAGATCAAAAATAAATTTCAGAGTTATTAGTAACTTGGTAGTTTTGAAATGCTTACAGTATAGATGTAGATGCACAAGGGAGATAGTCCTTTCTAATAATTAGAGTGCAATTCACTTAAACACAACAATTGTCATGGAATAGGTATGTATAGGTCATCCTAACCAAATTCTTCAAAATTTCTAATCGTGACAAATAATAGAAGACTTATATTCATCTTTTCACAATTATTTTTCAACCTAAGGTTCCAGCCAGTAAATAAACACAAAGAATAAAACGCATTGAAGTCCTCTGATGGAGAAAGAAGATAGAAGCATCACAAATACCAACACACCCTCAAAGCATTAGTATTAATAAACTAACAACAACTCATTCAACCCTTTTTTTATCTAACAAAACTTATCTACCTACCACTACTATTTTTAATTTTTATTTTGGTTAACAGATTTGATAATTGGCATTCAAGAAAGAAACGCTAATTTAGGGCATCACGTCATGGAACACCCAACCACCAACTCAAAAATTGGCCAACACATGCTAGGAAATTTAGAGATCCTTAACATCCACATATCCATTGTATGTATATGGTCACAACTCACAAGCAAAAGCTAGAATGCAAATCTAGAATATTTTATAATTTTCTATTTCATTAATTTATACCACAAAATATAAATTCGTGGCAAGTGGCCTAATTTTAAATGTCATGATGTGGAGTTAGGAAGAGTATTAAACATTAAGCCATGTACAACTACATTACAATCACCATTCTTCAAAACTTCTTATTCTACTTCAGCTTCAACATAGTATTATCCCATAAACTCTTTAGCCAGACCAATTGTGATCCTCTTGCTCTCTTGAATTATTCAAGTTTTGGAGTTAAAAATTAGAGTACAATCAAGCCTTGAAGTTTTAGTTTAGAAACTGAGATAGGGTTGAATGAAAACCGTGGAATGAATTGAACATGCTTAATTATCATCTGCTTCGTTAATTTCACAGTCCCTCGCATATTGTGCCATGACTAAATTTTCTTTGGCAACTTAACAAGTAATGGATAAATTATTGTATACCAGTATTTTAACTTGTGCAAGAAAAAAAAATTTAATATAATTAACATTTATAATAAATAGATATTTTAAATATATAAATTATATTATAACTAAAATTTATAATAAATAAATATTTTTAATATATAAATTATATTTATAATAATATTTTATATTATAATATAATGTTATTTTTAATTATTAATAATTTTTAAAAATTATTGAAATCCAATTTAGAACTAAAAAAATTGAAAATAATATATTAAAATAGATAAAAGATTAAGAAAAATCCTTAAAAACATTTTATCTCTCATTGAAGAATGAAAGCTTAAAATTGCTTTTGTTCAAAGAGAGTTGTTCTAATTCTAATTTATATAGAGCGAGGATGATAGATTAAAAAAGATAAGAGTTTAAGAAAAAAAATCCTAATAATGTGTTTGATGAAAAAGAATAGCTAAAAACGATATTGTTGAAGAATGACATCTAAAAAAGTTTTTCTTCAAAGAAAGCTATCCTGCTTCAAATTTATATAGAGAGAATATTCTAATTTATATAGAGAAAAGATGAAAAACTAAAAGAGATAAAAAGTTAAGCAAATTCCATAATAATACTCTAGTTGAAGAATGACAAATAAAAACACTTCCATAGAATGATAGTTAGAAACATTATTGTTTAAAGATAACTATTTTAATTTATATAGAGAGAGGACGTGGAACACCAATACATTGAACTATATATATGATCAATAACTCTTGTATCCAAGATCCGAGATGTATGTGGAATGTATGTAAATCCTTAAAAACACCAATGTAAATCCTTAACGACTAATAACACTTGAGATGAGATACCTAAGGTGCTAATATTGTTGGTCAGTTTCACCATTTTATCGCATGAGACTTGGTTAATAATTTTTGTTGTTGTTATAACTAGGTGGATAACCATGCTTTTTAGATCAAATTTCCATCAAATGACTAGATTTTTCTCCTTATTTATAATTGGATCCTCCACCTCTAAGTGTTAATTTTCTTTTACTCTTTAATGAATTACTAACAGTTTTTGAATTAATTACTACATCATGTTGAATTTGTCTCTTGAAAAAAATCCTATTCATTGTAAGTAATAGATCCGTAAGATGAATCTATGACCTCACACTAGCAAGCTACATGTATTTTTAATTGGAAGCAATTTTATTCAAGTCAAGTACAATTATTATGGATGGCAAAATTCTCTCTCCGAATATTTAACACACCTACATTAAATGAATCATTTAATCTCTAGAAAATGAATAATATAGTATTGTTGGCTATGAATCTTAACACTTCTCATTGCCAATCAAATACAAGTTATTAAACATGTGAAATGAGGCATTGACCTATCCTAATTCCTCCCATAATCTCTTTATCTCAATAAAATACTTTGAAATAATTGATGTTTCTTACCTTGAACATGTAATTCTTGTTGTAACTCAACATTTTGAATGAGATATCCTAGAGAGAATCTCTTCTTGAAATTAGTCTAAACATAAATAACATTTTCTAGGTAAACAATAATTTGAGAGATAATAGGTGATAATAAACCTAGTATCCATGAACCAAATCCCATGCTTCATAGCTCAAAATTTTCATATTTGTGACTCAAATCGTGTCATCAATAAACTTGTATTTATTTTTTGAAATCAATGCTCATTTCAGCAATCTAATCCAAGTATGGTAATTTTCTCCACTTAATGATGGTGAAACCACGTCTGCAATAGGATCCTTATTTGATGCACATAATACTAATTGATTGGATTTAGGATGGGTCTAGATTCACAATTATGGATGCTCCACTTGTATTTTAACTTTTTTCATCCGAATTCAAGGCATGCAAGTCATCTTTGTGTAGTAGAGCTGAAGAGCTATGATACCATCAAAGTTTTAAGAGAAAGTGATAAAATAAAAATAAAGGAAATGAATCAAGTATATTCTTCTACTAATGGAAAATAACGTAAGAGAAAGTGATAAAATAAAAATAAAGGAAATGAATCAAGTATATTCTTCTACTAATGGAAAATAACGTAGTTGCACAACACTTATATCACCATGTTTATCCTAAGTAGTTTGCCTAGTTAGCAGAATTAACAAAAAAAAAAAACATAACTAATTGAGAGGGATGCATTTAAGTATTATTTATTCACAATGTGGAACTACTTTATTAAAAGTTAAAGTATTGTATTTTTTTTTCTTTTTTTCATTTAATTCATCTAAGTGAGAGAATATGAATTCACTTACCTTAACTCATTATACTAACGATATAAGTTAAATAGAAAATTATGGTGTCATGTTCTTTGTATCAATACTTAAAAATAATGCCTCCATTTATACAATAAATACATGAAAACATATATTATTAACTACTTGATGAGCAGCTTATTATAAGAAAAAAAAAGATAAATAAGGTAATGCTAACAATTTTTATTTTGTTTTTCAAATATAAACTTTTAGTATGTTTGAAAATATGTTCTATACAAAAAATATTTTTACATAAAAGTTACGATCAATGTTTTAAAATTCGGACCTATAATCAACACGGTCAAGGTATGAGTTCATTGGATCGGAACTGAAAAGTTAGTCATTGAATCAAATGAATTGATCTAAATTATTAAAGTTAATATATATATATAGACACACGTCTGTTTGCATTACATTTTAAAGTTAAGTTGGCTTAGTGGTATTTTCAACACTCCACTCTTGGTTGCAGGACTTGTGGATTCCATTCCTATGGTTGTTAATTTTTATATTTTCCTCCTCAGTTCAGAGTTGGGTTAGAAAACGCCAGTATAGGATAATTTATTTTTTCTCTCCAAATATAGTATATAATATGTTATTAAATATATATAACATTATTATAATATATATATATATATATATATATTATAATAGACAATAATTTTTATATGATAATATATAATATAAAACTATAAAAATATAGTAATATATTACTAGACATACACATATATATATATATATATATATATATATATATATATATATATATATATATATATATATATATATATATATATATATATATATATATGTATATATTAAAAAATTTATTCAGAATATTATCTTATCTATATTTAGAATAATTTTGACATATATATTTAAATTATATTATTAATTATAATATTAAAAATTAAATAATTATTATAAAAATATTTTATAAAAATTATTTGAATAATAATTATAATTTAAAATTCCTATATAATTTTTATATTAGTAAAAAAATTAAGTGCATAAATAAAATAATATCTTTTTAAAATTGACTTAAAATTATAAAATATCATAAATTTTATAATTTGAAAAGTTAAACAATAAAATGTTTTCTTTTAAGAAAATTATGTGTAACTAGTTTTTTAACCTATCCATCACATGAGTTAAATTTTATGATTAAAATAAATTATTATAAAAAGTTTAACAAATTTATATCAGATAAATAATAATAAATATATAAGAAATATAATTCAAATTTTACACATGTCATGTAAAAAAAAAATAGTAAGCAACATTTTAAAGTAACACATATAATAATAATAATAATAATAATAATAAATAAATTATTATTATTATTATTGTTATTGTTATTGTTATTGTTATTGTTAATGTTATTGTTATTGTTATTGTTATTGTTATTGTTATTGTTGTTGTTGTTGTTATTGTTGTTGTTATTGTTGTTGTTATTGTTGTTGTTGTTGTTGTTGTTCTTGTTATTGTTATTGTCGTTGTTATTATTATTGTTGCTATTATTGTTATTATTATTATCATTATTATCATTATCATTATTATTATTATTATTATTATTATTATTATTGTTATTGTTGTTGTTATTGTTGTTGTTATTATTGTTGTTATTATTGTTATTATTATTATCATTATTATTATCATTATCATTATTATCATTATCATTATTATTATTATCATTATTATTATTATTATTATTATTATCATTATTATTATTATTATTATTTTTTTGACTAAAAAAGAAAGTCAAATTTAAAAAGATGTAACTGGGAATCAAATAAAGGGACGAATTACCAAATTGAAATATTTCCTATACTTTTTTTTATAATAGAGAAAACTCTCTTAATCAATTTTTTTGCAAGGACCCATCAAAATATTTAGAAAACTGGTAATACTTCATCTTTCAAATTGCAACTCATCATTAATTAAAAAAAAATTAAATTGTGAAAAAATAGAACTTATGCTAAGGTGAGACTTTTATATATAAAAAAAGAAATATATGGAAATACTTTCATTGTTTTGATTTGGAAGGAAATCAAAAGAGTTATATAATTGTTATTCATTTAAAATTTGAAAAGAGATGAAAATAATTTATCCTCAAGAAATTAGAGATTATAAAATTTGAAAAGAGATAAAGAAAGAGAATAAATAATACAAAAGATACGAAAAAATGCAAGATAAAAAGAACATAAATTTTCAAAAAGAAGATGATAATTTTTGAAACCATAGTTATCAAGGAAAGTATAGATAAAGATCGCTAGAAATAAAGATAAGATGTTAATGGTTAAAAGAGAGAACCAGATGCAAGGAGGTTGAAATTGTGTGTATCAATTACAAACCAGATTCTGTTTTATATAATGAAATAAATACAAATAAATATAGGAGATAATATATTTATTTACATTATATGATATGCCTATGGATATAAAGATCCTAATTAATTAAATAAGAAAACAAATAATAAATTATAAAAAAATCCTAAGAGATCACCTAAAATACTCTAAAATATTCTAAGATATAAAAATAATACCAACATATATTTTTCTGATTTTCTAAACCCTCAATTTAAAACTACTAAAAATCCTTTTGTATAATATTTCATCATATTATATTTTAGTTAATTTCAGTTAGACTCTCTCACAAATGTAATCACGATGAGGACCACGAAAAATAGAAAAAAGATTTTCAAGTTCATTTTGGGGAAAGAAAACTAAATTTAATGGAGTCGCCATCAACGTTTTTAAGGAAAACATCAGAAAACCTCGGGAAGGATAAGACTCGTCTTTCAGAATCAGATTTTAGGTTTGGGAATCCATTACACGTAGGGAAGGTGTTAGCACCATACGAAGTCTGTCCTACAAAGATTACCTTAATTAAACGCGTGAAATTATTATGACTTCTAAATTATTATGACTTCTAAATTATTATGACTTCTAAATTATTATTTTCATCCTTCAAACGTAGACAGAATTGGAATTATTAACAGAAGAGGAAAGAATAATATTTTTTTGGATTTTTAAACTTGACAAGAGTTGTCTCTTGTTCCTACATATCTCCTTGTGTAATAAGGAATTCAAAGTTTACATAGTTCTTGGGAAACTTAGAAGAGATGGACTATCCATTTGCGTTGCGTCAAAAGAGCGGGGTGGAGTAGAGTGGATTGTCCATGGGCGTTCGAAAAGTTGCAAGGGATGTATATTATGGGTTCGTTGACTGGCTGGGTATAACTAATAAAATTGGCCGATTTGGAGGTCATTTGGTCGAGAGGTTTGACCGATGGGTCATTTGGTTGAGAGGTCTGGCTGAGGGGTCATTTGGTCAAGGAGTGTGGAGGTTGATGGGTCATTTGGCTGAGAGGTCTTTTGGTTAAGGGGTCATTTAGCCGAGAGGTATGACCGAGGGGTCTTTTGGCTGATGGGTCTGGCTGAGGGGTCATTTGGCTGAAGGGTCTAGTTGAGAGGTCTGATTAAGGGGTCTTGGTCAAGGGGTCATTTGGCTGAGAGGTTTGGCCAAGGGGTCTTTTGCCCGAGGGATCTGGGCGAGGGGTCATTTGGTTAAGGAGTGTAGAGGGTGAGGGGTTATTTGGCCTAGGAGTGTGGAGGCTAAGGGTCATTTGGCACGAGGAGTAACCAAGGGGTCTTTTGGTCGAGGAGTCATTTGACCAAGAGGTCCTGGTCGAGGGTCATTTGGTTGAGGAGTGTAGAGGCTGAGGGGTCATTTGGCCAAGGAGTGAAGGTTGAGGGTCATTTGGTCGAGTAGTGGCCAGGGGGTCATTTGGCCGAGGGGTTTAGTCGATGGGTCATTTGGCCGAGGAGTGCGGAGGCTAGGGTCATTTGGTTGAGGAGTGATCAACACAACCGAAGATTAAGGAGTCATTTGGCCAAGGAGTATCCATGGGGTGTAATTTTTACATTGGCAAATTCAATCTTTGATCGTAAGGAAAAAGCAAGGGATAGAACGTAATACCTGTTAGCGAATAAACTTTCCCGCTTTGCAAACCCATCTCTCCTTTCTCCTTCCGGTTTTTTCTCCTCTTTTCTTCAAACTTGCTTGAGCATTGTATCCTCGTTCTCTTCTTCCTTATTTCCACTTTCAAAATTTTCAACTCCAAATAAATTTTAGCAGAGTTTCTCTCCCCTTTCCTATTTTTTTGTCCTCAAACTTCAAGTTGTCACCCCTTCTTATAAACCACCTCTTTCTCTTCCAGATCTTTTAGGGAGATCTCCACCATTAATGGGGTTGCTCTTTCCATGACTTTTGTCTCCGACTTTTAGGACAAAGTTGCCTCTAGTTTTTTTGCACCTTTACAGGAGCTCAAAGAGACACAGTCGTCGAGAGAACAGAAAATTAGAGGCATCTTTTTAGAAAAGTAGATAGGAGTGGAAGCTGCGGGACTCAATAGTTGTCGACAACTATTTAGTAAATTCTAGATCATCCAGGGAAGGGAGAAGAAACTTCTCGCACACGTTCGATTTTTTTTTTTTTTAAATTAGACAAGAAATAATTTTGGGTGTATTCGTACTCGTTTAAATATATATAGAGAATAAAAAAATTTAATGAAACAATTTTGTTATTTGAACATAAAATATTAAATAAAATTAAAAATTATCTACTTTTATTATATTTGTTGTGATGTTATTCTATCATGACATTGTAATATACCCTAAAAATTAAGGAAATATAGTGAAGGCTAGTGTTATGGGCGCTTGAGTCCAAGTAAATAAAAAAGTGGGACCATAAGGGGAATTGAGAGGCAGAGAGAGGCAAGGGAGTGAATGAAGTAGAGAGAAGCCACGTAACGTGAAAGAGAGGGGTAAAAAAGAAAAAAGAAAAGAAATATATAAATGAGAGGAGCAGCAGAATATGATATCTGATCCCAAAACAATTTACAAACCCATCCACCACCTCTTATTTGTTTTGACCACTCATCTATAATTTCCCAGCATGGACCTCCCAATCACCAGCACCCAAGACGCGCCGTATCGCCGCGGTTGAAATGTTCCCGCCGCCGCAGCCGCTGACGAACCTCCCCTCCCTCCCGGATCTCCTCCTGACGGCCCTCTCCGTGTGCTTCTTCGTGTCATCCTCCAAGCCCCACGTGGCCTCGAGCCGTTGCCCCTTCCCGCGCCGCCTCCTCAAAATCCCCGCCATGTCCCTGACCTCCAATAATAATAACAACAACAACAACATCAACACCGCCCTTCCTCCGCGCCGCCACAGCTTCGCCTCCCCGCAGTCCCTCTCCGACTGGCTCAAACCTCGTCTTCCCTCCGATTGCTTCGCCTCCTGGGGCGTCAAGCCCGGCACCAAGAACGTCCACAACCTCTGGCTCGAACTTTCCCAGGGCGAAATTTCCCTCGCCGATTCCACCCCTCCCGTTCGCACCGTCCAGGTTGTCCTCGTCCGCGTCACCGGCAAGCATGGCAAGTTCCTCGTCGAGTCTCACCAGGAGTTGTCCGACGGCAACGTCCGCAAGCGCGGCAGACCCCTCTCCGAGAAGATGAAGCCCAACGAGGACCCTGAATCCGCCGCCGTCAGGGGTATTAGGGAAGAGCTTGGATCTGTAATCGGTGCCGGAATGGGTTTCGACGTGGCTGACATTGTCACCATCGATCCCAATTCCTATGAGATGCGGGTCGAGGAGCGCGATTCCGGCTCCTACCCGGGTTTGCCCGGTTGCTACGTTTTGCACACTCTTAATGCCACGGTTGAGGGTTTGCCTGAGGACGATTTTTGCACTTACGAGGTCGATGAGTATGGAGGGGATTTTCTAGACAAGAATGTTACCGACCGGGCTGTCTCTGTTAAGAAGCATTATTGGACTTGGGTTAGTGCTCATTCTATTCAGCCTTGAGTAGCTGACATTTTGTTTTTTTCTCATGTTCAAACTTTTATGGATATCATAGGAACACTTTTTTACTTGTCAATTGTCATATATATATTTTTGAGATAATAAGGTGGGGCGATTATTATGTTGCATTGTTGGAGAATTACAGATAATAGAGACTCCAGCTGCTGCTACTTGTACTCAATGTCAATAAACGCACGGGTATATACAATTTCCTGTAATTATCTTGCATTACCTGCTTGTAAAGCTCACTTTTCATCATTCTCTTTTACTTCACTCATTCTATTCTTGCTTATGCTTCTGAGTTCTCATCATATACTAAGGTTTTAACTTGTGCTTGTGGTCGCGGTTTTGCTCTTCCTTAATTTTGTGGGAAATTGCAGTATATATGCGGCCACAATTGCAGTTGAAGACACTCAAAAACCTTACCTTGATAGACATTCAAAAACCTCAAAAACCTTACCTTGATAGACATTCGAAAACCTAGACTGAAATGAAGACCTAAATTGGGGTTTCTTTCTTGAACCCCAGTTATCCAATATCTTAACAGGTATTTAAGAACAATAGCGGTGGTAGTCAGATTAGTTCTAATAGATGAAAAAGGGGCTGAATGAGTTGTTAGCTTGTGACTAATGCTTTGAGGGTGTATTGGTATTTGTGATGCTTCTGTCTTCTTTCTCCATTAGAGAGCTTCAATGCGTTTATTCTTTGTGCTTATTTACTAGCTGGAACCTTGGTTAAAAAAGAAGTGTAAGTAATAAGGGTATCATGAAAAGACGAAATATAACTCTTCTATAATTTGTCTTGAGTCAAGCACGGTTAGAAATTTCCAAGGATTTGGTGAGGATGACCTATCCCAATTTCAGACAGTTGCTGTCAGCGAATGCTGTCATTGCACTCTAATCCTTTAGAAAGGAATAGAATCCTCTCCCTTGTGCATCTATTAAACTGATACGTCAAATGTTCATTGCATTTTAATTGTGTCAAGTTAGTATTTTGGTTGAGGTTCAGTTCTCATTTTACTTTATCACCTCTTGTTATATCTCACTATAATTTCATTACATATATGTGCTCTTAAATACCATAAGTATAATTCATTGCTACATAAATAAAAGGTTACAAATTCTTAATTATCATAAGCAAAATATAATCATTATATAGATAAAAGATTCATTCCAGCTATAAAAGTTGTTTGTAGCAGATCTGTATCACTCACTTCTAGACGCAATCACAGGTTCATGGACATTCAAGCCAAAGAAGATATAAGTTACAACTATTACATTGAAATAGATGCATGTGTATATTAATATTGGAGAAGGCATGCAAATAACCTTGGGTTGGACACGGGTCTGAGTAGATGACTCGAACAATCTGAATCAACCAATCCGAACTTTTTTTTTTTTGAATTGATTTGGTTTTGATTTTAAAATTACATATTTGATGACATCGGTTCAGATATCAATATCAACTTTAATTACGGAGAATCTGAATCAATTCAAAGATATACTATTTTCAAATAAATAAATTTTTATGTTATATGATTTTATAATTTTATGTTGTATAATTTTACAATTTTATATTTTTTATATAGTGTAATTCTAAAATTTTGACTTGAGATTTTTATTATTATTATTATTATTATTATTATTAATTACAATTTTTTTAATATTTTTTTGTTTTGTAATTTTGTTTATCAATGACTTGTCAATCCAACTTGAACAAACTTAATTATGATTCGATTGATTGGGTTTGTATATAATTTTTTTATTTATAAAATTTAATTTAACTCAACCCAATTAAAATTTGATTGATTTGAATTAAGATATTTTCTTAATACGGACCAATCTAACTAATGCTCACTCCTATGTATAATCATCAATTTTTTTTATTATCCATAGCACAAACACGAATCAAGCATACTAATATCTAACATTATGAATTAAATTTAGTTATGGTTTCTCCATATGCAGGACACAATATAATATCGACTTTTGAGATTTTTTTTAAGACTTGTGATATTGTTTAATAACACTTTGCTCAATACCTGTAAGCCAATCCTAAGATTGGTCTGGGCTAAACTAGTTAATGGGCCCAACACGTTCCCGATCTAAATTACCCAATCAAGATATGGGATTCAACATGGTAGTTGAGACATGTGCAATGAATGCATTGTGATTTTGGAACATTAGTCCACACCTTACGGGAACACTAAGGTGTATTACGGAGGTTGACTATAATCACATAGTTGTGACTCATGTGAACCCTAATTTTATAAATCAGGTGCTTAAATATGGGAATATGTAATTGATTATTAAAAACAAATATTTAATACTGTGGGCCTAAAAGTTTAGAAAAGGAAAACTCAGCTACCAACACTTCTTGGATCAAGTATTCAAGTGGAAGGAATTTGGTTTCTTTTAAATAAAGTGTTCCAAGTCTTATGAATAATAATAATAAAATATTAAGAGAATTTACTCTCTTAAATGAATTTACTTGTTTTAACTCAAATTAGTCGGAGTCTAATGTAATTTTCAAATACTGATGGTCCAAGACCATTCTAGTTTGAATCGTTAATATTTTTTAAAAGAAAATTGTGTCATCATATGAAACAAATTTGCCTACTATTTATTAATGTTAGTAATGAAACATATTTTTTTTTAACAATAATAATAATATAAAAAATATATTATGCTGTGTAAAATAATTTTATTTATGCTAGTCAACCATCTTCGTATCAAGATTCTTATCTTGTAACTTCCCTCAACTGTTGACATCATAATCGCATTTCAGTACCTTGATGTTAAATTATTTTTGTACAGCTCGCGAATCTGAAAACCCATTTTTCCGTGGGTAAGATATATGTTCCTTTACCTTATCACACAATCCCACACTTATGTTTCTTCACTCTAAACCTTCTTTCTAAAAACTCCTATTAACTTAATAATCAGAATCCTTGCAGGAATCCTCCTTTCAGGAGTGTTCATGTTACCTTTTTCCATTGAAGACTTTCTCGTATAGTTAAAACAAGATCGAAGACATGTCTTGACTATCTAAACAGAATAATAAATTTATTGACTTTTATAAAATTTATCTTAGAAATCATATATCATTGATGTATGATTGAATTATAAAAATCATCATTCATTTCTAGATTTGATAGTTTTTTTTAAAAGAGGTGGTATCCTATGCTTAACCACTAAGTCTGCTTCCGAAGTTCACAGATAAAAAAACCGGTCTACTTCCGAAGTTGTGATTGATGAGTACCCTACTCATTTGTATATACTAATAATAGATGAGCAGTGGTTTGGAGTTGGAGATGGTAGAAGCAAACTGTACACATGTAACAATAATATGTACTCAACTTTTTGACAAATTTGTTGGATACCTTCAAAGAAGTACACGGTATTAAAGCAAACTAGGTTGAATTTTCGGGGTTAATCACTAACCAACGCGTTGCCTAACATTGGGAAATTGGAAGCGACTTTCATGTCCATAAAAAGGCATTGCACATCAATTTTCCAAACGTCAAGTATCAAACTAATTACCCCAGCACCACTTCCAAATTGCTTGTCCTTAACAAAAATATCAACAACCAATTATTGTGTCACCTCTTGCCTGAACGTCAACGTACACTTTCTTTTAGGTCAAGTTTGATAGAACTTTAGTCTCATTTATATAATCAACATTTAAACCTAGGTTATGTTATTTTGTTTTATCGTTGAAAAAACAATTTTCGTACTTTCTAAAAAAAACACATGTTCTGATATCATTTTTCTTAGGTATTTCAAAATTAATTTTATCCAACTCCTCTTTACCGTTAGTTCAAGACGGCACTATATTAATATTCATTTAATTTTTTTGTTTCAGACGAATAAAAAAAAAGTTAATCCTTTTTTTAAGACATTCATTTAATCCTGATATATACAATTAAAATTTTAAACCGTTGATCGACCAAACATTATATGCTTGTCCTCTGCAGGGACTACATTCTTCTTGGTTTAAAGAACTCTGTTCTGCAAAGTGTAATATTTGTTGAGCATTACTTTCATTTTATACCCCGAATTTTTGTACAATATTTATTTATATACAGGATTTGTATGCGAAGAGAAGATGTTAAAAAATTGATGCACTAATGGTCTATGAAAAGTATGATGGAAAAAGCAATAAGGCACATGCAATGATGCACCAACGCAAACGAATATAAATTCTCTTACTTGCAAGAATTTCTAAGAAGTAACTGCAAATGAGAATGAAAGCAACAATGAAAATAATCACACAAGAGAGACCAATATTTTTAACGTGGAAAAATCCCTTCTCAACGTGAGAAGTAAAAACCACAGATGGTCCAGACTAAAGAAATCAATTCACTATGATTAATTAAGAGTACAAGAGTTATCAATCTCTTCTGTCTCTCTCCCACTTTGTGAAAAATCCACTCTCTCTCAATCTCCAAATCTGACCCCTTCCCTTCTTCTCTTATAAAGAGAAACCTAGTGGGCTTGAGATTATTGGGCTTTTGTCCATATAGTTGGGAGCTCAAAAATAACCTAACATATCTCTCCTCTCACAACTATGTAGAGGTAATTACCAGTCCAGCGATCTCACAACAAGCTTCAAACTTCCTTTCTTGGAACTACCTTGGTCATCATGTCAGCACCATTATCATCAGTATGAACTTTAGCCAACTCCAACGGCTTAGCATCCAAAGCATCACGTATCCAATGATACCTCATATCAATATGCTTGGACCTAGAATGAAAAGTTGAATTCTTACTAAGATGAATTGCACTCTGGCTATCACAAAATAACCAATGTTCGTCCTGAACAAAACCAAGCTCTGCCTTGGTAGTGGACAAAGCAACACACTTTTGCAATTTAGATTGCCAAGCCTTTTGCCTTTCTTCACTCTCCATGGATTCCTGGTAACATTTAAGTTCTTCTCCATCTGTTAAGGTCACATACTCATCGGAAGTATACCTTATAGATGATTGTCTTTGCCTATTAGACCTCTTGAGTTGAACTGGAGGCTGGTTCAGGAGCATCACCCACCCAGATTCTCATCTTGTGACATCTCTTACTCCTCTTCAGCATCATCATCAAGAGGAACATCAAAGCCATCTCCAAGCTGCTGATCACCATGATTATGTTGCTCACCATTCTGAACATTATTATCAACAGTATCCAAATCATGTACAGGCATCCGAACTGGATCAATTTCAAACAAACTATTGTCTTTCTCGGGTGTAGACTTCTTTACCTTATCAATGTCTTAAATGGTTTGATCTTCCATGAATTGCACATCACGACTTCTGACAAGTTTCTTCTCAACAGGATCATACATCTTGTAACCATACTCATCATGACCATATCCAATGAAGATACATTGTCTAGTCTTCATATCCAACTTGGATCTTTCATCCTTTAGAACATGCACAAGGGCCTTACAACCGAAGATTCGCAAATGATCATACTTGACATCTTTTCCAAACCAAATCTTGTGTGGTACCTCAGTATTCAAAGCAACTGCAGGATTGAGATTAATAGCATGCATTGCTGTGTAAAATGTTTCACCCTAGAAATGCTTAGGTAACCTTACTTCAGAAAGCATGCACCCAACCCTCTCAATCAATGTCCTGTTCATCCTTTTTGCTAAGCCATTCAACTGAGGAGTTTTAGGAGGAGTCTTTTCATGTCTGATACCCTACTGCCTGCAATATACATCAAATGATCCATAATATTCACCACCATTATCAGAATGAATACATTTCACCTTCTTGACTTATTGTCTCTCAACCAAAGCCTGGAAATGTTTGAACTTCTCTATTACTTGGTCCTTTGACTTCAAAACATAGACTCATAGCTTCCTAGAACAATCATCAATAAAGATAACAACATAAAGTGCACCACTAAATAACTTTACCTTCAATGAGCCACAAACATCAAAATGTGCCAATTCTAATAACTCTGACTTCCTTTGAGGGAGGATGCTTCTTAAAGGATACTCTAGTCTGCTTACCAGCCATGCAATGATAACACTTCTCCAACTCTGCATTCTTCAATCTTGGAAGTATGTCCTTTTTGGCTAAACAAGTAAACCCTTTTTCACTTATATGACTAAGTCTTCGGTGTCACAAAGATGCCTCCATATCCATGGCATTCACACTATCTTTAGCAACCAAAGCTTTTGTCCAATACAGTTTAGAAATTTTCTCCCCTCTGACCACAACCAAGTTACCTTTGGTGAGTTTTCATTTTCAATGAACAAAGTGATTATCATAACCACCATCATCAAGCATATGCACAGATATCAAGTTAAACCGAACATCTGGAGCATGTTTGACTCCTCTAAGCCACAACTGCATTCCTGTGTTGGTTTGCAAGCAAACATCACCAACATCGATCACGTTGGTCACACCATCATTACCCATCTTCAACACTCCAAAATCACTTGTGATGTAAGATGTAAAGAACTCCTTCCTTGGTGTAACATGCAGTGTAGCACTGCTATCAATAATCCACATGCTCTCATCGGATACAAAATTAACGAACTCAAAGTCTCGAAGAATGATAAGATCATCACATGTAACAGTAGTGACACGATCATCATCCTTCTCTTTTGACTTACCCTTTTTGTCTTTGTTCTTTTTCTTCCACAAGAAACAATGTTTCTGTATATGCCCTGTTTTGTGACAGTAGTGATACTCCACGTTCTTGTATCTGGACTTGGATTTACTTCTACTCTTTTCTCTTTCCTTTTTCTGACTTCTCCCCCTATTTTCAATGACAAGTACCTCAGATTGAGATGAAGAACCTTGTGCCTTCCTTCTCATCTCCTTGTTAAGGACGCTACCCTTTACCATTTACAAAGAGACAGCACCATTAGGGGCTGAATTTGTGATAGAGACCTTAAAAGTCTCCCAAGATTCAGGTAGAGAATTCAAAAGTAGTAATCCCAAAGTCTCATCTTCAAACTTAATGCCCATTCTTGACATCTGATCAATAATCCCTTGAAATTCATTCAAGTGATCTGACAGTGAAGTGCCTTCCTTGAACTTCAAACTCACAATAGAATTCAACAAAAATAATTTGTTGTTCCCACACTTTGAGGCATACAAGGATTCAATCTTCTCCCACAAAGTCCTGACATGTATCTCACTTGCAATGTGATTATAAACATTATCATCCACAAAAAGTTAGATAAAACTACATACGTGTTGATGCTCAAAGTCTCATTCTTCATCAGACATAGATTTTGGCTTCTGAGCAGCAAAAATAGGAAGATGCATTTTCTTCACAAATAATAAAATTTTCATCTTCCCTTTCCACAAGTGATAATTAGTGTCATTCAGACTTACCATTCTATTTGTATTTCTCTCTATTATTGTGACAAGTAGAACACCCTTCAAACTAAAGAGCTCTGATACCACTATGATGAGGAAAAAGCAATAAGACACATGCAATGATGCACCAACGCAACGGATATAAATTTTCCTTACTTGCAAGAATCTCTAAGAAGTAACCACAAATGAGAATGGAAGCATCAATGAAAAGAATCACACAAGAGAGACCAATATTTTTAACGAGGAAAAATCCCCTCAAAGTGAGAAGTAAAAACCACGGGTCGTCCAGACCAAAGAAATCAATCAACTATGATTAACTAAGAGCATAAGAGTTATCAATCTCTTCTGTCTTTCTCTCACTCTGTGAAAAATCCACTCTCTCTCAATCTCCAAATCTGACCCCTTCTCCTCTTATAAAGAGAGACCTAGCGGACTTGAGAGTATTGGGCTTTTGTCCACATAGTTGGGAGTCCAAAAATAACCCAACAAAGTAAATAAAATAAAGAAGGCAAAAAATGAATAATTATATATTTTCTTTTATTTGATTGAAGAAAAAATAAAATTTAAAAAGAAATTAAAAAATAAAAATTTAGAAATTTCCATCTTCTAGTTTTTTAATTCATTTTATTTTAATTTTCTTTCCTTTAAAACAAATAAGGGAATAGCTTGTGTCACATTCATGGTCTAAATAATATTCCTTTGAAAACATTATAATTTGTCAAGGTAGACGAGTTTAAAGTTACTTTTTATAAAGAATTTCTGTTGAGGTAGGTTTTTCCGTGTTGGCTGACTTTGTTTACAAAAGATCATAAGTGGAAAAGGTATTTGCAATCATGTTTACTCAATGTGGAAGAGGGCTAGCTAGATTCCTCATTTTGAAGACTGGCATCTGTATTATTTTTTATCACCCTGATTAGACCAATTGAAATTGGAAACTTTAAATAGCTTTATATATTTTTTTACCAGCACCAAAGATAATCTCTCAATAGGATCCGAGGGATAAAAATTACTGAAATGAGTTTTATTTTTTTAATAAAATCTTTTCTATATACATATATAGCTTAGAATTAAATATATGAGAACATAAAAAATTTAACCATTTTTGTACTGTTTAGAACTTGGTAGTTTTAAATTAGTTTATATTATATATATATATCTTTTGGGACTTGGGAATTTCGAAGTGCTTGCTATTGTCAAGTTTCTTTGTTTACCCTGCCATTTTCACGTTAATATCAGTTCCAATTGTAGGGACTGGTAGGTAGAGATTTTTGGCCTTTAAAATCCTGAAAAAGTTATCTGACTTTACAATATTTGAGCCTCTATAATTTTATATTAAGAGACGATCTGATCTTAAAACTAATTACCAAATTAGCTGCTTTAACTTTTGTTGGTATACACTTTAGGTGAGTCATTAGCTTTCAATAACAATACATATTAATACTACAAAGATTATACTAGGTAGTACAAGTGATGAGTTGTTACTGACAGCGTTATTTCGAAGCCATTGACGTAGAACAAACACTAATCTCATGCTTTGGGAGCCGAACTGGAGCAGACTTTTACGAGGGAAAATCAGTGCAAGAACATAAATGTTTGAGATTGATGTAAAAGTTAATAGAAATTAGGAAGAAAATGTGCAGCCTCAGTTATGTAATCATGCAGTCCTCAAAGATTTATTCCCTTCATAATACTAATTTTTAGATTACAAAAATTTCTCAAAATACAACATAACAGACTTTTGTTGAGATGAAAATGAATATAAACAACAACACTGCAGAAATATAATTTTTGTTAATTTAATTACCATAAATAAAGTTTAATTAATTCAGTAAATTTAATAGAACTAGTCAAAATTCATCCCGAATAAAAAAAATAATTTCAAAAATAAAATTTCTCTTAATTTAATCAACATGGAATCTTCATTTAAAACTTTTTCAATACTAATAAAATGTCTAACAACCACGGAAACCTTTTGACTTAGTTATATAACTATATTAATGGGACAAATCTGAGAGGGTCAAGTACGAGTTCTTCAACACTGGCAGCTTCAGCATATGCATGTAACTAAGAATTCCGAAAATGCTATTGCTGGCAAAGATAAAAGAGTAGCTCTTGGTAATCAATACTCTAGACTGCGTGACAAAATGCTGAAAATTAAAAGACAAAGTGTTTAACTATACCACAGTTAGCATCCCCTGGTATATTCGTTTGAGACATGCATGGCCAATATCATCTCTTGGGCATTGCTCAAAATTAAAGATAGAAAAATGTAATTAATCTGATTGATGGTTACCAAAAGTTAGATTAAAGTATACCATGTATGATTCTTAAAGGCAAGGAATTGACATGTAAAATCCTCAGATTCTCCAAAGAAAGCTACCGATGTCCTTCCTTTTCTTTCACTCTCTCTTCTTCTCCGAATCTCGTTTACAGATTCTTGATTCAAAGTTTGTTTCCTTCGTATCCACAAAATAACCAAAGGTGACCCAATATCTACTCATGCATCCACTCCCAAAAGCCACTGGAGAGATACCATGATGAAATTCAACAATGAACTCCTTTTCAATTGTAGCTACCATCATCACGTGCCGAGCAAAACTGATTTGAATAGATAGTGGAGAAGAAAGAGAAAGAGAAATGAAACTAAAAGCAAAAGAGATAAGATTAACCATCTAATACGCATCCTCTTTTCATTTTCACTCACAAAGAGTAACTTTTTTGTCGTATCATTCACATATATTTTATTTACAAAACCACTGAGTGGCTGCAAAATACAAGCCAACTAAAACCTGCAAATTAAAGAAGAAAAGTTGAAGAACTCGCCGAGACATATAGTAGAATATATATTATAGTAGTATAATATAATTGATATAGGAAGATGATGGTAGGTAGGTAGGTTTAAATTGTGGTAGAACAGTGAGCCCCTTGGTTGGAAGTGAGAGGAGGTGAAGGAAAAGAGGGTCCAAAGGCATTGAAAGAAACGCAATTAACATTGAACCTATAGCGTCCGGAGACCCATGTTCCAACCTTCCAACGAAGCATACCATTGGCCTTGAGATTCAAAACAAGTCTTCCAAGAGTATGATCATGAGCCAGTTCATAGCCAAGAGAGGGAGCAACGGGTAAAGCGTTACCGATCAAAGAAGCGGTTATGAGATTAGTCTCCTCTTGGGCTTGGTAGAAAGGTGGCACAGTGGTGTCAGAGGTGATTTGCTGGGCCTTGTAGGTTGCATAGACTTGAATCTCATCGAAGTAAATGCCAACTTTCTGGTTTGGGTTCTTGGAGAGGAGGGTGAGTTGGATAGAGGAGTTCAGGTTGGGTCCTGAGAGGTTCAACTCGTAGATGTCAACTTGTTTGAGGGAAAATTCAGGCTTTGAAGGGTGGAGGATGAGCCAGATCAGAAGTATTAGCAATAGTATTGAGGTAAATAATGCTGACAAACTAAGGTATAGCTTCTTGTAGTTCCTCTTAATGTTCACTCCTTGTTTGGCACCGCAGTGTTTGGGAGAGGCTATAGTGATTTGAGACATTTGCAAGACAAACAGAGAGTTGAAGCTTCAAAGGAAAGATGTTTACAGCGTTAAGGAAGAGGGGGTCCGGTGGTTTATAAAGACACCACAAAGCAACAATCATTATGCTTTTCACCGCTACCACTACGCTTCCCTTGTAAATTTTGGTGTACCAGAAAAATTTTCTTTTTCAGTGCCAGTAGATAAATCTTGCTTTATTATATTCTCATGTTTTAAGGGAAGCTATAAATTTAAATTTTATGGATAAAAATATAACGGAAAAAGAGTAGTTTATTAGAAATGATTAATTTTTTTTTAAAAAAAATAATTTTAAAATAAGTAACTTTTTATTTTAGTTCCTATAAATTTTTTTTTATCAATTTTCATCTTTCTAAAATTAAAATTTTTGTTTTTGTCCTTAGTATTATGTGACCGTTATTAATCACATGTATCTTCAAAGGAAGGTCAAATAATCATCATAAATTATATATAATAGTATATGTGACATTATGTTAATATATGAAATATTAAAAAAAATTTAGATCCTTAAAATAAATATTATATATATTTTTTAAAATAAAAATTAGAGACTAAAAATAGATATTTTAAAATTTAAAAGGATAAAAATTAAATAAAATTATTTTATAGAAATTAAAACAAAAAATTTACTCAATTTTATAACGACTAAAATTAGTAATTATTTTTGAAGGATAAAAATCGATCAAATTATTTTATCGATATTAAAATTAAAACTCGATCAAAAAATTTTATAGAAATTAAAATCAAAACTTGTTTATTTTTACATATACTAAAAACATATTTAAATCTATTTAATATAATTATATATTTAAGTTTTATATTTAAAATAATTTATTAAACTAAAATAATCCCGTACAAGTTAATTAGTTATAATCAGCATATAATAACAATTATTGACAGATATTAAAGTGGTAAGCTTCTGGAAAATTGCTTGATATACAGGGAAATCCCAGCATGTTACAGACGCACACGCGTCTTAATAGTATGGGTAAATTCAACTGTAAACTTTGTTGAAAAATAACATAACTTTAGGCTTCTGAATCATTGATACACTTGTTCACCTTTTTTCTCTCGAAGGAATAATAATGCTATTTAAATATAATTTTCTGTACATTAATTCGTATAATATATTACTATTTACTCTTCTTTTAGTACTACAACTAGAAAATAGTGAAAAACGCATATTCTAACGCACTTTTTATTTTAAATTTTCCAATCAAGGGAAGTATAAAATTAGTAAAAAACTGTAGCATGCAAATAATAAAACCCATATGTATGAACTTTGGGACACATAGAATGACCTGTGTAATTTGGTGCACCCGAATGACACTGCACCATTCTCCATCACTTTTCCCTACCAAATGTTTTTATAATCAAAATCTTTTGCAAGGAATTGATGAGCGAAGTTTCAGTGGTACAACGCAAGCTTTAGCCTTTTCCCCCGAAAACAAAATTTGCACGTTCAGAGTTCAAAGGTTCAAGAGCAGCATAAAGTTCACACATATACTGTAGAAAGCCTATAAATGTAACTTAGTTGTGTTAATGTAATAGGTATTTACGGTTGTTTGAATACTACTTCCTCTCTTTAGCCGTAAACAACTTTGGTCTTTTTCACACTTTGTGTAATGAGATGATTGAGACTGCCAACAACGCTAAGAACCAAATTTGTGGCAATAACTGTCCCCAATCCAACCTGTTCTTTTTGGCGCAATTGGGTCCACAGTAACTTATTTTCTGAAAATATCTATTTCAGACAAAACTTTTTTGAGCAATTTAAGCCTAAAAAAAAGTGCAAGCTGAATTGAACTTCCAACCTACTTGTAATTCATATGAACTTTGATTTTAAGTATTCAATAAAATGGCGTTGCTTAACTAAGCACTAAATTGAAAGTGTTCTAATTTTCCAGGCAACAAGCAACATTACCAATCAAAAGTTGTAAGTAAACTAAGTATAAGTTGTTTTTTGCATTGCTTCCTTTCTTAGACATTGAAAAGTTTTGTAGTTATTACACAAGACTAGCAACGATAGATGGTAAAGACGAAGCCAATAAGCCGCATGAAGTGCACGAAATTGATGGTGATTACCAGCTGTAATCGTAGAAGTGAGACACGTGGCACACAAGAGGGTATATAGCAATTAAGTGGGACCCAGGTAATCCAGTATCACATATATTGGATGCCCTATTGCCCTGTGATACCTAAGATAACTATTTTGGGAATTGCAAATATAAAATGATATGATAGTATATACAATATGATACTGCCACGATGATTGAAGGAAGAAGATACGGTGATACGGGATAACTCTTTAAGCAATAATGGGTGATTAGGAAAGAAAGGCAAAAGCAATGCTTTTTTTAAAAGAGCCGTAGAGGAAATAGCCTAAATAGCCTTTGTTCATGATTGGAGATATGTCACAAATGGCCTAGTGGCGTGTGCCCTCTACCTTGTGCCCATTGGAAACTACTATCCTAGCCGCACAATGTGATGAGTTTATAATTTTAATCAATGTGCTGTTTCATTTCATAATAAAACAAACAAGAAAAAGGAGGGAACATGTAAATTGTAGAATCTGTGAATTACCCTGGGAATTATTGTCAAGTGATGATTTCTTTCTTGACCGTAAACACGGTTTAGCTTCACTTTTTTAGTTGAGAAAAGATCCTACTTCCGAGTTGGTTTTCTAGTTAAGCTATTCCATTGATATGAATAGTCTTCAAAATCTTGATAAACTTTTAAGCAGTAGATTAGCAAAATAAATAATTAATTAAGTTCCATCATAGATATTAATGCATGGTAATGGTAGAGCATTTTATTGCTTTAGTTTCGGTCCTTTGCCCAATTGCCCATATAGGACCCTTCTAGTTAGGAGTTTACATACCATCCATAGCAGAGACGTTTGCCATTAAAAGTTCCTTTTTCAGTTATTATTGACTATTGATCCCTTCAATCAATAGAAGTTGATGACCCCATGGCCTAGTGGTTTCTCCTCTCAGCTTTGTTTCTCAATTTCTTTTGTTTGTCTTTGCTCATCATGGATCATAAAGACTCCCATTATGTGCAGGGGATTATTTAAAAGGCAAACAAAAATATTTTGTGGTTTCTTTCATTTTTAATCTCTTTTTCTGTATCTAGAAACTATTTTGGATGTTGACTAATTTGAATTAAGTTGGATGAACTCATTAAAGGGCCAAATTTCTCCCATAACTTATGTTTTCTATTTAAAACTTGAATTTGAAACCTTGCTTAAAAGAGAACTAAATCAATTGCTTATTATATGATGGTTCTTTGAATTAAGTGTATATTAGGTGCAGATCCATAGCAATGAAACAAACCAGAGAAACCAATAAAATAGGCTAACTGTATTGTTAAAGCATTAAGTAAAGTGAACCATCTTTAAATTTGGTTGTTGGGAAGTACAAGCAAGGAAAAGGGGATGGTGGGGGACTGACTAGTTCAAACTTTAGACAACCTTTGGCATTATTATTTCCAGAATGCCAAAGGGTCCCCTGATGGAGTATATGGATTTGGCTACTAGCATTTGTCCATTTCTTAAGTATGTATTCTGTTTCTGTCTACATGCATTTCTTCTTAAATTTTATCCACAAACTTAATAGGGAATGGAAATGCTTTATTGATACCTGCATTTCTTGAACGCAAGTACGACTCCATAATTTTCAACTACGCAATTCAAAAATTCAGGTGATAAGGATCCCAACTCTGATATTAGCATGTGAAAAGGAATTGTTTTTAAGCTCTGCCTTTTGTTTTACTTGTTTATATCCACAGAAAGAGTTTGTCTGGATAAATTTAAAAAAAAAAAATATTTTCATGCTATAACTTTTATTTTAAAAAATCACATAGCTACCTATTCTAACTTGAAAAAAAAATTAGTATTAAGAATTTTGTTTGTTCTTTTAAAAGAAGAACTTATCTAATTTTCTTAAAATTCTTCAAACATTTTTTGTTAAAAAAATACTTTTTTCTTAAAAAAATATATTTTTAAAGATAATGTATGATTAAATTACACTCTCCTAATTTTAGGATTACACTTTCTTTTTCTGATAAATGAATGTGTTATACTTAATCCATTTTGATCTAAACGAATTTTATAGTAATACTTATTTTCTCACAATGATTCTCAATACAACTAATTTTAAACCTTTATTATCAATTTGATGGGTTCGAAAAATAAAATAAAAATTTAAACATAGTCTCAAAACTAATGAATGGCTAAAATTTCATTTTAGCTCTTCTAAAATTTTAAAATTAATAATAGTGGTTAACTCATTAACATTAAAACTGTAAAGGAAAGAAAACGTATTCTTAAAACATAAATTTATAATTATTTTGAATTACATTAAAAAGTTGGTCACAAACTTCAAAAATAAGTTGGCAAAGCCTTAAAAAGGCAGATGGCGTCCTGATATCATTCAGCTTCCAATGGAAATCAATCTTACTTCTTTTTCTATTTATCAATTCTCCTTTTGTGGGGAAGGAATATGAGTAGTGGAGAGGTGGGACGGGAATCACTTTCGAAACTCTTTCAAATGGCCCTCTTTAAGAAAAGTTTGCTTGCTAAACCTGCAACCACATTTGGGTAAACCCAGATTTATTTTAAAAAAAGGTGCAAGTTTTGGACAAAATATAAAAAGTTAACTGGTAGTTATTATAAAAAATCATAATGTTATGGTATTATGTAAGAACTCTTACATGATCAACCAGTGAGTCCTTGTATGTAAACAACTCCTTAAAATTAAATAAATAATTATGCACGAATATCTCTATCAAACTGTCTAAAATTACAATGATATTAATAATCATAAAATACATTAAGTATATTATATATCATGATCTAGAGAAAGAGCAAATGAAAAAAAATGGTTTTAGAAAGCATATACAGATCAAGTGCTTCTGGAGTTCTGGTATTTAAGGATTCAGGAAAACAAAATTTTGATGCAATTATATACTAAGAATTCATGCTCTCCTCTCCAGTGAGTCAGAAATCTGTGAGTGATCATATTCTTTGCCATCTTTTTCTACAAGAGGATCAGGATGCACTTGACGAACAAATTGTCCTTTCACTCTGGGACGCTGCTCTGCTAGTTTCTTTCTGCTCTCATATCGAACCTGTTAAAAAGTATAAGAAAAAGTTAGCATCTTATGAAACAATGGCAGTCATTCTAAAATACAATGTTATGCTAATAATGGCGACGAACCTTCTTCTCATAGCATCTCTCTTTCCTTTTCAAGCGGAACTTGTTTAGAGCTGCTTCTCTTTGGATAGATCGATGAGTGTTTCCATTGTTTGTTAGGTCTTCATTCTTACCCTCTGAAGTTGCCCTGACAGTGGTAACTTGATCAACATTGCTGCAACTTCCACAGTTGCTTCCATAACCAATGCTGTTAAGATGGCTTGCATTTCCATTACAGAAACTACTTGACACACTTTGATCAGTTGTAGGAGAGATATGTCCTCGATCCTCTGCATGTTCTGATTTGTGTTCCTGTGTGTACACAATGTAGTTTTGGGTGTTGTTTGCATTTGGACCACGAGGTTCATAAAGTTGCTCTGAACACTCTTTCGTATTTGACTGATAAAATGCATTTACTTGAAAGTTTGGTTCAAGGAGTACGACTGAACTTGGACTTGGTGCTGGTGGACCTGATTGTGTACGAAACACTGAAGGAAGTACAGAACCATAGGCTGTGCATAGATCATTGAACCTTACACCCTTTACTGGAATTGGGAGAGAATGCCCTTGCTGGGAGTGAGAAGTTGCAAGTTCAGATTCTTTTGATTGGACTGTAGTTGGAGACATGATACCTCTTTGCATACTAGGTGTTGAACTATCTGAGTTGCAGCCAGTGGCGATATGTGAGAAGCTTTTCTCACCATTTGTTCTCTGTTCTCTTTGTTGATCAGATAAGTTAATTAACACTGCAGGCGTCGAGGCTTGCAATTGCCTGTTAGTATACCTGCATGAAATTCCATTTCAATGATAAGCATATAGAAATTAACACCCAATAGGGCAATAAAGATTTTAGAGGCCACATGACAAAATTCATAAACTTAAACCAAGTAAAATTTAGTTATCAAAACTTAAATGTTTTTATAGTTCCGAGAATTATGTCAATTTTTAAATTTAAAGTTTCTCAAAATTATCACTCAATAATCACCATCTTTTAAATATTTCAGCAGGTAATTTTAACAAAACTCAAAACCTGCTACTCCATAATTTAAGACTGTAGAATTGTTATCTCCACACCTGTTAGTTTGTTTAAGGCGTTGCATCCCTTGAACTCCTTATAGTAAAAATTAATTACACAAGGGATGCCAAGACATACACAAGCAACCAACTGATTTCTTCCAATTAATGAGAACTGGAAGCAACTTCTAAAACAAAAAATCACAAGGGATTTGAGCAGTTACCGCTTGAAAGCTGAAGCATTAGAATGCATGAGGGTGTGCCTTTCTTCAGTGAGTTCATTCTCAAAACTGCTGGGACGAGATCTTCTCAGAGAAAGATCCAATTGAGGAGAAAACTCAAACTTGCCTGTGCAATTAACTGTGGAATTCATTGGGGTGCAGTTTGGATGAGTATGAAATGTTCCAATCAAGTCAATAGCTTCCTTGGAAGAGTTGATTTGAACATAGTGATTGTCATGAGCCTCACCACTGATGCTAGCATTCCCAAAGTGCTCTGGATCAGCATCTTTGTCATTAGTTGTGCTTGACTCGCCATTTTTGAGGATACCCACAGTTAATCCTAAAAAAATACAAGTTTGGTTAAATTTTAGATATTCTTCCTTGTCAAGTAACTGTATAACAAAGGATTATTGCAGTAAAGTGGTAGAAACATACCTCCAGCATGACTGGCATGCATCATCAATGTCTGGCCTAAACGAATACATGTTTCAACCTCTTGGGTCTTTGTTCCATTGGGATATGCTTCCCCACATTTCAGTGGAGAAAATTCCTGCACGTTATTAATAGGGCCACTCTCATCTTCCAAGTCAGGCTTTGTACAAGAGCTCTGCAACAGAAAGTAAACATGAAGTCCCTATATGAAAACTTCATCTTGCCAACCAAATTGAAAGCAAAATTCTTTTAGCTATAAGAGGCTTATAAAGATACATAAATATCTACTGGAAAACATTATGCATTTGAAGTACACTGACTAAATGTATATTCTGGAGGGCTGCAGCCATACCAAAAGGTGATAAGGTTTGGTAGTGTTCCAAAAAGAAGTTGAAAAGAAAATTTACGTTAGAAATAACTGGTGGACAATTTCAGACATAGATATGATAGAATTTCCTAGCTGAACAGATATTAGCATGCAAAAGAACCAACACAGGAGACTGTAACAAGTGTAGTATCACATTATCCTAGCATCTTAAAAGAAACATTCTCATCGCAATGAATTAACCATAAAAAAGAAATAGAATGGTAATTAGATGACTCCATCAAGACTCTACAGCCCCTGGTAGTCTGGTGACATACCAAATGTACTTGATTGTGTTGTTCTTTGTACTTTGCCACAAATGTCTTTCAAATAACTACAACAATACAAAAAATAAAATTCTAGGCCTGGAAAACTAACCTGTGCATCACTTTCTTTCTCAATTAATTCCATATTCCTCTGAATGCAAGCAGCATCACCACTTGAACGATTACTAGCAGCATTATTTTCAGCAGTGGCTTCAACCTTCTGCTGTGCAACACTCTCATCTTGGGGACCATTTATGCCAGTGGTTGACTGACAGAGAATAAATAATAAATTAAAATTTCAATCAGTTGAAAATAACATCTGAATTCTTAAGTAAAAAAAGAAAAAAGAACTGGAAAATGAGTGAATAGAAGTCCTACTGATTGTCTTCTCCAAACATGTTGCCACAAATTCCTCAGTTCATTTTTTCTAATGGGCTTAACAAGATAATCAGCAGCACCCCTCAGCATGCATTTGTATACTGTGCTAATTGAATCTTGTGAAGACATCACTGGAAAAACAGTAAAAAAATGCAGATCAATTAGTTGAGGTATTAACAAAGTTGGAAAATTCAGTAATAGCTAAAAACATTTATCTTTAGTATCATACTTATGACAGGGATGTTCTTGCAAATCTCATGCTCCATAATTAATGTGAGAAGTGGATAGCCAGATATGGAAGGCAAATCCACTTCTGTCAGTATTAGATCAACATTTTGTGGTCTTCCCTTGAGTAATTCCCATGCCTTCAAGCCATCAGGAACAGCAGCCACTGCTCAAAACAGATGAACAAAGTTATTCTGAAGTTCTAAGTGCATGTAATTAGCTATGGCAGAAAAGGTCAATAATAGAAAAACATTTATGGCAAATAGACAACTGAAAAAATTATACAGTAGGGCTATTTAGTCAGAATCAATTATTATGAAAGTAAGCACAACACTGAGAATGAATAACCATACAGGATGAAGTCCTTAATAAAAAGATTTTTTACATTACCCCATATCCTTCTTTTACATTCTCAGCCAATCATATTCTTGGTAATCTTTTGACGAAATTTTTTTGGTACTAAACAACATTTTCCATAATTCTATCATGTTTATAGGTTAAGCCTGTAGTTTCCAGACTGCCAAGACTCTTAAAAGCATGTTGAAAGGAGCCACTAGTTCCTTAGACTGACAGACTTTCATTGAATTGAAACCAGATCCCCATCACACAACCTGTAAGAAAATAGATAATATTTTTTAAAAAGGAAAAATTTATTCAAACATCATAAAAGAAACAAAAGGCCCATGTTCTGTGCACAAGGTTTTTCAATTTTTTTTTTTGTTTAATATTAAATCCTTACAAGTTTTGAGGCTGCAGGTACACTTGATATTACCAAAGATCATATGTCAACCCTTTTCCCTCATAGCTTCCCCCGTTTCATTGGGTCTGGTCAATACCCTTAATGACACAGAACCCAGAAAAGAAACCAAGAGGAGTCGAATGAATAAAAAATTAAAAATAAAAAACAAACGCAAAGTCGAATTGACTAAAAAGGACTGAAAAGAAAAGCATGGTGCTGAAATTAAAGGAAAGAAGCAATAAAAGAAGGTGGTGTTACCTTTGTAGCTGCATTTTCTGAGAAGCGCGGCTATAATCTGCCTAGTGGAATCATCGGCTTCAACCAATAGCACTCTCAGAATCATCTTTGGCAAGAACTTCTCCCACCTCATCAATCCCTTGCTTCCAGTTCCACTATCTTTCTTCTCCACTCTCACTGACTTGTCTCCGCTCATAACCACCTCCCCCATATTCCAACCGAATCGGAATCGCACTACAGCATAGGAATTCAGAACCTTGGCCAAACCAAAAGTTAAACCTCTCTCACAATCTCATATCTCGTTGCCAAATTTGGAGGGTAAAAAATGATAAAAGCAACAAAGAAAAAGGGCATGTATGGGGGAGCAAGGATGGCCGTTAAGTTTAACAGCGAGTTAATCCAACGGCGTGGGATCGGACACCAACGTTAACCGCCCTCCCATCCAACGGCTCCCGAAAATATCCTCTATTCACATATCTCAAAATATCTAGACACTTGGGAGCACGGGCCCACATGTACCACGTCATCGATCAGATCTGATTTTCGACCAAAGATCTAAAGCCAAAAGGCCATTGGGTTCTCGTGGTTGGTGCTGGTGGTGGATATTTTTCCACCCTCTTTTCTTCTTTTTTTTTTTTCTTTGGTTCTTAGGACTAGTACCTCGCTTCCGTTTCCATCCAAATCCAAAATATCATAATTTATTGGATATTTTCTGTGTGGGACAATTGCCCTTGCGTGGGGCCCACCGGCAGAAAGATATTAAGATTTAAACCCACTCTCACAGATATTTTTCAGTGCTTTGAAGCTGCCCATGTATCACATGGACGACACCAAGACACGTGGCTCTTTCCTAGGGGATAGTCTCGTTTTGTGGCTTTGAAGTTGTCAAACGCTATCTACGAGAACGGGAAATCCTCACGCGCCCATCGTGTCATGCGTTAGCCACTAGCTCCACGGTTGGATGGTGTCTGTGAGAGAGTCCACGATTCGTGTTTGACTTTGTTTGAGTGGATCTGGGTTGAGCGAGAGTGCGTGTTTTCCACCTTGAGCGTGGGGGTGTGGGATGACGTTAAAATAAACCTAGGGACACTTTTCGATTTCCCATTTGCTGTCGTTACAGTGCCTTCTTATCTAATGATTAACTATTTAATTACTCCCTATTTAATATCTCCAAATTCTATAAATAAATAAATGCTTTCGCACTTATTAAGTTATTCTCATCTCTAGAAGGGTATTTTATTTTGGGTGGCTGTCTTTATGTTTTTCTTTTCTCCTTTTTAATTCTCAATATTTTTTTATTTTTGTGGTGATTATAATTCTCAATATTATAATTCATTTTTTTTCCTACCAAACAATACTTCTATTTTTTGTTTGTTGAGTTATTTAAATAATGATAAATGTTATATTTTTACAATAAATTTATTTAACGAAAAGCATAGTTTAATTTTATAGATAACCCAGTTGGTACGAATATTTAGTTTAGATTCAAAACCACCTCACACAAAATAAAAGATCAAATGCCAATAACACAAATACTAGGTCAGAAGAAGAAGGAAACATTTTCTCTTTTTGCTTTGAGTACCACTGGGTGGAAAGCCATCTAAAACAAATAGATAAATTATCAATGTATCAGACAAAATAATCTCGTTTTAGTTCTTATTAATCCGCACCGTCACTGTAAAACCTTGCTCTTTATAATTTACAATTTTTTGAGTCTCCTAAACTATATATCCGTAAAATAAAGATAACTATGGCATATGCAAAAAATTGAAATATTGGTTTGAATCTCGTGTGTGTGTTAAAGTACAGCATTCTGAATTCTGATTATATTTTAATAGGTATAGTTCAATACTGAGGCTTTTTGTCATATAAATTGAAAAAAAATAAAACTAGAAAATTATCTATGAGAAAATATTATTTCGCAAATTTCTTATATTTATAATATTTATTAAAATTCTATTAGACACTTGTTTCATTGTCAACCAAAATAATTTTTTTTATATATCAAAATCGAATACTAAGAAGATTTAAAATTGGACTCACGTATATGTTAGAATTTTATAACTAATAAATTACTAAATTATCTGTTTCTAATGGTAGCCTGACTCCCATCAAAAGATAATTTAAGAAGTTAGGTTTGATCCCCTGCCCTCAGCTAGCAATATTAATTCACTAAGACACGCCTAATAAATACACGTTGAAGTCTTTTGAAAAAAAAAAAGGTAACTTTATACTTCTCGATATATAATTAAAATTAATCTCGTTCAAGTGTTAGAATTAACTTTGTACTCTATCTAATTAAATCTTTTTAATATTACGTGGGCTTCTTAATTATTAAATGTAAATTTATTTATGACTCAATCATGGTTATAGTAATTAAAAAATTCATAAAAGAATAAAATATAACAAATTTATCAACGTAACTCAATAAATAAAAATGCTTTTTGTTTTCAATTTGGGGAAATAGTTTCGTTTCAAGTGACACTAAACTTATTACAAGAGCACCTGAAGTCATGATCAAGTTTCACTGAGACTATTTGGTTGGTATGAGATATTAAGCTACAGTGTATTTTTTTTAAGAGTTTTTTTAGGGGTGAAGCTATATATGCACTAAACTTGGATTTTAAACAAGGAAACGAAGGTTTCCATTTCGTGTTATTTATTCTCTTCCACATTGAAGCATTGTTATCCATATGAAGTATTGTTTGACTTTGGTTCTTGTCAGTTTTCACAATTTTAACATTTAAAATGCAGCTTAAAAGTTTAAAGAAGATACGAGTTTATAAAATGTCATTAGTCTCATTTCCTATTTAATGTGGAATTTTTTGTTGGGATGGAACACTAATTATTTTGTATTGATATGTAAATAGAATTTAAAATTATAAATAACAAATTATAAATCTTATTATGGTAGAGAACAAAGTTATATGGATTTGGCTATTTCAACTATTTGATTGTTATTAACGCGAATGTTTAAATTCATAACCTCCTATAAATTATGTACATGTTTTATCACTAGCCCAATATGATTAGCTTAAGATTTTATTTGATGGAGAAATTGTTTCTACTGTGCCTCTTTGGTTATTTAAAATATCTATATGCATTAATGGGCCTAGTTGTAACATGACGAATACTGAAGGACAAAAGATATTTTTGTCTAGAGAGTAAATGAAGATATATTCATAAAATTATATGCTACCTAAATTTAAATTCAACAGCAACATACACAGTGGATACAATAGGTTTTACTTTCGGGAAAGAGATAAAAATTTCCTATTAAGTGGTATTCTTCTCCATCTTATATCCAAATCTAATGGTTACAAATGTATAATTTTAAAAATATTTATTAAAAAATTATTAAATATGATGAATTATGATTAATCATAAAATTATTTTATACCATAAATAAAAAATCTATGATAATGTAAATAACCTTTACGGGTGCAGTGCCCGACTTAATACGCAGGGGAATTGAAGAAAAGAAAGGTAACGTTATTGTATGATCAGCATTCGGTAAAGACTAACATAACATGTGAAAAGCCACGTGCATCATATATGAGAGCATGTGCAAAGGGAGATGAACAATTTAAACTTGCTCCGTCTCAACTTTTTTATTGCAATTGCAAGCTACAATGAAAGCAACACAACACAATGCAATGCTGATCAAATAACCTGCGGTACTTAGGTAGGGACGGGACCGTTTCTGACCTAGCATACCAATTTCGTTTTTTCTTTCAGCTTTTCATAGTCTTGTGTTATTCGACAAACAAATAAATACGTGAGAGTAATTTCATGTGAATATTATATTTGCGATGTTTCTCTTTTAAGACAAAATATTCTGTTTTTCCACTTCAAAAATTTTCTTTGAGTTTTAGGATTATGTAAAAAAAATAGTTAATTAAATTAAATTATTGTTTGATACGTTAGTGCTCAGGGTTGATAACCCTAATAATTTCAACAAGTTTTATCATATATAAGTACTTCCGACGATGCAATTATTTTTTTAAGGAAATTATTCATGGCATGCACAAATCAAAAAGAAAAGAAAAGGAGATATGGTCTATAAAATAGATCTTGAGAAGGTATGTAATCATGTTATTAGAACTTAAAAAGTTGTTTGCTAGATTTTTTGCTTCCCTCCGATAATGGTAATTTTAATAATTATGCAGTGTTATTTCTTCTTTTTTATTTATTTTATGAAATGATAGATATTTCTTAGTTTCTTTCCTAACACAGGACTTAGACAAGGACATTTCTATTTGTTAATTTATGGGAAAAAAACTCTTTTATATCTATGAATAAGATAACATGAAAATCAAGTAAGGTGTCTAGAAAGGATCTTTAATGTCTCACTTATTTTTTTTTCATATGATGTTTTATTGTTTACTAAGGGAAAAAGCATACCAGCTATAATGATTGTAAATCTTTCTAATAATTTTAACAAGATTTTAGATTTGAAGGTGAATGTAACAAAATCTAAAGCTTGTTATTCTATTAGAGTATCTTGGGTAAATATATAAAATTATATCGCTATAACATCCATAAAAAAATATTATCTTACATAGATATTTGGGACTTCCCCTACTCAAAGAATGACCCTTAAAAAATGACTTTTTTATCATTTGAAAAGTGAAAACTAGATTGACATCTTGAAAATATAGGTTCTTGAATAAAGCTGGTAAGGTCACTCTTGTACCATTTGTCTTATCCTCCATCCCAACTTATTAAATATAAATTATTTGGCTTCCACAAAGCAAATAGTCTTTTATTGACAAGATTACTTGAGATTTTATTTAGAAGGACACCATAAATATAGACATTCATTTGGTTAGATGGAGTAAGATAACAACAATCAAAAACCTTGTTTGGGATATGTAATACAAATTTCATTATAAGTGAGGCTAACTACATGGATCACATGATGCTATTCAACTTGATTAAAGATCAAATCTTCAATAATATTATTACACATAATATCTCTCTTATCAACTTCTTCTAATGTTTTTATTGGTCTCCCTCTTCTCCTTTTCACACGACTATATAAATTATGCATGAGGCTGAAACTACTCTATGAAGCTAACAACTTATTAGAGCAATCAGTCAATTGTATCCTTTAACATAGTAAAATCAAAATGACAAATCATCAATAATCAAAAACACGTGTCAAAACTCTTCAGAGACATACTTATATGATCTTGAGTAGCTTAACATTGTGTTATGATATTTATGCAAGAATAGTCAAGTTCTAATTATAGTGTATACGTCAATCTAATCACTTGTAGGATTTGTGCTTTAAACATCCTCAATGACTTCAACCTCTTATCACTTGTATTCACATCTTTTTTTTTTTAAGGAATACAACTCTCTTCCAACAACTTGACACATGCTAAGATATATAAGACAATAATAATGTACATGAAATACCATTGTGTGGTGGTGTTTCAAGGATAACAAATTGTCAAGAAGCAAATTCTAACTCTTCTTTAGGTACTAATAATTGGCTTTGAGATTTGATTATAAGTTAAAAAGTTGATGATAATATCACATATAGCATGGATCAAGCTTTAGAAGTATCAATTTGAAGTGTGTAAGCCTCCAAAAATAAAGTTTACTTATCATAAACAACTTTATTGGAAATAAAACTTATCAAAAGCATATTAGATGAACATGTCTTCAAAAGATCAAAATGTAGTAAGATCATGAATTATGTATGTAGGGATGGTAATTCTACACAGACTCTATAAGTATCCACAAAAAATACCTTAAACAGGTAGGGTAAATATCCACTTAATAGAAATACGTCTAGGACAAAAAATTTACCCACAAAATTTTATGGTACCCACCCTCCTCATTCCCACACACACACATGCACATTATATATTAATATAATTATTTAATTAAAATATCTTTCTTTCTCTTTCTCTCTCTCTCTTACACACATACACACATATATATAAGGAGGGGTCAAATTACTTTAAGAGTAACTTTAAGAGAGTTATTATTCATCCTTATACTTTATTTTATTGCAATCTAACAAATAAGAACTATCACTTATTAGAGACATTAGATTGTAAGAAAATAAAGGATGAGGATGAGAGTAACTATTTTAGAGTTACTCTTGGAGTAACTTGATACATTTTTCTCTCTCTCTCTATATATATATATATATATATATATACACACACAAACACCACATGTATATATTGACTACTTGTTTAATTAATTGATTTGAAATAGTCTTTCAATGTAGAGGATAAAATGGTAAAGAGATAAAGGATCTCCTTGCTTTGTCCCTTTAGATAGTTAAAAGTCTTCTAAAGCTTCACCATTCCACATGACAAAAGGGAGAAAGATGAAACAAGGTGATAAATAAGAGAAAATATTTTATTTGTAATATTTGCATATAAGAGAGAGTCTTTGATGAAATTCTAGTTCAACCTATCATAAGCCTTCTCTAAGTCTATTTAATGTCCATCCACCCTTTAGGACCTTTCTTGAACCTTGTAGAATTTATTGCCTTTTGAACAATGATTATATTATCCTTGCTATAGCATCTTAGAGAAAAATCACATTGACAAGGACTAATAAGCTTATTCATCACATATCTTAATCTTTGAGCAATAATCTTTATAATTCATAATTGTTTTGTAGGAAACATTACAAAGCTAATGAGATGAAACTCTTTGATATTAGTCACCCTCTCAACTATAGGAATGAGGGAAATTATGATATGATGATATTCAAAGACATTTCTAGTCATGTTACACAAATAATCTCCTATAGTTTTCCATTGGGTGTGGTTGAAAATTGCTTAGAACTTATCAAGAGTCAAAGCTTTAAACCCACCAATTCTAACGACAACATCCCAAATTTTCAAAAGGAGAAAGAGGGGCAAACAAAATAGCTAAATCTTCTTTCTTAAACTTCGAGTAAGCTAATATAGGACAAAAGGGAGAATACCCAATATGGTAAGTATATAGATTTAGAGTAATCATTCGTTATACCTTCCAATTAGTCTTTGTTAGTGATCCAATTGTCATAAGCATTATGTAAAGTAATACAATGGTTTTTCTTCCTTTTGATGGTGGTTGGACCAAGAAAATATTGTGTATTTTTTGTTTTTAAATAACATCCATTTACACTTGGATCTTTGAAATCACATTATTTTTTCTCTAATGGCTAGGACCTCATATTCCTCCCAAAATTGCTTCTTTAAATCTTCTAAATGTTAATAAGGCCCTCTTTTAAGAAAAACAAAAAATTCATTTAATGACTCAAAATCTTTCTCTTATGAGAAATGATATGCTCTAAAATGGTTTCATTGTTTAAGGATCTATTTGAAGAGAGTTTAGTAGATTCATCCAAAAGCCTTTTGTTTCATATCTCATTGATCAAGGTTTAGGGGCTCTCCTTAGAGAAAAATCACATTGACAAGGACTAATAAGCTTATTCATCACATATCTTAATCTTTGAGCAATAATCTTTATAATTCATAATTGTTTTGTAGGAAACATTACAAAGCTAATGAGATGAAACTCTTTGATATTAGTCACCCTCTCAACTATAGGAATGAGGGAAATTATGATATGATGATATTCAAAGACATTTCTAGTCATGTTACACAAATAATCTCCTATAGTTTTCCATTGGGTGTGGTTGAAAATTGCTTAGAACTTATCAAGAGTCAAAGCTTTAAACCCACCAATTCTAACGACAACATCCCAAATTTTCAACATCCCAAAAGAAGCGATTATGAATTATCCAAGTTGAAAGAAACTTGAAATGTCTCCTTCCTAGGTTAGGGGCTCTCCTTAAAAATCCTAATTAGCTCCATGATCAAATTTGTAGTAAGAGAGGTAATCAACCTCAAATTTTGAGAATAATAATCTCCAGTCCAAATTTAAAAGCACCCTGTCTAGCCTTTGTTGTAATATTCCATGTTTCCAAATGAATGGATCTCTATTGAATCCAACATTTAATAGATAATAGTCACTCAAACAACTATTAAAAGTCATTAAAAGTCATCATACTTCCTATAGGCATACTTCCTATAGGCATACTTCCTAGTCCCTATTCTCTTTCATAATAGAAAAAAAGGATACATAAGCATTAGGGTCCCTCATCCTTCTAAGCCAATATCCTAAGATCATTCTAAATCACTTTCCTTTCCCTTGAATCTCAAGCTAGCATACACACAAGTTAAACTCCAACTTGTGAGACTTTTCTAATGAAACGTGAAATACACAAACTAGGGGAAAAGAAGACATCACAATAGCTAACCAAATATTAGGATCCCAAAGACACTAGATCTGTTAAAACAACCAAAAGCACAATTGAAGAACAATTTTTGAAAGCCTAATCTCTTGACTATTTTATTGGCTTTGTTTCTAGAAATATGAGTTTCAAGAAAGAAAATAAAAGAAATTTCAAACTCCTTACAAAGATCTAGAATGAGAGTTGGAAAATATTTAAAGGGCTACCCTTATGCAATTCTAAGGCATAATGACCATAAAAAGACTAAATGTTGTTTTATTGAGGACTGAGCCTTAAAGTCTTAATTCATAACTTCAATGAGCTTACCATCCAAAAGGTGTGAAACGACTACTTCTCTAGTAATAGTTAGAGGTTGAACCTTCTAAGCACTTGAAGTTTGACGCATCTTACCTGTCCAATCAACATTTGTCTAGACCAACCATGGATGAATGCAAAGAGGGCAAACATCAGCCTTGGCCCCTTCCTTTAATTCCTTTAATATATAGAATAAAAAAAGAAAAGTATTTATAGGAGAAAATGAACAAAAGAAAAAGGATGTTGAGTTTATATTTGCTTAATTTCTTTTGGTTGTATCTCACATTCAAACTTAAATTGAAAGTGTTCATAATGTTAGATCAAATATACATGTGGGAACTCAACAAAATACATGAGTCAAAAAATGAATTTCATCTCTAATTTTACATATAAAATTATTTTTTTATTTTATATGTAAAATTAGAAAATATTTATGTGAAAGATACTATTTATTAAAAAATTATTTGTTACAAGTTAAATATTCAAATAATTACAAAGAGGAAAAATTTCAACCCCCTTAATTAATTTTTGGATTTGTCCCTGAGGCTAACTTTTTCTTTTCTTTTTCCTATAATTTTCATCTATTAGAGTATAATAACATCCAAGCTTTTTTTTCTTATCATATTGTTTTTCTTCCCTAAATTTTCACACATCATCATGTGAAAAGCCTACTTAACAGGTGATGATTGTCTCATCTATCTCCATAGTTTTTTTAGCCTTATTTTAACTTTATTATTCTGGCTATTCACCTTTTTAACCTCAATTTCCACATTTCTCCTTGGTCCACCTTGTTTCCCATGCCTTTACATCCCACCACCCATATTCCTTAGCCACTTACTCACAAGTTAGGTCACCACTTTTTTTACCTTGGGGTTTATTACTATTTCCTACCTCCTTTTGATCATTAGTTATTTGTTGTTTTGCACATTTTATTATTTGAAGCTAACAATTATTTCCAGCTTAGTTTTCCATAATATCCACAAGTTTATTTTCATTTAGCATGCCAAACTTGGATCCTTCAGCATGATTGGGTGACATTCAAGGATCATTCCTCTATGATCCAATTTTTTTTGTTCATTCAAAGCATGACTGTTATGTTTTTTTTTTCATGTAAAGGCCTAGACACAAGCATCTAAGGGTCAAATATTCGTTCATCTCTAGCACAATCATTTTCTCTACCTACGTTGTTGTTTTCCTTTTCTTTATGAAAACCTATAAAGTTCAGGTTAAAAGAACAATTTTCCACCCTATGCCCATATCTTCCACACATAAAACAAATTTTATGCAATCCTTCATATTCAACTTTATAAGTCCTTCAATTAAACTCAAAATTTGACACAAATATCTTTCGCTTATCAACTTTAATGCATAGTTTAACAAACCTTATTCTTTTAGTCTAATATTCCTAATCCATGGCTTCTTCTCTTATGCCAAGCGTATTTCTATCTATCTTGGTCATGCACTCTAACCTATTTCCAATAGCCTAAAGAATGTTTTGATCATAATACTCAATAAGTAAGCCTGAAACTTGTATCCAAATTGCAACTTTCTTGTATTCATCCAAGTGGGTTTGAAATTCCAATTTTCATCTTTGAACTACTAAATAATGGTTCATGACCATTTAAGGGCTTCTAGACAAAACCTGGTCATCTATGCTTATTTTTATGAATATGAGAACAAATAATTGTTTTCTATATTAATGAATCCAATATTTTCCTGAGGATACTAGAGATTAAAGAAACTACTTTAAACACCTTTAACCTTAGTTTCTTCCCTATAAGCTTTATAGTGAGAGTTCTTCTCCACTTTGACTTCACTTTCTCGATTATACCCTATTGAATACAAATTTTAGAGCACAAAAGGTTAACATATTCATTCTTGTTCCTTCCATCATGCTTGTTTTCATTACTACATATACTACTTTTTGCAATATTTAAAAAAATGTTAGAAAAATATAAAATAAATGTTACTTATTAATTTTTGATAACATTTTAATAAATGTTGTACTTGAAAAATGTTGCAAAATATCACTAGCAACATTTAAATGTTACTACATATATAAAAAAAATATTACTAAAAAAAAGTATGGGTAACATTTTTACGATAAAATATTACTAAAAATAATATATACATTGTGTCATCATTTAAGTATTCCTCTTCATCACTATCTAATAATCAACTTTTAAGATATTGTATAAGAATGATAAATTTCCTTTATTTATTATATGACAAGTATTCTTAAAAGAAATCTTTAGACGCAGTTTCCAACTTTAGGGCTTAATTGGTGATATGTTATAACTTTGTTACATCCTCTACCATTTCAGCTATCTTCTCTCCTCCTACCCACAAAATATATCTAGTTACAACATTTGACAACAAAAACATAGAATTGTTACTTTTGAGTTTTTTATACTGCAAAATAAAAGTGTTTCTTTTTTCCAACAATAGTTTATCTAAAGTTCTTATTTCGTTTAAATATCTGGCTATTATTAAAAATTACTTTATATTCCTAAACTTGGGTTCACCCCACTTTATAAATGAAAAAACTTAATATATTATTCATATAATAATATTTTTTATTTCACTCAATCACATTATTTATTATCTCGCACTTTTTTCTGTTCTCTCAGTTGTACACCCTATTACACATTTCTATATATAAAAAAACCATTTGATTTTCCCCATCAAAGTTAAATTGAGTTCAAAGTTGAAACAGTTCAAATTTTCAAGTCTATCCACAATCATAAATATCCCAAATTTATTAAATTTATTGTGTTACGGATAAAATTGGCTAGAGAATCACCACGTGTGACACTTGAATATTCATCGTCATCCGACAAGAAGAAAGACCCGCCCCATATCCAACGCTGTCATTCTCACTCAACACTGGCCCCAACACATCATCATCCCCTTTCTACACACAAAGGAAAACCCTCCATCCCCATTTCCCTTCGTCCACTTTCTTTTCAATGGCCACTCTCTTTAACTTCCACACCACCCTTCGCCCCTCTTGTTATCTTCCCTCATCACCCTCACCCTCGTCTTGTCTACTAGCTCCGCCCCATTTCTCCAAGACACTCTCCACAACTTTCTTGGGCCCAACCCTCAAACATGCTGCCACTTCCACAAGCATCCGTGCCAGTTCACTCTCTGCTCGCATGTCATGGGACGGTCCTCTCTCTTCTGTCAAATTGATCATTCAGGGTAAAAATCTCGAGGTATGCTCGGTATTTATTACCCACACATGCTACCCCTACTTTTTTCCCCCTCTTAGACAACAACAATTTTGGAGCCCTAGTTTCAAGATTTCTTGAACTTGGCCTAATCAGCTGTTTCTCTTGGTGTTTAGCTCACTGATGCAGTGAAGCAGCATGTGGAAGATAAGGTGGGGAGGGCGGTTCAGAAGCATAGTCACCTAGTGAGGGAGGTCGATGTGAGGCTTTCTATAAGAGGAGGAGGTGAATTTGGGCGAGGACCCAGAACTCGTAGATGTGAGGTGAGCCTACTTGCATTTTCAAGTTTCAATTTTGGTAACCTGGGGTGGGATTAATAGCAGCATTACACACACATACCAAGTGGGTTTAGTTCTTTGATTCCGGTTTGTATTAGGTGACTTTGTTCACAAAGGGGCATGGAGTGGTGCGGGCTGAGGAGGATGCAGAAAGCACCTATGGAAGTATAGATTTGGTGTCAACAATCATTCAGAGAAAGTTGAGGAAAATAAAGGAAAAGGAGTCAGATCATGGTCGCCACATGAAAGGGTTCAATAGGTTGAAGGTTAGGGAGCCCGTGGAGCAATTACCCGTAAAAGAGGATGAAATATTATCCCCACAGGAGGAGGAAGAATCAATTGACGAGGTTGGTAGTTGGTACTTTACAGTTATCGGTCTTCTTGTTTGGTTTCATTGTATCTCTGCTTTAATTCAGCTTCATGGCATGCCTGCTTCCTTCATTTGCTTTATTATGCATACTTTGTTTTCTGATTTTGCTTATCTTGAATTGGGCTAATGCATGTTTAGTTGTCAACATTTATATTCAGTGTTCCAGAAAAGAAGTTTGAGATATTCTCCAGTACTCTACTTTCCTCCCAAAAAAATACCTAATGTTGGATTGTTATATATTCTAGAATACAAGTGAAAGTGGTTCTACATACACGGTAAAAAAAAAAATTTTAAGTGTCTGGTTTGGAAGTGTAGATTGGATGGGTGTTTTGCTGTGAGTAGTTCAAACCTTGCATGCATATTGGAAACTCCTATGCCATCAGTTGTTACTAGAAACATTATTGCTTATCATGAGACTGTTTTTCTTTTTCTTCCCTTACATTGTTCCTACACAAATTGTGAGCTGTCTTACAGGTTGTCCGCACAAAATACTTTGACATGCCGCCATTGACTGTGTCTGAAGCAATTGAGCAGCTTGAAAATGTTGATCATGACTTTTATGGTTTTCGAAACGAAGAAACTGGTGAGCAATTAGTGTATATCTATCTTTTGTTTGGCTTTGTTTTTCCCACCATTTTCTTGCCTGCCCCCACCCCCACCCCCCCCCCCCACCCCGCACCCCTAATTACCAGTAATTTATCTTTTTTATCTTGGGAATTAAAACGTTTTTCCTCTGCTTCAGGGGAAATTAATATTGTATACAAAAGAAAAGAAGGAGGATATGGACTCATTATACCCAAAGGAGACGGTGAAGCAGAGAAATTGGAGCCTGTAGTGATTGAACCAGCTAAAGAACCCTCCCTGAAAGAACAATAGGCACCCACAAGAAACTCTTTTTGTAAGAACATAAGAGCTTGTACATGATTAGCGGATACTAATGATGGTTTCTTGGAGCCAGAAGTGCACAGGCATTTTCAATGGAGGCTCTGACATTTTAAAGTATGATGTACGCTTGGATGACTAGCGAGTGTTAAATGAAAGAGATGCACTATTTTGTGTGTTGATATAATGTCGAGAATACAGCTCTTCTCTAACAATGTCACTATTTTTCATCATTGTTTTTGTTAAGGTTCATGTCTATTGCTTATCCAGATTACACCATGAAAAGTTAATCATTTTTCACTTCAATTAATTGTTTGTCTAGTAAATTTTAGTGCGCGTCGTGTAGAGTTGATCAGGTAAATGTTGGCATCCAAGAGAAATGCAAGGTCACAATCAAACATAAGTTTACTAGTTAAGGGCATGTGATAAAATAAAATGGCCAGAATTGTCTGTAATGTATCTGGTTATATGCTGCTATACTTTTGGTCTTCAATTTGGAGTTGAATATCAATATATATGGTTGTAATGCTATAATTATTGCAAAGTGGGGGAACTATAACATCTTTATAATTTGAATGCACTGTCCCAATATTTCTGGCTGTTCTAGTTATGGTTGTTGAGTACTTGAGTTTCCAAGGGATGGAATGGCTATGGAAAGTAAGTGGTTAATGTGTAGCATGTTGTTGTTCATTGGGGGCATGGGGAGATGGAATATCGTTGCCCATGGTACAGTTGTATATGATCAACTGTATTCATGTCATACATGAGCAGTTCTGGCACATTTGGATTCACAATCCTGCATTCAGAACCAAATGGATCACAAAGTTGACAAATGGTGGCATTACTCTCTCTACTATTAGTTTTGTAGGTTTCATTGCATATTTTTTATTAAAAATTATAAATTTTGTAGGTTTCATTGCATATTTAATGTGTTGTTAGTGATGGTTATTGGACCTATTGAGTTATTTATTATTGGACCACCGAACTACTCACGATATTTAGTCTTGCAAACTTTACACATATGTCTAGCTTTTGTTATGTGAAAGGTGAGTTGAAAATTTTATATTGTCTAATAAAATAACTTGAATAGTGTATATAATTGGAGAACAATTTTTATTTTATAATTTAATTTTGTGACTTAAGTAGTCTCTTAGTTTTGTAATTTTTAATAAATTTTAATTAATAATAAAATATGTTATAAAGGGTAAGATAAATAGTATGTTGATAGAACTCCAATCATTGGCTCTCCCGCAACACACATCAAGTTTCCTTGGCTCTCCCGCAACACACATCGGTTCCCGGTGATTATTGCTTTTTCCAAGTTGAAAGCTTTAAGATGAAAATTTCTTCCAGTGAATAATTTGGTGAGCGAGGAACTTTCCATATCACCTGTTTATTGTGGTTGATCTAAAGAGAACCGGAGTATTTGAGTAGTATAACGATACTTTCCGACTTAAAAGCAAAGAAAGCATCTTGTGAAGAATCATCAGTAGATACTGCTGCTAATGCATTTGAGGCTTTGACGCCTGAAGCTGCTATTTTCGGCTGTCGTATATACATGTCATATTGGTCTCTGATGAGTCATATCTCGACTTTTGCATGGAAGGACCATCCTACCATAGCATCCTTTGCATTTATTAACACCTTCATTCAGTATTGCAGGGGCAATGAATTTTGGCTTGGAAATTTTCACGGTATGTCTGCAAGCTCCATCCATTTTTTTCCCCATGGAGAAACTACATGGTATGACAATTAATACATCCTTCTGCAGTTTTCTAGATTCTGATTTTGCCTACTAGAGAGGATGCAGTATGGTATCTGCATTTCAATTTCTAGGCTTAGTTGGAACCATAGGAATCGTGTCAATTGGTTAGATACCACAAAGTAGCTCTGGATCATAGGAAATTAGTGAATATATACATTACATATGCAAAAAGAAAACTCTTATTTGAGACTATAATACTTTATTTGGCAATACTTTGATGAAAACCTGAAATGCTAAAATATGCTATGATACAAAGATTACGTTAGCCCAGTAGATTACTTTTTTCATTCATGCATCCAATGCTCAGTTGTTAGTGAATGGCATGAATAATGAGCATCATTCATGAATAATATGATGCATATTTACCGAGGAATTTAGCAGTTCCTGTACCTTGGGGTAAACCACCTTGGTAAACCCTCTGTATGCTGCTGTAAACCAACGTCACCGTCAATTATCCTTGAAATAGTTTCTTGTGAATCTAACTCAGATCAAACACTGAACTCCTACCTCCGATTCAATCAAGAGTCCCTGCTCAATAATATTTGCAGGCAATATTAGTTCGGTAACAATATTTGCACGAACTCCTGCATATCCATAAAAACCTAAGTTAACCCACTCTAGGGTACAATCTCACCTTGACCCTGCTTGGACAAGATTGAAGAGACCAACGCTGAGGGAAAAGAGAAGTGACCAAGCCCGGGTTTGAAAACCGAGCAACAAACCACTGCCTTATCTTGTTATTAATCGCAGCCGTATCAGGTGTGAAGTGTATGATGATCACATAAAAATGCATTTTCGAAAAGTCATTATTGTGCAACTGGTCCTAGTTGCCAAAGGAAGGATACAAGTTAATTGAGAGATTTCCCTTTTACCATTTAATTTTTCTTTTGGGGTGCATGATCCAGGCCAGTGGCCTAACCATCGACCATGTAATCATGCAGGAAAAGCCCGTGATTCCTTAATAATGAATCTCTATTCTGTCAAGTGTTTCATCTTTTTGTCTAGAAGAGTAGGATGGATTATTATACTACATTATTTGCAAAAAGATGCAAAAAATCGTATTCAGAAATGTTAATAAAGAAAATATATATTAAGGATTTCCTTGTAGAAGTGATTTAAAGTATTTCGTTCCTTCCTGTCTTCCCCAGTGGGACTGAACCAAAGATATACTATTAACTTTTCGGTTAGTAAGAGCATGTACATCCCCCTGCTTAACTTACTTTTCCAGACATGAAACGATTGCACTGATGGTGTAGTTTGAGTGGCCATTTTTTTTCTAAGAAACGGTTTAGATAAGAAACTGCTGCTTATAATAAATAAATAAAAAAAGGTGTAAGATTACATTAAAATTAAGATAAATGGGGATATAAAAATGAGGAATAACTAGTGGGACATAATTGATAAATTTAAGTTGTAGAAAAATGAGTTTCTTAAATTATAAAAAAATAAAAAATAAAAAATAAAAGTGATGCGTTATAGTAAGACGCATGTTAAGCAACTTTAACAAGTAACTCTTTTAAACATACTCAAAATATCTAATTAGAAGTAGAGAAACAAGCTAGCCACAAATTATATACACACAATAATTAAAATTGAGAAATTGTATTCATACAATTTTTTACAGAAAAATCTGTACAACAAAAAGATATTAAAGTGGATAAAATGATTAATGTGATAGAAAGAAATTGAGAGAAAAATGAATGTTATAGAAAGCCACAAATATCCCATGGGTACCCAAAAGAAAGCCACAAATATCACACTACAAAGCCACAAACTCTGAATTACTTATTTAATTGGACAACTGCCTCAAGAAAATCAATTAATGGTTTGTATATCCACAGCAGTTGCCAGTGAAAAATGATATTTCTAAAACACTATTGCCTCAATGGCCACAATTACCTGTTTTTGTATTTGATTGTAGCGGTCTCACTTCAACATTTTGCCAGTGCTGAGGAAGTAATAGTATGACTTTTACTAATGTTTCTTGGGAAAGCCTTTGAGACACAAGGAATGAAACAACAAGGAGCAGCAAAACTGATGCAAAAAAAGGAAAATAGATTGACTTATATATTATTCACCTTTATTTTACTCAAACTCAGCTACGGCAAGGGCCTTTTTTCGTTTGCCAGCGAATCTTTCATCAGAAACAGTTAAAAGCTTATTGATAGACATTCCCCCGCCTCTAACACTCTTCTTTATTTCATACCTATGCTTAATCCTATCATCAAACTTGTAACCAAGAAATGCAGGAAAAAGCAGTAACTCCTCAATGTCACGGCCCATCTCCTCTATCAAGTATTCCATCTTCTTCTCCAGAGAAGCGTGATTGTACTGCAGTATCTGCGGCTGCTTCTTGCTCATAGCAGCAATGTCTTCACATGAAAACCCATAATTCAAGAACAAACCAATCACCTTCTGCATGTTCCCACAGTTTGTCCTAGTAGCAGACCTAATTGCCATGGCCAACTCCTTCGACCTATATCTATACCCAATCTTCACCAGCAACACCAGCTTTTTCGCGATGTTCTCGTCGAACGAATTGCTTAGAAACGTAGGCGCTTTGATCAAGAACTTGAAGATGTCACCCGAATCCAACCCACACTCCTTGAGAAACTGTATTCTAGGACGCAGTTTCCTCTCTCTGCTAGCAGTAACAATAGACGGGTATCCTAGTATTATCCTAAATATCTGTCTATCATCAAGTTTAGCAAAAGAACTAAGAAACCCTACATGTCCCTCCACATGTTTCACGCTGTAATTCAAAAATATGGGAAACCTAAGCAGCAGTTTCCGAACACCATCCTTATCTCCATCACCAAGCTCCATCAGAACTTTGACTCTAGGAATAAGTTGAGTATCCAAATCATGGTTCAGAATTGGAGGGCACTTCAGAACCAAAGCAATGCCACCAAAGGGTTCTAAGAAAGCTATGGTTCTGTGAATCTCATCAACCGACCTATGACACAAGGCCCTTGGCAGATTCAGTTTGTTGAGCACGTGGATAACATGGTCAACGGGAAGTCCTCGGTCAACGAGAAATTGAACCTTCTGAGGAAAAGTGAGCAAGAGTCTGGGTTCCGTAGCGGATAAGAGGCGTTTCAGTTGCTGTTTCAGGAGCTGGCCTTGCAATTTGTCTCTAAGAAAGGTTAAGAAAGGGTCGATTTCGTTGGCTGTTAGGAGGGTTGGGCGCTTTGTGACTAATTTGCAGAGAGTGAGAGGGTCGAAGCCGACAGAGTGTAGAGAGAGAAGACGAGCGCGCAATGAGTCCGTTGAGAGGGAGGTTAGGTCAGGGTTGTTGAGCAAGAGCAGTTGGGTTTCCGCAAAGCTAATCCCAATTTCTTGAAAGAGAGAAGCTGAAAAAATGGAAGCGTGAGTGAGTCATATAGGTGTTTGATAAATTGACTGTGAGGAGTTAGTTATTGACCCACCTGTTTCGGCGTCGGTAGTGGCCAGGGAGTTACTGCAGCGGCGCCGCAGAATGGAATCCTTGTTGGATGGTTGTGCTGTTTTAGGGACGGAGAATTTAGCTTGGATTTCAAGTTTAGGATGGAAGGTTGAAGGTGAATGAAGGAAGAGTTGAACGGAGGATGAAGGGTTTAGTGCCGGTGGGTATGGATAAAAGGCGGTAGAAGAACAGAAGCACCAACGCTTTGCGGACAGACCAATTGCCAACACCATGTCTGCTACGCCCAATTCCAAGTGCCCCTCGTCGAGAAGGATAACAAAAAAAAAAAAAAGAGTATTTTATTTTGATAAAATTAAAGTTTATAATAATTAACATGTTTAATTTAATTTATTTGAATAAAATTGCCACATCTTTTATCTCAAAAAAAAAAAAAGTTTTATGTATCAGAACTATACTGAGAATCAGGTATACATGCAAAGACTAAATTGTCTGTTTAATTTTATTTTTTAAGTTAATTAAGTTTTTTCATTTTAAAATTAAATAATTTTTATTTTTCTTTTTGACATTTTTCCTTGTAATTTTTAAATTATTATTTTAATTTAAATATTTAAAATTTAAAAAATATATAAATATAGAGAAAATTGAATAAAATTTAAAGAATTTGAAATTAAGACTTGAAAAATAAATTTGAGTTTGTTTGGAGGGCAGGGGCAAAATTAGATACTTTAGTTAGCGACCAAATTTACTCAATTTTATAAATAGGGTCTTCAAAAAAAAAAACAAAACTGAGATCACCAAAACACATAGGTGAGTAAACTAGGGATAACATTTCAACTCAAACCTATTGAGAACGAATTAAAATTACTGACAGTATAATGGGTGTGGGTCCAGATATATATAATTACACATAATTTTGCGAGAATAAGTACTACATGGTCCAAATCTACTAATACATACCTATATAATATATTTATTATATTTTATAATGAAACTTTTTAAAAATCTTTAAATAATTTCTTTCATAAGTCATATTCCAGAAGTTTTTGCTGTTCTAACTTACTTTATAAAATTATGAAATATTAAAAAAAATTATAAATCTACCCTTAACATTTAATCATATAATCTATAATTACTCTATACTTTTGTTTATTGTCTCTAATGATTTAATATAGAAGATGGAAGTTCATAAATTTGATAGAATAAAGAAGACTCATTACATATAATTATAAACTATTACAAAGATTTATATACAAGAAATAGATTCCCAAAAAAAAAAAATTAGCAAATTCTTAATTAATAACTTTTGAACTATCTAATTATATTTCTAACACTAAGCTATTAATTTAATTTTCAAACAAGAATAATGAGTTCTTTATATTAAAAAATATTTGGATAGAAGTATCAATATCCACACGTAAACAAATAATGTTGAACAAATTAAAGTAGTGATTGAGAGAGTTTATTATGTGACAGGGGAAGAGCATGATTTGCTATTTATCGGCTGATCTACAATCAAACAGAGATATATAAGTTAACCGAAGTTGTAAATCCTTATATTATTTTAAAAAAAAAATATTTGTGTTCCCATAAGTTTGTCATCATTAAATATTTGTATTTAAAATTTTTAATAAGTTTAATAATTATGTATTAATAGTAAAAACATAATATATTACGATTTGATGATTGTATAAAATATTTTATATTAACGTGACCTATTTTTTCTTTTTTAATTATATTTAAAAATTAAATATCATCATAAATTTTTAAGTTTAAGCTAAATTAAGGGAATGTATAATTTAAATTTTTATTTTAAACTACGGATATGTTTAAATAAAATGGTTTTAGAAGGAAAGAAAAAGAAAAATTAATATTTCATTTTGAGCCAACATTCCTTTTGCTTGATGAGGACTTTTAAAATGAAAAGAATAATATGAACAAACAATCCTTTTGTTTGAGGATTTTAAAAATGAAAAAGAACAATATGAAAGATTACAATGCAACCTTCTGGTCATCTTTCATTTATCTTATTATGGGTTATAACATAATTTAAAAAAATAAAAAATACACCCATTTTTTCTTCTTTTTGTTCTTTTTTTATTCTTTTACTTTTTTTTTCTTTCTCAAAACACCTTCGTCCAAATTGTTAGGACCTAAAAAGCTTACAACTTAAGGTTTCATTTGGTTTATTATCGAAATCAATTCCACACATACACAAGGACATATATTTTTACTATAATTAATTTAAAGATATTCTATTCTGGATATGAAAGATCTTAACCACTACTTGGTACCAACATTCAACTATCGTATCGACGACATGATTGATCTTTGTTATTCAATCTTAAACTACTTGAGTATTTCTCCAACATAAATATAAGTCTAGCATGTAATTAGCTCCAAATATAGTGCGAGCTACGTCTCCTTAACCACAATATGATCCTTTGATGGTAGATATATTGCTAATGTTATTGCTAATGTCTATAAATCACCTAATATGTTACTCTTCTGATTTCTAACTTAATGTTACTCTTCTGATGTGTACACTATCACCCTCCTCTCAAGAACATTCTCTCCATATCAACTCAATCTTACTCTTCTGTTTTCTAACTTCTTTCGCACATTACCCCAATACGACAATGACCACCTTTCCTCCATCATCATCTAACCTTTGGTGTTAACACTCGAGCAAAATGCATTTAAAGTTTCAAAAATCAATTTTATGAAAATACATTCTATTAGAATATAAAACAAAAGAAAACTTAACTTTATAGTTCTATTTTGTTAAAAGACCATTAAAAATTTCTTAGTACTTTAATGGTAAGAATTTTTTGAAACTCCAAGGAGCTAATGACAAACTTTTAAAATATAAACTCTTAATTGAAAAAAAATCCAAAACAACATAGGAACCTAAAGATTGATTAACCTATATTCTAATATACCTACTAACATTCTAACATAATCGTAAACATTTTAACAAATGTAACCCCTTCAATTTTAGACCCGACATAAATAATGGTATAGCGATCGGCTCATTCTTAATGGTTTAAGCTGAACTTAAACTAATTCACTTTTAAAAAGAATTATCCCAAAATATGAGCCCCTACCCAAACATGAAGCAAAATATCCTAATAATAAACGACGGAAAGAAAAGCAACATACGGCTGCAAATATATTGAAGAAAAAATGTTTTAATTTAGGAAAAATGGAACCGAAATTTACAAAGGTAAAATGTTTTGACACTACAATGCATTTTAGAACTCCAAAACCAAGCTCTTTTCAAGAGGACATAGTTTTTAATTGATAAATGCCAATGGAAGACCAGTAGTGCCACCGTCAAATTGCACAAAGGCGAAGCCTGCATTAACTTGCTGCAGCCAACTTCAAATTTCAAGTTAAATGACCTGTAATGTAAAGACTTGAATTATTTTCTGACTCTTAGTTTGTTAAACTTTGTTCTTTTTCCTTTGCTCTTTTACAAATAGATGACTGTTATTAAAATGACAGATGTGTTTTCCTTTCTTGATTTTTTCGAAGACCTGAAAAAAAAAAGAGAGAGAGAACCTGCAAGGTGTTATGGCATGTTTCTAGTCAAAGTAGAAATAGGATGTATTTGAAGAGGTGTGAAAGGAAGAAGATCGACCTACCCGGACTACCTTACAGTCTAGTTACATCGATTTTTTTCCATTCCCCGCTCTTCACATACTACCTACCAAAATGGCCTGATTAAAGCATCAAAAGAAAAATCAGTAACTATAAGCAGCTTCCAGTAAGTACACTTGCCTCTTTTTGGGATAAGGCTTTAGATCACTTTTTGTGTCTTTACAGGCTTCTCTCCTCTCATGTTGATTACATTGTCCCTGAACATTACAGCACAAGAAATATAAAAATTCTCAGGAATGCACAATTATATGTACTTGAAGCAAGCCACATCCACGAAATGTGGATACTATCTCCATGCAATAACTCTAGAAAAATAACAGTTTTTTTATCCTGATTGGCTTATTTCAACTTATTTCAAAGGTGAAAAGCATTGCATAAAATCACTTGCTTCACAACCTGAAACGTAGAATGGTTCAACATTATATATATATATCAGCATATGAACTAATAGAACAAATGCAAATGCGTTATATTTTATCAGCATTAATAATGTAGAAAAAAAATTAAATAATACCAAGGACAAACTTATATTAATTCTCCGATGTCTATCATCTAGGTAGTTCCCAAACAGCATAAAGCACATATCAACAGCTGTTGACAGAAAACTAGTTTTCTCCTAATTCTAGAACAAGACAACATAGAGATATATTGGGAAATTTTTCTCAAAAACTTCAGGAAAATTTAGAGGCAGGTGTAGAATGGTAATATCAAAACAAAATGTCCACCAAAAACAAAATTTATATAAATCTAATCAGGCAAAGGTGTGCAGATTGAAGTACAACAGACTTCATTTATTGAAACACATGGAAAATTCATGCTGAATTGCAATGTCTGTGTTAAAACTTACTCAAAAAATACAATGATAATTTTATTAATTGGAATTTAATGCAATCATTTCTTTCTAATGACAAGGAACAAATCAGGATAAAATAATGAATGATGATTAATTGTCTCACAATGGTTGTGAGTGAATATATTAAGCCATTTTGAAAAAGTTTAAACAGGCTAGTTAAATATACAATGGCACATAGGGAAATAGTGAGACGCGTGTGCGAGTACTATTACTGAAATTAATTATGAACAGCTTAAAATAAAAGTAAAATAGAAAACTGAGCTTTTCAGAGGGTTTTATCTTCAAAACACAGCGAGAAGCTTGAGCATAACAGAGTCTCCTACCAGTAAAATTAATCATCATGATGTTATCCTCTCATCTTACTTCTGGATGTGAGGTGGTGGTATCAACCAACAATAGGATGTATGTAGTTAAAGGAATCATCGTCATACTGAGAGGATAATACAAGTGGAATTAACAGATCTACGACCCAATCTCAATAAAAATAATTAGGAGGCCATAAGCACCACATTAACCTCCAGCATTGTAAGGCGGCAAATTGCCCATTTATGGTTAGATATATTTTTCTTTTACTCGCTCAACTAATTAAGCAGCAGGGAGAATGGAAAATGGTATGAAATGCTGAAAGGTTGCCCTAAAACGAACACTCTGACTCAATTGGTAATAAACCTTTTATTCAACACTGCATGCTTCAATACACAGAAAGCTCTTAAAACATATACCATCATGTTTGTGAGCACCCAATTATGTAAAAAAATTTACCAAACTAAACACAATTTACCCATGTGAACACCACAAGCATCTAAATGTCACAAGAAAATTGAACTGACATTTCTAATATTGGAAAACAAGTAAAATAACCATACTACCATGGTATATTAGACTTCAATGACTTAACAGTATCAAAGTTATACTTGAACACACAAAGCACTCTATTCAAAGATTATACAACGCACATAAACATGAGGAAGTAATTAGATCCCAATCTGTAATGAGAGAAGTATTATCATTTTCTATTATTTCTTAAATAACACCAACATTTCTATCTTATATATAAGGGTTTATCCTACAAAAAGCAAACCTTATCAAGTTTAAGAACAGAAGTCAGAACAGAAAATTTAATGATTAAACAAGCCTAAAATAGAAATAGTAGTACTAAACCTCGGTTAGAAAGAGATATGAATTTAGAAAAGTGAGATAGATCCCATGCAATAATAAAAAACCAGGAAGGAAACTAAACACTTTTCTACATTGCACTAGAAGTTGCAATTTTATTCCTCACCAAATCGCTGTCAAATCCAAGTTAAACCTTCCGTACATGAGATGGCAAAACAATCACAAACAGTTAAAAGAACACTGACATTACCACTCCAAACTCCCACCCACACAAATCTTGACAGGAAATAGAACAATTCGCCAAAACCAACATAAAATATAAAGCCACCAGCATTTTCAAGCATGCGATAACGATGCAAACAACACAAGACATCCAATAACAGCAACAAATAATACAGAAACACGAAAAACAAAGCAAGTGGCGAAGCTCCTCGTGTATGATAAGAGTAAGTAAGAGTTCAAAAATTAAACAGACGCCTCAGCGCAGGCAGAAGATATGAAAAGTTAAATTTCAAAGTCGAAACATTGGAATGATTGAAGCAACGTATATGTTCCACACGAGTTACGTACGCTCTTACTTGGAGGTCTCAATTGAATTGAGATCAACGTCACAAGGAGCAAGAGTGGGGTTACTCTTCCTCTTGGCGAGAAACTTGTTCTTCGGTTTTCTCTCTCTGACTTTCCAGACGCTGTTCTTCCTGAACACGAACTTGTCCACCTTCCAACCGGGGCAACTTGTGTCGATCACAGTCACCTCGCTCTTCGTGAAGCCCTTCAACTCGTTCCCCTCATCCTCGTCGCCGCGATCCGCGGCCGTTTCTTCTTCCGCTTCAGGCACGGCCGCGTCGCTGCTAGGAGCGGCGGAGGCGACGTTGCGGGCGGCGGAGGAAGGGAGGAAGATTTTAGGGTTGGTCTGTTTCCTGGGGCATTTTTTGTAGGTTTTGGTGAAGGTGGCGCCCATGAAGAGTTCAGCGAGGATGGTGCTCATGGGCTTGGGCTGGTCGCGGGCCTCGGAGGGAGGGTTTCGGGGCGGGATGGTGGGCCGGGCCTGGGGGGATTGGGAATGGGCAGTGAGGAGGAAGGAGTCGAGGTCGGGGTCGTCGCCGGTGGGGATACCTTTGTTGGACCGAAGCCGGTCGAGCCAGTTCGAACCGGATTTACCGGTCTGGGCCGAGCAGAGCATGGTTGGGGAATGAAGATTTCGGAAGCGAATGTGGACGGCACTCACTGCAGAGAAGACACTGTGACAAAGGGGAAAGGGAGTGCGCAATGCGCGTCGTCACTCGTCGGTCACTGCCACGTGGGCGACAAAATGACACTGTGTTTTAAAATTCAAACCTCAGCGTGTATACTGTATACAGAAAAAATTACCATTACACAACTTTGATTGCAACTTTGCGCTTACCCTTGCTGTGCTCACAAACAAAAGAACAATATAGCTGTATGTTTAAGGGAAACGAGGACGGAGTAAGAAAAATGCATTGTGAATCACGCTCCTCAAAAACCGCACTGGATCATTACTTTCAGTTTTTTCTACTCGTTCACTATGAGGCATCATAAATATAAGTGTTCAAATAACTTGGATCTTTATTGCTTGTCTTATAATATCATTGACTGATTAAGAAATTAATGAATAAAATAATTACTAAAAATTATAGGAAATATGTATTGCAAATTATGGAAGTAATTCCTTCCTATGAAAATATTTCTAGATCTCATTTATTACTAGTATTTCAAAAACATTTATTAACAAATCAATAAAAATATTAAAAATTACTTATGCCGAAAGTGCATCCAAAATGAGCATATTAATAATATTTTTAATAAAATAATTATTAATAAATCTTTAACTGATGTCCTGAATTAATATTTTTAAAATTGAATAAGTTATTCAAAGAGTCGAGTCAAAGTCATTTTTATATTCAATAATCAAACTAATATTAATATTATAATAATTAAGTAACATAAAATATTAAAAATATAATTTTATTATATTAAAAATTATAAATAAAACATTATTTCATGATTTTTAACTTTTAAAGTATATATACAATAATGTTCGATTTAAAAAATAACAAGTTTGTATTTAAAATATAAAAAATAACAAATATCTCTTATTAATTATTTTTTTTTAAGAATCAAATCAATATGACCTCGTTTTAAATATATTTTATGACTGACTGTGAATTAATTTTTGACCAATTTTTAACTATTTTTTTATCAATTTTTCTTTTTTTATATTTTTTATATTTTTTTAAGACCAATTTTATAATTTATTTAGACTAAACACTAAATCATTCACCAATTTTTAAGTCAACTCCAGTTTGATTTTCAAAACATACTTTTAACAACAATAATTAATATTTTCCAAATACTATACTCTTTGTTTATTAACCAATACTTAAAAGCATTAATCAACACCTTTCAAATACAATCTCAGATCTTTATTGAGTGTAATTTAAAGTGGTGATACTAAAATTCAAAAATACAATTAACATTCACATTTATTTATTTATTTATTTTTACCTAACTTATAAGAAATATAAGTAATTAAAAATTAAGTAAAAATAAAAGTATAATTAAAAAAATAGTGATGAATATTATCTTAAAATTTTAAAATGACAAATAAAAGAACAATTTTTTTTTCTAAAAATTGTACAGTTATGCATTCCTTATCACTTCTTTCCTCTTTTCACTTTATGTACATGTTTTAGTTCCTTTTTTATTTCTATTTTTTTATGTTCAAGAAAAAATGAACATACAAAACCAGAATATGACAGACTCAACAAACAAATAGTAAAATCAAGGAATCATATAAAATATAAGTTTATCAGGAAAAAGTACCAATATGACAAACAAAATGAGTCTGACTAATAAAGTATAAAACAAAGTAAAACGAGAAAAAACGATATGATGAGAGAAAAGTATAATTATAAACCATAGATGGTATACTTAAAAAATGGAACATATATTAAGTTGATGTATTTTTAGTTTTCCAAAGAATTATTACAACAAGAGCTTAAATAAATAAAAAATATGAACGCAAAATAAAAAATAATTATGACTAAGTTTAATAAGTAATTATCAGTAATCTGCATATTTTTTTAATACAGAGACTAATTTTACAAGTAATAAAAAGGCAAAGACTTTAATATTTTAATATAACAAATAAAAAATTTCAATTTTTAATATTTATTAACAATATGAGATTTAGAGACTGTTCACTATTTTTAAACTTCTTGCGAAAAAACTATGAAGAGGTCTTTATAAAATAAAAGAGTTCTTCATGAAAAAAAAAGATATTTTTTTTATTAAAAATACAAAATAGTATGACAACTTTTTATATATATATATATATATATATATATATATATATATATATATATAATTTTTTAATAAAATTAAACAATAATAAGAAAGTAATCAAATTATTCATGTTTTAATATATTTTGAAATATATATTCTATTAATTTTAATCAATATAAATAAGGTGTAAAATAATTTTAAATTAACATAAAAAAAGTTAACAATTATAAATAATTTGATAATTTTTTACTTAAGGATTGTTTCAATATTGTAATTCACTATATTATCTTATCATGAAGAAAATATCATTATGCTTGGTTGAATATTTTATCCTTCATTGATTTTAAATGTTGATAACTTAGATTATGTCATGCATAATTCTAATTAAAAATTTTAAACTGGAGCTCGTATTTTAACGGTCTCTTTTTTATCGTATAAAACTCCACTTTTGTGACTTTTAATTTAACATACACTTTTCGTCTATACAAATAGACAAATAAATAACAGTTTAAATGAAGATCAAATTCTTCAATTTAACATCAAATTGACAATTTTAAATTATTTTATTATAATGGCTTGGTGCATTGCACAAATATTAAAACCAGTAGAAAATACAATTGCAAGTGGTTCTGGTATGCTTTCATCCATGTTTTACTATGAAAGAATTTAATAAAGCTGTTATTTAAGAAAATTAACTAATATATTCTATATAAATATAAAATTTGAAGTGTTATAAATTTTAAATAATTAAAAATATTTAAGTGATAAATTATCTAATTAATGTCTTTAAAGTATTTAGTAGAAAAAAATCAATAAGTTTTGTCATATACTTTATTTGTATTGTCGTGTATATATTGTGAACAATATTTGTTCGAAAAATACATTATTTTCTTGTGATATATCATGATTAAAATATATGTATATAAAACTAAAATAAGAATAACTATAACTAAGTAATAAAAAAATGTGTAAATATATAAAGTGATTCATACAGTACAATAAAATGTCATTATATATTACTAGTACAATGCACTCCATGCTTTTATAATTTTTATTTTTTAGGTGAATATAGAGATATTATAAAGAAATATTAGAATGAAGAGGAAAAGAGAAAGATTGAATAGAGAGTAGAAACTACATTTATTAGTTACAACAGTTAATTTTAATAAATGATAAGTTAAAAGAAGAGAGAAAATAAAAATTAAATAAAAGATGAAAAATAAAAAGAATTATGATATACAGTTAAAGGAGTAAAATAGATAATAAAAAATAAAAAATAAAAACCAATACGAAGTATTGATTTTATTATTTAGATTAATGAGAAATTGCCTCCTTTAGAGTGTGTAATATATTCGAAGGGAGTTAAATCTAAATACTAGTTTATCTTCATCTAAGTTGCGGGAAAACAAATTAAAGTAAACAAGTGAAGGTGGAAACAGGTTCTTAGCTTATTGGAGTCTACATTATGCAATATGCATGCACCAGCAAATTTTGAGTAGTTAAGCAGTTACAGATAACTTCTCTTTATTTTAGGGAAAGGTGATTCTAGATAGAATTTCATCTATGGCTAATCTGCATGAGGAGATTACAAAGCGTTTATTTTTCTAGTGCCCGAATTTATGAAGATTTGGTCTCAGGGTTTGAACTAGTTTGGTATCTTTAACAGCACTAGTACAAAATAATGGCAGAGAACATTAATTATGCCCAATTCGAAGTCCTTGCGAGTTGCCATAAGATGACAATAATGCTTTGGATAACTATATGGCACTCAACTATGTGGTCCATATATATGGTCAGCTAGGAACAACGCAACTTTCAGATACTCAGATGTGGACATTATTGACACAATAAGCTTAGTAAAAGTGAGAGCATGTCATGGGTTAATTGGATTTCAAATCCAGCACTCTGTTTCAAGTAGTAACAATATGTGTACTTGGTAACACTGTTTTGGAGGGCACTACTAAACCAAATATGCTGAATAGAAAGACAAACAAACAACCTCGCTGTCAATTACGAAGAACAAAAGTCGGTGTTGAATTACATTGATAATGGTTCCACTTGAAACACTAAATCTTGTAGTTTTCTACAATCTCATTATTATAACACAAGCATGCATGTTTCATATGCTGAGCTTGGTTATGGTCATTTCTACAACTTTGCTAGTCCAGTCTTGTTGAGGACTTGACTACTAAACCACGTATTGTTTTGAGTAATTTTGGTACTCCCCTTAGTCAATAAATTTTTTAGCCTATTATAAAAACTAAATACTAGTGATTTGTTATACAATATATGAAATTGGAATATAGACTTACATATATTTTTTTATCTCTCTAAAAGTTACCCGCTTTTATTTAGTCTTCTATTTTCAAAAAATTATAATCTAGTTTTTGCAATGTTTTTCTTTTCTCATACAATTAATATTTTGATTATTTTATTCATTGTCTATGTAATTCTAAAAAGTAGAGAAAAACAAATGAAAAACTTGCAATATGTAGAAAAATAAAAAATGCATAATATTTAGAAGGATCTAATTTTAACAAAAAAAAAATAACACTCAAAACTAATAGAAAGGATTGTAAAAGAAAGAAAGAAAAAACAATAACTAGATTATAACCTCTCTTTTTTAAATAATATTATAACCTTTTAAAAATAACTAATCAAATGAAATCTTGTAACCTATGTGTTTGTTTAAGGAGAATTAATGGAAAGGAAGAAAAAGGAAAAAAGGAAGTCAATTTTGAATGATGCTTTTACTGTTTGCTTTATTCATAAAAAGGGGAGGAAGGAAGAATTAACGTGAAAGTATCACACATGATGAACAAAAATCATCTATTCCTCAATTTCTTTTTGTGTGTATATTTTTTTTTTTATTTTTTCAATAAAAGAGTTGTGGGATCTTAAATCTGTTCTGGTAGGATAGAATCTCATACATCCCGACCTGACCGAATCTCACAACGAGCTGTGTTCCATCGGTCTCGTATCCGCCACCCGCCCAGGAACAACCCACGAAACAAGGATATGTCATTATAGTGAGAGGTAACCACATGTTGGAGGCGCGCCACGAGCTGATACGGTTACGCCGCTCACAACTCCCGAAAGGAAATCATGGGGATACGCATGTGACCAAACCAAACCCATAATGACCTCGGATAGGTCTATAAAAGGCCTCAGAACAAAGAAAAAAAGGTTAGAAATTTTTTGTCGAAAAAAGAAGGCAAAAAGAAAACTCTCCTAAGTGAAAAGCTACTCCACTCAAGTTTGGGAGAGAGTTCGTAAGGCAACCCAAGCAGAGTTGCTAGAGGAAAAGTAGAAGGAAGAGAACGACGCCAAAGTTTCTGGATACCAAGTTAGTTGCTTAAGCCCATATACATGCCCATAAGATGACTTAGCACCTCACGACCAAAACACCCGAACAACTCGGGTGCCGAGTCCTTCTCAGCACCCTTCATATCGACTTGTCGACCCCATTTCGACACCTTTCCATCCCGAACTCGGCCGAGTCATTCTCGGTGCACTCCCTCTTCAGCCAAGTCGAGATCAAGTCGATCTCGGTCGTTCCTCTTTATCCCAATAACTCTTTCAGAACTACGTAAACTTTGACTTCTTCATTGTAATAGGAGATACGTAGGAGTAAGAGACTTATTCTTGTTAAATTACCCATCCAAAAAACCAAAAATATTTCATAATCATCCTGTGCAATCACTCTATCTTTGGAAAAACATAAACCAAATGTGAGAGTTACTTCCTTTTCATGCAGCTAGTTTGGGTAACTATCATATGATAAGCATGGGGATACTCTGTGATCCCTGCGCGTAATCGACTTCTGAACTCATCTCTCTGATTCAAAGACTAGCCTCATCCGTCCAAGGTTTCCTGGTGTTTCCAATAAAAAATGTCGGTGACGACTCCCATGAAGTTAAGTCGGTCTCGACCCCAATTGACCGAGTTAGTTTCAACTCTATGTACCCAATTCCTTCCAAGAAGGGACTTGACTTCAAACCTCATTTCAATCCATGATTCCATGTCATAGTTTAGCTAACTACAGTTAGAAAATCAAATTAACAAATAAAAAGAGAAAGAGCATGAGAAACTTTTCTAATCCTGCTTCATTTTTGTATTGCTAGCGTACTCCAATCCAAAACATAACAATTACCTTCATACCAACCATGCAGAACCTATTTTGGTGGTGAACTAGTGTACTGAAAGTGATGATTGAGGAATACCTTTGTCCTGGATTCATATATATATATATATATATATATATATATATATATATATATATATATATATATATATATATATATATATATATATATATATATATATATATATATATATATATATATATATATATATATATATATATGTTTCACCACCTACTTACTGGAGTATTTTATTTAGTTAATTACGGTTTTCAAACAACAAACTTATTGAATTCCTGAAAATGTCATAATAATTTAATTTATATACAGTCAATTATAAAAAAAATCATTTTATTCATATGATAGCAATAAAATATTTTGTATTGAATATTTGTGTAAAGATGTTTTACTATTAAACTCTTAATAATAGCTAAATCTTTAATTGTCTATGTTACAACTTACCAATACTAAATTAAGTATTGGCATATTATTTATCAAGAAAAAATAGATAAATTGTATTCAGATTATTAAAAAAAATGAAACTTTTTACTAAAATAATTATAGGATAGATTAATACCTGATAAATTAAATTATCAGGTTTTCACCAAAAAGTGTTAGATTAATACTTGTAGATAATTATGCAACAAAATTAACTACTAGACTAATTAAAAAATAAAGAAATTTCCCCCTTCCTTCCGACTATTATTTCTCGGTTAGTTACAGCTCTTATCCATATGTTAAAATAATCCTAAAACAAATTGCAAAAACGCAGCAAGAGGAGGAAAATAGTGACAAATAATAGAATAAGATCTACAGTTAAGCCAGTCCATCAGATCTAATTTTTATGATTCCTATATGCAGTATCAATAATTATATATCAACGAGTTACATATGTCAACAATATCTTATATATATAACTCGTTAATAATTAGTACGCGTTCCGTCTTGATTTTATCCGCCTCTTAAACTATAAGAAACAATGAGTTGAGCAATTAGTGTGCATAGTTTAATATTTAATAGTAATTAATAGTTTTACTTGCTTAAAATATATCGAGCATGTAATTGGACTTACGGAGTGGAATTAATATTCAGTATTAATTATTGTTACAATTAACAATTATATTTTGAGACTCTGTGTATTTTGGTTTCTACTGAAGTTCTTCTTTTTAACATAATCTGGGTTGTGCGGCTAGAATTTAATTCTACCTTTTTCTCTAAAAGAGAATATAATGTAGATCGAAAATGCAAGGCCACCTTTTCTGTCCTGTCCCTCTCAATTTGTCAAACCAATTTGTTTTTATCCCTATTATGGTGGAGACTGTTTTCGTCCTCTGCTATTTTTAATTAATTTGCAAAAAAAATATTTCTTTTCTTTTGGTAGGAAGAAGGACAATTCTAAACCTAGTGAACCTAATAGTGTCATACTATACATCACTAACTAATTTTTTCGAATTAATCTAGGGATGATAATTAGTCGCCCACAAATAGTTAACGCACGTAAAGACAGCGGAAAGAATCATTCATAATTTCGATCACAAAAAAAATTACAGTCAATAAGGTGGTACCATATATAACTTATCTAAATGCAACTATCAACAGGATGAAATCCATGTTCTTAGGTATAATGAGGATATAAAAAGAAATAACGTCCTCAACTATATACTAATGCAAGAAAATTTTTAGAGCGCTCGTAAAATCTAACACAATTAAACATGCTATATATAAAAGATTCTGCTGAGTTTTAAAGATTTAGTACTAGTTTGTTACGAGATAGCTCGATATTATTATAGATTAAACATCAGTAGCTATTGTATGAGACTGTTATATGCTTTAAAACGACAGTGATAGTAATGGATATTTTTGGCGATGATGGAAACACAAACACTTTGCAGTGTCAGCTTCCACATTTAATATTTGTTGCTACAGATAATGCAGGTAGCACTAGTACAGGATCCCTTGATCAATCTCTATTCACAACATTGTGGAGAATGATATAGGTGGTGGATATTATTTTTCTCCCTTCTCATTATGAAACTTGAGTCTTTGTTAGTGTTCTGTTGGTCTAAATGCGTGTTCCCATTCAGGAAAAAAGCAGTATTTTCAAAACCGTGTTTGATGACTTTTCACTCGGAAGGCCAGCTAAACCCAGTTTATTAATACATAATTTATGTAGCACAAGTTATAACGTTCGTTGAGTAATATATATAACAATATAATTAACAACGATGTAACATATTATTTTAGCATATTATATATTATTATTTAATAAAATTTACATAAATTTAACTTAATATTGAAAATATTTGGTTAAACTTTCTCACATCTTAATCCCAAGCATGAATATCATTCTTAATGATCAATTCCTCTTTGTCATTGATCCACTTTGGTCTCTTCAAACTTCAAATTGATTAAACAATTATATATATTAGTTATACATGGATATGATGTTCATTTAGTTTTACCATACCTCCTATTTAGAAAGCATAAGTTTGACTTGACTCTCCAATTTCATACAACTATATTCTGACAAATATTGCTTACTTCTTCAATTCTTACATATTGACCCGACAATTATTAATTAAGCATTAGTTGGACGCTGTAGTAATGTGAATGCTCCTAAATACTTTAACTTTCACTAATTCATAAAGTTTTATCTTCCTTTCCGTTTTATTTACCTTTCCTAGCCTTTATTTTTATTTATAAGTAGTTAAATTTGTTTAATAATTAATTAAATATGACGTGTCAGCAAAAATATAAAATAATATATATATAGTAATTCTCATAGACTACTGAAGATCGTTTTGCATGAATTTCGAATACTACATATTCAAAACTTGGAGATTCTAACCATACTTTGAAAAAGGAATTATATAAACGGTGGTTACTCCATTTTCGATTTGCTTTCTTTTATCATAAATAACGTATAGAGTACATGACTATGACTTTTATTTTGACTTTCTTATATTAACTCTGTTCACGATTCGTTCAAACCAAAAACATAATGTCAAATCTTCCCTTAAATCAATTTATTATAAACTCGAGTTTTTTTTTTCTTTTTGACTTTAATTTTTTATTATTAGTAGTATAAAAATATTTACTGTTATATATTGATATAATTAAAAATATATCGTAATTATGATCATGTATTTATAGATTTTTAAGGATTCTTATACTTTTTAGAATATATATAAAGATTTTGTAGATTTCGTTAAAAATAGACAAAATTTCTTTAAAATATATAATTACTATAGATGAGATTTTCTTGATATTATGTAATAAAAAATTACTTTAAATATAATTTAAAATAATTATTATAAAAATAAAAATAATTGTCTTATATAATAATATATAATTAATTCACAGTATAAAAGTATATTATAGTTAAAAAAAAAAAAAAAAAAAACCATGCCGGTGCTGGTGGTAAATGTTTCTCCCAATATTGGTTAGCCAAATATAAAGGAGTCCACAAACCAACAACCACAACTGGTCGGTGCCGCAACTGGAGCTGGTCTGTGTTAAGAAATTTGGTAAAGTGCCACAAAGGAAGAAGTCAAGAGTAAAAATGTGTGTGGTGCAATTTAAAAATTCAAACAAAAAGCAGGCATAATATCAAAAATATATATTCAAGATTTGTTGTAATATTGAGGGATCATTATATTATTTTTCAAATTCTAACATTTTCATTTCTTTACTAAATAATTAGTTTTAGCAATTCTATATGAATAAATTATATATTTTTAAGAAAACATTATTGCATTAAATTTTTTATTTTTCATTTAATTTCATTGGTTACGATTTCATATCTTAGAAAATTAATATTTAATTAGGAATTTATATTTTATTAAACTTTATGTACAATAGTGTATCTAATTATAACTTTTAAATAGAATTATTTATAATTTTCAATTAGAATTATTTATAATTTTTATTATATTAAGGTTTTAAATACCATTTAGATGTTATCCAGACTTAAATTGCATAATTATATAATACTGTAATTTTATTTTCTTCAGAATGTAACTTGAACATAATTAATAGAGTATTTCGCACTAAGGACTACACATTAGGAGGAAAGAAATGTATTTTACATTTTAGAAAATTAATATTTTTTAATAGTTGAGAGTGTATTTAAAAGAGTGTGTTAGAAAATGCATGGTTAGGATTTTTATATATTTTTTTAGTTATTAATATATATTTTTTAAATATTACTTCCGTCCTATTTTATTTGAAAATTTAACAAATAAAAGTTGTCTCTCTGTCAATAAAATACTTTTAATGAACAGAGCGATTTAACGTTATAAGAGGATTCAAGATTTTATTTTAAAGAAACTTGTTATATAAAAATATATTTATACTTATTTTTTAAGTAATTAAAAGATTCAAAGAGAATGAGTTTAATAATACTTAACCTATGCATTTGGTGTACAATTTTTTAAAAAAATAATTTATTAATAAAATAAATATTTTAGAATCCCGGTGTGAGTATTTTAAAGGTACGGATCAAAAGCATTGAATATAACTTATTAAACACTTTTAATAATTTAAATAAGTAGCATTACGAAATATTTAGATTTCACCTATAGTAAATATTTTTTAATAAATATTTTTATTCTTATTATTTTGCCATGACAAAATATTTTATTTCCTTAATTAAGATACTAAATATACAAGAAAATTTTCATTAAATATTTTATTCTTTTAAAAAAACTCTTCATGGACGGTTAATAGAAGTAGTGTATGCATTATTTTATTAAATAATAAAATAAGGATGGGAGTATCTCTTTATTAAAATATAAGAAATGTAAATGTCATTTTATTAAAAAAGTAAATATTTATTTAAAATTAGAAGAAATATAAATGTGATTTAATAAAACTTCATAAAAATATATGATAACAATGTTTATAACAAAAGAGTGAAAATTTTAAATCTAAATTATATATAACAAATGAAGTGTCTGGTGTGAAGCTTTAGATCATAAAAAATGCAAGAAAAACGAGTTTCCACAACGTGAAAAACAAGGGCGTAGAAAAGACTGGGTAGCCTTAAAAAACCAAACCCTCGCTGCTTTGAATTGCCTCCATTCACTCCTCAATTCTTATATTTGCCTTTGAACCAACAAACAAACTCCGTCAGTGAAATTGACAACGTTAGACTTGCCCCCACGGCTTCATTCATTTCAACGTGACAGTGCCATTTCACGCGCATCACTCCTTGGTCACCATTCTTTTTTTATGTGGTGATTCCCCTTCACGCCCATTGGCTCTCTCCAAACACTTATCCCTTTTCCATCCACCAATACCCACAAGCACCACCGCCATTCGCCTCATCTCGCCGCGTCGTCGTAACGCTCCTCCTCTTCCTCCCCCTTCTCTCTTCTCCACCCTTAGTGTCTCAATCAACCCACCCCATATCCTTTTGTCCTTCTCTCCCTCTGATTTTTCGCCTAATTTTGTCTCCTTTTGCATCCCTCTGCCTGATTTTTCCTCGCCTCAAATATTCTTCAGCTCCTTCTTCCTAACCCTCCTTTAACTTTTGTGAGGAGCTGAACAGATCTTGGGGGTGCCTTTCTACTTACTCTTATTATTACTTTCTTTTTCTTCTTCTTCTTATGGCTTTGTCGCAGTCTTTTTACGATGTCTTGGAAAACCCTGTAACATTAGGTTTGTGTACAGTTATTGGAATGTGTTTTAGTCCTCTGTTGGTTGCATTTTTTGTTGGTATCATCGTTGGATGGTTGTGGAAACCTAAATGGGCGAGGTTGGGAAAAGAAAAATTGACTACTTCCCTTGTCAAGTCCTTGGATTTTGCCTCACCATCCTCGTCTTCTTCGCCTTCAAAGTCCGTGGCATCCCCCATGAAGAGTTGTTCGTCGTCTCCTTGCCTTAATTCGATTAAAATGCTACCTCCAAATGCAGAATCTTTGTCCCTCAACAAACGGGTGGATAAAAAGCCTTCCTCATCATCCTCACCCGTGAAATGTGCAACCTCCGCCAGGTATTTTTGGATTTATCCACTATTCTGTTATTCGGATAACATAGATAGTTGTTGCATAAATCTAGGGTCGTGATTGTACACTAATTAATCTTAAATCCATCTATTTTTTTTTTTATTGTTCTTACAATAAGATGGAGAGAAATGAAATTCGGACATGTTTCCATCATTTTGGGAGATGATTTTGCAGCCTGACTTTTTGTTATTGACAAATTAGAGTGTGGTTTAAGCATGCCGTTTTATTTATCACTTTGTTTTATCATGCAGTACACCAAAATCCAGCGAGGAAATTTCTGATGCTGTGACAATAGCGGATTTACAGCATCTATGGCTACTTGTGGAGGAGAAAGATGGGGGTCTGCCTTGGATAAATATGATGGACCGTTCTACCCCTACCATGAGTTACAAAGCATGGCGTAGAGAACCAAAGGTATGATATTTGCTATTTTGTAAAGTTTTATTCTTTGATAAAAATAAAATCTTTTGGTTTTATTCAAATTGCCTCTTTGATATTTTTTTTTAAAAATTGTCTTGTTGATTTGTTAGGATGGTCCTCCCCAATATAGAAGCAGTACTATTTTTGAGGATGCTACCCCTGAGATGGTGAGAGACTTGTTTTGGGATGATGAGTTCCGACCTAGATGGGATGACTTGCTTTCAAGCTCCTCAACCATTGAAGAGTGTCCCACTACTGGTACCATGAAAGTGCAGTGGATTCGGAAGGTGCATAACATTTTTAACTTGATATTAGTGTATTTAATTGTTGTCTTGGCTCAGTGTGCTAATGGATGTTAATTATCTGTGGAACAGTTTCCCTTTTTCTGTAAAGATAGAGAATATATAATTGGTCGGAGAATATGGGAATCTGGAAGGCATTACTATTGTGTGACTAAGGTATGAGAATAAAGTTTACTTTTTTCTTCTGCAATGTTTCAAGATGTGGATTGATGATGCTTATCTTTCCACTGTGTTGTTCTTACCTTCTTTTTGTTTTATTTGTTCTTTCAGGGAGTAGATTGTCCTTCAATCCCCAAAAGAGATAAGCCTAGACGTGTTGATGTGTACTACTCTAGTTGGTGCATTAGAGCAGGTGAATTTTGATACCCTTGTTATTGAATGACCCATGTGACTTGTTTAGACCAGTTGCTTGAACTTCTCTAACCCACTATTTAAACTAGCCGTTCCTTCACTACTAGACTTGTTGTGACTGATATAATGTTTTTTTAACAGTGGAATCAAAGAGAGGTAATGGCCAGTTAACTGCCTGTGAAGTTTTGCTCTTCCATCACGAAGAAATGGGCATTCCATGGGAAATTGCAAAGCTTGGAGTAAGGAAAGGAATGTGGGGAACTGTTCAAAAGATTGAGCCGGGTTTGCGAGCCTATCAAGAAGCAAGAGCTTCTGGTGCTGCACTCTCTCATTCAGCCTTTATGGCCCAAGTCAATACAAAAATAAGTCCTGAATACTTGCAATCCATTGGAGCCAATGACAATTCAGCGGAGAATGAAAGTGTGGTTGCTTCAGACAAACCACAGGGCGTGAACGTACCCAAGATGCTAGTCATTGGTGGTGCTATTGCTCTTGCTTGTAGTCTTGATAGGGGACTGGTGACCAAGTACGTTCTATTTGGTGTTGCTAGAAGATTTGCCAATATAGGTAAAAGATAGTTAAAAATATAGGTGGAAGCATTGTCTTGAATGCCATTCTTTTGGACGATCCACATTAGTATTATTATCCTTTGTAATCTTGTTGTTATTACCTGAAAATTCAGAGGTTCTTTTGTGGACGAAATAAGTTATAATTCCAAAATAAAATCAAGGGAAATGAGAAAGTCCCGGGTTGGTGGAGGGAGTAGTTAATGATTTTTTTAACTTTTTTTTCTTGGACAATGAGTAGTTTATTGGTCAAGACTATAGAATTTTAAGGTTGTGTAAGATTGTATAAACTCTAGCAATTAAAAAGGAAATACAATCCACTTTTATCAGTTACTCCTCTTGCGTAATTCTTTCTCTGGTATTGGCGCAATGCGTTTATGAATAATCTATACCCCACTCACAGCAACGGCAATAGTCTATTAATTTTTACACCGGTTAGCTAATAAGAATTTAATTCTGTTGAGTCTCATCGGCTTCTAAAGCACCTAGATAGTAGTTGGAACATAACATTTTCGGTGCATTTAACGTTTTATACTAATTTAAGTTTTAAAAAATAATCAACTTCGAAATAACAAGGTGGGATTCCTTATTTAATGTTTTCAAAAATAATACCAAAAACTGCCAGTTTTAAAATTTTAAGAAATTTTAAATAATAAAAGAAGAAAATAAAATAAACTAAGGTCTAGGATGCTTTCGCCGCATATTAATTTTATGTTCCTTGTTTGTTTGTTCAATTTACTTTTACACATGACATGTGAAGATGTTACACGTGTTTCACCGTTACTCTGTTAAAACATTTTCAAAACTTTGGCCTTGTGAAGAGGGAAATGATATGATTTGAAGTTAAATGAAAAAATAATGAGAGATTGTAGAAAGGAAATATCACGATAACAAATAATATATAATCTACCATTCATTCAACACATGGTACAAACAGCCCCAGCCGAAACGAAGCAAATTCAATTCATCACCAAGGTTTCGAAACAATGTAAACCATCAAGCTGGGGCGCAAATTTTGGCTTTTGAAGGGTCTCCGCTCTTTCTTTCACTTCTGCTAGCATTTTTTTACTGGATACCGATGACCCTTGTTTGATTTCCTACAGACAAGACTTCATGAACTTTAGGTATACGACACAATACATAGCTTTTCTTACCTTGACATACCATAATGTTGTTCAATGCTGATAATAATATAAAATAATACATGCAGCCTTTCTTACCTTGATACTGTTTCCGTCTATGAAATAAAATCCAACAGCAGCAACAACGGCAGGCACAGCTGCAAAAATGCTTCCCATAGCCATTGAAAGCTTAATTCTTGGAATGAATAACTAGCCTTTCAGCATGATATAAGGCAAGGGTGGACCCAAAGCGACAGGGAAGATACCTTGGTCATGAATAGAAGCAAACATTTGCCTATAAAGAGGGGAAATGGATAAAAAGCCAGTAAGGTTTGCAATATCTTGAACTTTGTGAAAAGTAAACTTCAAATGGCAGGATCATGAGAATGTTTAACCCAACAAGACTTCCTTTATTATATATTATTATTGCTGTAATAAGCCTTTTATTCTTTTTTTTTTCCTGTCGTTAAGAAATTACATTATACACTGGATCTGTAAAAGAAAAAGATTAATTTTAAAAATTTAATTTAAATTGTGGACTTTCTAAAAATAATAGTCAAATGACATCTTAGACGAAAATACATGTATTTTAATTATGAATTTTACTTTAATAGAGCAAAAGCATGAGTCTGGAATCAAGTAAAGATCTACTCTGTTCTTAAAAAAAAAAAATCTACTCCGTTGAATAAAATGTTATTAACCTGCCTATTGTTAACTCATGGTGTACTTTTTGTTAGATATGCACTAGAAAGACTTAAACGGACCTGATATTAAAGTGTCATGTATTTTTTTTTATCTGATGTTAGAAATTTATTACACTCAAATAAGGATGTAATTTTATATTTTAAATTGATTTTCAGAAATTAATAATTATAAAAAGCAGGAGTTTGTGAGAACCGCACAAGTACTTTAGCTCCTTTGTTTTTCTATCCTCCACCGTCCCCAGACGAACATTTTTGCTTTTCATTCAGCCTTCTTCCTCTTTCATTTTTATTTATTTTGCTGTTTTTTTACAGAAAAAATGAAGTATTTCCTTCCTTTGTTGACTTGACTCTAATCAAGTATTGAATAATTATATGATATAGGAGAAGATCCACCCATAACCTATTGTAGTCGTGGTCGTGGTCGGTTTTTAGCCTCAGACCATGAAATCCAATCAATGGGAAAACGAGGGGAACACATTTTTGGCAGCAATGAAATAACATGCACTACATGTGTGGATATTTTTAGTCTACTGAGAGAAAATCGCAAATCTGCACAAGCTTCATGTTTTACTTATTTCTGACTTCAAATAGGTAATTACCGACCAAAATACTATTTACTATTTACTTATCTCCTTACCATAATGTGTGGAGTAAAATAGGAGAAAATATTTACAAGAGAAAAATTTTAGGCAATGTTTTCTCTTCATGTTGAGATGGTGGCTGCCACTAATTTGAAATACAAGTACCTGTTAAAATCGTTTTGACACTCGTGTAATCGTGTTAGTAACAATTTTATAGTTTTGCATTATAAAGTAGAAAGCATCGCAAACGATTAGTAGACACAAACTTATAGGCAAGTAGGTTAGTCTTTAACTAATAATTGTTATAGTTATTATTTTGGATTGCTTATTTGAGGATTAACATTGGAAGCCTCCAAGATTTTTAGGCTGAAACTTTAGCCTGACTCTATAATTACCGGTCACGAGCACACAATCATTAATCATGCCATAAGTTAAGGATGAAGAATTGATAATGACATTGTTAACCAATTTTTAAGCTTAAATATATTTTTTGTTTTTTTAAATATATTTCACGGAGTTTAATTCATTAATTTTAACTAATTATAATATAATTTATTTTGTAATATATTATAAGCAGTAATTTTTTTTTAAATTAATCAACTGAAATGAAAAAATAACACAAAAAGTAAAAATAAACTATAAATGTCTAGGTATTTATAAGTATATATATATAACATTAAATGTAAATTAGTAAATTAAAAAGATTATATAAAAAGTAATAAAAAAATTACTGTTTATAATAAGTTAAAATTAAAAAATTTATAAATGTAAATAATATGTAATTACTTTATTTATATAAAATAATACATTTCTTAATTGAATAAGAATCTAATGATAATCAAATTATCTTAATTTAAAGTATTTTTTGTTACCTTAATTAATATATAATACTAAATTAACTAAAATTAATGATAAGAATTAAAAAAGAATATTAAAATATTAAAAATTTAAAAATAACAAAAATTTACCATGATTAAAATCAGAAAGAAAGAGTCGTATTTACATAAACTTATAATATATTTAAGTATAATTTTATTATGTTCAAAAAAAAATCTCAATTAATAATTATGTCTTACTAAATCTCTTTACATAGACTAGAAAAAGACATAACACAACAATATATAAAGCAATATCGAACTTTAGAACGAACCTAATGCCTTGTATTCGATACTAGTTAAAATACTTAACATTTATCTTAAGGACGTCGTAAAACTCTTGCTAGCCATACATTTACCATTTCAACTTTAGATTTTTTTTTATTTTTACAGAAATCAATTCACAATTTTAAATAGTCTTTTTTTTTTATCGCAAGTACACCTTTGAATATTTTGTTTGCTCCAGGATCAAACGATGTGATAATTCGACCCTTTTTATTTTTCATATTGGTGTTGAACTCTCTATCTTTTATTTTTAACTTTTGAGACCAAGATAAGTTATTTATATCTTATCTTTTATGTTCTTGAGATCAAAAGTATTTATAATTTTACCTCAGCTATTAAGATTAGATACTTCTATGAAACAACTATGATTTTTTTGTCCGATGAAATAATATGTAAGAAATAAATTGATTTTTTACATAAATACGATCAAATCCTTAAATATGATTTTTAAAGAATGTAAACTAGATATGTGAATTTACATATGTATCTAATTAAAACGGATCTGTCTATACATTTAATATTTTTTTATCTTAATTAGGTAAAGAATATCTACATGTGAAAATCAATCCTCTTTAAAAAAAAAACAAAGAAACTTATACTTCTATTATTTTCCTAATAAAGCACATCCGTCACCAAAAGAAGTAAATATGTTTATTTATGGATAAAAATTAAGTTGAAGACATGTTATAACTTAAAAAATCTAAAATCTTAGAATGTTTATAAATAAATAAATATAATAAATATTATATATATATATATGATCAATTTATAAAAAGTAAGGTAATATTCCATATAAATATATTTTCGTCATTATTCCTAACAAATTTCTTAAAAAGTTTCACAAAATTATAAGTAAGAAAAAGATACATGGATAATTAAATTATATAACTGAAATCATATTTAAGGATTATATTTAAAGCTTATGGCAGTACATTGCTCATTTTATTGTATTTTTGGTATATGTCATATATATATATGCAAAGCAAACAATCCTATTTGAAATTAGGTAGGACTACTATGTATAAAATTCCTCGTAATTTAACTTTATTATGATTTTTATTTTATGTAAGTTCAATTTTGATTTTGAAATAAAAATATAATTATTTTATTTTGTGTAAACATCAATATATACAACAGGATTTTAACTATTTGTATATTGATATAATTCATATAATTAATATATTTCCTTTAGATTATTAAAAGTGAATAAAATAAATGTTCAAATGGTCAATTGTTCCCTTATTTTCTAACAAAGATTAAATAGAAATAAACTTTTATCCTCAATCATATGTACAGTTTATTTTACTTTCTTTTTAATTAACATGAAACTTCCCATGTCCACTTTAACCCATGAAATTAACCCATAAAAGTCCACGTTGTTGGAGTGTTTTTTTTTTCTTTCTTAAATGGCTCTAATCTGTTTATTCATTTTCTGTTCAACAGCCTATGATGAGAACCCAAAAAGTTCCTAGTTACTTTTTTTTTTTTTTTACTTTGTTTGGTTGGATGGCTCTCATTTATCCATTCATTTTGGCTTAGCAGATCGAGATGGAAACTTATTCAGAAGAACAAGACACAAACTCAGATACTAGCGTCTTAATCGCGTGCAGTGTTAAAATCACTGAGTATTTTATTTTTAAAAATTATATAAAGTAATTTTTAACATAAATTACTCTATTTATTTTATTTTTAAATGCCCTTTCTTAAAAAAATTTGTGGTGTACTTTTTTTTACTCTAAAGTAAATAAAATACTTAAAGTTAAAAAATAATTATGAATAATTTTCTCAAATACATTTTTCTTCTTCCCTTGACATCTAACGTTGTTAATAAGGATTTAATGGTTATATTGATCGTATAAATAAGTTTTATAATATCATTAAAAAATAAATTAAAGTTTTTATAATTTTAAAATAATTATTATTAACAAACTTCCAATATTTTGTGATTGAATAATAATATAATTTTTTTTATATCATAATCTATTTTTTCTATTAACACTTAATTTGAAGTAACATATTAATTTTAAGAGTTTAAAGAATAATATTTTAAATATTTGCAACAATGCCTCTGAAAATTCATTTAATAAAATATTTATTATCTTATAAAATTGACAAGTTAAAACTGATAGCCAATAATGTCCGTCTATCATAAAAGGGAAAAAAGAAAGGCTCATTCACTTTCAAATCAACAACATAATACATATTAACCAAGCACAATACATGCTAATATTTAAAAGAGTGATTTTAAAATAAAAATAGAAAAGTTTAAGCAATTATAAAACAAGTAATTTACACTATATTTTATAAAACTACATTTATATAACTTCAGTAAATAGATAAAAAAAATATTTTCAAAATAAATTTTTTTAATAAGAAAAATAACAACATTTTTGTTTTTAAAACATAACTTATCGTAAAATTTTTAAATTAAAACTATTTTTAAGAAAACAAAATAAACGAATAATTTCAAGGAAAATATTAATAATATATATTTTTAACACTAAACAAAATTTATGTAAAACCTATCAAATACATATAATATAAACTTACCAAAATAATGAAACCTATATCATTTAATATATAACATATAAATTTCACTCATGATTAAATGTGTCGTTGTGTCGTAAAAAGTGTAGAATTTAGTATTTTTTTTTTCTATCACATTTTGTTTGAAGTCTTAATAAAAACAATTTGTTTTACTTTAATTGTCAATATTAATAAAATATTAGATATATTTTCAATTATTCACTGTAAAACAATATAAAAATATATAAATAAAAAATTAATTAATATAAAAAGAAAAAGTATATTAAAAATTAAATAATAATTTTTATGAAATTGAAATATCAATCATATATTTTAATCCCTGTAGCAAAATAAATGGACGGAAAGAGTGGAATCTACTTCAAATCCATCCCTTTATTATTATTTTTTTTTTCTGGTTTTTAATTTTTGACTCCTTGTCTCTCAATTAGCTCTGCTCATCTGCACCTTCGCCTTCGCAACAGACATACCATCCCTAGGTACGTCCATGGCGGGACGGGAAAATGGCTAAGATCTTGTTTGGAGTTTGCTTGCTGAAATTCTTTGATTTGTTTGCATATTTGGTTGTTATGACCAATTTGTTTTAAATTTTGATGCAATTAATTTTGAATATTTATTTTAGGTTATCTTAAAACTCGGTGATAGATCGAGATTGCTTGCTAGTATAAAAGTAGAACACTGCAGTTATGTAATTAGCAACAAGAAGACTACTATATCAAGTTTCAACTTGCAGTACATAGTTTTCCAAACTATTGATTAAACTATACGGTAAAAATAAATTGAATTTGAATTGAATTGTCTATGATAGATGTGATTATAAGCGAATTGAGATTGGAGACGAAAGGAATCCATCAAGAGGGTACGATGGATTCAAAGCAGTGTAACCCATCGAACTCCGGCGCAAACCTGGGCCTCAAACGGGGCGGGTTTTGCTTGGGCCCACTGGGTGATGATGATGGATTTGGATCTTTTCTGGCGGTTTTGGACTCGGCGTTCGCGGAGGAAGAAGTGCCTTCTGTGTTGGGCTTTGAATTCGCACCTTTTACGGGGCCCGTGCCCAAGGAAAACCTCCACTTCTGGCCCTGCGCGATCTCGAAGGGGCTGAAGATAGACATCATCATGTTGTGTTGTTGTGCGGATATGAAAAAATTGGTATACGAGGTGGTTGATTTGTCTGTTACTCTGCTCAGGTTGTTGTGTCTGCAACGATACAAAGATGAGGATGAGTATTTATATTGAATTAGATGACTCAGTGGAAAGGAAAAGAAGTGCGAAATTTGATTTGGATTTTTCACGAAGTTTCTTTATATGCGCGCTGTTTGGGTGGGACTATGCTAGAAGTTTCTTGCACTGACGCGTAGTTGAACCATTTACTCGTTCAACCTTCACCTTCATTTGACTCGTGTAATGATGGTATGCCAACTTTGATTCAATTGAATTTTCGGCTGCTTTCTTGTTGGCTCTCTCTTATCCTTACTTGCTTGACCACCAATCATGTCATCTTTATATACTATTACGACACATTAATAGAAATGGTATTATAATAGGATAATTGTTCACATATTTGTGTCACTGATCATGTAAAAGCCTTAGATCAAATTTACGCGGTTTACTCTAATATAATTTATTAATCCTCTTTCTTTTAAATCGTAAATTTGTTTATTAAAATTGAAGATGCCTAGATGACGAAGAAAAGCGATGCAATCACTGGTGTATAAAAAAGGGAAATGGATAAAAAGCTAGTAAGGTTTGCAATATCTTTAACTAACTTTTATGACAGGATGATGGGAATATTTAACACATGAAGACATCATTTATTCTATATTATTACTATTGTTTAAGCCTTTATTATTTTCTTGGTTGTTAATTTATCAAAAAAAATTCTTTTCAAATATTTAATGCATTATATATCTCTCACTTGTTAAGAAATTATATTAATATCTCTTGTTATATCATTTTAATTTTAATAACACACCTGCAAATTGAATGGAACAAAAGTACCATTGTGTGAAACTAAGGATTTACTCTAATAAAATGTTATAACCTACCTATTGTTCATTCAGTCCCCAACAATGTTATAAATTAGGTCACTTAAGGTATAAACAAAATCCTAGTTCAGTAAATATGTGTGATAATAATAGTAAGGAGTTTATATGAATAATACTAAGTTTGAATCTCTTAAGCATGTGATCAAGAATATTAGTACATCTTTAAAGAAAATTAAAATTTTCTATGATCAATTAAAATACTTCTTTAAAATCATATGCACCAAAAAAAATATGAGATAATTTTTAAACTTGTTTTTACAAATTTTTGGGAGACCCTAATTTAGTATTTTAACTTTAAGAAAATTATTTGGTACATATGTATGAAGATGTCTCCCTCTTTACAACAATGTCCCTATAAATACTAAGAGAGAAAATCGTTGTGGTATTGAAGGTATCCTAATGGATCTCTATCCTTAAGGTTTATTGTGAGTGGTATTGATAAGGGTAGTTAATTAGGCAAATATCTTCTAAATATTAAGGTGCAAAAATACTCGATTGAAGATTACCTTATTTATGAGATTCATTGGCATAGGGTCGTTTGGTCCATGCGTGGGCATGAGGCTAATAAAGTCATGAATGAAAACATACAGTTCATGAAATCACGAGTAATTTGTGCATGAAATAACTTGAGTAAATAAACCTATCAAGTCATGATATAGATATTACAAATCATAATATACTAGGGTACATATTACAAAACTAATATAAAATTCTAAATTAAAGTCATTCAAACTAAAGCTATCAAGGCTCAATCGTGATTCATGTAAGTTAGAATTAAAAAAGTCCATAAAACAAAAAATCACTTATAAAAAAATTCGTATGACCAAAAGACTCAGAAAAACTTGTAGATTAGGGTCGGTTGGTCTATAAACCAATTTTTTTTTAAATATTTTGTTATTAAAAAGTCATTTTGATGATTAAATTTTTGAGAACAAAATTATTAAGGAGGGAAGAAATATAATATCCTAAATTAATTTGTTAATGTAACATGCTTTTAATATATATATATATATATATATATATATATATATATATATATATATATAGACAGAGAGAGGTATTTATGGTTATATCAAATATTTATTCGATAGATAGATTGCGTAAGTTAAACATAAGCTATATATAAAATACGTGATATTAATACTATCTAGTATTATTTATGATAGCTAATTATTTAAAAAAAATTATGTTTCTTCCGGTAGAAGATTCTAGCATTCTTATATTATAAATATATATATGATGCAAGATGTATAGTGCTGTAATGCGCTGACCGAAGTAAATTTGCTTCCTTTGAAAGTTACCCCTCAAGTAAAAATAAGTAAAGATAAAAACACAAAAACAATTGGATAAAATTTTCAGAAAATGCATGAAAGCTACCTTATGATACTATATATATATATAACATTGATTAAATCTTTTATAACTATCCTTATTAATTAATAAGATATCTAAACTTAATTCTGTAAAAGAAAAATATATAACTAATTATATTATTTGGAACAAGATTAATTTTAAAAATTATTTATTAATAATTAGAATAATTTTATATATATTCATATAAAATAAATTATTTATATTTTATTATTAAGTTAAAATCCTATTATGTAAAACATAGATACAGAACTTAAGAAGTAAAATATATTTAATAGACTATTATGTAATATATGTTTAATTACAAAAATAGAAGAGAAGTGACATTCTAGATTTGGTAGAAAGTAAAGTAGAAATGATGACACAAACAAATTAATATTAACCATAAAATATATACAATCTACTTACAAGATAGAAATAAGCAACAAAAATAAGTGGATGGTGGACTGGTCTCACAAAGGGACTGTATTTCGATGAGATTGAATACAAGGCTAAATAGGGATAGGTTGGGCTGAAGGCCCTATTAACCACTATAATTCAAACACCCCATTCTCAGGAGGGAGATTTCCATTTTTCTTAATCTTCATTTCATCATCATGCTAATTTTATCGCTATATATACAAAGTATATATGATCCGTGGCGAATATATGTTACCCATTGTTGCATGCTCTTAACCTTGCACATCATAAAAACAGAAGTCTAATGAAAGGATAACGAAGTTATTGCATTAAGCTCTGTTGAAAGAAGGCTACTTCATATGTGAGAACAGTACAAGTCATAATATTTAGCTCCTTTTTTCTATCCTCCTCTGTTGATCTGTCCCGCAGACTCCAACATTTTTGCTTTATTCTTCATCATCCTCTTTATTTTTATTTTTTTTTTTGCTGTTTTTACATAGAAATTATTTTCTAGAAAAATGTTTTTCCATCCTTTGTTGACTATAATCAAGTAATGAATAATTCATAATTGTATCATATACGAGAAGATCCACCTATTGAAGTCGTAGTCGATTTTCAGCATCTTGAATAAGAGTGCAGACCATCATATCCAAAGCTATGCATTTGAAATTAAACAGGCTAAAGTCGGCAATGAGAAAACGAATAGGACACAAATTTTGGCAGCAATGAAATAACATGCACACATGTGTGGATATTTGATCAAATTAACTACGGAAAGAAAATCTGCAATATTCTGCACAATGCTTCATATTTTACTTCCTTCTAAATTGAAATAGGTAATTACTACCCACCAAAGTACTATTTAGTTATCTCCTTACCATGCTTGGTTTGGAGGAAAATGGGAGAAAAAACATGTGAAGTGTTTTATCCTCTTCATGATGAGATAGTGGCTGCTACTTGTTTTTGAGGTTGTCTGAATGCCTTAAATGGAAGTGGTTAGCAGCAGGAGTAGCTGTTAAAACCATTCAGGCACTCCAACTATTACGTACAATTTTAGTAGTTTTATAATATAGAAAGTAGAATGCATTTCAATGATTAGTGGTGATAAACTCGTAGGAGAGTAGGTAAGTCCTTTAACTAATGATTGTTATTGTTACTATACCCGTAAACTTAACCCATAAAAATCCAAGTTGTTGGAGTTGATATTTTTCTTTGTTTGCTTGGATGGTTCTGATTTGTTCATGTTGTGTTTAGACTGGACTGGGATGGATCATGATGCTTCCGGTAATTTATTAACATTTTGCTTCATATTGGAATTTTTGACCAAAATAACTTGACAAATCCACATGCACACACATCAAGAGATGTCCAATACATACCTAATTAACAATAAGAAATACCTCCACCTTTCACCTGCCACAAGGACAGTACACATCTGTAAATATCAAGGATCTCTCACCCTTAAGTATGTTTTTCCTATTACATCTCGCGATTCCTCTTAAATCTCTACTAACTCGAGTGTTTCAAGTAATCTCTTCGCCATCAACAACAACCCACGCAGAGAAAAAAGAATGAGATCAAATTGTCCCCTATCTTGATTTGGAACTACTACTAGCAATAAGAAGAATACTATTTCAAATTTCAAGTTACTGAGAAACATAATTTGATCCCTCGAGTACAGTACGTATCTTTCTCAACTACTGATTAAACTATACAGTAAAAATAAATTAAATTGAATTGCGTATGTTGTTGATAAGATGTGATTATAAACGAATTGAGATTGGAAACGAAAGGAATCCATCAACAGGGTACGATAGATTCAAAGCAGTGCAATCCATCCAACTCCGGCGCAAACCTGGGCCTCAAACGGGGCGGGTTTTGCTTGGGTCCACTTGGCGATGATGGGTTCGAGTCTCTTCTGGTAGTTTTGGTTTTGGACTCTGCATCCGCGGAGGAAGAAGTGCCTACCGTGTTGGGCTTCGAATTCGCACCTTTTACGGGGCCCATGCCCAAGGAAAACCTCCACGTCTGGCCCTGCGCGATCTCCAAGTGGCTGAAGATAGACATCATCATGTTGTTGTGCTGTGCGGATTTCAGAAAACTGGTGTAGGAGGTGGTTGATTTGTCTGTTATTCTGCTCAGATTGCTGTGTCTACAACGATACTATGATGATGTTAGTATTTATATTGAGTTAGACGAATTGGTGGAAAGGAAAAGTCGTGGGAAATTTGATTTTGATTTTTCACCAAGTTTCTTCATATGTGGTGTTTGTGTGTGGACTCTCCTCTCCAAGAAGAAGTTTCTTTGCATTGACAGCGCAATTGAGTCATTTACTCGTTCAACTTTCGCGCTCTTTTGACCCCGTAGTGCTAAGCCAACTTTCATTATTGAATTTTCGACAACTTTCTTGTTGACTCTTCTCCATACACGCTTGACCACCAACTATAAATGTCATCTTTATATATTATTGTAACACAAATTAAAATGTTATTATGATATGACAATCGTTGGACATATTGGTTACTGATAATCTAACAGACTTAGAAAAAAAATTTATGTGGTTTAGTTTAATATAATTTATCAATTTTTTATTTCTTGAAACGCAGAATTTTTTATTAAAATTTTATAATCAAGCATTTTTAACGTTTCTCGTAAATAATATGACTATTTTATTTAATACAACTTGTAATATAATTGATCTTAAAAAGATTCTAATAATTTTAATTGTAAATAATTTCTTTTGGTAATAGTAACTTTTACCTTCTGTGGTTAGCATTTAAACTCGTGTGATTGCACTTGGTCCCTAACCAAGTAACACGCCTAAGTGATAACCACTTGGTCCCTCCCTTGTCCCAAAATATCGAGAAACAACCATGTTATTGATATAACGCAAATATTACTCTTAATAATGTGAGACAACTCTACCATGAGAGGGCATCGCGCATATATAAATCTCGAAGTAGGATCTTAGAAAGAAATATACACTTGGATGATCTGACAATAGGTCATCTCTACAACTGCCAATAGGAGCAACTTTTACAGGAACATATCACTATTGTATTGTTAATAATATTTTACGAGCTATACATATATTTACAAGAAAAAAAATATACATATATAATTTAATAATAATAAAATAATAATTTTATTTGTTATAACCTTTTTAATATCTTTTATTTTTAGAAAATAAATATTCCAAATTATTAGTATGTCTTAAAAATTGGTACTCTACTTCGTATCTTCGTAACTTTAATAAGTATGACTCGCTTGATACTTCAAACAGTTAGTCATCTCTAAAACAATAGGAAAACAAAATGAAAGATTGGCATGGATTGAAGAACGATAATATAAAATTAGTAATAAAAAAATATAAAAGTTAGAAAGACCACTCAAAACCAAGAAGAAGATGAAAAGAGAAGAAAAAAGATGGTTAAAATATTATATACTTCAAAATATATAGGGATAAATAGTTATGAAAAGTAAATAGGCTGATAAAATTAATATAATATTGCAAAATAATTTATATATAATAATATTTATTTCTTATCAAAGGAGAATCTTGTCATTCTCTAGGGATGAAAAGGAACAAAAATTCTTCCATTATGAAATTGAGTATAATATAAGTTTTATTCACTTTTCTCTTTTTATTATCTTTTGTAATCCTTTTTTATAATTAAAAGAGTTATTATCCTACTCTCCACCAACTCGATGTAGGTTATATAACCTACAAATTAGTTTTCTCTTTTTGAGACTTCCTCTACCCACATTTCTATGTGTGTACAACACTTTCACATGGAGAAAGATAGACTTACCATGTTCCATCAATAGTACTTAATCTATATTGATGATAGTGGACGGTACTATTTGGAATGTACTTAAAAACAAATGTATCTTACCACATTAATATTGAAGACACGAGTACAAATATCAAACTCAATAGACTAGTGTGTGGGATTATCCGTTTTCAAAAAATTATATATAATTTAGACAAATAATTATGATTTTGAAAAAGTATTGTGTAGCGAAAATAATTATAACAATAAATAAATAAAGTAGGTATGGATAAATAAAGTAAATATAAAGATTTGAATTTATGTTTGACTTAATGATTATGGATTTGCTTATCTTATTCCTTCTTAATCCTATTTGCATACAACTTCCTAATTTCACTCTCTCCTAATACATCTTAATTATATTAAGAGGCTTTGGTATAGTACTTCCAATATTTTTTTTTTTTTTGTCTTAGATGAGTTTTTAGTTAGTCATATAGAAACATACATATTTAAGCAAACATTAAGACAATAGATGCTATTTAAAAAAATGTTTGCTCATGCAATTTTTCTAAATTCAACTATTATATAAGTTTACCAATTAATTATGGTACAACAGTCCATTAATTAGTTAATTCAGTTATACAAATGGTGATCACTACTTAACGTGCATAATAAAACAATAAAAAGTTCAATAAGAGAGAAGAGGAAAAACAAAAAATTGCATTCAAAATTAAACCTAAGGGTCAAAGCATAGCTTACACTATAATTCTTAATAGGGGCTTTGGCTACCCATATCCAAGCAACGAGTAAAACAAGCTAAATAAATCATAGAATAGAGAAAAAAAAAAACTCTTGAGAATTGAGAATTTTGCCCCTGCTTCATACTACATCTTAGCATTACCATAACTCTCAATGCTCGTATAGAGCTTTTAAAAATAGAGAAAATAAAAGAGAGTGAAAGAAAAAAAGAGACTAAAGCTTTGAAAGGATTTAGATGACTAGATGATTCTTTCTACTCCCTTTTATATTATGTGAAGTGAGTCTCCTTTATAATTTTGCTCTTTTTGAGTCAAAATTCATAATGTTTGTGGGCCTGAATTGCATTAAACTTATTAAAAAAATGAATTATACATTATAAATGTTAAAAATAATGTAAATTTTCAACCAAACATTATTGACATTAATTTACAAAATTATAGTTTATCAGTATGCAAGACCAACACCATTTAAAGATCTGCCCCGCCTAGAAAAGTCACTCTTCATCTTTTGCATATAGACATCACTTATCACCACTCATTCATAGATGGGGATGAAGAGTTCACATAATAATAACAACAAGTTGAATAAAAACATATTTGGCTCTAGTCTTAAGTTGGCTCAGGTCTTAAGTTTAACACTAATAGAGTTGTGCTTAGTACAATCAACTTGATGCTTAGCACCATAACATAGAATACAACTCACAAGTATATTGCAATCTTGAGCTTAGCATCCCCATTTGAGGTTTTATACACTATCTTTGGAGATCCTACACTTAGCATCAACCAATGTTAGTTTTCTCTTTTTGAGACTTCCTCTACCCACATTTCTATGTGCCTACAACACTTTCATATGGAGAAAGATAGACTTATCATGTTACATCAATAACACCTAATCTATGTTGATTTTAGTGGACTGTGTTACACCCTAGTGAACTCATGCGGTTCCAACATACACAAAGGCCATAGGCGAGTCCATTCTCAGTCCGTGATGTGATTTGGAATGTACTTGAGAACAAACATGCCTTACCACAATAATATTGAAGATGCGAGTACAAATATCATACCAAATAGACTAGTGTGTGTGATTAACAGTTTTCAAAAAAATTATATATGATTTAAACAAATAATTATGATTTTGAAAACGTGTTGTGCAGCAAAAATAATTATAACAACAAATAAATAAAGTAGGTATGGATAAATAAAGTAAATATAGAGATTTGAATTTATGTTTGAGTTAATGGTTATGAATTTGCTTATCTTGTTCCCTCTTAATTTTATTTGCATGCAACTTCCTAAATTCACCATTCCCTAGTACATCTAAATTATATTAAGAGACTTTGGTACAGTACTTCCAATATTTTTTTTTTGCCTTAGACATATAGAAACATACATACTTAAGCAAACATGAAACAATAGATGCTATTTAATAAATAATCGAATTAGGAATTTAAGAAAAATATTTGGTTATGCAATTTTTCTAAATCCAACTATTATATAAGTTTACCAATTAATTATGGTACTATGGTCTATTAATTAGTTAATTCAGTCATGCAAATAGTAATCACTACTTCACATGCATAATAAAACAATAAAAAAATTCAATAAGAGAGAAGAGGAAAACAAAATTACATTCAAAACTAAAACTAAGGGTCAAACACATAGTTTACACCACAATTCTTAACAGGGACTTTAGCTACCCATATCCAAGCAGCGAGTAAAACAAGCTAAATAAATCATAGAAAAGAAAAGAAAAACTCTTGAGAATTGAGAACTTCGTCCCTTTGCTTCGCACTACATCTTAGCATTGCTATAACTCTTAATGCTCTTAGAGAGCTTTTAAAAATAGAGAAAACGAGAGAGAAGGAAAGAAAAGAGGAAACTAAAGCTTTAAAATGATTTAGATGACTAGATGATTCTTTCTGCCCCTTTTATATTATGTGAAGTGAGTCTCCTTTATAAGTTTTCTCTTTTTGAGTCAAAATTCATAATGTTCATGGGCCTGAATTGCATTAAACTTATTAAAAAAATGAATTATACATGATAAATGTTAAAAATAATGTAAATTTTCAACCAAACATTATTGACATTAATATACAAAATTATAGTTTATTAATATGCAAGACCAACACCATTTAAAGGTCTGCCCTCGTCTAGAAAAGTCACTCTTCATCTTTTGCATATAGACATCACTTATCACCACTCATTCGTAGATGGGGATGGAGAGCTCACATAATAATAACAACAACTTGAATAAAAACATATTTGACTCTAGTCTTAAGTTGGCTCAGGTCTTAAGTTTAACACTAATAGAATTGTGCTTAGCACAATCAACTTGACGCTTAGCACCATAACATAGAATACAACTCACAAGTATATTGCAATCTTGAGCTTAGCATCCCCATTTGAGGTTTTACACACTAATTTTGGAGATCCTACACTTAGCGTCAGCCAGCCGATGTTAACAAACAACAAACAACAAATCACAAAAAAAAAAGTAAATTTGTGAACCTAAAAACTTTTCATAGTTTCCTAAACCACGACGTCACAATATTGTGTACAAAGGTTACTTCTACGAGTGTCTAGGCCATCAAATCTCCTTGTTAGAACCCATCAATCTTACAAACAATGCAAAAATCTCCACAAAATCCTATTCATAAATAGTGCCTACGAAATTACAAGTAAAAAAAAAATAGCAATCATCAACTAAAAATATAGAAGAATAGGGAAGAAAAGTGAAATAAACATATATAACTTAAGAATAATTTAATTGAGGAGAGATTAAATTACAACAAAAATAAATATAACTGAAATAAAAAAAACATTAATAAAATTAAACACTTTTTATGCTTAAATATTTTTTTAAAAAATTATTTTATTTAAAAAATAAATCAATAAATTAAAAATTAAGAATAATATTAAAAATAATAAAATTATTGTTCATAATATATTAAAAAATAAGTTATAAAAGTAAATAATATGTAATTACCTTATTTATATAAAATAACAAAACATTGATTAAATTATGCACTTAAAATAATCTAATTATCTTAATTATTTTAACTAATATTATTTATTTTCTTAGTCATGTCCACACTAAACTAACTAAAATTAATAATAAAGATAAAATTAGATAAAGTCATATTTGCAAGTACATGTAACCATTTTTTTTATCACACGTTAAAATTATAAATTAATACTTAATTATTTTAAGATTATTGGTAAAACATTTGTTTAGTATTAAATCAAAACAAAATATAAATATATCATTATAAAAAAATCTACATATTTTTTAATCATATAAATTAAAAAATACAAGACTTTAAGATTTCTAACATAATGAAAAGTATATTAACTTGTGATATGCAATATTTTCGAGTAATATAATACCTGCTTCCCTCTAAGACTTAAAATCCAATCTCTCAAACTTAAGTTTGTCTTATATAACACTATTGATTTTATATTCTATTATATTTATACATAACTTTAAGTATATTAAAATAAGATTTTTCAATAAAAAAAATTTAATTACATCATTTTTATTTCTTATATTTACCAAATAAGTAGAAATATCAATACAGACTTTTTTATTTGGACATTTTTATCCTAATAAATATATTAATTTTTAACTTAAATTAATTAAGTAAAAATCATTTGAGTTAATTGTTTATTTGATTGATTAATTTTTTGGCAACAATTATTTACGTAAATCATTAAATAGATTTTTTTTTTCAATTTTTCAGTGGTTAATAGTAAAAATACACACAATTACATTAATTTTGACATATTTTATACAAATTAGTTAGTTATTTTTTTAATTTTAATCAATTAATTAAAATAAAAAGATCATCCCACTAAAAAAATGCAAACCTCTATTAAATTAAATTCACAGTGTTTTTTACGCGAAAAGTGATTTCATTAGTAAATAATATATAAAATATATAAATAAATAATTAATTTTTTTAATTTTATACAAATAAAAGTTTACAATATATTTTATACTAATTAATCGATTAAATAATTTGTGTTAATTTAGTTGAATACTTGTTCCTAACGTTGACAATAAATTATGGAAGCATTATATATTATTATTTTTTTTGCATAGTATTATGTTTACTGCTGAATGACTTTACACAAATACAAAATTTGTGCAAAAAAAATTAATTAACCAAAAAAAAAATTAATTTAGATAATTATTTGAAGTTAAAAATTAGTAATTTATTACAATAAAATATATAAAATTATTATAATTTTATATATTTTTACTAATTATTATAAAATATTTGTTAAAAAAAATAATCGACTAATAATTTTACTAATAATTACATAAAAACTTAAATCAATCAAACAATCAACTAAATTAAATTAACAATTTAATTTATTAATTAAAGATAACTAATTGATGGTCAAAAACCAAGTTAAAGTTACTGTAAATTAAAATATTATAGACCATAAAATTAATATGTATTAATGATGTATATTTTAAGCAAGTCTTTTGGATTTATATTAGATAATTTTCGTTGAGTATAAAAGAATTACACTAAATTTAAACCATTAATTTATATTAATTATTCAGTTTATAATATATTAATATATAGTAACTTTAACATATATTTAAATCAATTAGTTATATTTAATTAATAAATAAAAATATTTTATTTGATTTGATTTATTATTAGATTGATTTGAACTTTTAATGTAATTATTATTGTTTTACTTTTAGATTGCAAATCTCCATAGACGTGTTCTTTGGTCCCTATTTGTACATAAACGATTCCTTACTATTCTACATGTGTCATCCTAACAGACTCTTAATTGTCTCAATTGACTCCTAACTGATTTTGAGAGCTGAGCGCCTCTTGAAGTGGTAGGAACTGTTTGGGCAAGGAAGAAGCTGGTCTGAGTGGATTGGCTTCCCCTTGGGTCAAGGTACTCTGTTGGGCTGGGACGTACTTGTCATTGGGCCGACGTCTAGAGGGTGCTAGTTATTGTGCGGCCCTACACACATGTGGGAGCTCAGTCGTCATGGTCGATCGATATACAACCCCTCAAGTTTTTTACCGTAGGGAATAAGCTTTAATTCTCCTTTCTGGCCTAAGAGGACCGGGCTTGGTTCCCGATCTTGATTGGCCGGTCGATTGGGTGGGTCTCAGTCCCTCCCTTGGTCGTACCTTGTTGCAAGGTGTTAGAGGTTAGTGTGCGATTTGCTCAGACTTAACTGGTCGAGATGGACTCAACTGGTAGGAGTGGACTCGGACTATCCGGTGGGCCAACTGGTACACAATCCCTCATGTGTCGGGTGGAGTAATAAGCACTTTGAAGATTTAGCTAGGATGAGATTCGATTGTGTGAGCGAGTTTCGGCTGTTCGGAATGTGCTCTGAAGGCATTTGACATATGTGAGAGAGATGTGATTGTGTCGAGTTTGTGGAAGTTTCTCTTTTGTGACCTCTCAGATTCGCTCGTTCATAATGCTCTTGCTTAGGGGGATCTATGGACCGATCGCTCGTTGGTCTTTGGTGCCCTAGACAACCTTGACCGACTTGTCTCTAACAAGTCTTTAATTATCTCAACTGGGGGGTCTATGGACAGGCCGCTCGCAGGTTTTTGGTGCCCTAGATAGCCTTGACCAGCTTGTCTTTGACAGGTCTTTAATTATCTCGCCTGGGGGGTTCTATGCACTGGTCGCTCACATGTCTTTGGTGCCCCGGACATCCTTGACCAACTTGTCTCTCACAGGTTTTTAATTATCTCCCTTGGGGGATCTATGGATCGATTGCTCTCAGGTCTTTGGTGCCCTGAACAGTCTTGATTGGCTTGTCTCTGACAGGTCTTTAATTATCTTGCTTGGGGGGTCTATAGACCGGCCGCTCATAGATCTTTGGTGACCTGGACAGCCTTGACCAACTTGTCTCTCACAGGTCTTTAATTATCTCGCCTAAGGGGGTATATGGACCGGCCGCTCGCAAGTCTTTGGTGTCCCGAATAGCCTTGACCAACTGGCCTCTTAGATGTCTCTTACGTCTTCGATTGCCTGGGACAAGCCTAGGTGGCCAGCCTCTTGCAGGTCTCTCGTGTCCGAGACCAACCTTGATGGCCAGCCTCTTACAGGTGTCATCTTTAATTGCCTGGGACAAACCTATATAGTTGGCCTCTTACAAGTCTCTCGTGCCCAGGACCAGCCTCTTACAGGTCTCATCTTCAATTGTCCAAGACAAGCCTAGATGGTTGGCTCTTACAGGTCTCTCGTGCCCGGGACCAGCCTCTTACAGGTCTCATCTTCAATTGCATGGGATAAGCCTAGATGACCGGCCTCTTACAGATCTCTCATGCTCGAGACCAGCCTTGATGGCCAACCTCTTACAGGTCTCATCTTCAATTGCCCGAGACAAGCCTAGATGCCCGGCCTCTTATAGGTCTCTTGTGCCTGGGACCAGCCTTGGTGGCCAGCCTCTTATAGGTGTCATCTTCAATTGCTTGAGACAAGCCTAGATGGCCAACCTCTTACAGGTCTCTCATGCCCGAGACTAGCCTTAGTGGCCAACTTTTTACAGGTCTCATATCTTCGATTTATCTCATGCTTTGTTCGAGATGGGGAACCTGAATCCTCTTGGTACCTGCATGAATTGTGGATTATGGTCCTGTATATTTCAAAATATGAATATACCTACCGAAGATTCGAGATTCTTCCCATGACGTTATGGGTATGCCAACGGAGGATGTATGGACCCTTTTGAACTAATCATGGACCTGATGGTGAGTCTAGATATTTTCTGGCTTTTAGATTTTCAGATAAATATTATGCCTTACTCTTCAGTCCCTACATGCCTTTTTTATTTTTTATTTTTTTATATCATAGCATTGATTGATTAAGCTTTTGATTTAGACCTATCAAATAACATGAATGATTGAATCCCATTTGGTATAGCACTAGCTACCATTCTTGCTTTCACTTCACAATGACATTGATTCATTAGGCCCACCAGTCAACTCACATGCATAACCCAATCAGTGTCATTGAATGTGAATGATCAATGACCATGCTAGTTCCTCATGCATTGCATTCCTTCCTTTCCAGCTACTTTGTTTGTGTCCCCGAGAGACCCACCAACACACATTGTGCTTCTTGTCTTTGTTCATGGTTGCGCTTACGCTCCACATTATTTTTTATTCCATGGCCTCTCACAAAAGCTTCGAGGACCATCTGGTTTAGCAGTGTAAGGATGGGCTTCCAGTTATTTCTTACTTCGATGAAGATCTGCCCGTAATGGAGGTAGGTTTTTCCTCAGCTCCTCCTTTCGCGTCCGAGTTTGACGTTGATTTCGATAGCTGCTTGGTGCGACAGATTTGGGCGTGCCAGATCTATGCGATGTGAGACTCTGCCATCGCTCTACGAGCGATGAAAGCGGATCGATGTGTGAGGGAGGCAGAGCTATGCGCGACCGAGCTCCACCAACTTCGGTAGCCGCTACCCTTGAGCACAATGGTCGTCATTGCTCCTCTTCGTTCCCTTAAGACTTGGAACTTCACACTTGCTCTTCTTGATCTTGCGGACATCGGGAAGAGTTTTACCGATGCCCCATGGTGGGTGCCAATTTTTTGCTCTTAGATTGCATATCTCCATATACGTGCCCCTTGGTCCCTATTTGTACACGAACAACTCCCTACTGTTCTACATGTGCCATCCTAACAGGCTCCTAACTGCCTCAACTGACTCCTAACTGATTTTAAGAGTTGAGCGCCTCTTAGAGTGGTAGGGACCGTTTGTGCCAAGAATGAGCTGGTTTGAGTGGAATGACTTTCCTCTTGGACCTAGGTACTCTGTTAGGCTGGGACATACCTGTCACTGGACTGAGATTCAGAAGGTGCCAGTTATCGTGCAGCCCTACACACATGTGGGAACCCGATCGTCATGGTCGACCAGTACAATTATAAAAATTACTAACATATTATATATTTTTTATAAATGTTCCATAATTTTTTAACAAATAATAAAATATACATAATTATATTAATTTTTACATGTTTTATCCTAATAAATTATTAATTTTAACTTAAATCATTTGAGTTAATTATTTGTTTGAATGATTAATTTTGTTTACAACAATTATTTACCTATATTATTAACAAATTATTTTATTTTTTACAATTTTTCCAATCACTAATTAGTAAAAATACACATGACTACACTAATTTTATCATATTTTATACTAATTAATCCGTTAACTTTAATTTTAATCAATTAATCAAATACAAATATCTATTAAATCAAATTTACACAGTTTTTATGTAAAAAATAATTTGATTAGTAAACAATATATAAGACATGTAAAAAAAATTAATTTTTAATTTTATACCAATAACAGTTTACAGTATATTTTATACTAATTAATCAGTTAAGTATTGTGTAATAATTTACTTAAAGACGTGTTGTTACGAAAGTTAAGTTTGATGATAATTTATAAAATATCATATTTTTTCATAGTTTTATATATTTATACAAATAAAAAAAATGAAAAGAAATAATTAATCAAACCAACAAATAATTTAAATGATTTATATAATTAACTTAAGTTAAAAAGTTATTAAATTTACTGTGATAAAACATGTGAAGATTATTATAAGTATATATATAATTTTACTATTTATTATGCTCTTAATAATTTTTATAATAATTACACCAGAAAACTTAAATCAATAAATTAATTAAATTAAATAATTTAAATGAGTGATTAAATATAACTAACCCCTCTCTATGTATATATTGTCAAGTTTAAGTTTTATAATATATTTATTTATTTAATGTGTATTTTTAAATTAAATAACATCATCATAATTATAATTTTTATTTTAAATAATAATTATATATATATATATATATTATTCTAATTTTAAAACTTTTTTTGGCATTACACATAGTGTTATGTTCTAAAAATAATTAAAGGCATTAAAAAGTTAAGTTAAAAAAAAAAGAATACAGATATTAAAAATTCACGTAAAATTAATTAAAAAGGATCAGGTGACAGTCCCCTTCAAACTTCAAAGTAACCCAAACCAACTGAAGGCCCAGATCCAAATTAAAGGAAACCCTAATCTCTCTACCAATACTATATATTTGATCGCCCTCGTTTCCCAAACCCTATTTTCGTCTCTATTCCTCTACCAAGCAGCTTGTAAGCGATTAACTCTGCGCTTGCAATGGATTCCGGCGTCCAGGGTTGCATCTTATCCATTTTAATTCTCCATGATGAGGAAATTCCAGTCACAGTAAGTCTGCTATCTCCTTTTAACCCTTCATTTTCATTTATTATTTCTCCGTTGTAGATCTCAATTTCTCTGTTCTTCTTTTCAGGCCGAGAAGATCAACGCATTGTTGAAGGCCGCTTGTGTCTCAGCCGAGTCGTACTGGCCCAGCCTGTTCGCAAAGCTCGCCCAGAACAGGAACATTGAAGACCTCATTTTGAACGCCGGTTCTGGCGGTGGTGGTGCCGTCGCCGTTGCCGCTCCCGCCGCCGGCGCAGGTGCTGGTGCCGCTGCTGCAGCACCCGCCGCCGAAGAAAAGAAGGTGCTGGTTTTGATGCTGTTAACTAGTATTCTGCTTTTTATTTGATGCTTGCCCATGTTTCATTATTTTGTGATGTCTTGGTGAACTAAATAATGTCGAAAATGTTTTAAGATTATAGTGGCCTGCATATGATTTAAAATGTATGAATATAATCTTAAAAATCAACACACGACTGAATATGCTACTGTAAGGCAGGGTGAATACCCCGATCTTCACCTTGAAAATAAGCGATATGGATGCAAGGCTCAGATGATTGTTTGCTGCATAAACATACCCTTCCATCTTAAAAACTAAAGGTGTATTGCTGGGTCATAGTTTGCTTTGTTGTATCTGGTTTTCTCTATTTATTCTATTTTTTGAAAGTGGTTTGTTGATTATAAACCCAGTTGTTCTAGTAGTAATTTTTTGAAACTTGTAATTGGGTTTTTTTTACTTGTAGATAAATTTATACCTTAATTGTCATGTAGGGGCTTATTATGTCTCAAGATTATTAGGAAAAAAATGTTGATGTACATGATTGCATAATTAAACAAAACTATCCATTAAATTGGAGTAAGAGTTAATTTGATTTTTTAGAAAATAGTATGAAGCTTTTTTTACATTGAGACTTCTGTATAATGAATGGTAAAAAACATTTAAGCACAGTTGAAGTAAGTTTATGTTGATTGAAGCTGTCGAGTTGAGAACACAGATTGCACCCTTGCAGTCAAGCCTTAAAGAATGGCTAGGATTGAATGTCTAGTGGTGGCCGCATGCGCTTTAGTGACATTTGATACCTTTTTTGGTTCTAGTGCCGTGCTTCCTTTTTGCATCTTGTTACGCCTTTCTTCTATTCATTATTTATGAAAGGTTGCTGTTTATGTATTTTGAACTATTGAATTTGTGTTTACAGGAAGAAGTGAAGGAAGAAAGTGATGATGACATGGGATTCGGCTTGTTTGATTAGGTCTTTTTATTTAGTTTGTTGTAACCAGGTTTTGAGACTTTGACTTGAAAACTTGTTTTGTTTCATATAATTTTTATTGAAGAGATTCTTAGCCAATCAACTATCATAATTGTTAAATTTTGGTGGTTTTTTAATATATTGGTGTCAATTAAATTTCTAAGAGGTTTTTATTTTTCGTATCCTGCTTGTCATAAAAAATAGCGATGTCCACTTTGACATATTCCTCGAATACACCAGTTAATTTTTGTTTGAAATTCTTGGGCGATTCACTGTAGCAATAACTGCAACAAAATGTGTATCAACTTGGAATTTACTAAATGCTATAATTTTTTAAGGGGAGAAAGTGTAATTTTGTCCATTTTAATATTTTGATGCGAAAAAAAGTTTAAATTGATGTTGGTCCGTTTGATGACATTTGTTTCATAGAAATTCAGTAATGAAATTTGAACTAAGTTGGCTTTGTCAGCGGTGTAATTTGTGTTGTTTTTAGGTGTTATAAATTCCGGGGATTTGCAGATCTAGAAAAGGAGTTATAATCGAAGCTTACACCCATAATCAAAGTGCCGTTGTTGGTGGCAGTTTAATTCGAGATATTATTAGTAACGCTCACGAGGTCTTTCATTATTTGAGAAGGAAAAAGGTTTGACTAATTTAGTTTGCTGTCGCACTTGATACGAGTAAGAGTGGTGTTTCTAAAAATATGCCTTATTACGATATGGATTTCACAAGTGGGTCATGAAACTTGAGTATCCTTAAAGGGTTCTTAGATGGGGAAACGCATTATCCCTTTGCTCCACGTGCTGATTTCAGCTACTTCTAATGGCCTGTTGTTTCGGTTAAGTCCAGCAAAGGAAGCCTCAATTATTACCCATCTCGTTTTGGCTAATGACTCTTCTGTTTGGTAGAGCAGAGGAAGAAACCCGAGTGAACTTATGACAATTCTGAACTCTTTCTCTTAAGCCTCTGGACAAAGGATCAATCTGACCAAATCATGAATTATCTTTGGGAAGTTAATTTCGCCTTCTCGGAAGGCTCAATTGACCAATATTTTTCAAATGCATGTGTGCAATAGTCTAGGGAGATACCTAGACCTTCCAGCTGAATGTGAAAATATAAATGTTCTGCTCTATCGTGGATTTAGGAGAAAATCTTGACCAAGATGGAGGAGTAGAAGGGAGAATTGCTCAATAAAATGGGGAAAGAGTTGCTGATCAAGGCAGCTATTGAAGCTATTCAAGTTTATACAATGACAATAGTTACATTTCAGAGGGATATATTGCGGGTCCAAGTTTTTGAAAGGATTTTATTTCCTAAATAAGGATTTTTATTCAACCCATTTTAGATATGATTGAGTCTTTTTCAAGGAAGGGCCTTCCTCAGGGAGCATAGGAAATGGTTAGCAGGGATAGAAAATCAAGACAAATGTTCTTCCCACTTATTTAAATGTACGTTTGGTTTAATTTTTTTTTTTTAAAGTAATTACTTCAGTGAAGTTTTAAAAATAAGCAATTTCAAACATACATTGTGATTATTATATATGGATTACATTTTGAATTAATGTCTCAGGTAATTTGTTGCTAATTCTTTTTTTTTTTGTTAGGAGGTACTCTTTCAATTAACGATCCATTAAGAGTTAAGCGGGTGTTAAACCATCTATAGTAACAATAAATACAAACACTAAAATGTATATTTAGATAACTTACCCTTAATATCAAAGATTGAATGTCATTTATAGCTTTTTTTAATATTTTTTATATTATCATGAGTACGAAATATTTATTAATTTTATTAATGACTAATTTAAACAATTTCAGTTTATTATATTTAGCCTAGTAATTATGCTGCATAGATGACGACCAAATTGATTCTTTTAGTTTATAACTATTAATTATTATTTTAACAAAGTTGACTGGTATCGACGCAGATAACTCACAAACATAAAATTTAATCGAAAATTACAAAAAAAACACCAATTATGTAAGCTAACCTAACTTTACAGTAGATTTTTATTTTTTTTATCATTTTTTAAATCCCTTCCGAGTACTTAATTTTATTAAAATTTGAATGGTAAAAAAGTTCACTAATCACTTCTCTGGATCAATTTATTTCAATTAAAATTTAAAAAGTTTGTATTCATAAAAATGTCATTATTAATGTGTTTACATTAATTAATTTTGTATATAAAATAATTTATAATTAAAAAACTTGTGGAAATTTTTTTATTTATTTAAATAAACATTTTATAATAAGATTCGATCTCATATAGTAAATTTATTAATTTTTATAATAAATAATTTAAAAATTATGCTAAAAATAATTTTTAATTAATTAATAATGTAAAAAAAAAATTCTGCAGATTTTAAAACAATATATTTCCAAACCTGCATAGAAGGATGACATGTTTCATTTAGTTATATTATTATTATTATTATTTCCCCCTTTGACGCGCTTCATTGATACATGAAAATTTTATATTAGTATTGTTTAAGATGAGGGATGGAAGAGTATAGTTGAATAAAGATCCATGTGACAGTGAGGTGCAAAGGGGGCGGTGACCGTGATTTTGGATCCACATTCACATCCAGCAGCAGCAGCAGCAGCAGCAGCAGTAGCAGCAGCAGCAGCGACCCCACCCAAAACAGAATCCATATTCCCGTTCTTTACCCCAAACAACAAGCCATTCCCGAAATCCGAATCTCGGAATCGATTGAGCTGAGACGCCCAAGGCTAGGCTAGTTGTTGGCTGGGTGCTTTCGCTTTCTTCCCCAACTACCGCTGATTAGGAATTTCATGTTCGCTTTCGGTGCTGCAAAACCGAATCCCTATTTAATTCTCTTATTGCTCGATGCCAAATACATGTATTAAATCCTATATCAAATTTTTTAGGCCTTTATTTGTTGTTTTCCTGCACTTACTGTGTTTGCATGTTTGACTTTACCCTGGGAAATGCTGCTTCGGTTCTCATTTTCTGTCGTCGTTGATTACATAGGAGAAATCCATGGCCGTTCGCCTTGAATGTTGTCCGTTTCTTATGATCTGACTTGTGAAACTACCTGTCTTTTCAGTAACCTCATAATTTTAATTTATTTTTGAGAAAAAATTTGGTAACAGTTACCTAATTGCAGTTATTTGCCCCACACGCTTAAATTTTGTGTCAATGGCATATGTGATGCTGCAACATGAGTAATTCCTGGTATTGATTGCAATGGCTGTTGGATTTGGATAAACTTCTCTCTAAACATTTATAGAATGAGTTATATGATAGAAGAAAATAAGAAGATTAAATGAACTGAGCTTTTCCGTTAAAATCAACTGACGTACTTAAATTTTACAGAAGTTATGTCATCTAACTTCTCTAAAAGCCAAAGTGCATAAGCTTATGGGTGAAACCCAATTCATTTTACCTTATTATTTTCCTTCTCTTATAAATGTTTATGGAGAAGTTTATCCAAACAAGGGTTTAATGGTACAATTTTATTAAATTAAGTTTGTAAGGAGATTGGTAATTGAGTTGAGGTACAGTGGTACACGGTTGTAATAAATTCTTCTTGGTTGTTGCACTTGTCAACTATGACTCTATGAGCACTGTGCTGTATACTTCTTTGATGAACCAATTTGTTTGTACACGTTCTTGTAGATTGATGTTGCAGCTATTTAGTTCAAAGTCGGCTGGTGCAGGACTGTTGATGTAGATTCACTGAGCCAAGATGCCGTTCTTAACTAAGATAAAATGGGTTGTTCTTTCTGTAGTCACTTTATCTGTGGCATCTATCATCATTCATTTATCTTTGGCAAAGTTGTGGACTGTTAACATTGTGCAGTATAAAACACTACCTAGTCTTCCTGAAGGTTTTGCGTCTGGGTTGGGTAGACAGGTTAGTTTCTAATATTTATGTATTTGCTGCATGTGTGTGGTCATGTATTTCACTTAAGTTATTTTAAATTTATTTGCTTGAAATGCTACAGGGTATAAAGAATAAGAAGCTATGGGGTTCCATTGAGTCATTGGAAGCATTACAGCCTAATGCTGATGCTAGAAGTAATTATTCTGGTAATAGTTTTACTCAATTTTCTTAACTTATTATGTGTGAGACATGGGAGGAATGGAAATGTTCTATTTAGACTTGTATTAAATCATAAGTGGGTGTGACAAACTTTGTTGAAGTGTAAATATTTTACAACATTATGACTTGTTTTTTGTTTTCACCTGCATATATCAGTTACTTATTAAAGAAAATCATGTATTTGTTTTCTGTTGCAAAGGTGTATTATCTAGTAAACGTATTATAGATTATGGGAATCTCTGCTCCATGTGATATTGAAGATGATTCATTTTTTTCAAAAATATTACTTTCATATTTTAAAAATCTTTAAATATTTTGATTATAATCTAGTTTGAAACATTTTTCATTTATGAGTGCTATTGAAGTGGTGTTGGGAGTAAAACTAAATTCCGACAAAGACTTTTGTCTGGAATGTATCAAGTAGAAGAGGAAGACTTTGGACATAATGTCACATGCAATCAGATGCTCTGATTGAATGAGCCAACATTATCAACAAGTGAGAGTAAGCTGACTAAATTTTGGTTGCCGATGATGTCAGGCAAATCTGTTGATTGAAGATTTGTCATCGACAATGTGAGACAAATTTGTTGATTGAAGATTTGTTGTGGACAGTAAATGATCAATTCAGTACTTGAGATTGATTGGATAAATTAACAATCATACTTTGTGTGTTTTCTAATTGATAGAGCCAAGATTTGGTGGGTTTGTCAATTCTTGACAGTTTTGCTAATGAGAGAAAGTACATAGATAACGTTGCAAACTAAATCTATCAATTGGAGATTTGCTGCTGACAGTAAAGGATAATATGCTAATACAATGATTGGATAAACTGGCAATCGTAGAGAAAAATGTCAATGTAAAAGGATAGTTGTGATGTAGTTATTGTAGTCTGTGAGCAAATTGATCTAGCCAGTAGAATCAAATAATGTTGGTTCCTTTGATGTTTGATATTTCCTTGATAAGAAATTAGAATGGCATTTTTGGTGGAGTAAGGCAATGCAACTCAAACACTATCAAAGCTTTAAGTGTCAAGGACGTTACAAGAAGCGGGTGATGATTTCCAGGTCAAAGCTTGAAATGTCAAGACTTATAAGCTTGAAATGTCAAGGTTTCAGCAGATTGTGGTCCTTCATTTAATACCTTCTTAAATCCAGTTATTTAAAAATTTGTATTTTGAATTCAAATTTGTAAATAATTGTTAAGACTTGAAATAGTTATTTATCAGGTCTATAAATGGCATGTAGGATGATGAACTTGGGGCTGGCATTTCACGAAACACTCCCTTACATTCATGTTCTTTAGGATTCTGAGGAATTCATCAAGCTTGTCTTGCATTTTACATTTGCTTTAATTTTTACATTTTCATCAATGCAATTTAAATTCCTGTATGTTTTTGGCTTCTTTATTGTTCAGCCACTTTAATTTCTAATTCCATTTTATTTCCAACACTTCACCTTTCTGCACATTTACTATTTCTTACCATTTTGTTTCTTGTTCTTTTAATTTTAAAGAATATTATCTTACTTGCAACTTTATGTTTTAACACTGTTTTAACACACTTTATGTTTCTCATATTTTATCCTCATTGCTCATTTAACTGCTTTCTCTTTTCAAGTCCATTTATTTCCTTCTTGTTTTTTTTTATGCTCTTTATTTTCTTGTTAATTTCATTTTCCTACCATATATTTAAGGTTTTTTTTATCAATATATTTTTTTGTCAAAAGGTTCATTTTTCTTTGTCAACACATCTTCTCTGTCAACCCATCTCTTCACCGTTTCATATCAAACATTTTCTTCTTGTCAAAACTTTGGTTTTTCAATGTCAAAGGCTTTGTAGAACTTTGATACTTCACAATTCACAAGTCCACAACCCAGGTCTTGTCAGTGTAAGAATCTCAATCTCTTTGACAAAATTTCACCACAAATAAATTGGCAATTCTCCAACGGTGACAATCAAAAGATCCTCTTTGACCAATTTCACAGCCAACCAGTAGAGAAGTAATGATTTGTGGCATAACCTTGTGTTGACTATGTCTGTTGAATTTTCTCTAGTTTGTCTGGAAATGTACATAATTGAACATGAACTAATACTATTTAGTGATTTTGATCTTTGACAAATTTTAACAGAAATAAAGATTATATATTTCTTCCTTTTTCATGCAAATGTTTTCACCCTGTCCATTTTCTACTTCAAGTTTGTGTTTCTTTTCTTTGCAGTTCCAAAGGAGCAGAGCAATGGTTTCATATATGCAAAAGTTTTTGGTGGGTTTGCAAAGATAAGATCATCGGTATGATCCACCAGGCGTGTAGAAGTCTTTGTTTTTTTTTTGGGGTGGGGGGTGCGTTGAAAAATCATTTTCTGTCACTGTTTGTAATCTAACAACAATATTCTTGTTTTTATAGATCTCCGATCTGATTGCTATATCTAGACTTTTAAATGCTACTCTTGTAATTCCTGAAATTCAAGAAAGTACTCGCTCAAAAGGAATTAGGTATGTGCTGCAAGGTTTCTGCTGCCAATGTGCATTACACTATTAATATTTTCTTTCTGTGATGCATATATACAATTTTATTTGTTTTTGAAATTTTATTCAGCTCAAAGTTCAAGAGTTTTTCCTATCTTTATAACGAGGAGCAGTTCATAGCTTATCTCAAAAATGATGTAATCATTGCAAAGACCCTGCCAGAAAGTTTGATGGAAAGGAGAAAAAGAAATGAATTTCCTACATTTAAGCCCACAAGTTCATCTTCTCTAAACTTTTACATCAAAGAAATTTTACCAAAGCTAAAGAAATCAAAGGTTATTGGGTTGATTATTGCCAATGGTGGAGCTCTGCAGGTATTTCAGTATTCTGAAATTGTTAATTAAAGTTTATGTCATTGTTGCAACCTTGTAGATGCCATTGTTATTTTTGGAAACATCTGTCATCGGATATTTGCAGATCCAAAATATTGTCTATACTCTATATAGAAGAAAATTACTGAATTATGCATCTTTGAATGTCATCAAAACTCAAAAGTACTTTGCTCTTAGAACTTCAAAGCTTTGTGGTAATTTTGAGATCTTATCATGGCCTGTCTTTTTTTTTTTGTGTGCGCGCTTGTGTGCATGCTTATTTCTGAGTTCTTTACCTGTCTGGATTTTGGACTTCGATGAATATAATTTATCAGGTTAACTTCATTCTTAAACAAACCAGGAAAGTCTGAACAAATTAATAAATGCACATAAGAACTTCATGCTTAATATTTATATTCCTGGTAATTCATCATATATTTTTGAACATTGCATTTGCATGTTGCTTGTAAGTCAATTTTCTTTTTACTTGCTACACTTTGAAAATATGTTGAAGGATTGAATCTGGTTCAGCATTTTACCATCACATTAGCCTTTCCATGCATTTTCCCTCTGTTCAAATGCGTCCTTGAGTTGTGTATTTGCTGTCCTAGGGGCATTGCTTCTTTAGTATGTGATGCTTTCAGCTTCTTAGATACTAGAATTTCCATTCTTTCACCTTTTGTTTGAGCATGTGTATTTTTTACCAAGTTGCTAGAGTTAAACTTGAGAATAATATACATTCTTGCAGTCAATACTCCCACCTAGCATGGCTGAGATTCAGAGGCTAAGATGCAGGGTTGCTTTCCATGCTCTGCAATTTCGTCCAGAAATTCAAATGCTTGGCCGTCGGATGGTTCACAAGTATGTATACCTTTTGGTTAAACAAATTGATCTGCATATGCTTTATTACCACACAGATTATTCCCTTGTTTTTTTGGTGGGTCTTCAAAATGTGCGATTCTGCATGTTTCTGTTTTCCAAAATGAGATGAGAGTGTGGTTTCTTAGAAATTATAGGGTTGAGCTTGTCAGTAGAGTTTTATATGGATTTTCTCTATGGTGGTCATGCTCTGTCCATAAGTTGCTGCTCAGTGCTCACTAATGTTTCCTGGAGTTAATGTACAAGAGATATCTACTTTCTTTTTAAGGTTAAGAGCATTGGGGCAACCATTCTTGGCATTCCATCCTGGTTTATTGAGAGAAACCTTGGCATACAATGGTTGTGCAGAACTTTTTCAGGTTTGCTCTGTATTTCTCTTTTGTATCATTCCTTTGTGTTATTGGAGCTATTATTCTACTTCTACAGTGTATATAACTTTTAGGGGTTCATTTTTTCTAAATTCGTTTAAGTAGTATTGGTATTGGTAATATATGAGTTAGGCCATCAATGTTTAGCTTTTCTCTCCCCCTCCATTTTTTTCTTTCATTAGTTATTTTGTTAAAGTTTTATTTTCTTAGGATGTACACACTGAACTCATTCAACATCGAAGGTCTCAAATGATCAAGGACGGAATTCTTAAGGGTGAATTGAATGTGGATTCACACTTGCGAAGAGATAAAGGTCTATGTCCACTCATGCCTGAAGAGGTATGCTAAATTTTACTACAGGGTTTCCTGGTAGTAATTAAGTGGTTGTGAATTCTGATGCTATCTTCAGTTATAATTGCTGTTACATCTAAGAGTTTTTTATAAATGGTCTTTTGCATTTGGGGACAATGATCAAAGTAATATTGATTACATTACAGATCCTGGATGGATGCCATGTGTTAGCACATGTATAGAATGATTCTACTTATATGTAATAAAAAAATTCTTTCCTGAAACTGTTGGGTTGGGACTAATTTCTTAATATAAATATTTGGCTTCAATTGTAAAAGATGAACATCATTTAGACAGTTTGAGAAAACAGGATATTCAATTTGTTTATATAGTATGTACCTGCAGTAGTGGGAGAGTGGATTCCATTTCATTACAGTTATCACATACATTTAAGAGGAAGTTGTGGGTCATTCCATAATAAGTACATAAATTTGTTTTGGAACCATTTGAAAAAATGTTAAAATTATGATAATATTTGCTTAGCAGCTGGTTTTCAAGTTTATGCTTTATGCAGAAAACTGTGACAATATGAATTATCCTTATAAATTCTTGTCTTTGTGGTAGGTCCACGGTAACATGATTAAACTAAAAGATAATAAGTAACAAATTCATGAATGATAATGATGGAGTAGAATTAGTTTTGCAGAGAGGGAAAAAAAAAGGAGAGGTGGTAATTTTGGTTTGGGTGGGGACCAGTTGTGTTAAGCAATCATGATGTAAAGACAAATGACAATAAGTTGGATTTTATTAATTCATCGAAGGATTTCATTCAAGTAGTATGTTTATATTATATGATTACAACAACAACAAAATTCTTATCCCACTAGGTGAAGTCAGCTACATGGATAAAAAAGAAAAATAATTTTATAACTTACCCTTGAATGACATCTTAAGACTAGGTTGAGTTAAAAATTGGTGCTGGGCTCTTTAATTGTCCAACCACAATGTCTATTTTGATAATAATGATTATTAAGGAGTAGAACGAAAATCAGTCAGAAATAAAGATTCTCATTATTTAAAACAACAAAGTTTGAGGTATAAGAATTGGAAAGGAATGTGATGGGAAGTATTTGCCTTTGAACTTGTACTTTCTGTTTTCTTTGCATGGAGTTGAAATTATAACAATAAGGTTTAAATATACTTTTAATTCCGGTAATGTATTGTTTTTTCAGTTTTGGTTCTTGTAATTTTTTTAAAAAAATAGTCTTTTTAAGATTTTTTATTTTAGTCTTTGTTATTATTTTTTGTCCTTGTGTTATTTTTTTGTTTTGGTCCTTAAAATATATGAATAATTTACTTTGAGTCCCTACCATTTATTTTTTAAAGGGACTATCTTGAAATGAATATAGGGACTAAAACAAAAAATAGATATATTGCAAGGACTAAAAATAATAATAAAGAGTAAAATAAAAAAAATTACAAGGACCATTTAAAAAAAATTACAAGGTTCAAAACAAAAAAAATGGTATATCACAGGGAGCAAAAGTATATTTAAGCCTTATAACAAATTTTGTTGCACTCGATACTTTTGAATTGAACATTAGTTTGAACTTGAGTTCATATCATGGTTCATCCCTTATCTGAAGGTAGCAAATGCAATTTAATGTTATTTTTGCATATTTAATCATTTTCATTCTTTCAACAAAAATTAATGTGATAACCATAATAGACAAAAAATATAATATACAATTTCTTTTATAAATTCAAGTTCAACACTTTAATTTCTATTTGCTAAATTATCAATTTAGTCTTTCAAATATTCACGTGACATCCTCCAAAGATTTGTGATAAGTCCTCCAAATATTAGAAGACACGAAAATAGTTTTTATTTTCAAGTATGGTAACTTGGTAGATGTTCAACTTAATGCCACTTTTATTTTTGGAGGATAAAGTTGTAGTTCAATTATTTTTACCTTAGTAAATTATACAACTCTATTTGTTGGTGTATAATAATTTAAAGGGAAAAAGTATAATTTTGTGCCTTTTGCAAAGGAAACTTCCATTTTATCATGATTAATCCTTAAGCCCCTACTTGCAGACACTAAGTTTAGGATGGTTATATTTGTTTACTTATAATAACTTAACCCCAAGTAAGCGGAATGGTCTATTATAACAACAGTGAGAATAAAGCTTAACTGAGACAGTGAAATTTGAGATGTCTATTTGCAAAAAGACAAAGTTTAGAGTATTTGTATATTCTTTTTCCTAATTTAATTATCAAAAACCTGTTTAATATTATTATATGTGAACTTTGAATGATGAATACATTACGAGTAGACCATTATATTTACACATGGATACAAATTCTAGTTACATGTAACTGAGCCCTAACATTGTTTTCAGTTTTGTAGATAAACATAAATTATCTTTTGGAATTTCAAAATCTTATTATGCGGAGGTTAGATGTTTTTGTTGTTGTTTTTAACTGTGCAGGTTGGCATTCTTCTTCGAGTAATGGGTTATCCTGCTAAAACTATCATTTATCTGGCTGGCTCTGAAACATTTGGAGGTCAACGTGTTTTAATTCATTTGCGGTCCATGTTTATAAATACTGTAGACCGCACTTCCTTGTGCAGTGAGAAAGAGTTGTCTGACTTGGTTGGACCTGAAACACCACTTCCTCTAAATAGATTTCAACCACCTCCTCTGAAAAGTGAGAAAGAACTCAAAGAAGAATGGAAGAAGGCTGGTCCTAGGCCTCGGCCTCTTCCCCCACCTCCAGACAGACCAATTTACCTGCATGAGAAAGAAGGTTGGTATGCTTGGATCACTGAGACCCCTACAGAACCTGATCCTTCCCCTATGGATCTGAGGATGGAAGCACATAGGTTACTTTGGGATGCTCTTGATTACATTGTTTCTTTGGAAGCAGATGCCTTCTTTCCTGGATTTAACAATGATGGTAGTGGATGGCCAGATTTTTCAAGTCTTGTCATGGGGCATCGACTGTACGAGACTGCTTCTATTAGAACATACCGACCTGACAGGTAAAAAAATACTTGGGAGTTAGAATTAATTTGTTGATAATATAGGTTTCATCCTCACTTTATTAGGTAACACAAATTTGCTAGCTTATCTAGTGAAATAAGCTGTAAAAGATGGTTTAGTTTCAGGACCTCTTGTTTTTTGGGCTGGAACCAGGTGCTGGAAGAGGTAAAGGTATAGGGAAGACAAGCCAAGTTTATACCTTTTACTCCATTTCAATGACTAGTAATGCTTTCTAGAGAAGCTACACACTATGTTGATTATTTATCTAATAAATTAATGCAACTTTCTAATGTCTTGTTTTAGACGTCCATCCATGGTAGATTAGAAAAATTGAAAATCTATACAAGACTAGACATAAACATTTCTCTTACAACAGACCACAGAAAAGCCTAGATAATGTCTTATGCACTATGTTTATGTTCCTTGCATTAAGGCAAATAATCAAATGTTTACCTGAGATGCCCTCCTTTTCACAAGTGTGTTTTGAATGTACTAATCTTTCCTTTTCCTTGATTGTGTGTCAATTGATGCCTTGAGAATTGTTTGCAAATTTGAATCTGAAGTGATGAATATGATAACTTTCCATTGCTGTGTTTCAAACTTCTCAGCATACTATTCTTCCAGCTGTATGTGTTTTAATTAGTAGTTGATATTTTCCTAAATTTACATTTTAGCATGACACTATTGTACATGGTCTTGTGCAGGAAAGTTGTTGTGGAACTTTTCAACATGACTCGGGAAAATTTGTACCATCCTAAACATAATTGGATGATTTTAGTACAGGAACATCTTAACAAAAGTTTGACTGAAGAAGGCCTCATAAGGCAATCTCTTTTGTCAAAACCAGCAATGTTCCTTTCACATCCACTTCCAGAATGTTCCTGTAGAATAGCTTCTGCTAAGGCTACTAATCGTGTTAGAGGTGAGGATGGCCGGGTTCTATATGGAGGTGAAGATCTATGCCCCAAATGGATGCAACATGCTAATAATGCAGGTTCATTGGAGAAAGAAGGGGCCAAAACTGAAGATGAAGGGCCAGCAGATTATGAAAGTAATGATTTTGTTGATGAATCTGAGTCCGACAAAAATGGTAGCAAAACCAATCAGACTCCACTCTGGGATCAAGACGAGGAAATGGATCCAAATGACTAAAAGGAGATATATACAGTCTATAGTTATACATCATCCAATTTTTCCATAATTTGTGAGAGGCATAAGTTATAACATGCCTCTTGGATGTACGAGTCACAATCCTATCTTTGTTGAGCATACATGGGTATTCAAATCTATTCTTTCATTAAATTTGGGTTATTTTCTCAAGGACAGAGAGAACATTTTTTTTTCTTTTCACTTTTATACTTGCCACTTCCAGCAGAAGTTCGGTTGTAACATAAACACTACAAAAGGAAAGAAAAAGATCAGCCTTCGGAGTAGATGGAGATTTGTAAAAGATTTTGTCTATAGTTCATGCATGGTATATATGGTTGTAAGGCAATTGTTCTGAACAATAGTACATATCTCTATTTTTTTTGTTATGCTGGACCTGGATATAAATTGCCAGGTAGCTTACCTGTGCCATTGTTCTTTGCTCCTCCACAAACTACTCTTTGTGTGATTGGATATTCACTAAGCAGGTAATGAGTAGAAAGCTACACAGAATGGTTATGATTAATCGATACCACTCAATTTCTATAAAAATCTTAATAAAACTGTGTGAAAGACAAAATTTAGAAGCAGTTTATGGATTAAATGTGGTACTTGTGGTATCCGCGATATTTGTTATAAAATTTAAAATAAAAAATTGTTTAAATACATGAAAGGGGAACAGATGAAGGATGATTTTAAAATTTAAAATAAAAAATTGTTTAAATACATGAAAGGGGAACAGATGAAGGATGATTTAAATCGAATGTATTTTGTTGCTAACTTAATCCAAAACTTTCAAAATTTTATTACAGTCTAAAGGAATGAAATAGTAAAAATATTTATTTTATTAATTAATAAAAGAGACTAATCATGATTTTCACTACATTTATTTTTAAAATTTTTATTAATTAAATTTTATTTTAAAAAATATTGACTCTAATAAAAAAAATATAAATGATATGAAAACTTTTTTCATCAAAAGAGACCACCATGATTTTCATCAAATCACATTGTTTATTTTTTAATTTTATTAATTAAATTTTATTTTAAAAAATTATTAGTCTTCCATGTTATTATATATTTCAGGCACTTTTTAGTCGTACTAAATCACATGACTCTTTATATCACTAAGTAACATAATTATTAAACATTTTAATGTCTCATGGAAATTATGACATGCAATAACAGTATAATCTATCAATTATACTCCACAAAGTGAACATCATTATGAAATCAAACTCAAATCATGTCTAAATATTACTAAATTTTAAATTCTAGATGTCACTTTCTTAAATAATGCATTAAAATAAAAATATGAAATATTTTTATTCTAAAATTTATGCAAGACAGTTATTTCAAATACAAAAATTCAACATCTTAAAAGATTAATGTATAGCAAGTTTTTTTTTATCAACCTATATTTAATTAAGATTAAGTATCTGGAGAGACAAATTTAGAGGAGAAATTAACTATATAAAATATATATGAAAACTCAACGAACAGAAATCCTAGTAGGTAGAATGTAGTAAGATGTAAAAAAAAAAAAAAAACATAAGGTTATTCTCTTTTTTTAAAAAAAAAATAAAAATTCAGTAGTGTTCTTATTATTTATTTTTTATTTCATTTTCATTATTCTCTTTATTTTATCACATGCCTCCGTTGCTCATCTAGAATACTCTCATGCCTCAACATAATATTAAATATCAAATATGCAAAGAATTTATTAGCATATATTTTTTCCCTATATCTATTATATATTTATTATAAATCATTAAGCAAGGTTAAACCAAACGATAATATTGGAGCTCATCTAATTCATAAAGCTAATTAACTGTAATAGAAAATTAATTAGATAAATATAATATTAAATTAATAACATAAATAAATTAAATTCATTCTTACAATGACTTCTTAGTAATATAATAAATAAATTAAGTTCATTCTCATAACACAACTTCTTAATAACATAAATAAGTTAAACTCATTCTCATAACATGACTTCTCTTCATAACATGACTTCTCTTCGTACCAAAATTTAGGAGCAATAAACAAAAAAAAAACTACACACATTCATGCATAATTGCATATTAAATTCATTCTCTCAACATAACTTATCTTCTTACCAAAATTGTGGAGGAATAAACAAACAAAAAACTATATACATTCATGCATAATTGCATATTAAACCAACGATCACCATATAACTTCATTTCAAACCAAAACCGGAGAGGAATAAACAAACAAAAAGTCATATATATTAATGCATGTTAAACAAGTACTCACTACGTGACTTTTTTATCAATCATTTTTAATATTAATTTCTTATATACATGTAACTTTTTATTCTTATCCACATCCTATTAATTATGACATTTACCATTTTAAATAATTAATATAATAAAAAATAAATATCGAATAATTAAATAATCCTAATTACATGTTAAAGACAATTAATTCTTATCTCATTGAGCTTGTAATCAAGAATATCATTAAGAATTTACTTGCTTTGATAAACACATTATTGAATTTACTTGCTTTAATAAACACATTATTGAATTTATTTTTAGGTTACTATGTTTTAGTTTCTTTTATATTCTAATATGGTTTCATGTAAATTTTTCATTATTGTATGATATACTGTTTTTAAATAAAATTTAAATTTAATATTAATATTTCATGTAAAATTTTCAACTTCATGTAATATATTTATCACTAGGTATTTAAATCCATTTAAATAATGACTTCCACATTTGAGATTTTACTTCCACGTCAAATTATAAATCATTCTAGATTTAATAATTCATAAAATAAAATAAAAATATTGAAAAAAATGCCCAGCGTAAGAGTAATTTCCCTTATATGTATAAAAAAATAGTCAAATTGTTGTTTATATATTAAATTTCTTACATATTATGTACAAAAGTGAAATAAAATGCATTTGATTGATGAATTTGTAACAGTTTTAATCAGTTATATCTACTAACAATGCAGTTTTTTTTAGAATCATATTGAATAACACTAAACCAAATCTTGACAAGTAGTTCTCTCACCTAAAATAGTCTCTTAATAACTTTATATGATCATGTACTTGAGGAACTTAGGTTCAACATAAATTAAAATCATTCCTTTTTTAATTTATAGAAAAGACAATCGGATAAGCATAAAGTACGATCTAATATGTTGAATATGATGATTAAATTTCAAATGTCTCTGTGTTCACCTCTACAATCGATAAAAAACACACATTCTTCTACAACTATCATCTAAATGTTATTGTTACAAATATCTCCAATTAGTATCTTGAATCAAAATTTCTTTTTATTTTCAAAACAACACCTAATCTCTCTCCTTCACAAAAAGAAGCAAAATCCTAATTAGTGAATACAATTTTTTTTGTCAAAAGAGAAATAATCATCATTCTTATGATTTTTGTCATAGACAAAAGACAATAATTATCAGCGAGCAAAGAACACATAGAAGAAAATTTTGGTAACTATTAATTTGAAGACATGTTTTTTAGATAATCAACAATAGTTTCATCAAGCAATTGATTTAAAAACAAATAAAGCGAACAAAGTCATCATGTAATAGTAATAGTACTAAATAATAAGCTAAAAAAAATCATAGATCAATAAAAACACGAATAAAAGTAGTTTATCTGTATCTATATCAAAGATTAAGCAACATATATTTTACAACTAGATTTCCTACCTTATAATTTCCATGAACATTTTATTTTTCTCCCAATAATCATTGGTACTATTATTATTTATGTTTCGGGCTACTTTCAAGTCATTTTCATAATTGCGTGATAGTGTCATTGCAGTTTTGAATCAAAACAACACTATATCTAATGAAAAAGCACTATAACCTCACGTTTGGGAGAAAAAAAAGAAGCACACATCTATTAGTATCTCACTTGATCTAAGGGTGAGCATGGCCTAACCCTTAACTTAATCTATTTCGAAATTAATTTAGACGAGTTCAAGTTTTGGAACTCTTCTTGGTGGGCCTTTAGGCCACGAAAATCTCTAATCCAAAGTATATTTTTTTGACATTTTGAGCATTTATTAATCATTTTAACTTGTTAAGAAACAATTACACACTTACACATTAGACATTTTGATATTTATTGGATCACAAAGTTTCTCTTTTTTTCATTCATCCTCTTTTGGCAATTTTCTGTATGTTATTATTTTGCACTTCTATGGTGATCTTCATGAAATGCTAAACTTTCCTACCAATTCAAGGTTTCATGATTGTGGTAGGTTTGAGTTCTAAATTTCCTATTTTGTGAATTATGTTGCATGTTTTGTTTTCTTTCCAATTCTTAATATGTCTTCCTAAAATCGATCTCGTTTTTGGACTATGTTAGGTTAGGATTAATAAATCCAATATAATCAAGATTAGATAATTGATTTATCACCTAAATAAACCAATTACTTATACTTGAATTCATACTAATTAGAGCACGTGATTGTAATATCAATTTTTCTAGATGAATATTAGATGATTGTCTAATGAAATTTGAGTTGATATATGAGTTTGCAATATTTATTGAAATTATGATAATTAAATTGCTTGATTGAATACTTTGATTGTTGTTTCACAATTCTAAATTATGTAATTATATTATTATATTATTCTGTCATGCTAATTTTTTTTTTGCATTTCTGTTTCTCAATTTTTATTTCATGCACAAACCTCCATGGCATTCATTTATATTTTTGTACAATTCATTTTTGTTTATGTACAATAAGATTAAATACTATGACTTAGATTAGTCCCTATACTTCAACCATAGGAAAAATCTAATGATTTTAGTCGTATTTTCACAATATTATTAATGATCATTTAACCTTATATTAAATATATAATAATTAAAAAACATCCTATAACAATAGAAACTAAAATAAATAATTTTAAATTTTATAAAAATAAAAAATATTTTTTTACATAGACTAAAATCAAAACTTAAACTAAAAATATATTTAAGTCATTTAATTTACATTAAAAATTAACATAGATTGATTACTGAAATAAAATTTCAATTTTAATAGTAAAAAATTCATAACTTTTATCTAATTAAATATATATATATATATATATATATATATATATATATATATATATATATATATATATATATAAATAAATAAATAAATAAATGTTATCCACTTAATTCAATAATTAGGTAATAACTAATCTATATCTCAAGAAGTAAAGTATTATAATATATGTTTTCATGATATTGGTGTGAGTGCATGGATAATTTTTTTTTCTTTGAAGAGAAAGATCCGAAAGCCACTTTATTTATTTATTTCAATTTATCTGTGAATTTATACAGACGAATAAAATTAGACTTAATTCAAAATAATATTTGAGAGAAATGAAAAACAAATATCCTTCCACTTAAACCAACAATTGATTAAAATGATAATATATTTAAGGCTTATTATCACTTCTACATGCTCCAAGGGTTTGATAATATTTTACATTGTCTTAGAAACCGTCAAACCCCTATCCCAAGAGAAAATAATTTGCTCGAAAATTGTGCATACTTGTAATTTTGGGAAGTGAAAACTTAATACCTTATCATGAAAGCAAAATGTGATAAAAGTCTCACTTCGAATTCAAAAAGTAAAAAACAGTGTTCTTTTATTATAATCTTTATCCATTTGTCTCGTGTATCAATCAGTTTGTATATGTTATAAATTAATAAAAGTAAAAATAAAGTTTAGCTTAAGAATGATCAAGTATATAATAAAAATAATTAATTATAATACCAACCTATTTAAAAGATTTATAAAATATCAAACATAAATTGATAATGATATATTCGTTTTTAAATTATAAATTTATAAAATTTTACTTTTATGTTTGGTTTGTTATTATGTAAGAAATAAAAAGTAGAGGGGGAAGCGAATAAATGACTAGGAGAGGAGGGGGAAATTGATTTGGTAGAAGAAAAATTGGAAGAGAAAGAAAAAAAAAACACGGAAATAAATAGAGCTAAGAATGTAATATTTTGTGCCAATTTTTTAATGGTTAAAAAAATTAACTCGACATCATTTTAATTTTAAAGAAATTGCTGAGAGAAAGATTAGTTGGATAAAAAATAATATATTTTAATTTTAAAAAATATTACTATAAATTTTAATTTTGTGATATTTTAAATTTTATTTATGATTTAAAATTATCAATTTCTAATTTAATTTATTATCAAATTTTGATAATTGGTATATTAAATTTAAATTTCATATTAAGACAATCAATTATCGTGATATTATAAAAATTAATTAAATAAGTAAGTTTTATTATTTTAAAATAATTTTTTATTAATTAATAAATATATATATTTTGTATTTTTTCAACAAAATATTTTTTTATCACATATATTTTCCACTAAAAGTAATAGTGTTTGAGCAAGATAAAACTACTTTTTAAACTAAATACTTTTAATTCAAAATCTACTTTATTTTTTACCTATTTTTATTTATTTATTTATATCTATTATTTTCATCTACTCTATTTCACACATTTTTTTTTTTCTTTTCTGTGAAACACATATCTTTTTAAAAGAGTTACTAAAGAGAAACATTGTAAAAAGGAGTTACGATTTTTTCATGAGAGAGTTACCTTAACAGGTGAAATGGGCCAGTGGTGTAGTGGAGGTCCAAACCAAACCCATTTTGGGTCCATAAATTCGTGTCTCAACCCTACAGCTTTACCACTTACGCTCTCTGCTCTCTCGATTTCGGAAGGGTCGTGTTTCTCAGCTTCAGCTTCAGCCAAGAGAAAGGTTGATTGGGTCCTCAAGCTGTTCCTTTTCTGTTTCTGGTATGACATTCATCGAATTATTCCTGTCTCTCATAATTTACATTTTACGCATGCCTCTATTCGATTTTAGTGACCCCTCTACTATTAGGGTTTTGAGGAATTTTACCTCAAATTCATCGGTGAGCTTGGAATTTTTAATTTCTTCATGTTGCTAACTTTGGATTTACATGCACGACATGATGGTTGTTGTTGTTGTTGTTGTTATATTCTGAAGACCTGCTCAATAATTACGTTTAAATCGTGAAATTTCTTTTGTAGTTGTTTATGCGAGTATTATAGGAAGGCTTATTCCAAATTAGCTGATTTCATTGTTAAGGTAGTAATTCACTGCGGTGAAATCTTTATAAGAGGTTGAAGAACCTGGTTACCGGCTATTCCGTTGTAACATGTGAATTTTAGGGTTGCAATAGTAATTGAAACACAGAGTTCGTTCCTGTAAATGGTTTTGTGTACATCCACGTGTGTTTTAGATAGGGAGGGTAGAGAAATGTAGTTCCACTACATATCCAGGACAATTAAGTTGCTTTAACTAGTAGTGTATACCAATACAATTAGAGGTCATGTTGCGAATTTTTGCCAATGCTGTTAAAAAGAGAGCTGAGTAAGGTAAATGCTTAAGTATATGTCGATCTTAATTTGATCTCATGATACCAATGCTTTCTTTATGATAGATGTCAAGCGCTTGGACAAATATGAGCTTTGCAATCAAACATAGGGATATAGAGAGGGAATGGGAGAATCGGGGTGGAGTTATGGTTATTTTTTTAAAATTATTGGAGATTCTTGCTCACTCTCAGAAGATGTATGCCTGCTAGTATTCTGGAAAGGATGAGGAGATCAAATTTAATTTCAATATTGTTATAGCTTTGGAGCATCTTGGAGCAAATGAGCAATGGAGCTTGTGGAGCACGGCTCACCTCAAGGATTGCTCTCTTGGTTTGCTTCATAGTTTTGGTTTTATTTATTTTTGTGTAATCATTAGAGTAATGATGATGATAATTAGACATTTTAGGTTTAGGCGAGCTTCAAAAAGTGAGAGAAATATTCTTTACTGACGAGATTCCAATTTTGTTTGTAGATAAACTGTATAACTCTTATCAAACATGAGTGGCCGCTTTTCTCGCACAATTTATGTTGGCAACCTGCCTTCTGATATACGAGAGTCAGAAATTGAAGATCTATTTTACAAGGTTAGATTTTTACATTTCTTGTATGATATATTGTGGTGCATCCAGTGCATTATATGTCGTGCATGTTCAGTTAGTTTGGCCTCCCAAATTTCTCTATTTAATTTAATTTAACCTATTATCTGTAATTTACCTCTGCTTTTGTAAATTATGCAATGTGAATTTCCTTACTAGAACCATTTTTTTATGACCACTTTTTTCTTTAAAAATTGAAAATCATTCTAGAGAATAATACATCAACTGATGAGTAAATAGTATTATAATATGTAATACAGTAATACTGTTCTCATGACTTCTGAGCTAGGCAAAAGAATTGTCGACCTGCATACTTGTGTATTTTCTTGTTATAGACCCTGTTTACCTTTGAGCAGGTTATAATTTACCAAGTCTGCTTGAGTATTACACATGCACCCTTCATTCTGTAGCAATCACATGATGTTTCTCTTTCCAATATAATTTACAATTCTTAATATCTGATGGGAGTGGGGTTGATAGTTGTGGACTGATGTAGTTGTGTTGCAATGGTATTCCCACTACAGTATGGCCGTATAATGGATATTGAATTGAAGGTTCCTCCCCGCCCTCCATGTTATTGCTTTGTTGAGGTATTTATCCTTACTCTTTTTGGTACTTATAGTGGACAGTTCTGTCTGTGTTTATATCTTTTCTTTTGCAATTTGATAATTTATTGTTTGTTGGCTTGCTAGTTTGATAATGCTCGAGATGCTGAAGATGCAATTCGGGGTAGAGATGGATACAACTTTGATGGTTGTCGGTTAAGGGTAAGTAGCTGCTCCAACGTTTGTCTTGTGAGGTAGAGGGCCATCATCAATGGTATGTCTCATGTGTTCTTGTTGTAGGTGGAACTTGCTCATGGTGGTAGAGGGCCATCATCAAGTGATCGACGTGGATATGGAGGAGGTGGTGGTGGTGGTGGTGGTGGTGGTGGGGGCCGTTTTGGCATCTCACGCCATTCTGAATTTCGAGGTGTGTCCATTAGGAGAATCTTTTTGTTTAATATACAAAATTATAGGGAGCAAAGTAGCACACACTATTTTTTCCATTTTTGGATTCAGACTGCACACCCATTTAGCTATGCTTTAATTGTATATGTATCTTTCTTGAATTAAGAATTGAAATTTTTTGGATGCACGTGAAGCCCAGATTTTTCAGTCTTTGTGCTTTGAACTTTGGAGCCAAGGTCCATGGTTATTGCTTGCATATTTTTGGATTTTAAACTTGTTTTGCATGTCTTCTTGTTGCTTTGTATGGTTCATAATTTATAGTCATAGCTGTTTTATGTGCATTGTAAATCAACCATAGTTGTTGAAGTTTTTTTTTTTTTCGTATTTTGTGCACACCATAAAGCTTAGTTTTTATTTTCATCTACAGTTATTGTTCGGGGACTCCCATCTTCTGCATCTTGGCAAGATTTGAAGGTATCAAAATGACCATACTTGTAAACTTTACTAGAATTGTTACCACCTCACCATGTTATGAATATTTGGTTTCAGGATCATATGCGAAAAGCTGGTGATGTTTGTTTTGCTGAGGTTTCCCGTGATAGTGAAGGTACACCCTCATTTTTGGTTTGTGTTTTGCTTACCATGAAATAATTATGATTACATCAATATAAGGTTATGATGATTCATATTTTTGGTACTGGGGTCTAATAATTATGAAATAATTATGATACTGGGGTCTAATAATATTGGAGTTGGATGTTTGCTTTTGCATTTAATTTTATTGGTTCTGCTTGTATTCAATGCAAAGCAGTTCTTGACTTAAGTTGCCAGTAGTCATCCTGGATTCTATACCTTTTGGCAGCAAAAGTCAACCTTGAATGATATTTGTTTGCTTAAAGCAGCTGTGGCCCTCGCTCTTTTATGTGAAAATTAAATTATTATTATAAGATCCCAGTGGCTTGAACATCATAATCTAGAAGCATACATAGACGAGCTGAATATTAATGCATTATAGGTTCTAATGTTTGAACTACTATGAGAATAAATGAAACATAATAACACAAGGGACATCCAAACTCTTAATAGGCAAATGTATCCAAATTGGTTGCTCTATTGCTTCTAGGGGTGCTTCCATGCTTATCACCTTGAAGAAGCTGTTTATCTTTGTATTGGCGTACTTTATATGCAGCTGGAGGACAAAAGGGACAATATAATATATCTTTTTCCCACTTTTGACCTGCAACACTTTCTAACCATTTTCTGCTTTGTTATCTGTTTGGAGTTCACGATTCATAGGCTTAGGGTAAATGCCAAAGGTGGCATGGAGCAATTATTAAGTTCAGAATTCAAGTTACTGTCTCTAAGGTCAATAAGAAGCCCAGTAAGGGCTTTAAACAGTGAGAATTCATTACCCTGATGCTATTGTATCCGATTCTACGCATAATACCTTGTAAAGGAAAATTAAAGTCATGTCCCAGTCCAACAAGACCTGGTTAAAGATTGCCTTCTTTTCAAGTGGAAATGAGGTCTCTCCCCAAGACACCTGTACTATGAGTATGAGGAGACTCAGTTTTTTATTTTGACAGGAGAATTGAGTTTTGAACCCTCAGCATTCTATCTATTCTACTCAAGCTGAGACTTGGATTATATGTCGTTTGTAGTGTCTGTCTTCCTAATTGCTGGCCTAGTTTGAATGGATTTTATGCATATGTATAGAATCTTAATCAGTATGAAGTGTGATGAGAATGATCAAACATGGGACAATATAATTTCAAATTACCTTGCATAGGTTGGAATGATATTAAGTTGGAAAATTACAATTATTAGGATTAAGGTTTGCAGTTGAGGGCTCTAAACACGAAATATCCTTTTGTATTAATCCATGCAACAGTACCATTATTTTAAAGGGCATCAAGCATCCTAGATAATCTTGTCTATTAAGATTTTAATCCATGAAACCACCTATGCCATTTCAGTGGATAGTTTATCTATGAACACAACTTAGATGAAAGAATATTTGAATATGAGTGTATTTATATAGATCTAATTATTATAAAGGTAGAGGAACAGTATTCTGGAGATTATGATGTACCAGTGCCTCAACTAATATAAACGATTTGTGATAGCAGATGGTTACTTATAACTTTCTATTATACAGAATGTATTTGTATTCTGACCTATTTTCATACTAAAAATGTAGTTTTCATGTATATCACTCATTCACTCATACTATTATTCTGTATTTAGGGACTTTTGGCATTGTTGATTATACTAATTATGACGACATGAAGTATGCTGTAAGTTCTTCATTTTGTTGAATTATACTAAGATTGCTGCTAGATTCCTCTTCCATCTGTTTTTTAAAACACCCTTTGCAGATTCGGAAACTGGATGACACTGAGTTTAGAAATCCTTGGGCGAGAGCTTATATTCGGGTAATTTCTCATCCTAGAGTTATAAAATTTCTCATCATTCCACCAACATTTATAAATTTTTTCATCCTATGGTTATATCTAGAGGAATTCTTCCTCATCGAATGCGAGTATTGCTGCAGCTTTCAAACTTCAAACAACTTTTACATGCTGATAGATCTGCTCCCATCTTTCTTTTTCTTTTTCCTTTTCCTTCCAGATCTTGTACCCCGTGCTTTAAGCATGAGGGTGCTGGATTATTCTATATAGTTTGTGACTGTGAAGTGTTTTCTGGAGAGTTACCCTTGAATAAAAGTAGGAGACAAATTTTGACCGGTGTTTATGCAGGTGAGGAAGTATGAGAGTAGTCGTTCTAGGAGCCGCAGCAGAAGCCCCAGCAGGAGCAGAAGTCCAAAAAGGGTTAGAAGGTGCTGCTGCCACTTGGTTATTGTTCATTGTCATATAGCTTTTAGACATTACTTATACTTATGGAGAGCCTGTTGTTTCGTTCTGCAGTAGATCTTTGGAGCGTTCCGTGTCTAGATCTAGATCTCGATCTCGATCAGCCTCGCCAATCAAATCTTCCAGGTTTACAAAACATACTATGTTGAATATATGGTTTATAGTACCATTTATATGCATATGAATTGTTAGTTGAATTATGCAGGCCAAGATCACGTTCACGTTCTGGATCTCCTCGCCAGGTATTAATTAAATTAAATGATTTAGAATCATGACAACTTTTGGAGTGAAGTAGGAATGTTGAATATATGGTTTTGAAAGTGCTACCAATAAATCAGTATGTATTTGAGGGTTTAACTTATTTTATAAAATATATGTATTCACAATTTTCTACACTTTGTTTTCTTTTGTCCAGCGCTAAACAACAGAGTTCGAACAATTAAAAAAAATTGTTAGAAAAGCGGGTTTTTGAGTAAGATGCTGACTTTAAAGTTTAAATTAAGGATCTTCTGGGGTGATAAATTCAGTGTTCTGTAACCATGACGAAGTAGTGAATCTCATAAGTTTTAGTTCATCTTATTTGTTTGTGTTTCCATGATTTGTTATAAAAATGTGTAATCTATCTTAATTGGAAGCATGAACTTTTTTTTGCAGGTGTTGTCAGGTAGTGGTTGAATTTCGGAAAAATGCCTGGGGGTTTCTCAGGAGATATTGTCTGGGCAGTATCGGAATCATATTTTAGTTGGACTAAATTGTTTATGTACCTAGGCTGTTTTATTGGTAAATTGTTACCAGTTTGGTACTGTGTTGTTTCTTTTAAACTAAAAATGTTGAGACATTAGCCTAGCGCTAGCGGTTGTACCTTTTAAAGTTACTATGACAATTATTAGCACTTCTAATTTGTTTTTCAGGTGCTAATAGTAATTTCAAAACCAATGGGTTCTTTATAGTAATTTATACTTTTTCTTGCAGATACTTAAATTGTTTGCTCTTTTTAAAAAAATTTAAAATTATACTCTGATTTGAGAGATGAATGCTACATTTAATGTAAGCAGGATTTATAGCGATATTCTTTTTTCAAAGTTCTAAATATAAATTTTGGGTCGAAAAAATAAACACATTGAACGATATTTTAAAATAGGTGGTAGAGGTTTTTAAAATTTTATTTCACCTTAAGTTTAGAAGTTAAACAGTTTAAAATTTGTTGGTGATGATTGCAGAAAAGGAAAAAATGTCATTAAATGTTTATTCACTGTGGTTAGCGATTGTCATTTAAATGTTTATTCCAACTATTATTTGATTAAGAGCAACAAGTAATTAGTACTTATTTATATTGTTTTTATATTGTAGTTTATAAACTTAAATTTGTATATCTAATTTTGTTGGGCCTATATAAATTGACCTATACTTCAAATATGTATTTAAGGTGATTTTTCTTATAAATATTTTTAAATAATAGTCATGAAAATAACTTGTAAATGAAGATGATTGTTCTCATTTAAATATTATTAGAATTAGAATAACAATGAAATAATAAATTAAAAATATATTGTCAATATAAATGTAACGTGTTATGTGAATATATATATATACACAAATGAGAATGTATTAAAATATAACAGTGGTATTTAAAGGTCTATAATGAATCAGTGGAGTTAGTTCACTTTGTTGAGCGCGTGAGTGTTGTTGTATTGATTATTATGCATAAAAAAAGTCTGGGATGAAGTTTGACTTTAAAATTTAGTAATTTACTATATTTTATGCAATGCACACTACAAAAAATTATTAATTTATAAATAATTACTATAAAAATATTAAATATTTTTATGTTTTATATGTTGAATTTTTTATATATAAAATTTTCAATTATATTTCATTAAAACATTTACTCTTATCATTTAACTATCCAAATACTTTTTATATTTGAAATTTAACAATGAGATTTGTGTATAAACATTTTTAGGGGTGAAAATATGAGAACGTGACAGACTTGTAGCTACATTAGGCAAAATTAAAACTTTTTGCATGAAATACAAGTTATTTCTGATTCTTAATTATTAATATATTATAAATTAAAATATAAATTTAAAGAGTGGAACTTGTATTATTCTTTTAATTAAATATTTTTAATAGTTATTTTCACATTTAAATGTATATTTTACATATTATTTTTGTAATTAGTCAAATTAATCAAAATGTGTTTCTCTTAATCATCTCAAATTATATTTTTTATTTTTATATTTAATTTTATTAATAATTTATTTTTTAATATATCATCTTTTACTTTTGTCTTTAAATTACATTTTATTTTAAAAAAAATATAAATAGTTAAAATAATTTTATATTATAACTTAATTCAAAATATATATTTTTATATACTTAAAAGATATTCATTTATTATGAATTTTAATTATAACATAATTTATATTTTAAAAATATATTTTGTTATAAATTTAAATTTATAAATAAACATTTATTTTGTGCAACAATACTAAAATATACTAGTTATTTTTTTAACGAGAAAACAGTATGTGATTTTGTGAGTTGTGCGGATGCAATGTTTGAGAAATTGGGTGTCTGAGAAGATATTGGAGCGCATGAATTTAATGCCATTCAGGATGAAAATCATATTTAAACGGTAAGTTTTGTACTATTCAATTAAGATTATAAAAAAAAATAAAATGTGAAAGTTTAGTGCTATTCAAATTAAGTTTAAAATTTAATTTTTTTCTTAATTAATATTTTTAAAACATCTTCAAATGAAATATTAATGAATTATATATTGGATTTACTAATCACTCTTTCTGATTAATATTGCACAATTATGAGTGATGTAATTCAATTTCTTCATAAGCATTGAAGAGGTAGCAGAGGGTTTAATATAAAGCAATTACATTCAAAAAAGACAAAATTACATAGATTATCATATATTAAGTTTCATGTGGATATGGAGGACCCAGGGGACACTCACTATGGTTGAAGAAGGAAAGGTGAAAAATAGTTGTGAAACAACATTAATATGAAATCATTAAGCGAGAAAAAAGAAAAATAAAAAAATGAAAGAAACTACTACCTTAAGTTTTGAATCGAAAATGTTAGAAGAGGGAAAGAGCACAGTCAGTTATTCCAATATGAACGAAAAGTCTTTGGATGAAGCAGAGGTTGAACGAAGACAACAATTGGGAACGAAATAGCCTAACATGAAAATAGATATATCACTTCATGAAGGAGAGATTGAGGGAGAAAAGTAAAACAATTGAGAAGATGAAGAAAGTAGTACCTCAGGATTTGAAACTCCCCAATTGCTCATTGAAAATGCACAGTTGCAATTGCAGGAACTGTAAAGAACAAATCCTAACATAAATGGATTTCCATAGAAAAAAAATAACCTAAGAGTAATTAGAAGACGGATATTGGTATCGATTTTTAGTATTATATTATATTATAATTAATTAAAAGAGAAATGCTTGAATTGGTGTTTACAAAACATGTACCTGAAACAGGGAAGAGAAACAAATCATTTAGCTCCTAATTTCCAAAACCCATTAAAAATAGTTTTTTTAGAAGAGAGAAAATTCAAATTCAAATTCTTTATTAATAAGTACTCATTTATTAGCTAGCAAACTCATTAATAATGCGAAAAACTAAAAAAATTCTCCAATGGAAGTTAAATTTTGTAAAGACATGGGAAAGCACAGTTATTTTCCCAATAGAAAAAAAAAGGATGAATATTTGATATCTCGATATCTTCCTACTTTCTTTTTGGATCCCAAAGTCAAGAACAAAGGCCAAGTCTCCAAAAGTGACAAGTTTTCCCTTGACAATGGTTTGAAGAACCTTCGTGGAGGGTTAAGAAGTTCAACCAGGCATTTTCTAACAGATTGAAAGGGAATGACAACTTGAAAGATGAAATTCAAAGGAAAAAATAATCTTATGAAAGTGTTAGGTATCTTAAAAAAGCTCAACTGGAGGATGGAAGATTGGCAATTATTGTCTACATGCAAATTTATATTTTGTATCTTGTAAATGGATAAATGGATTGAAAAATTTATACAAAATACATTGTAACTTCAAACACGTTTATCACATTCAATAATGATTACTAATTCCATGAGTCAAGTGTACGTATTCAATACTTGTTTTAATAAATTGTCTTTTCTGCATCTCAGTTTCTTCTGAATTTATTCTTCTTGTTTACATTCTCTGCACTTCAATTTGTCAAGTTTTCTTCAATTCACACTCTTTCTTTCCCTTTATTTTCCATTTCTTCTAAGTTCTTTAAATTCCAACGTTGTTTCACTTTGCATTTACAATTCCACTTACAGTTACTTTCATTTGCAAGTTTACCCAGCATCTTTATTTTTCATTTTTCATTTTTCATTTTTGTTTCCTTCAAATCCTTTTAATCAGGTTCTTCATCCATAGGTCAAATTTACAGTTACTTTTATTTGCATTTTACACTTTATTTTTCAGCATTTCCGGTTATGGTTCATTTATTACTTTTAAATTAATTTCTTTACTATTTAGTCGTTTACTCTTCATTTTATTTTATTTTTCTTGTTTTTACTATTCTTTAAAAGTTATTTCCTTTCGATTTGATTTTTCTTACTTCACTTCAATTTCTTATAATTATTTTGTTTTTATCATCTTTATCATTCCTTTCAGATCTCTTTTTTTATTTGCACCTTTCTAGTTAACTCTTTGAAGTTCAATTTTTTTTTTAGTCAAATAGCATACATGCTCTGTAATTTACTTTGTTTGTTCAATCACACAAAGTTACTTTATGGATTTCATTTGATTGACAGGTGACCAATTCAAAATTGATTAATCTTATTTGTTTGTATATCAAAATTTTGGTCGAAGTATGGGATTGAGATTCTGAAATTGCATGCATCTCATCACATGAAAGCTAAATGCTTTAAACAATAAAAACATGTTTGGTGTCGATGACATGTAATGATTAATGGTTGGTTATTTTAGTTGAATATAACATGTTTATTCTACCTCTTAATATATCTATGTATTTTTTTATCTCAAAGAGTGAGTTGTGTTGGAAATGTCAGATAGAGTTTTTTTTTCTCTCAATATATAATATATTATAAAATATATTATTATGTATAATATTTATATAATTATAATAATATAATATATAAAATAACAAAATATATAAAGAAATAGTGATATAGATTAATTTATAAAATATATATTATATATAACACTATAATATATACACATAAGTTAACAGAATATATAACAAATATGATATATATATATATATAAAATAAATTTTACTCAAAATGTTATCTTGTATGTATTTATTATAATTTTGACATTTAAATTTAAATTATATTATTAATTAAAATATTAAAATTGAATAATTAATATCAGTAATTATAAAAATATATATATTTTTATAATTATAAAAATAAGTACATAAATAAAATTGTATAATTTAGTTAAAATTATAATTTGAAAATTAAGAAATTAATTTAAAATATTTTTTAGAAAATTATATATAAGGAAACAATAATTTTATTATTTAAACATAATTTATATTATATGCTATCATTATTTAGTGTACATTAAACATTAGGTAAAATTAAAGTTTATCATGTTTTTATCACATCACATTCATATCCTATCCTATCTTATTTTTATATTTTATCTTATCCTATCCATCAAATAGACCCTAAGATAATTTAATTCTAAGTCCTAGATTATCTTTTAGGGTATGTTTAAGGGATTTTAATTGGGGATGTTAATTAAATATCCTGCTTGGTTTAAAAAAAGAAGGGATAAATTTTAATGAAAAAGGCGAGGAGAGAATCCTTTTTTATTTGGTACACAAGGGAAAAAAAGGTTTTTAAAAATTATTTTATTTTTGTAATTTTATAATTTTAAATTTTAAATAAGTGGGGATATATTAGTTTCTAAACTAAAAATGTTTCTTTCTAAAACCTCCTAATTTGAAGGGGAGTAAAATTAGATCACCATGAATTTTATTCTCATTCTCTCCTAAAAATTAAACAAAATAAAGTTAAAAAAAATATTTTCTCTCCCCTCCACTCTCTTACATTCTCCTCCAACCAAAAAGACTCTTGGAATCAAATAGTAAAAACATAAAATAAGTACTTGAATCAAAATTTATTCTCAAACCAAAATTTACTATCAACATGTATGACATGAATTCTTAGTAAAAATGAGTTAGTAAGGTGGAAATTGAAGAGATAGAAAAAAGTGTGATTCTCATGTATTTTTATTTTGTTAGGCAAAAATTTCAACAATACCACATTTTCACTTAAAACAATCAATTATCTTTTTTTTTTATAATTGATTGTCAACTCACCCTACAAGGGATGAAATTTAATTTTCAAGTGAAACAATCAATTGTGCAAAAAAAAAATCATTATTAATAATAGTTTTTTTATATTTTTCTTTTATCTAATTCTTACTTAACTCAAACCAAATATTCTCAAAATCTACCATATTTTTACATATATCTATCTTTTCTATTTTCATCCACTCTATTTTTTTCTTTCATGTTAAAGAGAGTGTAATAGATTAAAGGTATATTGACATCTCTAGTATATAAATAATAACCTCAAGTAATAAGGGATTCTCATGAACCACCTTTACAGAAATAACTTCAACTACAAGACTCTCCCATATATAAATGATAACCCTATATAGCCTAAGACTTTAATAATCAACCTTATATTACTCTGCAATGATACCATGATTGTTTTGAAGGAAAAAAAAAAACATGCAATTGATGAAATATTAATGTATATGGATTGTAAAATATTTATGGATATAATGAAATGATGATAATTTTTGATATTTTTGTAAAAAAAAGTGTCAAACATTTCCTATGAAAAAATCAAATGTGTTTTATAAGTGTGAGTATGAAAAAAATAAGATAAAGTACTTACTAAAAATATGCAGGGATGATAAAACGGGTTGGTTCGTCAAAAACAGTCAAGTGAGTTAGAAATTATATCATTTATGGGTGACAAACATTATAAAAAGAAAGAAAAAAATTAAAGTTTTTCATTCCACGACACTAACTTGATTTAGTTAGAGGGTCTAAAGTAGTGATATCGTAATCAAAATTTAAACATGATTTTTTTTATTAAAGGAATTGGTTTTATAAGATAAACTAACAATTACCAAATATATACTTTGAAGGACACTAAAAACTTAAATAAATAATCTAATATCAATCATATTAACTCAAAAAAATTATACATCAATATAACATAAGTAAAAATATAAATAATAATATTTAAAAAAAAAAGTATGGTAGGCTAAACTGCATGGACCTATACTAGTTTTAGTGGGCTGGGCAACCAAGCTCAACTCACATTGTCATCTTAAAAATATGTGAATGTTTGTGAATATGTCCTAACAAAATGTAGTATAACTCCTAATGTAATTGGATTAGACAATCCTTAAAGTGCTTGATATTATTCATTATTGAGTTTTGTATTTTGTGAGTTGCAAAACACACTCTTTTAGTTAAAAACATTTTGGGTAATGAGTAGAGTCACCATTATCATGTGTTTGTCTACTTGTAAATCTCATATGTAAATATCATTATAAATTTTGAAATTATTTTATAAATCAAATACAATTAATATCTTTAAGCTTTATTTTTGGTTCTTTAAAATTTTTATAAAATTTTGTATATAAAATCTAATTTTGTATTTGATAAATGAAATAATACATCTCAAAACTGGAAGGAATATATTGACTCATGCTATTTTATATATTTTCCTTTTATTTTTATTTTTAATTAAATAAAAGAAAATAAAAATAATTATTTCCTATGTGCATTTAAACACAACGCAAAAAATGAAGTGAACAAAAATAAAGTTGTGTAGCTTATGCTGTTATGCACATGAAGTATGTAAGAGTACTTCCATGTGGCAATCACTTGTTCAATTGAACAGTAACTTAAAGTATTTGTAAGCATAAAGATTAGTTTAAAAGATAAAAGATAAATTTAAAAATAATAATTGAGGAGTAAATTAGATTAGAATTTTTAAATATTATTTTCACATGATTTTTTTTTAATTTTTAAAAAACCATGTAAAAATGCAACAATTTACAATATTTTTTTAAAAATATTTCTATAGTTAAAATTTTATAATTTAAATTTTAATAAATTTATATTATAAAATTTTATAAAATTTGAAACAACTTTATAAATTTATAAGATTTGAAAATATACGTAAATTTTTAACAAACATTGAAAGTTATTCAATATCATCTTTATCTTTTCATTTGTTTATTTTATTGTTACAAATTGATTTGAGTTACTAATATAATATGTAAGAATAGTTATTAGTTTCTCATAAAAAAATATTGTTATTTTTAATTAAAAAATTAATTTCACAAAAATACCTATAATAAGTAATATATTTGCAAGTGACATATTTTTAAATATAATTTTGTATTTTTTTTAATTTTTTAATAATGAATTAAAAATGTTAAAAAAATAAAAAAATGAAAAATAATAATTCACTTCAATATGATTACATTAAAAAAAGACAAAAAATATTTTTATAATAAAATTAATTCATAATCGTATAAAATGAAATATTCTATTAATGTATTTTTATTGAATATCGAAAAAAAAATAAACATCAAAAGTTCACATTTTTAATATTAATTTATTAAAATAAATTAATTAAAGATATTAAAAAATACATTTTTCCTATACCGTTTGTATTGCATTCAATAAAGAAAAGGAATTATATGATGTGAAAAAAGTCTAACAACAATTAAAAAATAACAAAAGAGTTATTATTCCTAAAAAAATATTTTTTAAAATCTCAAGAGTTTTTGAAAAAATTGTTGGATTGATAATTACTATAAAAACTTTTTTAATTAAATGTCATTAAAAATTTATATTTTATTTAAATTTTTTAATAGTCATAATTGAATACCACATTATTTATTTATATTATTTAAATTTTTTAATTAAATACCATAACATTTTCTTATAAAACAAATCTTTTAAAATTTTAATTAAATAACCCTAAAATTGAAGTGAGATCCTCACGTGTTACTAACTTAAAAGTGATTATATTTTCAAAAAGAAAAATATAAAAACAAAATTTTTACATCATACATTAAAACATGTCATATTTGTTTTGTCTTTCCACCTTTTAATATGATAATTTCATATTAATAAATAATATAAAATGATAGTCATAAATAATTCGTTAATTATTCTGTTACAACGTAAGCGAGGTAAATGACATTTTTATTCGCTTGTTATTAACTTAATACAGTTTAGTTTACTGTTCATCAAACCAATGTGTAAAATAAGAATGTACACCTAGATATTAGGTGAAAAGTTGCTAGTTCGACTAACGTGAATAAACAATCAATGGAGCAGGGAATTTTGATATAATTAATGTGAATAAAAAAATGCAGATTATTATTTTTTTTTCCAATTTACTAAGAAATAGCAATTAAAATTAACAACATAAAATTAACGTTTTTAATATTAACCTTTCATAAGAATAAAAATTATTAAAATATTTATTATATCAAATATAAAATTATTCTTTCTTGTTTAATAAAATTTTAATTTTTTGAAGGGAGCTGACATCATTATATCAACAAAACGAAAAATGAAACATAAATTAAAAAACCAGTACCTATTTGCATAGAAACAATAAGATTTCGATTAATTTAATATTGTTAGTGGTTCACCTTGTTATTAATTAGGTAATTATGTTTAATTCGATTAACATGGGGTGTGATGAAAGGTAAGTAACTCATTAATTGATGTCTTGAAAATCAAATCCGTGCCTTGCCTACATACACATTTGTTTGGGTATCCTGGCGAATGCATCAGACGCGTGGCGACATGTGTGACTGAATGGGCAGTTGTGGAAAATTAATGAACCAAAAAAAAAAAAAAAAACAAATATTGGGTCACGCTGTTCAATTTTTTCTTTGATGCATTCATCATCACCATCAAGACATCAAATTGGGACGTTCCTCTCTGCTGCAAGGTCCAAAAAGTCAGTGCAGCGAAAACGGACGATCCGAAGAATATTACACCTTTCGTCTCTCTCTATTAATCAGTAAGATAACATAAACCTCTTTCGCCACTCTCTCTCTTTTTTCTTTTCTGGGGTTTTAAGGTTGTTTTCTTTTGCGTCTCAATCTCCAGGATCAGTCTGATCTTATGCCAATGAAGAATTTTTAGATAAGACCCAGGTTTGTTTTCTTTTCAAATATGGTTTTCTCGTTCTGGGTCATTTTCTTGTTTTAATCTTTAATGTTTTACTAGTTGATACAGATTCACAGAAAAACCTTAAAACGGGGTAAAAAGGCAACGACTTTTCATCTTTACGCAACTGATTATGGCGGTGGCTGAGAATGTTGGGGCGAAAATCGGTTCTTCGAGTCAGAATTTGGATAGCGGTGTAGTGTCAGCGGATTCGAGTGAGGTTGAGAAATCGAAAACCAGAAGCGATCAGAATCTGAACAACGGCGTGTTCAACCATCAACAGCACCAAGAGAGAGTTCCCAGCACTATGTCAGTTCCTAGCGGCAATTACGGCTACAAGGCTCAGATGCACGCAAATGGGGTGAACAATGATGGGTATGGGATGGACGGGGTTATGAGTGGGGATAATGGGGGTGAGAGTTTCAAGCGTGATATGAGGGATTTGGAAGAGCTTTTGTCAAAGTTAAACCCCATGGCTGAGGAGTTTGTGCCTCCATCACTAGCTAATAATCATGGCTTCTTAGCTGGACCTAATGCTGGGTTTGGTTACGCTAACAATTTTATACTGCATAATAACTTCGGCAATACTAATGGACAAGCTAACAACAGAAGGGTATGAGTAAATTGATTTGATTTCTATTAGATTATGCTGTTTTCCTCTCAATATTAGGTTACTGCCATAAGGGTTTCACTTTTTTCTTAATGCAATGTTATGTGCTACAGAGGAAGAATGGCTATAATCCTGGGAAGCGAAGACTGAATCATAAAATGGATATGGAGAAAAGAGAAGAGATGATCCGGAGGACCGTTTACGTGTCTGACATTGATCAACTGGTATAAATTTTAGCTCTCTTGTTTCAGCTAGCTTGCAATATTTACCACGTGTATTCTGGTGAATGATCGTTGTTTTTCTGTTTGCGTCTAGGTTACGGAAGAGCAGCTGGCAGCTCTCTTTCTCAACTGCGGCCAGGTAGAAACGGTTATGAATTGTTTAGGATACATGTTTTGTTTGTAATTTATGGTGGACCGTGTTGTTACTAAACCGACTCCTTGTTCCTGACCATAGGTTGTTGATTGCCGTGTATGTGGAGATCCTAACTCTATTCTTCGATTTGCCTTCATTGAGTTTACTGATGAAGGTAACTTCGTCGCCAAATGTTGCTCATAAGCTGTAATTATTATTGATATTTCACTGTATTAACAGTGTTATGCCTGCAGATGGTGCTAGGGCTGCTTTGAGCCTATCTGGTACCATGCTTGGATATTACCCACTGAGAGTGCTACCTTCAAAAACTGCTATTGCTCCTGTTAATCCAACTTTTTTGCCCAGGGTAATGTTTTTCTCTTCAAGACGCCTATTACATGCGACAGAAGATGATTGATTGTAATGAACTAACAATGCTTATCACCTTTCTAATGGTGCTGTATTTCTCAGTCTGAAGATGAAAGGGAGATGTGCTCAAGAACAATTTATTGCACAAATATCGACAAAAAGGTAGTTTAGGATTTGATGCTTTTTGTTAAATCTTGCTTGAAGGAACTACTTGGTCATACTCCCATCTCTGTTTAGCTGCAATGGAGGCTCATGATTCTTAAACATTTCTTTTCTTGTTACTTCTGCAGCTTACTCAAGCAGATGTCAAGCACTTCTTTGAATCTATTTGTGGAGAGGTTTGTTGCTGTCAATGGAACTAGGATTAGTGTTCATTGCTGGTTGAATCTAAGCATCATGAGATATTTTCCATTATTTTGGTGTATTCATCTAGGTTCAATACTGTTTGTTGTTAGTTAAATGAGTATGTTGTGAAATATTTTCCATTATTTTGATTTATTCATCTAGGTTCACCGCTTGAGGCTTCTTGGGGATTACCATCATTCAACTCGAATTGCTTTTGTTGAGTTCGCACTGGTAATTGCTCACTACCTTTTCAGCTGTCTTGTTTTTATCTGACTCAACTCTGGTTTACTTAGCTCTTTTGTAATTATCTATCTCTTTGTGAAGTATAACCTAGACTGAGTGCTAGTGTACCTGCTGGCCTTGAAGTAATGTGGTTAACCCCCCTCCTCCCTCCTCCCTCCTCCCTCCCAAAAGAATCCATTCTATTTGTGTACTGCTTGTGGGTACACTACTCTCAATAATTGCTTCGTACTTTCATAGTTATAGTAACTGCACATTGCCCACTGAAATAGCTCCAAAACAGTCCTTATGAAGAAAAAGAATCAAGAGAAAAGAGAAATAAATCTTGATCTGTTATTTGGATGACCAGAGGTATATGTGTGTATAAAGGGAACTGCAAAGATCCTCTTACTTTTTTTTCTCTAGGAGAGTGTGTCAGTAAGCTATATCTATTTCTTTTATGAGAAGCACCCAAGCAATTTCTTTTTTCAAATTCTGGGTACTTTAGTAAAACATTTACTATTTATTAATGTAAAATGAGTATCTGAAATTAAAAAGTCTCCCATATCCTCCCTCTTTTAAATTTCATATCCTGGTATTGTTTGTAAAAACAAGAACTGTAAATCTCTCATCCACATTGATTTTCATTTATTGGGAATGACTTCACCTCACTTTTCACTTGCCTCCTCTTCATCCTCATTGAAGCCATGGGTAGAAAATTTCCAAGTTCCGTAAATCTGTCTCTCATCAACAGATATGATGAAGATTTGGTCTGTTCTCAGTCCTCACAATTTCTATTCACTGCAAGTGATGACAATGGTAATATTTCTCTTTTTTGCATAAAAGAGGAGTGATGCTTTGGGTTGGTTCTGTATTCAAAGAAAGGTTGTCTAGATTGTGATTTACTCCAAACTTCTGATTTTTGTAGGACCAGCAATCTTGATCACCACTGACTTGCATTGGTGAGATTGGGGTAAGATTGCTGAGCATGATTGTAGAAGCGATAAAATTACCGATCTTTAATGTTTTAGTGACCTTCCATTTTTGGTAGCAGGTCAAAACCAATTTGGAGGGAGAAAGAAAATACTAGATCCATCTGAACCCCAATTTCTTGTTTAATATCATCTCTCAATATGTGTTCTGTGATTGGCCTGTGGTTGGTTTGTTCTTGTTGATGATGGCGTGTGGGCTGTGGCTGGTGGCAGGTGGTGGTTGGAATTTGTTTGTGTCACAGTTGTGGTCAAACACTTATCTCCTTCAAACTTGGTTGTGGCTGACCGTTGGATGTGACCCATACTGGTGTTTTTTTACATTTTGTCAAATAATCTCTCCCCTTTTAACTTGATTACATTTGTTTTCTGGTTGCTTCAAACAACATTTTCTGGTTGTGGCTAATAGTTGATTGTAGGAGTTGTAGAAGACTTGTCTTTTTCTTTTGGATGCCAAAACTTATGTTGTCTATAAATAAATAAAATTGTGTCTTTTATGTTATGACCTATAATTTTAACTTCATTTGTGGGTTTCAATTGACTCATGCATTTTTAATTGAAATTTGATTAAATGTTAGTAATGAACTAATGATTTTTAAGATTATTTTGCTTATCTATGTTATTCTTGTATGCATATATATATATATATATATATATATATATATATATTTATTTATTTAAATATAAATTTGCATTTTAAGCAGGATTTTTTTTTACGATCCATGTTATGATAATGTTTTAGGTGTTGTTCTCTCCTTTCTGATTCTAGTTCGGATCTTAATGTTGACAACTTTGGTTTGAAGTCAAGCTCAGCCTCACACTGGGATGTCCACGGACAGGAAAGGAAAGAGAGAATACAGATTAAAATTGATTTTTTATAACTAGCTAAATATTATATTACAGCAATATTAATAAATGCGAGTATATAACACCAAAAGGAATTGGCTTTTCTGGAAAAAGAAAAAGGTATAGATTGCTAACGTACTCCAAGTGGGAGGATGTTAACAGCTTTTACATGCGTCTTTGAATGTTACTTTGTTTTGTGCAATATTTCCTTTGGGGCTTGGGCTAGTCTTTAAACCTTACCATATTAGGTGCTTTTATAGCAAATCATGGCAAAATACTTATTTATTTCCTAGTTAATACTTTTTTAGAAGGAAAAAAAAAAAAACTGTTTTAGGAGTCACCCTAATCCATGAAATATTGTTTGAGACAATCTGGGAGCATAATGTGGTGAAAATAGGTTGTAATAGTAAATTTTTTTTATTTGAAGTGGTCGATTCACTTGATTGGATGTGAATCTCAGACTGAGTAGTATGCCGTAGTTACATAGCAATTTGTTGGACAAAAATATTGTCAAGTGGCTTTAGGTTAGGTGGCTCCCCTTTGAAAATAATCAATTCCACATATAATGGGAGGAAAGCTGCACTATTTTGTTTTCATCCATGGAGTGCGTATGAGAGAAGGATGGGTGCACTATTCATCTCTATTCATCCATGGAGTGTGGGGATTTCTGTAATATGGGGCTGACAAAGTTTATTAGTTGCTTGCCTCTAATTACTTGCTATGAACTGCAGCATGGGGGTAGAAAATCCACTTCAATGATGTGGCATGCATTGAACATAGCTAGTGTTTTTAGGTGTGTAATAACTAATAAGAGTAATCAGAGGGAAGAAAAGAGGCAGTTGATGGGTATTGGGAAGGTTAGAAGAGGAAGTTGATGGTCATTGATATGGTACCTAAGTATGCTTTTCACCTTTAGTAGTCCAAATGGATAAATTCAGTTTTTGATGCTTGATTACAACGCATTACACTTTGCATGTACAATGCTCCAGTATGATGCTTTGAAGATCTAGTTGTTAAGGATGCATATCCATTTTCTATAATCTTTTTATGGTAAGGTGGCTCACTCTGGGCCATGGAAGGGCAGTGGTACCTGGGCTTGCTCAATAAGATACAATTTGAATTTCAGGAATCACATGATGGTGGCTTAGTTTGAATTGGTGGAGCTATTAAGCTTGTTTGGCATTGTTTTACATTTAAGAATTTAAACATTATGAATTTCAGTTTGTATAGATAATTTTCATTGTAGACTTGCAAAATCACTGGCTCCAAACCTCCATGAATCCAATTAAACCTAGGCTTCAATTTGATGGAGCCACACTCAAAGATACGTCTGTAGAGTTGTTCTTCACTGGTGTGGTCCTGATCTTTGTTTCCTAGTAAATGGCATTTGGAAGGATTTAGATAATCAAAGTTCTTTATATCTATGAAATTGATAAAATATTTTTTACTTTTGAGAATTATATGTTGTGCTTACAGGTAAGTATTAACAATTGTCTCCAAATATTTTTGGGCTAGTATTTGTTTTGCTGTGCCTCTTTTTTGTCTACCTGAATATTTTATTTGCCTCATTCTTGCAGGCTGAGAGTGCAATTGCAGCTCTGAGCTGTAGTGGTGTGATTTTGGGTTCACTGCCAATAAGGTTAGATTGACAGATATTCCTTTGATTTCAACTGTCCTAAAACCAATGTGAACTTTTTTTTTAAAGTTTATTGAAACATTCTTTGGTAAGCAGGGTAAGTCCATCAAAGACACCAGTGCGGCCTCGCGCACCTCGTCCCTCCATGCACTGAATCATCCTTTGACATGTTTCTGGGGTTGCTGCTGCCTTCTCGGAGATATATTTACATATATACATACATAGAAACAGATATATTTTAAGGTACCTGTGGCGTTTTGTTGATACTTTTGTCCTCGAGACTTGCAGTATGGTATCTTTGTTTCCTGTTGGGGTCATGAATTATGTGTTTAGCTTGTAGAGTTGGATGGCGTTTTGAGGATCTCGAAGGCTTAATTTATCATGGCTTGATCTTGCAAGGAGAGAATTTTATAGTTGGATTTTTCTAACATCTTGAATTTACTTAAAGAAACATGTTACAACAAAGCCTTTTTTTTTTTTTTAGTCACGTGCTTTTGTTTGTCATCTTGCGCACGCCAACCATCAACCGCCGCCACTTTCTTCTGCCTTGTTTTTAATAAATTTTAACCAGAATGTGTTAGAAGGGTGTTGCAAAAACTCTCCATTTTTTTTTAGTAACTAGTGTTATGTTTTTCTCACCAACCACTGGTTGGTGGAACCCAACTTATTCATAGTCCCTAGTCTCTAATAACATAATATAGCCTAAACATGTTCCGGATTTTGCGCCTTTTTGTTTCTTGCATGTCTCTTTGGAGAGTTGTCTCTGGATTCCATTGAATTTCATTCAGAAGGAGAACCTTACAATGATCGCATCGTATTGATTTTTATCAAAGAAAAATCGGATTATGTTTAAATAGGTGAACTAAATGGTATTTCTGTAGTAATTGGAATTATGGATTTTCAGTGTATGAGATCTGTATTAGGTGAGAAAATCGGATCACCCGATGCCATACCCACTATTTTTCCGAATAAAAGGAAATTTTATTTTTATTGATTCAATTTTTATTGGTATCTTAAAATGTTTCTAGAGTCATTTGGTAATGCCTACATCTTTTATAATTTTGGCGTTCCATTGGCCACAATTGCTTAAAGCGTTTGTAGTTGAATTCAAGGGTGGGGGGACGGATACAAGGGCTGCTGTTTGACTGCTCTAGGATTTATGATAATATCTAATTTGTTGAAAGCAAGTGTTATGGTATTGTAGATTTTTTTTTTAATAATTTAAGTAAAATTTAGTAGGATAAATTAAAATTACTTGAAATTATACAGATAACGTATATAATTAACTTCAAAAAATAAATTTAGGCTGGGTAAAGTCTGATTATATAAGATGTGAATAGTGTAAAGTATTATATAGGTTTGATAAATAGTATACTTACTGTTGGTCTAACTTGTTTTGGGTTTCTGTGAGAAATTGAATTAAACAATTTTAAGTAAAGGGATTTTTTAAAAGATAATTGTTCTAATTAAGTTTTTATTTTTTAAAGAACTATTTTACGATTTTTGGTCTTTTGATTCTCTTTTTTCTTCAAATTTTAAGACTCAAAAATATGCTACTTAAGAAATTTTAACTTTAAATTAATTTTTACATTTAGAAATTTGTAAAATTAATAAATAACTATAGTTTAAATTAGGTACTTATTTTTTATTTTTAACTTTAAAACAGTTTTTAACCTTTAAAAAAATAATACTGAATCTGCATTAAAAATACAAAAACAGCAGCGAAATTCGAATATGACATCAAACAATTAATACCAGCCTAAGTAATACTAGATTATGTTTGGTGATGTTTGTGTATTACTAGAAAGGATAAAAGTTAACATTTAAAAATGGATTCTATTTATTTAAATTTGTTATGTTATGTTATGTTATTTTTAGATAAATGAAAGCTTTTAAGGCGAACATTAAAAAAAAACTGATGTTTGTATATAGAAACTAACATTTTTTTTTATACGAATCTAGATCCAATAGCCAGCGATAGATTTAAGAGGGGGTTTTAGATTTTCATAATAGTATTCACTATTTTTAAAATTATTTATACATTGTTATTTAATTTAGTATTAAATTTTATTTATTCTTGTGTTTTTTTATTGCTATGTACAGTTAATAATTTCTTTTAGAAAAGTTGACACAATTCAATTTGTAAATTTTACAAATGTGAAAAGAATTAATAAGATTAAATTAATTAAAATGTAAATAAACTAATTTTTAACTTTTTAAAATGTAAATTAACTAAATAGTCTTCATCTTTTTATTTATATATTTAAAATCTAAAATTATTAATTTAAATAATTTATTTAATTAACTTGTAAAGGTTTTATATTTTACATATTACATATCCATACGATGAGACATTATATTTTCAAAATAATGTAAAGTGTCTCGAATAGTTGTCATTTGACTTAAACGTGTTTCTAAAAGGTCTAGAAATTTTGAATTTTTTTGTTGACAACTAATATGGTAAATTATTTTTTATGAAAATATTAAATTAATTGTCACTTAAAACATATGAAATATTTTAATTGTAATTTGGGAAATTCTTATACAAGCGTATACATTAAAATATAATCAAATCTAATTTTACTTCTCAAGGCTTGACTTAATTATTCATCATTTTAATGCATAAATTAAAATTATAAAGTTTAGACCAAACAAAGGATAAAGTCATTATTTATAATATTAGTTAGTTATCCTATAAATAGTAATTAATAAAGATTTTAAATTCTATATGTAAGCACACAAACTGTATTAAATAGTAAAGGAAAAACAATTAGAGGCGACCCAGTAATGAAAAATAGTAAAATAAAGAGTTTGATCGTATTACAATAATTTTGTTCAATTCGAACAAAATTATCTTTAAAAAATCATTGATTTCTCGTGTCCTAACACCATTTTATTACTGTGTGAATAAAATAAAAGAAATTCATCACCGAAAAAAATACTATTTGAAGCAAGACAAGAAGTACATATCACAATATTCCCCAAAAGAAAAAACATCACAATTCAAACTCAAATATGTGTCTTTAACTATGTATTTTATTTTTATTTTTCATTTATTATATTCACGGCACAGTTGACTATCCATTCGAAGGCGTCGTATTATAAAATTTTGTGTCAGTGGACACCAAATCGAAGCAGACTTTGATGAAAAGAACGATTCATAATTGACGAGCTAAGAATTAAAGGGGCTCCTCTTGAATTCAAGGTTACCACCTTCTAAGGTTAAGGTCTTTGACTCTCTCATGGTTGAATGTTGAAAAACTTTATTTTTATTCAATTTGAAACTGAAACAAACGTACTGCAGGCACGCAGAGTCAGATTTTTTATGAGCTTGAAATTAAACACAAAATATTTAAGTCAAGGAATTTAATTATAACACAATATAAGATACAAGAAAATTTGTTGAAGTTGAATGGGACTATAGTTCTTCTAAACCCCTTATTTAAAGTATTAACGTTTGTTTGGTCTTAATATGTTGGCGAAACTAATGCAACAAGAAAAAACAAAGAACATGAACCTGTTTTTGTTATTTGATTATTATAATTTTAGAATTTTTTTCCTAATAAGATATAAAAATTTAAAAACTATTTTACGTAAATTAAAATTATAACTTAATACCGATGCTATTGTAATTAAATTGAATTTTACGATTAGTTCGTTAAAAACAATTGAAATTGACACACTTTGTAGTATTGGAAAATTAAAAATACAATTCAATAATAACTATAATGAGAAAGGGAGAAAAACAAGGGACTCCGAATCTTATTCTTATGCGATAGTGATTGCGACGATGTGTGATGTAACGATCATTTGGAATTATATGGGATGGGAAGAATTAGATAACAACATTTTCTTTGGGAACAAAGTGGTGCTGTCGCCGTCACCTTTCTCGATGAGATGCAAGATCTTTCGTCTGAACCACAACACAAGAAAGTCTTATGATAATTAATGTGTGCGTCTACGATTTTTTTATTTTATTTCCACTAACAACATAAATAAGGCACACACTATTAGAATCTAGTTTTTTACTTTTTAGAAGTTTAAAGACTTAAATATCATCCCAAACAAAATCTTGTGTTTAGGTTCTTAAATTTACACGGATTATATATAATCAAAATTAAATTTATAAATCATAATTTAATTCTCAAGTTAAAAAAGTATCCATGTATCACTAACCTTTAAATTGGTGTATTTGTCAACAACAGTTGAAATTGCATATATATCGCAATCTATAAGATACTAGTAACATTAATTAATTTAAAGAAAAATCATGGAAACATTATATTTCACGTTCTTATTTTAAAGATCGTGATTTGTTTTAATCTAATAAACATATATTACATTCTTATTTTACAAATGCGTAAAATAAAAAAATAAAAAGGTATTTATCATTAATTTAAAGTCGATTGAGATTATGGGTTATTTTAATTCAATCAACATATTTTTTCTCATTAGGAGTCCCGAAGGCCACAGAAAAATAGCAACAACAAGGTCATTCCAGAGAAGATCATTAGCTTGTTGAGGAGGACAATCAAAACAATGAAGCACACTTTGGAGAACATGCATCGATGTACGACTCTAACCGATGAATTTTTAATATTTTATGTTATTTAATTTTATTACTTCAACAACCATTTAAAAGAAATGATAATAATTGAGAAAATCAAATTAAAAGTTTACTCAAATATTATCATAAGTTACAAGGAAAAGTTATTGTTATGTAACATATTAGTAGCAATCCCATAATCACTTTCAATCTAAATTTATCAATAACCTTTGCTCAGGCTAGTTTAAGACTATAAGGATGTAAAATTAAAAGTTTATTCATATTCCCAAGGTAAATTCTATTTTCATTGTAAATGTGAAGGCTTTATTAATAAGTAATTTGTAAGTATTTTTATAAATATTATTTGATTATAAAAAACTATCTAAACTTTTAATCTAAAAAAAAGTTAAAGACCTGCAATAGTGCCCCACAATTCCACCATAAGAAGAGTCAATACTTTTTAATAAATCTCGAGACTTTTTTTTAATGTTTTTGTGAATGCATCTTTCTAATATGTTGTGACATTACATTAGTTTAACTAACTATAAGCAAAAGAATAAATAATTTTATTGAAATATGATTTTGCGAAGTTAAATAAAATATGAGTAAATTTCTTATTTTTCAATATAAAAATCAAAAGTCACTTATAAGTAAATAAATATCCAAGAAATAAGACAAGACCGAGTAACATAATGAAATTAATAGAAAAAATATAAAATATGTCATACACTTGTAGGTGTTGCAAACCGTCAATCAAAATGAATAAGTACGTAATCACAAGCACAAATGTCTAGTGGGACAATAGCTAAAATAGAATACAACACATAAGCAAAGGCTGACCAAATGTTATAAAAAAAAAAAAAAAACTCATTGATATGCTAGGTTGACTTAACTAGTACCCTCCAACTAATAATGTAAGGCTTCCGAAGGGCCCTCCTTTGACCTCAAAATACAAACAACTAAATGGGGTTTAAAAAGCTTCATGCAAAGGATGTGACAAAACCCTCCTTAGGAGTATAATAGGTTGCACTCCACGTACGCTCCATAGGCAACACTAACTCCACCATCATATGGGTAGAAATAGAGAATGCAAGAAGATTATATGGGAAGTATGCGAATATAACTCTGTTGTTATATAATATATGATGGTTAGTAATAGCAAAATGAAGAAAAAACATATTAACATGCTTCAGGTTGATTTTTATATAGCACGAGATTTTGTTAGTACAGCCTATCTAGTAGTTCATTAGGTTAAATTGGATCTAGGTTTTTTTTATTTAAAAATATATAAATTTTTAAATAATTTTTTTAAAAAATACTTAGTCAAATAGGTCGAGTTCATTTCAAATCAATTAGCAGGTCAAACTAAATTTGTTCGGTTTTATTTAGACTAAATTTTTTCAACTTAATCCTGTTCAACCATTGATTCGAGTCCATTTTGTCACCTTTAATGATGGTTTTCAAAATTAAATTATCACGCTTCTTGTGACTCCGTAGTAAAGGTGGCAAAACGGGTTGCCTAACATGTCAAGGAGAAAAAACAGGATATCTTATCCGATTTTCATATGGGTCACTATTATATTGGCTCATGGAGTTAGAACAATTTGAGTTTTTTTTTCTTAAAATGTTCAAATATTCAAAGAAAAAAAAATAATATCAAGCCAAATGAGCTCAATTTTATTGGGACTAATTTTTTTTTTGTCTAATTTGATATGAGTCATATTTTTTAAGCTTGACGCAATCCTAGAGGTCACCAAGCTCATTTTGTCACCTTTACTCTTTGACATATTCCACAAAGACTAGAGTAATCTAAAGTGAGTTTATTACTTTAAAGAATAAAGTGATATTATATCAATTTTTTAATTACTCGACTATTCAGATTAATTCATATTTAAAAATTTTAAAACATAAAATATAAAAATATATGAATAGAATATTCCCAATAAAAATAAGTTTACTTTAAAAAATCTTAATTCTTTATTTATATAAAATTTGAACAAAATATTATTGCTAAAAATAACTTCATTTCTAGATAATTCTAATTAGTGATAATTTTTAATATTTATTTTCATAAAAAAGAATATTTTCAATATTTCACGTCTTCATTTCTCCTTTTTTTAAAATCTATTTGTACTTTAAACTAACAAGTATTTTAACATGTGTATTACATATAATAAATATTTATTTTATATAACTAAAATTTATAATAAATAAATATTTGTGAATATATAATTATATTGTAATAATTAAATATTTTTTAAAACTTATTATATTTTAAATTATCATAAAAAATTATATTATAAACATAAATTATATTTTAAACTTATAATAAACAATTTATATTATGATATAATATTATTTTTTATTATTGATAATTTTAAAATATTAAATTTAATTTAAAATTAAAAATGATAGATTAAAAAAAACTAAAAATTAAAAATATCTAAAAATATTTTCGTTGAAGAAAAATAACTAAACTCATCTTATTGAGAAAATGAGAGTTAAAATTGTTTTCATTCAAGATAGTTGTTCTAATTTATATGTATAAAGAATTAAGATCCTTTAAAATGAACTTATTTTTAGTGGGAATATTTTGTTTAATTTTTTTTATTTTGAAAATTTTAAATAAAAATTAATTTGAACCATTGAGTAATTAAACAATAAATATAATTTCACTTTTCTCTCTAGAGTGATAAGTTCACTTTAGAGAATCTTAATCTCTTTCACAAACTCAATCATTAGATAAAATAAACTTTTGGATAAATTAAATGAGAGATCTTTTATAAATTAGCTTATGTATAAATTAATTTTAGCTTATATATAAGTTAATTGTAACTTATTAGAGAAGCTTAATCCATTTTACCTTTATTTTCTTTTTTTACAAGTGTTTATTGAAATTTTTATCTAAACATGATTTTAGTTTTATTTGTTTAAAAATAAAATAATATCACCACTTTTACAAGTTGACCTAAAAAAATTATTATATTTATGTGATTTATGTTTTCTCTCTTCTATTTTTTTTGTTTATCTAATTTTACTTTTTCATACATTTGGAATGGAAATAAGGTGATTGGGGGCAAATTTGACTATCTCTCCTTGTTCTTTCCATGGGCATGGTAGATTTAGGGAAGAGTTTAAAATAAATGGGTATGAAAAAATAAAATAAACCTAATTCCCATTGGTCAACAAATTAGCAAGATACCCATTTATATTTTAAAAAAAAAAGCTCAAATCAATTTTTGGTTCTTTTAAATTAGTGTATATATGATTTTAGTCCATATATTAAATAATTTATGAAAAATTAAATAATTAATATCACATCATATATTTATGTATCATAAATTGTTTAATTTTCAAAAAATAGTTGTTGGACTTTATTATGTCATAGTGTCCATTAAAAATATAATAAGTTAATGATATGAATAAAATAGACCATTTTTTTTTTCAAAATATAGGAAACAAAATCAAGCAACTAAAACTACAAGAACTAAAGTTGTATATTTTTTAAAGAGTAAAGAATCACTTTAATCCTTTAATTTGATGAACGTTGTCACATTGGTCTATTAATTGAAGAAAATTCAAAAAGAGTTCTTGAAATTGAATTTCATCTATCAAGTTAGTCTTGTTGTTAGTTTACTTTCATTAAAGTAAACCTTCATGCAGACATGACACATTTGTTGCACACATGGTAGGCGACATTGCATACATGGATGCCATGTGACGGTCTAGTCAACTGGACTAAAATGAAAATTGCTTCTTTTTTTTTTGTTTTTTTGGCACGTGATGTCATAACATATATCATATTCAATTTAGTCCATAACTTAACCACTTACTATCATTTTAGTCCCTAAATGTACTTTCAAGTTGTCAATTAAATCTCACATTGCCTGTAAGTTATAATTGGTAAATATTGGCTCAAGTTTGGTGTACACATTGATTGAAACAACCAACAATAACAAAATGGGGTCAACTACATGGACTAAACTATATCATTTTGTTATTTCAATAACTAGTTCTTCATACATGCAACCTAGATCTAAATCCTTTTGTTTAATAGTTTTACACTTTTACTTGATTTTTCTTGTTCTTCCTTTGCATCTAATTGTTTCATTTTCCCATTGGCATGCACAGATTTTAGGAAACAAACCTCTATATTTTCTTCCACCCATGCTACTCTCTCTCTTCTCGTACAAGATCATATCACACTCACACACAAAGAGTGAGTTTCAGCTCCAACCGAGTATACCATCATCCTTAACAATCCAACTCAGCCTACTACTAGAAGGTCACCATTACCAAAACTACTACAATCTATCAAGCAATGTTCTAACATTCTATGCTTCTATCCACTTGATTGGCTCATAAAAGCATGCATCTCTACCTTTTTCCAATTTTACAAAATGTTTTATATTTACATTATTTTCCTCTTTACTGGTCATTTGTAAATTGTAATAAGATAAAACTTTACGAGGCTTTAGCTCAAGGGAGTGTTAGAATATCCACAAAATATCTTAGTAGAAGAGAATGAAGCATACCATATTAGAATTATGTTACCTTATATTTAGGGATCTAATCTTGTTAAACTTAACTTATTTTTAAGGATTTTATTTTATCTTTAGTAAAATATTTGCTCCCCATTTGCATAGGATTAAAAGTCAAATACTTGACTTGATTGCTTGAATAAATAGGAGCCAGTGACAAAGTGTTTTGTCTTCTGTATAACCTAGTTCCTATTATTAATCTAATTAAGATAAAACTGAAATTCTCCTTTTATCTCGTTTTGTCAATCACTTTCTAAAACCCATAATTTCAACAATTCAAATAATTCAAGAATGGCCCTAATTTCAAAATCCTTTTTATATCCATGTCCAAAGATCTTACTGCAACTTAGGCTAGGTATTTGATAAGGAAATAACTTACAAAAACTATATCTCAAACAAATACCATGACAATGATACAACATAAGACTAAATGGCTACTCTTATTGTTGCCAAAGGTTCTTTCTTTGATTGATCGAAGATGCTAAAAGTATTTCAAAGGTATAAATGTTACCTTTCTCCAATTATATTTTGTCTCTATGCATCTTTTATGTGTGTATAAGAATGAGAGAAATCAATATTAATAGTAACTATTATGTTTTGTCTCTGGATCTTTTATGTGTGTATAAGAATGAGAGAAATATAGTAACTATTATTTTTTTTTTACCACATTATACTTCACACTAGCTAAGGAATGAAAGTGTGGAGGAAAATTTAGGTTGAAGTAGAAATTAAATAAAATATATTTAAGTAACTCAAGTACAACACACCAAAAAGTAGTGAAGATATGAAATGTGTGTAAAAGAAGTGAGACTTATTAACATGAAGTAGGACTTACTTCATGAAGACATAAGGATTACAAACATGACTGCAACTTCATAAGTGAAAATAATCTACAATTATAATTTACATCCAAAGTGGAACTTAATTGACAATTCGAAAGTACTTTTAGAAATCAAAATGATAGTAAATGATTAAGTTTAGAGACTAAATTAAATATGATACATGTGACGTTACATGTGTAAAAAAAAAAAGTCAACTTTCATTTTAGTTCAGTTGACTGAACTGCCACGAGACATCCACATGTGCAACGTCACCTCCATGTATGCAGAAAATGTGCCACATAAGCATAAAGGTTAACTTTAACAAAAAAGAATCTAATGGAGGACTAACTTGATAGACAAAATTCAGTTTCAAGAACTTTGTTTGAATATTCTTCAATTCAATGACTAATGCGACAATGTTCATCAAATTCAAGGACTAAAGTGACATTTTACTCTTTTTAAATTTGTGAACTAAAATCAAAACAATTAAAACTATGAGGTCTAAAATTTTTCACTGCTAAACTGGAATTTTTTATATTAATGCCAAGAAATATTTTGGTGAAAATTTCATTATTTTTAACATTTACCATGCATGATTCACCATTTGTCATTTTAGTTTAATGCAATACAAGTTCATTAATAAAAATGGAGAAAACATAACAAAATTTAGATTTTTTGTCCAAAAAGAGAAAACTTATAGAAAATCAGCACGACAGTGCATCACTCAGCATGGTCATGCACTACTCAACATGGTCGTGCTTCATTTTGCACTTTAATCTCAAAGACATTTAGCATACTCATCCAAGTCCACCAAAGAGACTCACTTCGCATAATATAAAAAGGAGTAGCTAGGGAGGATAAATCAACATTTAGAAATTCCAAAACTTTAGTCTCTGATACTCTTCGTTCCCTATATTTTCTCTTTAGTCTTAAAGAGCACCTTGATACCATTTAGCAAAGCTAAGACATAGTACAAGTCGACGAAATGAAGCCCTCAATACCTACAGGTTCATCTTTTTCAAGACTTATGTATTATTTAGCTTGTTCTGTTTTCCTCTTAAACATGAATGGTTAAACCCTTTTTTGGGTTATGATATTGTTTGTATTTGCAACCCCCTAGTTTAAAATTGAATGCGAATCTTTGTTGTTTTATTCTATCTGTTGAATTATTTTATCATTTTAATATATTTACTCGAGATTGATCTAATTGTGCAAAATCCTAATCAATTAATTGACGATGATGATACCACAATTAATAGATATAACCATAAAATAATTAGGCTTAGAAAGAATGGTATGATCACACCTTCTTTCCAAACTTTTGATTTGATTAATTATTTAATCTACTTCTACGTGTCTCATGCTTGCTTTTAGTTGAATCTTTATATGGTCAACTAGGATTGTAGTTTAAAGTAAAGAATAAAGGTACAGGTAACACACAAGAAAGGGTTGAATTGTGTGTGATTTTTGAAAGCTTTTTTCAAGTACGAAGGATTTAAAACACAATTTTGGATAGTCATCCAAAGGGACTGTCCAAAAAGATAGTCCAAAGAAGTGTATAATGTAAATAGTGTAGAGTAAGAGAAAAAACACACAGAGTTTATACTGATTCACTTTTTCAACAAAGTTACGTCAAGTCCTTCAAAACGAAAGAATTCCACTAAGTCTACCTGACTTACAAATAAGTATTATCTACCTTTCCAGGTATTATAACCCTTGTAATCTACCTAATTACAAGAAAATCAAGTATTATCTACTTCTCCAAGTATTACAACCCTTGTAATCCACTTGATTACAAGAAAGCTAAGTATTATTTGTCAATTAGTCACTTTTGGCTATCATACTAACTTAATGAGTTTATACAAGAAACTCAACTTACACTGTGAGCGTATTACAATAAATTCACAAAGATTTAGCTTTGTTGAGCAAAGTAAGCTTTCCAGATAAAGAATGAAAGTGTCGTTGAAAGCAACTTTAAGAACGTAAGAAAATATTTGAGTATATCACTTTGTTCATGTTGTGCCTCACTTTTTTTCTTATTGTCTTATTATTCTCGAGTTTGATCAATCTTTTTTATTATATCACATAGACATTTGAATGTTGCTTATGCATAAGGAGTGGTTGAGTTAGTATTAAATACTACTTGATTACCTTCTACTGTACTTCTGTAGACGCTCCTCTTTTTCAAAAGGTAGAGAAAAGTTGTGTCACCGAAAATTTGTCTTTCTTTGAATTTGACATGTTGACTATTGTTTGATAAGGGAGAAAGCTTTTGTTGGTTTCTTTTTAGAGGAGTAAATGATATGGGCTTCCTTTTTATCAATCTTGACTTGCAACATAAAATATTTGATGCAACACTTGGTCATTCTGAAACACGTTCTCAAAGCAGTGCATTAGGTAGAAATTTGAATGTAAGATCATAATAACAATCTCTTAATTTGAAAGAAATGATTTATGTGATAAATTAGACAACATTAAACAACTTTTTTATGCTTTTTGAGAGATACTTCATGAATGAAACAGTGAAATATCTATTTTAGACAATCTCTTCTTTAGACAACAAGTTTCTCTATGGACATCGAGTTCGCTTATGGACAGTAAACTCGTCTATGGATGTTTAGCTCTTCTATGGATGTTTGACTTCGTATTTGGACGTCAAGTCTCTTTATGGACGTTGACTGCATCTTTGAACGTCAAGTCTCTTTATGGAGGTTGAATGCGTCCTTTGATGAGTCTCTTTATGGATGCTAAATACTTTCTTTGGACGGTAAGTTTCTCTATGGACAATGAGTGTGTCTATGAACAAGCTCTTTATACATACAATAAATTAGTTTTTCTTAAATAGATGCATTTCAATATTTAAGTCCAATAACATGCAATTCTTCTAAAATCTAGAGAACACTAATTAAACATAATATATTATTTATTTTCATAATGTTTGTTATTATCAAAATACTTATGTCATTTTGGACGCATAAACTAATGTTCCAACAGAGAATATTGAAAGTCTAGATCAAGAACTTCTAGTATAATTAAGAGGTAAATCAACAACAAAGAATTAAGTTAAAGAAATCTACATGAAATCAAATATTAGGGAATAAAAGAATATAAATAAAATTATTACTCTTTATTATCTTAAAATTTAAATTCTAATATATTTATTTGTTTTATTCACTTTTTTTTCCATTATGCAATTCCTTTTCAAAACTAAATTGGTTTGAGTAAATGAAATAAAAATTTCTAGAAATTTGTAATCACATACATTAGTACCTATGGATATGATATCTAGACTAAAGTCATTGTTATTGTTGCTCTATGGTATATTTGTCTTTAAACACATTTCAAAATGCATCACCCACGTATCAAACTAAAAATACCAAAATGCAATTAAGCCTAATAAAAATAATTTGCTTACATATAATTTGAAATAAATTATATACTAAGCTATTAGTTATATTTAAATTCAAATAATATATAAAAATTAATAAAACAACATGAATAATGAAAATAAGAAATTTAAGAACTAAATTATTTTTAATAGATTATGTAGTTTTAATTTTATTATTTATTTAATATAATAATTAGTTTATGAATTAATTTTCAAAAATTATAAAAATAAAAATATATCATTAACTATAATATATATTTTGTTCGGATAGGAAGGTGGAGCACAGGTTCACATGTGTGATCTCAATCTCGCTTTAAAAAAGATAAAAACTCCAATCCGACACTAGTCAAACCGAGATTTACCCATTAAAATTAAAATGCTAAGAATATTACAATAATGTGTTTCCGTTTTTACCTATATATAAGAGAAAAGTCAAATCGAGATTTACCCATTAAAATTAAAATGTTAAGAATATCACGTGTTTCCTTTTTTACCTATATACCAGAGAGAAGGCTAAGTAATATTTTTTATTGTAATTAAATTTATAAATTTATGAGATATACTTATTAAATTTTATAATTTTTAATAAATTTTAACTAATAAAAAAATATGTTGGAAAAAAATATATTAAAGAGTTTATTTATAGCCTTTTTCATTTCGGAATATACCACCTGAAGTATATCATTTAGATTAATATGTGTTTAGAATAATCCCCGAGTTAAAATTCAAATAAAAGAGTGAAGTGGGACATAAAAATAAATATCATAGGTTCTATTTTAATATATATATATATATATATATATTCATGTTAACCGCTTGAAACATTACTTGACCGGCTTGATTTGTTTTTTGTTTCTTTATTACCATTAGAGGTTTGATTTGTTTTTTGGCCTGATAATGTGGCCCGACGTGTTTATTATACAAGACAAACTTTCAAAATAAATTCTTTAATTAAATGTGTTAAGCTTACATTTTTTAAAATATAAGTTTATAATATGATGGAATAAATCTTATTCCATTTTATTTATTATTTGTTCTCTTTCTAATTCAGAAAACATGGTATAGAATTAGATTATGTTTTCCATCATATTAATATTTAAATTAAACAATAGTTGTTTTATTTTATTTTTTTGTTACATTTTATTTTTTTTTATATTTTTTATCATTTAACACGTAAACATGACATAAAAATAAATATAAAGGCACGTGTTTCATGCTATCATCTTTTCTGATGCTAGTCACTAATTTTAATAAGGATATGGATGTCTACTTAGTCAATCATCATGATCATTAGCATTAGTTAAACTTTAGTGAATGATTTCCTACACGTGATTAGACTAATTTCATTCTGTGATACTCAATTGATAATTCATGACAATAACATATTCATTCTATACACGTTTTCTTCTTTTGTCTATTTCTATCCCTAATGTGTAAAATTGGTAAAAAAAAAAAAAAAAAAGCTAAATGATATTTCAACCGCAGGAACACATTTGCTTTCGTGTTTATTAGAATTTTCAAAATTAAATTATAACTTTTTCTTAATAAAAGAAAAAGCCGTGTAGATTTTGAAGTTTTTAAGTGGGGAATAATTAAAAGAAATAAGTACCTAAATTGATCTCTAAAAAAACACGGGAATGATCTCATAAAAAAAAACCAGTTAGTTTTTCAAAATTATACGCTTTATTCTTCTAAATTGTTTGAGTTAGCATTTTGAGTTACTAATTTAGACTATTAATGGTTTTGTCAATAATTAAATTGGTACGTGTTTAATTTTTTAAGGATTAATCACGTGTTAGAAATAAAGGAAAAACTATTGAAGAACTAATTTACTCCACGTTATAATCTTGAACCACTATTTAATGATTGTTTTTATAGATTAATTTGGGTGAAATAGTTTAATTTAAATGAGTGTTTAGTTTTAGAAAAATGAAAGAAGAAATGATAGAAAGTAAAAGTAAATAATTCATCATATTTCAAAAATTTATGAAGGAGAATATATGAATGGAGTGTCATCAATTTACTTTTCCAAAACCTATTTGCTCCCTTTGTCAGTAAAACACGTTCATTTAAAAACAACCTTGGAACACACGTATGTACAAGGTTTTACTCTATCTTAATTTTTATTTATTATAAATAAATTCTTTCAAAAGAGCTTAATTGTTAGGACAAAAATCAGTAAAATTTAAACTTTTTATCTCTAACAAAATTTTTAATATTTTAGGAGAAAAAATCATTAAACTTAAACATTAAATAAATTCTTACTATATTTTATAAATTTTTAGTTTACTTAATTTATATTTAATATCTTTATAATTTATAAAGTTTTATCATGATTTCTTTAAAGAAAATATAGAAAAATTCATGTTTACGTTATTGATATTGTTAATATACTTTACCAAAAAAAAATAATCTTGACCAAAAATATTGTTAATTATCAGCTCGTATATCTAAGGAAAATATTAAACGAATATTCTAATTTGGGGGTGTATGGATAGAAAGAGGAAAAAAAAGAATAAGAAACTGATAAACATATATTCAATAAAAATGAAAATAAAAATAAGAAAAAAATTGAATATAAAATAATCCTATATGTAATATAGACCAAAAAGAAGTTACTAGAGACTAGAGAGTTCGATCTGGCTTCCTAAATAGTAAGCACTATTTATATTGTTACGACATATCATTGCAACGAGGTGTCTCAATAATGAAATGAAAATGCAATAAATTTGAGAGTGCCATGTCATGGTATGTGTTTGGTCCACTGCCACACTCGTGGCTGAGATATAACTAATGTTATTAGAATGCATCAGTTTCTGAATTAATAGAGTATATTAATTTATTCACATTTCATTAACCTAATCGTATTTAAATAATAGTTAAAATAGTGAAAATTACAATATTATATAACAAACTAAATAAAAAATTAACAAGAAATTATAAGAAAGCTAAATTTAATTAAATTTAAATTAATATAAAAGAATCATATTTTATATTTTATAAATTAAAAATTCATAATAAACAGTTAAATGATAAATAATTTGTGTAAAAAATTATTATCAACCGATTATATACAATCATGTGTCATAAATTAGTTGATATTTAAATAATTATTTTAAAAAATCACATTAAAAATACTTCTGATCAATTCACAATGTAATTTTTTTATAATACTGCATGTCTAGGTCTTTAATTATTTAACAAAAGGTTTATGAATAAAATGTTTAAGAAAATAAAAACATTTTTTTTAAATACCAGTTCAAAACCGTTTGTGCCATTAAGTTTATTTTATTTTGGTATATTCTTTATGTATTCACTAATTGATCGATTTTAAGAGCTGATTAAACCAATTATTTGACCAATTCTCGATTTAAACTGTCAGAGAAAATTATTTTCATCTTGTGTTAGTTTTCTGGTAATCCTTTCTCCCACACTATATAAACACACCAATTTAATGGTTTTTTTTTAATAGAGAGAAAATTGTTTTCATCTTTCGTTAATATTAAGTAATATTTTTTACACAAGTAATACTTATTTGTATCATTTAAATTCAAATATTGATATTTAAGTATGAAAAAATTATGTTAAAAAAATATATTTACAATATGATAAGCTCACAATCTTCAAGTAAAGATTAGATAATATATTTAAATACACAAGTGATATTCGAGCACATCAATAACTGACTTTCGATTAAAAAAATAATAATTGACTTGCGAATATGTAGAAAATCATACAGTTGTAATTTTATCATAGGGTTTTTTCTTCAATGAGTATGTTTTGTTATCTACGAAGAGTTATTTAGAATATGTTTCTATACATTTTAATATAATTAATTTTGAAAGAATTAAAGTTAAAATAATTTATTTGTGTTTGAAAACAATCTTTAAAAAGTGAGTTGAGAAAAATTGATCTTAGTTAAATGATAAAGTATAATTATTTTTATAAAATGTAAATATAGATTTAATTTGTAGGTCATATACCTAAAATTACTTTTTTACGAAAAAAAAGTTTAAAAAATTACTTTCTTGATCAATTTGATTCTCAATAAAATTAATTTTACAAGATATCAAGTTTTACTATAAACACATCTACCGTGGTTAGAATTAATTCTAACCACCCAAGCACAATTTTTTTTTTTTCTGAACCAAACAGGCTATAGTGAATCAGTACAATATTTTTTCACTAATTATTAATATATTGTCAATTTTACGAAGTGCATAAACTTTTTAGAGTATAATAAATTACAGTTGATGCTACAAAAACGCTGGTTTAATCTATTCGTACTGGATGTGTATTGGTTAAAACTTCTATAAAATTTGACATGTCGAAATATAATTGACATAATTTAATATAGTGTTTAACTTTCAATGTCATTAAAAATAATTTTTTATTATCCGTCAATTAAAAATAATTTTAGTTATTACTTTTAAAATAAATATTATAAAAATTAACCATTTATGACCTGTATAATTCAATTTCAATGTAAACTTATTTATATTATTTATTTATATATTTATATATAAATATATTAATATCAATATTTTAAAAATCAGATCGATGCGTACGACTAACAACTAGTTTAGTAATTGATCAATTAACTAAAAAAATCTGACTCTTCTTAAAGCTAGTGAAAATTTGTTCTAAAACTTATTTAAACCAGTATTTTAAAAAAAAATATTTTTATTTTAATATTTTTTATTTTTTTAAAATTTAATCTAAAATATTTAGAAATAAATAAAAATTCATATTTAAAAATTATATATAAATGTAAATTAATTTGTCATTATAAATAATATTTTATTTATTTACTTTAATTTAAAATTTTTTAATCCCAAATTCTCATATTTTAATATTATTTTATTACCTGAAGTAGTATATAATCTTAAAAAAAATACAATTTTGATTATTATTATTTTGATCACACTTTAATTACGAGTAGACACCATCCAAATTTAAAAATATTGATTACTATAATTGTTTAAAGTTGATTCTTGTTAATTATTTTTGTTATAAACTAATTTAGCTAGTAAATTTCTATTATTGATATAGAGACTTCTTGCTCCTTTCTCCACACAAAAACAGAGTATAAATTTATAAAATATAAGCACATAACTAATAGAGTTATAAATTTGTCAAAACCTGTTTTATTTGTTAAAATATTACTTACTTAATATCGGTTTGTAGTAATTTTTAGTTATAAATTTTAAAATTTTCAAAAACTAAAATCAATTTTAATTTTTTAATTTTTAAAATTAATTTTAGTTTTTTCTTATTTCAAATCAAAATTATGTATCTCATTAATTAAATATATATTATGATAGTAATAATAATAGTAGTAATAACGATAAAAATAATCGTTAAATGTCTTGAAAGTATAATTTTTAAATTTAAAATCAAATTCATAAATATTTTTTAAACAAATATAAAATTATTTTAATAATTTTATTTAAAAACCAAAAATAGAAAACTTACTACACCTAAGTCAGGCCTGAAATTATAAGTTATTCAAATTAAGTTTAGTTACAATTTTTTATCTCCACCCTAAAATTGTGTTCATAATGGAGGATTAATGTGACGTTGATTTGTATATATCAGTAAAAATTTGATTTAGTTATTTTTTAAATTATTCTTATCTTTTAATACTCAAACTCGAATAAATATTGTCCTTTTAAAAAAATGACTGTTTTGATTTTGGGACATTATTTTGAATTATTTTTTATCGATTTAAAATGTGAAATTTGTTTTATTAAATCTATTTACATAAATACTATAAAAATCAACTAATGTTTAAATAAAAAAATGGCACAAATAAGATAAAAATCATGTAAAAAGTAAGTCTTATGAACAACCAAAAAATTAAAAATTTCATATCAAATTCTTTTTCAAATGTTACTTTTCACTTAATTTTCAGCATGTTTATGACATTTTTTTTATTTGAATCTTAGTTGTGTTTCATATTTTTCATGTAAATAAATTTAATTGGACAAAATTTATGTCTTGAATCAATAAAAAAATAGTTCAAAATTGTGCTTCAAAATCGAAACAATTATTTTTTTTAAATGACAAGATTGACTCAAATTTGAAAGTTAAATAATCAAAATGAACTTTTGTCATAAGATAAAAGAGAAAGTTATAATTTAGCCTACTATTTAAGAGATTATCTATTGCGCATCAATCATTATATAGTATAAGAACATATCATTTTAATGGGAGAATAACACGGAGCTTAATGGTCATGCGCTAACCATATAAAATAGTTTTATATTGTTATTCAATCAAAAATCACATATGACGTAAAAGTCAACATGGTGAATTGTGATTGAATGACCTAATAAAATTATTTTACATTGTTAGTACATAACTTATTTTCTCTAACATAAATGATATTTTAAATTTGTATTTAAATTTTATGAATATTTTTTTTCAACGATTTTCTAGTCATGCACACATTAGTAGGTTCAAAATGAAAATTATTTAATGGATGCTTTTGACAACAATTTCTAGTAACAATGACACTTCAACTTCGGGACTAAAGTGACTAATTCAAATATTGATTAAGACACTAAAATTAAATTAAATTGTTTGGTGATAGTAACTTCAACCCTAACATGGTGATGTTACCTTTCCCTCCCCTCTTTCTTTTCCTCTTCCCCATCTTTCTCCTATGGGAATCTTTACACAGATGTGTAGAATACCAAAAAATCCTCCTAAACTCATTGTCATTTTCTTTGCTTTTGACGTATGATATTTCTAGTTGTTTTACTCCAACAACCAATATATTTTTTCGTCCCTTATTGTCACTTGTGATACCAAGTATAATGGAACTTTGTTACTCTTGGTTACATCAAATACATTTAGCTAAATGATGTTAGAAGGAGTAATCCAACGTGCATTATGTATGAACTTAAGTTGTCAATCCCAAGGTTCGTGTCAAGGCACAAGAAATTAAGCTGTAACAATATTTAAGCACTGAGAACGAATTTAGTGTATCAGTCAGTTGCTTAATTACGTCCTTGTCAATGTTGTGATGACAAACGTTGATAAACCTTAACCTTGACCATTAAGACCAATCTAGACAATGCTACATATCCATGGGGATTAATTACATATATAGCAATATATATGCTTGATGAACACTAACAACTCAATATGCAAGTAATGTAAAGTTAATTTGCTTGTCAAAACCATGTGCACCATCTTGACGATCCTTGCATACTTATAGTTGACTAGGCACATTATTTCTCCACACAAAGATAATCATAAATTTTGTAGTATTTTTTTTTAACTCAATGTATTTGTAATGTAAATTTTCCATAATGATATAAACTCATAGTGACTTAGATGTTCTTTGTCTTAAATGTCTTGATTTGTAATTGACATACGATTTTGATGTGTGTTATCCACATTTTATAAGGTAGAAACATGTTTAGTGAGAGTTCATTTGTCAGAGACATTTGACTTAGATTTATTCTTTATGAATGAGAAACCATTCTCATTTTCTTATATGTCTAAGTTATGCTTGTTGAATAAGGCTTATGAGATAGGGCTTGATAGGTACGTGACTCTAGTGTCACGTCACAACTCCATGAAGCGCATCCACACGTGAAGTGTACCCAAAACTTACTCACCTCTACACCAATGCTTGCACCACGTATTTATCATGTTATGGTGAATTTGCATGTGTTGTCCTTAGGTGGTAAGTAGTTTAGGTAACCTTATTTGACATTTAAATTTTGCTTATCTTTTTTTGTATCAAGAGGATAATGTTTGGTCAATGTCTTTATCACACACCATCATTTAAGAATACTAGCCCTCGTTTAATACAACTTCACCTAAGATCAAAGATACCATTATCTAAAACACTTACGAATTGATTTATTTAAAAAACAATGTAAACTAACTATAAATATCATATGTTAAAGGTAAAAAAAAATGACAATGAACTTAGAAAGATTTCTTAATATTCTATACAATGATGTGTCTATATGTGAGAGAGTTTCCATGGAGGAGAAAGATGAGAGAAGCAACCCCCAAAAAAAAAGACAAAATTATTGTCACAAGATAATTTAATGTCATTATAATTTGAGATAATTGCTAAATTAATTATTTTTATCCTTAAAGCTAAGTACTTTTTTATTAAAATTTTTTATCAAAATCATCCTTAAAATATTTATTTTGAATGTCACGTGTCACTACACATGAATACTAAAATAATAGATAATATACCACATCCAATATTAACTAATAGAATTAATGGATGACTAGCAACAGAAACTAATTTAATGGATAAAATTTAATTTTAGAAACTTATTTATCAATTTTTTTAATTTTAAAAATTAAAGATGATATTGAATAGAATATTATATTACTTATTATCGTATTCACAATTGAATTTTTTATTTATTATCGTTCTCACTTAGACAAGTAGTAACTTTAATTCTTATATTTGTATTTGTTGAGTACTTGTATACTATACCTATACTCAACATTCACACTTTACTTAAAGATATGACAAATAAATTAATAATTATTAATTAAAATTTTTACTACAACTAAATTAAAATTTTTAAATATTTAAACATAATCATACAACAATATAGTAACAAAACCATTCTTAAATATAACATTTTAATTCTTAAAAGTACCTATATATATATATATATATATATATATATATATATATATATATATGAGAGACAGGTAAGTATTATTGTATTCATATTTACACTTATTTTTATTAAATTTTGCATAATACATTAAACAAATATTTACCCTATTAAATACATACGGCCTGACATCTGATCAGTGACCGCTCCACATAAGGTTATGTAACGACTCCCTTCTCATGCGTCCACGTGTCCTTTGAGTTTGGTGGAGAAGCTGCTTTGCGTTGAAAACGTTGAAGCTTCCAGATAAATATTCTTAGATAAACATAAATAATTTCTATAAAAAAAAAAATCTGATTAGCTATATTTAGTGGGTTAAAGAAAAAAAAAAGAAGACGAATTAGGAGCACGTGATGATTTGTGATAAAATATTAAAATCTGTGTTATTTGTACGTACTAACACCGACTATCCTGAAAAGGCATTAGGCAAGATATGTCAATTTATTTCAATAATTTTTTTTATTTTTTAAATGTTACCATTTGTAGACTTAATCTCTTATTTATATCAAAATGTAAATTGATTCTTGTGAATCTTTATTATACAATTTTTCTGTTAGTTTATTTTCACTAAGTGTTACAGTGCTTTATACAACAAATTAAATTACAACCTTTTAAAAACAATATATCAGATACAAATTAAAAGAAAATTGTATTTAAGCTTATGAAGTTTAAATTGTACTTTAATTATGTTTATTTCATATTTTAGTTATTATATACTTGTTTTAATTCAAACTACTTATATTTAAGCTATGTTGGAAAAGCCATTGTAATTAATTTCTAGTTTTTTTAATTAATTTTTCAGTTTATTTCACTTTATTAGTAGTGTTTAGTAAATAATTTTTTTTTAATAATTTGTAATATTTGTAATGTTTTATAATGTTACTTCAAGTAACAATTTTTAAAAGATAATTTCTAACTTTTAGTCTTTTATATTTATTTTTTTATTTTTAAAATATTTATTAAATTTTATTTTTATTCTTTTAAATAAGATTTGATTTGATTTTAAAATAAAATATGATTTTATTGTATGATTTAATTTAATCAATATTTATTTAATTATTTTAGTATTATACTTCAGAATTGATAATAATAAATAATAAATATATTTTGTTTTAATTTCGTTATTTTTATTTTGGATATATTTTAAATTACACTATTTATTTTTATTATTAAATTATTTACACCATCCATTTTATTAATTCAATATTATATTTCAAAATATTAATGATAATAAAAATTATTATTTTTAATATTTTATATTATATTATTTATTTTAATCAATATATTATTTACATTATTTATTGTGTTATTTTAATATTATAATTCAAAATATTTTAATCATTACATTAATTAATATAATAAAATATAATTTTTATTCGAGTATATTTTATTTTTAATTTATTTAAAATTTGATTAAAATATTTTAAAATATAATATAAGATTAATAATAGAATACACAGTATAGAAAAATTAAAACTTAAAAACATACTTAATTAAAATAATTAATCTGTAAATATAAATTATAAAAATTAAAAATTAATTAAAAATCTAAAATTATAAATATTTAAAATAATTTTTATCAATAAAATAAATTAATATTTATAAATATATTATATAAACATATTTATTTTTATCATTTTAAATTTACATTTATAATACAATAAGTTTGTTTATTCATATTTTAGTTATCGGCTATCTTTTTAATTAATTTTATCAAATAAACCTTTAATTTTCATAATCTTTAATTATTAAAATTAAATTTCTCTGGGCTCTTATTTCCGAATTTGTTTAATACCATATGGGAATATTACGAGGAGGTATCATGACATTGTTTAGGATGTATTGGCAATATGCGTAAATAAAAAACTAAAAGGATGTCTTCAAAAGGTTGATTTTAGGTATTGATTATTTTAATTTTTTACTTGATTTAACTATGTTATTAGTTTTTATTAAGGATAAATTATACCTTGATAATTTATCTCATAGTAAAAAAAAAAATTTGGTTATTTATTTTTAATAAATTTTTTTATTGTTCAATTTTCAAATCTAAATTAATATTTTTTTTTGAAAAAAACAATTATTTTATGTTTTTTGAACATAAATTTTATTTTTAACATAAATTTAATTTTTTATACGTAAAATTTATTTTATTAAATTTATTTATATAAAAATTATAAAAATAATTAATAATTAAAAATCACAAACAAAATAAAAATAATATAAAAAATGAATTATTTAAATAATTATATAATTTAAAATTTTCATATCAAATTCTTTTCGACATATTTTCATCATATTTATAATTTTTTTATTTAAATCATAATCAAGTTTAATAGTTTTCATGTAAATATATTTAATTAATAACAAATAATTTAAAATCATCTTAATATTCAAATGTTGCATATAATCAATAAAAAACGAAATACTATAATTGAAATGCTCCCAAGACCAACGATTTATAATATTATCATAATATAATATTTATAAATTTTATTATTTTTATCATTACTTTTATAAAATTAAAAATATCTGAATAATATTTTTTATTATGTAAAACAATAATACATTTTAATTTTATATTTTAATATATATAAACAAGATTTCAATATTGATATCTTATTTTTACACCAACAAAATAAAACATAATTTGTTTATGAAAAAAGGCTCACCATTTGATAGAAAAGTGCATCTTATGCAGTTCATCAATGTTATATACAAATCAATGTTGAACTTGAAAGATCTTGTTCGTTATATATATTATGTTATTCTCTCTCTATGTATATGTATATTATGTTATTATATATATAATACAAATTTACATAATAAATTTATATACGTATAATATATATTATGTATTATAAATACGACACAAGAAATTTTTGTAACTTGTCAAAATTTGATTATCTGGGACACTTTTCCCAAACAAAAGTGAATAATTAATTAGCGTCTTTAAATTGTCAAATCCACGGCATGCTTACCTTTTGTTGGATTTTTTTTTTATTTATTTTTTTATGATGCATACCTTTTGTTGGATTTACCATGTATCTTGGGGATGCATTGCATGATGTACTATGATGGATGACCTATGTGAATGGGCAGTTATGGAAATTAACGAAAATTTGGGTCCATTTTTTTTTTATTTCTTTGATACGTTCATCATCATCATCAAATTGGGACGTTCTTCTGAGGAAGGTCCAAAAAGTCAGTGCAGCGAAAACGGACGATCCGAAGAATACCCTTTTCATCTCTCTCTACAATCATCATCATCTTCCTCTTCCTCTTCAGTAAATTAGTAAGATAAACCTCTTTCTCTTTCGCCAATTTCTCGCTTTTCTTCGTATTTATCACAACATAATTCATATTTATTCTCTTCTGGGGTTTTAAACTAGTTGTGCCTGACGATCTTCTCAGTTTGATCCTATATCAATGGGAAAATTTTAGACATAACTCCGGTATGTTTTTTTTTTCTTCTTCAAACAAACATGCTTTTCTCGGTCAATTGTTGTTTTTTCCTTTACTAATCTCTGGACACAGATTCGCAGAAAAATCTGATTGCGAGGAACAAAAAAGACGACAGCTTTTTATCCCTACAAGAGTGATTATGGCGGTTGCTGAGAATGTTGGGGCCAAAATCGGTTCTTCGAGTCAAAATTTGGACAACAGTGTAGTGTCATCTGACTCGGGTGAGGTTGAGAAATCGAAACCTAGAACTGGGTCTATGAACGGCGATCAGAAACTGAACAACGGTGTGTTCAACCACCAAGATAGAGTTGCTAGCACCATGTCAGTGCCTAATAGCAATTATAATAACTACAAGGCCCAAATGGGTCAGATGCACACGAATGGGGTGAATAATGATGGGTATGGGATGAATGGGGTCAGGAGTGGGGAGGATGGGGGTGAGAGTTTCAAGCGTGAGATAAGGGATTTGGAAGAGCTTTTGTCAAAGTTGAATCCCATGGCTGAGGAGTTTGTGCCTCCATCACTAGCCAATACTCATGGCTACCTAGCTGGACCTGGTGCTGGATTTGGTTACCCTAATAATTTTATTCTGCTCAATGGTTATGGTAATGCTAACGGTCAAACTAACAGAAGGGTATGGATGGATTGCTTTGATTTCCTTGGTTATTTATTCTATTGCTGATTTTCAATACCATGTTTTCACTCCTAATATGATGATGATGATGTGTTTCAGAGGAAGAATGGCTATAATCAAGGGAAGCGAAGAGTGAATCATAAAATAGATATGGAGAAAAGAGAAGAGATGATTAGGAGGACTGTTTATGTGTCTGACATTGATCAATTGGTACAAATTTTAGCTTTTGTGTGGATTCTTTTGTTTTGATTCGGATACAATGTCTGCCACGTGGATTCATTTGGAGAGTTTTGTTTTTTTGTTGTAATGTAGGTTACTGAAGAGCAGCTGGCTGCGCTTTTTCTTAACTGTGGCCAGGTAGAAACGGTTACGGTTTATTTACTATGCGTGTTTTCTTATTAATAATTGTTGACTGCATTATTGAATCAACTCCACTCTCCCGACCATAGGTTGTTGACTGCCGTGTATGTGGGGATCCTAATTCTATTCTTCGGTTTGCCTTCATTGAGTTTACTGATGAAGGTAACACGAGTGCCAGATGTATGTTGTTCATAAGCTGTAATTATTATTGTCATTTCATTGTATTAATAATGTTGTGCCTGCAGAAGGTGCAAGGGCTGCTTTGAGTCTGTCTGGAACCATGCTTGGGTATTACCCATTGAGAGTGCTACCTTCAAAAACTGCTATTGCACCTGTTAATCCAACATTTTTGCCCAGGGTAATGTTCCCCTTTTAGAAATGCCTATCACATTAAGCAGATGGTTGACCAGAGTGGCTGATAATGCATCTCTTTTGTCTGACCTTTCTAATGGTGCTATGTTTCTCAGTCTGAAGATGAAAGGGAGATGTGTTCAAGAACAATTTATTGCACAAATATCGACAAGAAGGTAGTTTAGGATTTGACTTTTTCTTGCTTATAATCTTGCAGGAGGAATTGCTGTCTTTTTTCATGTTTGTTTTGCTACAATTATGACTCAATTCTTAAAATTTCCTTTCTTCTTACTGCTGCAGCTTACTCAAGCTGATGTCAAACACTTCTTTGAATCCATTTGTGGAGAGGTTTGTAGTTTTCATGGAACCTCGCTTGTAATGTTTATTGTTGGTTGAATTTTAAGTATCATATGAAACATTTTTCTTTATTTTGGTGTATTCATCTGAGTTCAATGCTTGAATTTTTGTTATTGGTTGAATTGAAGTACCTTGTAATATATTTTCCATCATTCAAATCAAATTGCTTTTGTTATGTAGGTTCAACGGTTGAGGATTCTTGGGGATTACCATCATTCAACTCGAATTGCTTTTGTTGAGTTCACACTGGTAATAACTCATTAGCTTTCCAACCTTATATTTTTATCTAGCTCATCTCTGGTTTACTTAGCTATTTTTTAGTATTATCTATCCTTTTGAGAAGTTATAACCCTCAGATTGAGTGCTGCTACTTGCTTTGCAGTTATCATTTGCAATAATCCTGTCCCTCCCTCCCCAAAACTTCTTCAATCTGTTTGTGCTTCTTGGGGGTGCACTCGTGTCAATAAATGTGTTTGTAGTAATAATAACTCCTCATTACTCACTAAAACTGCCCTTCTCCATGCAAGGAAAAGAATCAAGAGAGAAGAGTGATATAAATCTTGCTGATGTTAGCTTTTCTTGGAGTTTTTAAACCTTTCTGTCTTAGCTGTTTGATAGCAAAAGGCATGTTTATTTCCTTGATTGTAGGAAATATTGTTTGCAAATTAAAGGGAAGCCAATCTGTCAATATAATGTGGTCAAAGTTGATTCTAATGGTAAATTTGTCATAGTAAAAGTGGTTAGTTGAATCTTGGAATGAGTGTAACCCTTAGAGTTGCACCCATGGTAGTCAAAATTGCAAGCTTTGTCATGAGATCACATGATTTTTCATGCTCCCGGCAGTCCTGACCCCCTTAAAAATTTGTTATGATGTGATCAGTGGGATTAAACATTCTTAGGCGAAGGATTGGTGGTATTGCTGTATCAGACAGTTCCACCTTGCAGCTCAAAAGGCTTTTCTTTTGAAGAAAAAAGACCCACTTGATTTTTTATTTTGAAGACCCGCCTGAATAAAACCTTCAAACCCTATTTTCTTTTTCATTTTGATTCTGTCGTGGCACTTGTCAAGCCTTTTGAGGCTAAACCCTAATTTCCTTTTCATTTAGACTATGTCCTGGCACTTGTCAAGCTTTTTGAGGCTACAAAGGTTTGGGTTGGTTGAGAAGATAGCAATGGTCTTAGTTTTGAGGTCCAAAAAAGCATCAATTGTGGTCTTGGAGTCAGTTTTGAAAAGAAATGAAAGGGGGTGTTGGTGTGTAGATATTCGGAGTCATAGTCCCAGAAACAACTAGAAGGGTGGAGCAGAAAAGGACAGAACCCAGAAATGACATTTTCCTTTTTTTCTTACCTAAAATTCGTTTATTTCCTAGTATAAATAATTATTTTATATAATTATTATCACAATTTAAATTATTATTTTTTTATTCTAACAATATTGTTGTCATACTATATTCTCATTCAAAATAATTGTTACTTTAGATATTTTAAATGTTGGTGATTTAAAGGTTATTTGTCTTTCATTCTATCTATATTTGTACATATGATATAATGATAAAATGACATTAGGTGTCAAACTAAAGTTTGACCCCAAATCTCACCCATTCATTTTAATTTAATCTAATGACTCTTGCCCAATAACTAAAAAACTCACTTGCCAACTCCCCTTCTCCTAATTACTCCCTCTCTCAAATTTCTTAATTTCCAATCAAAATTCCCTTCACATGCTGTCGCCACTGCATCGTGCCATAAGTGATTTCTTGGGTGAAGCTTCAGTGATTAAAAAAGATGATAAAACTCTAATAAATTTAATTAAAATTATATCAAGTATATTTAAACCATAGATATGTGTATGGTTGGTCATACATGAATCGTGATAAACAATGAGTGATAGTTTATTTTACTTTTCACCTGCATTTTTATAATGTCTTTGGCTTGTATCAATCACAATCCTTTTTTGAGAGAGAGAAGCAATCACCATTTTTATCCCTCAATTGAAAAACACTGATATTCTTTAAAAATTTGAAGCCAGAGAAATTAAGTTTGTGAAATAATTAGCTTAGGTTTAAAAAATTGCCTAATCTGCCACCATGATGGGAAGGACAATACTTGAGCTTATCAATTTGTGACGAGGGAGTAATTCACCAACTTATGGCACGATGCAGTGACTGCATGTGAAGGAAAATTTGACTGAAACGGAAGAAATTTGGGAGGAGTAATTAGGAGAAGGGGAGTTGGCACACGAGGTTTTTAGTAAATGGGTGAGATTTGGTGTCAAACTTTAATTTGACACCTGTTATTTTATCATATTCTACATATATATGTGTGTGTATTTTAGGTTGATATATATGGGAAGGTTGTAAGAGGCAGTTGATAGTGTTTCATCTGGTACTTTAGTATGTTTTTCACCTTTAGATGTCCAAATATATACAGTTACAGTTTTTTATACTCAATTACTCATTTCAATTTGCACGTATTGTGCGCTAGTATGATGCTTCAGTGAAATTGTGGTTAAGAGATGCATATTTGTGGATGCTTTTGCAACTGTAGCTGGTGAAGGATTGTGCAAGACAATATCCATTGGCTATAATTTATTTATTTTTTTATGGCGGGGCTAACATTGGTCCATGAAAGTGTAGCGGTACTTAGGCTTGCTAAAACTAAGGTATAATGTGATTTTCAGGAATCACGGGATAGTGACTTCTGGTTCAACCATGTTGGTTTGTCTGTCATTATAGTCACCCATGCTTGGACTTCCTTTATTTGAATCGGTGGGGGCTATTATGCTAGTTGGACTTTTTTGAACATATATTTAAATTTAATCAACTTTTGAGGATGAATTTCAGTGGTATACTTGCATTCTAACCACCACCCCCCAAACAAATAAACAAACAAAAAAGAACCCCCATGGCATCCAAGTATTATTTATTAAACTGAGGCATCATTTCAGTGGATCTATACCCAGTCTTCTTCTGTTGACCTGGGTTAGCAATGACCTTGAATTGTTTGCATAATTTGCATCTCTGTTGCTTGCCCAATGCTGTTTTTTTTTTTCAACCCCCTTCTTTTTCCAGATCCCACTGCTTTTCATCATCCCCTTTTGGCTGTGTGCAAAATTATTTTGTTCACTTTTCCCCTGCAAAATTTTTGAATGTAATGAAGCTGTCGCACAATAAGATGATGGTCCTTTTTATGTGTAGGCTCAGTTAGTTTTAAATTCTCTCTTTGTATGATACATCTGTGCAGTTGGTTTTGTTCTTAACTGGTGTGGTCTTGAACTTCACTCCCCTAGTAAAACGCCTTAATGCAATAAGGGTTTAAACTTCAAATGATAAAGTTCCGTGTCTTTGAAATTGATCAAATTTTTTGCTTTTAAGAATTATATGTTATGCTTACAGGTAAGGGATTAACAGTTGTTTCCAAATAATTTTTGGCCGATGTTTGTTTTACGTTTGTGTTTTCCTTTCTGGCTATCTGAGAGATTTTCTTTGCCTCATTATTTCAGGCTGAGAGTGCAATTGCAGCTCTAAGCTGTAGTGGGGTGATTTTGGGTTCACTCCCCATAAGGTAGGAATGATATATATCTCTTTGATTTCAACTGTCCTAAAAACTTTAGGAACTCTTTTAATGTCATTTAAACCATTCTTATGTCTGGTCTGGTATGCAGGGTAAGTCCATCGAAGACACCAGTGCGCGCGCGTGCTCCTCGTACTTCTATGCACTGAATCAACTTTCCATGTTTCTGGGGTTGATTGCTTCTCTGAGATATATTTACATATATACATACATAGAAACAGATATGTTCTAAGGAACATGTGGCATTTAGTTGGTACTTTTGTCCTCGTGTCTTGCCGTATGGTTATCTTTGTTCCCCTTGGGGGTTATGGGTTCTTCGTTTAGCTTGTAGATTTCGATCGTACTTCGAGCATCTTGATGGCTTAATTTATGATGCACAATGAACGTGTACTGTTGATCTTTCAAGGAGAGAATTTTATGGTTGGATGTTTCTAACATCTGGAATTTATTTTAAGAAACATGTTACAAAGCCCTCGTTATCATGGATATTTCTTTCGATCTTTCTCGTATGCCATATGAAATTGTGGCTAATTTGATTCTCTGCTGTCTTACTCGAAGTTTAACACCTTGCTTTGTCGGCTCTCTGTTGTCTTGTTTGTGTTTGGTATCTGCTAATTGTCAACTTCATTTTTCTACTATGCTTTCTTATCACGATCTCCATTGCTTGCTACAGTTATTTTCATTGTTTGTGTTGGGCCTCGGATTTGGACTCGGGTGGAAGCCTCCTTTTTTGTCTTTGAAATGCTTTCAAGCCACCAATGATCTTTGATAATATTCAAGTGGGAGGAATGTTGTTTTTTGGTCTTTGTTAAATTGCCATTTTATTTTTACTCCTGACTTTTAAAATCTCCACTTTTCATTCTTGCATTTACAAAATATGTTAAACTTTCATCGCCAAGAGTTGACTTAAGGATAAAAGTTTGATTATTTATAAAATGCAACGACGAAAAATGAGGATTTTAAAAGTCAGGATAAAAATTAAAGATTATCAAGTATACAAGGAAGAAAAACACCAGTAACTCAAAATATTTATATTCCAATAATGACCATCATCAAAAACCCTCGTTGAATCTCTTTTTTCTTGTTGAGTTTATTGGAAGCCCCATATCCGATATCCTATGATCAGTCTAGAATCCGTTCAAGAGATTTGAATCCCCGTTGTGGTTCATCATCTTAGGAAGAATTTCACTCCCACATTTGTATTTACCCATGCTTGCCTGGCCACCATGTGAAAGCAGGTTGGTACTGGATTTTGTTAGTCTAGCTTAATCTGTTGGCTTACTTTTTTTTTAATCTATTTTTATATAATTTCTTTATAAATAAATAAAATAATACTGAATCAAAATAGATTTGATCGTTATTGACTCACTAATTTACAGGTTTAGCCTGGTCCATTGAACTAAGTTAATTAGGCTTAGTTCTTTGTAGGGTTCAATTTTGAGAACTTAGCATAACCCATTGAACCTTTATTTTAAGAGTTTGGCCCCAACTTGTTGGGCTACTGGAATGAAACGTTAGATTGGACCAATTTTAACAGTTGTAATCCATGATGAGTTGCACCCATTGTTCATCCTTTTAATAAATGAAATTCCACCTTCTTTAGAAAATCTTTATTACAAGTATGTCTAGTGTCTATAGGTTAATATCCAATGTTGATATTATTAAAGGAACACTTCACCTTTTAATGCAATTTCTTATTCTTTTATGTTTTGTTGAATTTCTTTTTGTCAATCCCTACAGGACCAAATGACCCCATACAAATATTTTACAATTTATTCAAGCACATAACTTATGAAATGTACTTTTAATTTTTTTTTTTTGAAATTTTGTATGCAATTAATTTACATGAAAATATTAGGTGAACATTAATTTCTAGGAATGTAAACATAAAATTGATTAAAAATAAATTATATAAAAACAATTATCACGATGAAAATTAAAAAATATTTTAAAAGTAAGCTTTTCTCTCTGTAATCCAGAACCACCATGAGGTCTATTTGTATGCATAATTTTGAACGAAGCAAGAAGCGAAAGGAGAGGTATGTCACTAGTTTAGGACGTAGAGAACAGTTTGTCCTGTTCCAATTTTTATATGAGCTAGTATTTGGTAATCTTGAGTCAGTTTTTTTTTACTTAAAAATACTTAAATTTTTAAGGTTTTTTTTAAATATCGAACTAAAATAATTTTGATTTATTTTAGACTAGTTTTTTTTAGTCCAACTTAACTTTACTAGCCAGGTCAAATTGATTTGATTTTATTTGGGTTAATTTTTTTTAGTCAAACCTATTGGGATAGACTTATTTTACACATTTTTCTCTTACCTAAACAGAAAAGTTCTAAAAAATGTTGAACTGGTGGCATCTACTACCACTATAAGAAATTCTATAGCAAAACAAGATCGTTACAAAGAGGAAGTTCTCAAAGAGAATTAGATGAAATGTCAAGTCAATCTAATCCTTATCTAAGAAATGAAGATATGTTTGATTAAATGGACCAATAAAAATTGTCGACACTAAACGACAATGAAAATATGACAGATGATATATTTTTGCAAGTCTCGGCATTTTTTTTAATACAAAAGAAGTGTTTTATATAAATTAATTTTATCCGATAAAAGATAGTAAAACAATGTTAAACTTTTATTCTTGTTTTTAATAAAATCAAACAAAGGAACGGAATTTCATTTCTTTTTCATTTTGCTAATACTAATTAAGGAATGTGAAATTCTTCTCCTTTTGTTTCCCTATCATATTCTTTTGGTCTCCTTTCTATTTAAGAAATCGAAACAGACCCTCAGGGAAAATGCTTAGCCATTCCTTGTGACCAGGTGATGGAATAAAAATGTAACTGTGTGAAACGCTTGATGGTAGTAGAACCATATGTAATCAAATTATAAAAACTTAGATAAGAAATAGTATATGCATGACTATCATATTATCCTTTATGGTCCATAAGCTTCTAGCTTATAAGTTTTTAACCGATTTATAAGTTAATTTTATCAAACAAACTTTCTAATGCAGTTAAGGTATATGTCTAAGTTAATACCAACCACAATTTTATATTATGTGTATTTTTTTAAATGTAAAAATTATTTTTTTAATGTTAGAACAGACGGGTTAATGGATAATGAACAGTGCATAATGAATAGTTGCTGCAAAGCACACTTCTATTTTAAAGGAAGTTTGCATGATATCATAATATATTTTCAAGAATAACAATTCTAGGAATATTATTTTCGAGCATTTAAAAAGATATTTAGTTACATTTCAATATTCTCAACAATATCTTTTAAAATTTTAAATAATTTAAATAAAAATAAAAAATATAAATATGATAAAAAATAATTTTTCACATTCCCATAAGAATATCACATTTTTACTGTTCATTATCAGAATAAAAATTACTTAAAATAAGGACATATAATATTCTTATAAATAAAAGATATTAAAAAATATGTGTTCACTACCTTCTAACAAAAATAGAAATACTTTTAAAAATTATATTTTTACACTTTCTATAATAAATTTATTTTAATTATAATATATATGTATATATTAAATTTAAGTCGTGCAAGCATGGATTAAAAAGCTAGTAAAATTTATAAATACAATAAAAAATAATTTTTTACATTCACACGAGAATATCACATTCTCATCCCTCATCTTGAGAATAAAATTTACTTAGAAGAGGATATATAATTTTCATGATTTTTTTTAACAAACATGGAAATGAATATTTATATTTTTTATGTTTCTAAAAATAAAAGATTATGTAAAACAATCTTCTCTTTAGTATTTTTATAAGAATTATTCTAAATTATTAACTACATTAATTTGTTTATACAAATCTTTATTTAGTCAATTAATAATAGATAAAATTATTATTTTTTTCTTATGAGGATAGGATACGGGCGAAAGGAGAATGAATAATAATACACATTACTCTTTTTGGTAATTTTATAAGAATCTCTTTAAATAATTTACTATATTTATATTTTTTAAAAGAAAATTTCTTATTTAGTCAATAAATAATAAATATGATAAGTTAATTTCTTAAACTTACTCTTTTACAAGAATAAATGTGGTAAATATTTTCAGCGCATTACTCTCTTTGGTAATTTTTATAAGGATGCTTCTAAATTATTTATTACATTATTTAAAAAAAATCTTACTAGTTAATAATTTTTTAGTCCATAAACAATAAATGTGATAAATTAATTTCTTAAACTTTCCCCTCTGACTAGGGCAGAGTGCAGGCAAAAGGAGAATGAATAATGAAAGCACATAACTCTCTTTGATATTTTTTTATAAGATTTTTAATAAGTTATTTACTATGTTAATTATTTTTTAGAAAAATATTCTTAATTTAGTCAATAATTTTTTTAGTCAATAAATAATAAATGTGTTAACAAATAATAAATGTGATAAATTAATTTCTTTAATTTTTTTTATGAGGATAAATGTGGATAATGAATAGTTGCTGAAAAGCATATTACTTGTTTTAGTAATTTTTATAACAATCCTTCTAAATTATTTATTATATTGTATATTTTTTTATAAAAATATCCTTAGTTATTTAATAATTTTTCTAGCCAATAAACAGTAAATAGATAAATTATTTTTTAAACTCTTTCTCTTATGAGAATAGAGTATGAATGTGAGGAGAATGAATAATGAAAAATTACATTACTCTCCTTTTTGGTAATTTTTATAGGATTTCTCTGAATTATTTACAATATTTTTTTAAATATATCCTTAATTAGTCAATAAATTTTCTAGACAATAAATAATAAATATGATAAATTAATTTCTTAAACTTTCTCTTTTATGAGGATAAATTTGGTAAATTAATTTTTAGTCAACAAAAGAGAACGAATAGTGGCTGGAAAACACATTACTCCCCGTAGTATTTTTTATAAGAATTTCTAAATTATTTGTTACACTAATCTTTTACTTAATTAGTTACTAATTTTTTTGTCAATAAATAATAAATATGATAAATTAATTTATTAAACTTTCTCTCCTAACAACATGAATTGTTATAAACAAAATGTGCACAATAAATAATTAATATTTATGATATTCAATATTTTAGTAACATTATCACTACAAGATTTTTTTGATTTTGTTATTAATTTTAGTTATTATTAATAAAATTATTTATTTATATATTTTATTTTGTTTAGGTTATCCAATATTAATCTAAAATATATAATAATTGTCTAATGCTTACAATAATTACTAAAAAAAAAAGGTACTGAATTATACCGTTGTTACGTTTGAGTTCTTTACAAGTACGTACAATTATATAGGAGATAAATCCTAATCAATTAACTATAATATTATTTTTTCTAGCTAAATTTAATTTATATTCATTTATACTTCTTATTACTACAAATTAGTTAGAAAATAATTACAAATTAACTAAGATTATTTTTTTAATTAATTTGCTACTTATTTCATGCTACCATTAATATTATAGTAATTTTGTAACTAATTATTTTTCCATAAATTAGTTACAAAATAACCATTGATTTTAAAATTAGACACAAAATTATTTGATAACAAATTTTAAATTTTCTAGTAGTGTATTTTATTTCAATATTTATAATATTATATAATAAAATATATGATTTTAATTAATATTATTAGAATAAGAAAATTAGTTAATGAGATAAATAAAATAATAGTTAATTAGGAGAGATTTTGTCATAATAAAATGAGAGCTCTATTTTTTAAAAATATTTATTCTTAATATTTTTATTTTTAAATAAAATATTTATAATTAACAATATTTTTAGTGACCTTAAATAAAGTCTCTTGGGGGTGGTTTGTTTGGGCCAATCCTACTTATGTTAAAAAGAAAAGATAGGCCTAATACATTTTAAACAATCTTAAGAAAATAACAAGATTAATTTTTATAAAAGAAAGAGAGAAAAAATAATTATTTTTTTTATAAACCACGTGTTTTCTCCAAAACTCTGATTAAGCCCGTTAATTCATGTATTTAGCAGTTAAAAAAGTTAATTTAAGTAGCTCTTTAGAAGAAAAAAATATTGTAACTGATTTCTTTATCTTCCTGCTCAAATGACTGCAACACAAAGAAATATAATTAATGTTTAATTTAAAATATTTTTAAATTAAATCTATCAATCAATTTCAATTTTATTTTTTAAAATTCTCATTTTGAGTTTTAACTTTAAAATATATTTTAACAAAAAAAAAATCAAAATAACACAAGCATGAACTAGTTGGACTTGAATTTTGAGGATTCCAAGTTTGACCAATAAAAAAAAATGACCATGACCATTTATCCTTCACGTGAGATTAAATGTTACAAAAAAAATCTCATTGTAATTATTTCATCAATTCTTGTACTTTAAACTTTCTTACTAAACAAGATTTTTGTTTGAACTTTATATTAATCATCGACAAAAGAAGTCATATTTAGCTTTTGGAAATAAATATATAATTTAAGTTTATATATATGATACATAATATATTATTATACATAGGCACTATTGGTAAATTGGTGTAATTTTTTTTTTCAAAAATTATATCAAATTATAAAGCTTCACCCATAACATGGAACAATATGTATTATTAATAATATGATGTAAAGAAAAAAATTGCATATTTTTGTAAAATTTTATATAAAAATTACAAAATACAAATTATACTAAAATATAATGAAGAATATAAATATTTCACATACAAAACATGAGTATATAAATTTTGTAGGGGAGAGTCCTGCCCTGGCCCCATGTATGAAACACAATTTGATCATTAATTAAATCATGCAATATTATTAAACTTAATCTGATCATTAATTTAATTAAAATATCAAGTCACTAGTTTAATTAGCATGTTTTTAGTATTAAAGTATCCATTATTTGAGATGAAGATGTAAACTTTTGACATTTTAGTTAAAAAAACTTTAATAATTATTATTTATGTTAACTCAAGTTAATTTTTGAGATTATACATTTGGTACATAAACAAAAATACACTTAATCAACTATTTAAATTCTAAAAATCATAATATATTTTTATTATAATTTTTAGAATTTAAATCATAAAAAAATTATAATATAATTACCTAATAACATGATATAATACGTGCCCGTTTAATTATGCATTAAAAGGAGAAAAGTAGGTAACTTTGAAACACCTTCAAGTAGCTTCTGTATCAATTTTTAGAGATTTGACATGAATTTATAATTAAACGTGTGTATTAAAAGTTTATCCAAACGCATGCTAAGTTCAAACTGAATCCCAAAACGTCATATCAGAGTTCAAATGAAGACCACCAATAGGAAGAACAAACAAGGAAGGTTTTCATTATCTTTTACCCACAAATTGTCATAGGAAATCATGAAAACACTACACGACAAGGAGCTTAAGTCACTTGAGGGATCCAGAGATGTCCATACAAATCACGCCACTCCATACCCCCAAAGCACCCTAAATTCGTCATCTATTTATTGCAAGGGCAGAGGCTCTAGACTCAATTTGGTGGGCAACTAAATGGGGGTATTCATTCTTCATCATCCAATCCTCACACCATATGTTTGAACCCATCCCTTAAAGGTATGTTTGAAAGTGTGGTTTTAGGGGAATAAGAAGGAAATATATTTTTTTTTTATATAAAATTTATAAAAATAATATTACTAAAACATTAAATTTATATTATTTTATTTCTTTCATTTTAAAAAAATGTTTATTAAAAATTAAAAAATTGTCTTCATTTCTCTCCAAAACCTAATCGTGGCACTCACCAATATGATCACGTCTCCATTGCAATAGGTTCTGATTCAAAGGGAACAGGCATTAGCCACAATTAACATAATTATTATTATATTATAAATATTATTGTTTAATAAAAGTTATTTATTAAAATTAAATATTTATTAATTATAGAAAAAATTCCAGCTTCTCTTTTGATGGATTTTTGCAACCCTCCTTGGCAATGAAAGACCAGTGTCTGAAGAGGTTGTTGAATAGGAGGGTTAATTTCATCGAGGGTCACCTCGTCAATTATTAGAGTAGTTGATAACAAATTATGGTTAAGTTTTGCTGCACTAGGCTTTATGCATCCAGAATTGTTTGTTTATGTTGGATTGTTTTTAAATATTAGTTAATATAATTTAAAGTAAATATTCTCAATTCAGTCTTACAATGATGAACTAAAAATATTTTTGAATTAATATAATCTTAAGTAATTTTTGTATCGGATATAAAAATTTATATAAATTTTATTATTAGTTTATCTTTAAAACAAAAAATCTAAAACTTCAAAAGTTATTTATAACTAAAATTATTTTTATAAATACTTACTAAAGCATGAGTTTACTTATACACCCAAAAAACACAACATACATTTACTTGTTTGGTTTTAGTAAGCAGATCATTTCATCAATTTTGATGAAAATTAGCCTGCAGTATTCTCTAACATCTTTGCTTGCATGGCTTTTGAAGGAGACAAGAAAAAGTTCTCTCATTGTATTTTTTCCACACAACATTAATTAGATAGTCCAATAGTCTTAGCGGTAAATGATGCTACTAAGTGTTGTGAAATGTTATAGCTAACACATTAAATATTTTGCCTAGAGAGTACATTTGCAGGAATCAAAGTCAGGCAATGTTGCTGAGTTTTAGCCAAAGTAGGTATAAAAAAGAAAAGAAAAAAAAGAAAAAAGAGTTCAATCACTCTTACATAAATATAAAATCAACTTTGAAGGGCTATTCTTGAGTCAAGCAACTAAAACCGAGCAAATAAGTTGCATATGAAGTAATTATAACTAACTCAACCACACTCAAGAAGCGTTGCTGCAATATTTTTAAAGCAATAAGCGAGAAACTTGACTTTGAGAAAGAAAATGCTTCTTGAAACGTTTTTTTTAAAGAAAATATACCAATTTATGAAATTATCCTAATTTATACGACAAAACCATCATTTTAATCTCTAAATTTATATAGCGCTTTCATTTTAGTCTTTGAATAAAAAATTTAAAAAATCTTGAAAGTGCATTCATCATTTACATCAATCTCTAAAAAACTTACTAAAGATGATAACAATATTAACAAGTATCACATATTTGAGTCAACTTCAACTTAAGCAACTAATAAAAAAGTGTTTTAACAATAAAATTTGTTTTTCCAATTTTTTATATTAGCCTTCTTCTTCAATCTCTTTTTGGCAAGAGTTTATTTGTATAATTTAAAAATACGGATTGATTGATTATTTAATCTACACTTAAATCAATATAATAAATTAGTGACTATAATTTAATACGATATTAAAATTAAGATCAATAATCTAACACTGTATTTCTAGTAATTTATATATAATCAATACATCTTATAAGAATATTTTGATGATTTTTACTACATATATCAAATTATACTGTTATTTTTGTCGTTACTTCGTGATTCGCAGATATCTTCTCAAAATATTAGAGTGTGAAGTAACATTAAAATACATCAAATTATACGTGTAATATATGTACAATACGTATAGTAATGCATTTTGAATAGGTTATTAATTTTGGCATGTGATCATTAATTAATATGTCAACATTTCCATATATGATTATCAAATGCTATAAATATATTTTGATAAAAATATAAATGTATCATATATTACATAAATAACAATATCATCAATTGATCATATATTTTAATATATTCAATAAAATTAATTAATATATCCACACCATTCTTTTTTATTCTACCGAATTGTAATTTAAATATCCAATTTACCAATGAATATATCAATTTGAAATTAATTGGATATATTCAAAATAAATATATCACTATACGGATCATGATGGTACATATTTTAATAATTCAACATATTAATTAAATAAATAATAATAAAAAACAAAATTTTACATATATTGTCGGTATAAATATTTGTATACTATTAATTAATTAAATAATATTTTAAGTATTAATTTTACAATAATTATTACAAAATTTAATAATTTTTAATAATACAATAATTTATGAATGATTGACACTATAAAATTTTTTTGCACTAGTATATTCTGATAAAATTAAAAAATAGTTATATTTGAATTTCTTAAAAAATAATTATTTTCCAAAATTATTCCCCATCTAAAATCCATACAAATAGATATCTTATAAATTTTGACTAACTGGTTTAGGTCGCTGTTGTGGGAGTGGATAACAAGGTACGAAAGCTACAGAGTCAGCATTTATAAAAGGAAGCTCTGGTTTACTTTATATTGCAAATTACCTACTCACGCACTTAACACAACACACCTATACTTTCTGGATAAGTTTTCACTAAACTTAGCTTTCAAATTGATTAAATTAAGTCTGTAATTTATTCACATTTTTTGGTACCTTTCTTTACATGACAAAATAATATGAAGAAAGAGACGGACACAAAAAATACTACATAGATTTTTATTTGTGGTTCTGGTCATAATTTTCAAAATCCTGTTTAAAGCTGTATCTTTTTACATAATCCTACTATGTTAAAAATAGCACAAAATAATTATCTTTATTGACATATGATTAATTATTTTATATAGTTATAAATTAATAACGTATCAATACTTTATTAGTCTATTTCACCGAACTTGAGTACATGATGCAATTCTTGTACTTGGTCAATCTTTAAGGATTAATTTTAAAGAGAAGCAATTTCAAAATCGAGTTTTACTTCAGCTAAAAAGAGATAGAAGCATGGAAAGAATTGATGATATTACTCTTGTAATTTTAGTTCAGCTAACACAAAATAAGAATGCAAAGTATAGGTGTAAGAATAAAAGAATAATAACAAGCAATTTTTTTCTTTTAAAACTAAGACGTAGCAGGAATCCAATGTTAAAAGAGAAAAGGGAAACTGAAGAATGAATGTTGTACACCATAATCCTCAAAAGTAAAAAAATTTCAAAGACAATGAACAAATCCAGGACTCATTTTATCAGTGTCTGGTCTCTATGATCACCTGTTTCATGGATGGAAAACCTCAATGACAATACGTTATTGCTGGATTTAGTTCCTTTGCTAGACCACCTCATTGGGCATGTACTTAGAGCTTCCTGGTTTATTGAGCAGTGTCATCTTTTCTTTTTACTTTCTCTATTCTAGTCAATTGATGGAATCTCCTCCTCATAGCTTTAAGTTGAAGATTTCTGTTCTTGGGGGGATTCTAGCACTCCTGTTGCAGGTACTGTTCCTGTGACTAATCCTGCTTCCATTCAATGCACAACAACCTTAAAAGTTAGTGAACATTCAGAAAGTTCTTGTCAAAACAAAATTACAGTATTGCTTAGAGTTTAGATACTGAACCAGTGCTGGAAATTGAAGGAGAAGCTGAAATAGAAATAGGTTCTGAGAAGCCAACAACTGTGAAGTCCTGTGGTGACATGTCAGGGGTTTGTGCCTTTTTCACATATGCTGCTGGAATAAACTGTCTACTAAGGCCATAAAAGGGTTGGTAATATGCTGGAAACCAGCGGAGTGGATGCTGCTGTCCTCCATATACATTATTGCAGTTCTGTTGAGAACAACAAAATTCAAATAAAACAAGTGTTGACTTGTGAGGATACAGTTTAACCCCTCCTTGTATATAATATACACTAAATTGTCTGCCAATGATATTTTACAAATTTGGCCACATATAGCTTTCAAGTAAATATCTAATTAGCAATTCAAAGCTGGTATGAAAAGATAGAGCAACTTCTTGAGCAAACTAACCATTTCATACAAGTCTTGTGGGTGAGGATAACCAGGATACCTGAATGTTGGAGTGAAATTCATTTAGAATATGATGATAAATTTGTCAAATATAAAAACATTTTTGAAATTTGAATTGCATACCTGTAGGCTGGATATGAAAATGGGTACTGAGGTATGTGCTGATTATAATAAGTTGAGGAGGTGCCTTGCAGTGGGATTGGTGCCATATTCCATGAAGGGCTACTGAATTTTTGTCTTCCTGAAACATTTGAAAGTGGCAATAGGCCACAATAGAAGGAGTCAAAATGTGCAACTTTATTAGCCACATGTTTGTTTTGGTTTGCATGCAAGGAATATAGGTCAGATACAAAATCATTGTCAAGTAAATTTAGAATTAAAACAAAGAAAGTGAAAGACCTGACCTGTTACAGATGGATCAAATTTCTGGGCACCAAGAGCTGCAAGATTACAGTTAGTTCTCCTTCCATCAATCACAGGATAGGGATTCTGACAAGCTCTTATTGCAGAATTTGGGTCCCTGAAGGTCACCTAAGAAACAAAACACAACAGATATTAAAGTGAATGGAGTAACACATCAAGAAGAAAAAGACCAAGTGCAAAAAGAATAGAAAAGTGGTGTTACAAAGCCATATCCTTTTGATCTTCCAGTGTTTCTGTCATTGATGACAACGGCCTCTAAGATCTCACCAAACTGATCAAAATAGAGTTTCAGAGTGTCTCTCTTAGTTTCCCAAGCCAGTCCTCCCACAAAGATCTTAGTATAGGTTGTGTCGTTAACTTGTCTAGTAACGTTTGGACTCATCATCTTGTTTTGCCTTGGCTGTGACATCTGAATTCAATTCACAAAACCCTGAAAGGAAGACTTAAAGACTGTCTAATAAACCAATAGACAGACAGGATCCCAGAAACAAGATTAGAAACAGGATCAAAAAGTCAGGAATAGCCGTTTGGTTGGTTGTTTAACATGAACAGTGAACAATCAATCAAATCAATCCCAGAGAAAATCATCTACCAACATGTACTCTAGTGATTCTCGTTCATTATGGCTAGGAAAACTCATTGATTTTCATACTGTGGTTTCCTCAGATTCCACGACGAAGATTCCCTTAACAAGAAACATAATGAATAGTATTCAAGAGCTGAAAATGTAGGAAGTAAAAGCAGGGAAACAGAGGAAACCAAAAAGGGAAAGAAAAGAAAAAGGAAATTACACAAGAAAATCCAATTCTTTATTTATGCAATATTTTTATTCATATCAAGATATACAAGAGTAACTTAGAAAGTTGGCAAAATGACAAGGAAGAGGAGCATGTAAAATAAAACAAATAGTACTGTAAATCTTTTGCATAATGCTTTTTTACATATCCATACTTACTTGTTCAGTGATGCTTCTCTTCCTCCCTATAAAAAACAATCACACGCACCTCTATACAAGCCGCTCATCACCTACACTAATTATTGGTATGACGTATTGTCAAAATCTAATGCCAATGTGTATTTTTATTATTATATTGTGTAAAAAAAATAAGTAGTATACCCAAGTTGCTCGCATTTGCTAGGTTTTAAATCATTCAATTCATAGATTAATATAATGTGTAGTTTGGTTTATATTTTTTTTTAAATTTAATCTAATTTAATATAATAAAATATTTGAACTGGTCTGGAGTACGTGATTATGTTGTTATCAAATATTCTTATTGATATTTTAATTTATTATCACTATCAATTTTTAATTCAAATATTAAATATTAATTTTAAAATAACTGAATTATCTTTTAAGTATAAATATACTAATAACTTATTTAAAAAATAAAGATTAGATAATATAAAAAAATCATGTTAATTAATTAAATAATTATACATTCCAAATAAAAACTAAAATGAATAAAATATATATAATTTTATTATATTGATAGATTAAATATATACAAATTTATAATAAAAATAATAATAAAATATCTAAATTTTTTTTATTTATATATATATATAAGTTACCTGTCAAACACGTAATAATTTCTATTAAAAATATCAAATTTTGGTTGAATTTGTTCGATTTTATATATTTTATCTAAAATTTGATCGGTTGAGTAACAAATAGTTTAAAATAATCATAAAAAATTTGATTTTGTTTATTTTTTATTGATTTATTTATTTTGAATTGGATTGACGATTTTATATATTTGTCTGTATTAAAGCTTCCCAAACTTTTAATCAAACTCAGATGTTAAGTTGATTGGAATGTAACTAAACTTGAAATTTTTAAATAAGATTTTATATTTAAAATTTGTTGATAAAAGAATGTGATTCAAATGATAAATTTTACTAAAAGAAATCAATCAAATTTTTTGATAAAAAATATTATCAATAAAATGGATGAATATTTAGAAATTATAAAGTGATAAAAAAAAAAGTTTTAATAAGTCCAAAGATACGTGTTCGGCAGTGTTCAACTTTCTATCTTGTATAGTCTGCTCCATCAATTATTTATTCGCTTTCCATATTATAATAATATGGAATATGAAATTATGATGCTTACCGCGTGGAATAACGTGTAGATGCCATATGGGGCGTTTGGACCACGCAGAAAAAGAGAAAATCCATTGACTGTTTACTCCAACTTCAAGCATCAAATTCATCTCATTCCATCTTTGTAAGTAGAGAAGATCATGGAGGTAACCAAGCATCAAATTCATTTCATTTCCATTTATGGTATATAGTATCAATAATATCCTATTTACCTTTTTATCCATTCCTTTGTCTATCTTGTTACTTTTTATTTTTTATTTTTTAGGGGTGGTTAAATTTCCGTCTACCACAATCTGGCTTTGCTTTTTAGGTAAGGTACTTTTAATATGAGAAAAAAAGATGTCACCCCTTTAGGGTTAAACTTAGCCACTTAGGGTACCTTCCAGTTAGAAAAAGTAGTGTTTTGCAAAGTTGTATTCACATGATGATGAGGCATTCTCGATTGGATTAAAGGAGGGGAAAACAAAAGCAGGTGAAAATGATTTTGATGGGTTTTAGCCAACCACGTTCTTTGAATCAAATTATATTTTAATAAAATTCGTTTTAGCATCCTATGGGGTTTGAGCTTCTATTTCAAGAGACAATTCAGTGCCAAAAACAAAAGAAACTTTGGTTCGTATATGGTATCAAATATAAAACTATGGACAATATTTTGGTAATGTTTTACAGCAAAATGCATAGATAATAATAAGATGGTATCTTATTGAATTTTGGGAGTACGAGTTAAGCAATGACATATTGTTCATAGAGTGTGACGAGTGTAAAAGAGACAAATTAGATTCATAGCCAGCTAGGCTTCAAAGAAGAGAGTATAGGAGAACACCTGTTTCAATTTTATTATAGTTTTGGTATAATCTGATTAACGGTGAAATAATCTTGTTGACGTTCCTAGGGGAAAGAATACACAAGTCATCGCTATCTAAAAGTTAGATTCTATCAAATTCTATAATAACATAAATAATTTACCTTTATATAATAACAAAGTCTTCTTTAGTCATTTTCGTTGTACTCTCTTTTTCAAATTATTTTAGTGTTTTTTTAAATTAAATTATTTATCACTTTAAATTTTTATAGTGAAATTTATTCATTTACATGTTTTAGAAGTTTTTAATTAAAATATATATATTTTTTAATTTTTATTTTATGTTAATATTTAACTTTTTTTCTTATAAATCTTAATTATTCATAATATCAAATCAATATTTAAATTTTTTACATTGAAATTTGATTTTAAATTAGAGCAAACTCTTGAGAATCACGCGTATTTTTCTTAATTATTATTCTCTTGAATTTAAATTTTTTGAATTAATGATGCAAATATTTTTTTTTTTCTCTTTTAATATATATCTCTTAGAGTCTACTTGAAAAGTCTTCTAAGTAGATAATATTTTTAATCTCTCTAATTTTTTTAATCAATAATTAATTTTCTTCAATCAATATTAGTATAATGAGATATCTATCAATTATTAGTCAAATAATATTTCATTTACTAAACTATGTTTAAAGATTATTTTTAATATTAAAGTTTTAAATGCATGCATTTTATATTTAGTTTATATTTTTATTAACAATAAAATATTTATTAAATATTTTAAAAAATGTACTTTTCACGTTTTATGTGTATTTACAAATACTCCTGTAATACACAATATTATTTTTGTTAGTTATCATAATATTTAGTTAAACTCGTATTCGACAAAAAAAATGTAATTCATAAATAAAATATTAACTATTAATAAAATACTTAGTATAAAAAACAATTAATAATTTGCTTGTTAATTGTAGAAAAAAAAAATCCACCTGCACAACATTTTAGTCACAACTGTACTCAATTTGGGGCATTTAAATATCCATGATTCCACTTTCCAAAACAATATTCCATTTAAGTTTGAGTGATCCGCTTAACATTCTTCTTGGATATTGATGAAATCATATAAATGTAAGACCACACCAAGTAGCATGATCTTTTGTTAAATTATTTAAGAATTCTTTTTTATTTTTATCTTTCCTAAGAGGAGTTTTAGTTTGTTCAGATTAGTTGTAAATAGAATTACTTAATAATTAATTAAATTTATAATCAATAATTTGTTATCTAGATTTTAAAATCAAACCGACTAATTCGATCATTTAAATTGGGAACTAGTCAATACAAAAATTGGTAAAGAAAAAAAAAGTCACAAACTAGTTAAAATCTATCTTTAAGGTTCCTTATTTTTTATTCTATGGGAGGTTTCCTATAATCAACAACTGTTACACTAAATCATCAAAACTTTAAAAATGATTCATAAATAAATAAATACCTGGATCCATTGTCGGAGACTACAGCAGAATCTTCAATGTTTTCCATCTGATTGATAACCGTTGGTTTGTGGTCTTCCTCAACCAAACCACCTTAATTCCTCATAGGACTTTCATTTCTCTTTTCTGATGGGAAAACAGAGAATGTATTTTGATTTGATGTATTGGGGATCATAATCTTTCCTGATGTGTTAGCCTACATATAGGGTTCCCATTATCCCCTAACGGGCTAACCTGAGTATCCACTCATTAAGTCCAATCAAGTCTTATCAGGAAGTCTTTTTGATTACTTAATTGGATCACTTAATATTATAATCACTTTAAATAAATAGCTGATATAATTGTATTTAAAATATAAAGCTCACATGATTAAAAGAAATTATAAATTTCTAATAATCTCCCACTTGGGCTTCATATTTTCTTGAAACAATTATATTACTCAATTCCTTAGGCGTGCAAGTATGTTATTTATTTTAAACTTCCTCTTGATACAATCTGGTCCATCTTGTACATTAACAATGGAACCATTGCATCTTTAATCACTATTTAAGCGGGATTAAATAACAATGATCACCATATTAACATACTTAATGACATAGATCAAACATGGATGAGTGACATGGAAATTACATGCAATGTGATCTCAAATATGTTTATTTCCAATTGGTCCTTATTTTTAATCTTTATGGAGATCAATTTAAATTCTTGTAAAATAATTACTATATACAAGAAAACATAAGCGAGTTCAAAATATAAATATAAACCATCAACTTTATTTATGCAGAAAATAAATAATAACAAAATTGTTCAAATTGAAACATAAAACATACAGGCTCCCACTGAACTAAAGTATTATAAGGGATAATACCCATACCAGCAGTGTGCTCATGAAAGACCTTAGGTATTAGCGCTTTAGTCAATGGATCAGCTAGCATAAAACTTGTTCCTATATGTTCTATGGAAATTTGTTTATTCTGAACTCTCTCTTTAACAACCAAAAACTTGATGTCGATGAATTTTGACTTTGTAGTACTCCCTATTGTTGTTGGAGTAAAGGACTGCTGAATTATTATCACAGTATAGTTTCAATGGCCTTTCAATGCCATCGACCACCCGTAAACCAGTGACAAAGTTTCGCAACCATATCCCTTGGTTGGATGCCTCAAAGCAAGCTACAAACTCTACAGCCATGGTTGAAGGGGCTATAAGAGTCTGTTTAACAGAGTTCCAAGATATAGCTCCTCCAGCCAGGATGTAGATGTATCCAGATGTGGAGAGTTTACTGTCTTGACATCCTGCAAAATCAGAGTCAGAGTACTCGATGATCTCTAAATCCTCAGACTTCCGATAAGTGAGCATGTGTCCTTTTGTTCTCCTTAAGTAACGCATCACACGTTTCACTGTCTTCCAATGCTGCATTCCAGGATCACTCAAATACCTGCCCAAAACTCCCACCACAAATGCAATATTGGGACGAGTACAAACTTGAGTATACATTAGACTCCCCACTGTTGAGGCATAGGAAATCTTTTGCATCTCATTTCTTTCAAGGTCATTGTTGGGGCACTGTTTTAGACTAAATTTATCTCTCTTAGCTATCGGGGTGTCTCTTGGTTTACTATCTTTCATGTCGAATCTCTCTAAGACTTTGCTGATATAGTTCTCTTGTGACAACCTTAGGATACCCTGAGAACGATTTCTTAGTATCTGAATGCCTAACACAAAAGAAGCTTCCCCAAGATCTTTCATCTTGAAATTCTTCGTCAAAAATCTCTTGGTTTCATGCAACAAGCATGTATCACTACTAACAAGTAGTATATCATCGACATATAGTACTAGAAATATGTATTTACTCCCATTGAACTTGTGATATACACAATCATCAACTACATTTGCCTCAAAACGATATGAGGTAATGACTTGATGGAACTTGTGATATCATTGACGAGAAGCTTGTTTTAGGCTATAGATGGATTTCTTTAGTTTGCATACCATAAACTTAGATTCGTTTAAAACAAAGTTTTCAGGTTGCATCATAAAAATTGTTTCATCAATGTCGCCATTTAGAAACGCAGTCTTAACATCCATCTGATTACGGTTCTAAAAGAATCATTTGAAGATATCAGAGAAAAGGTTTCTTTGTAGTCAATGCCTTCCTTTTAAGTAAAGCCTTTAGCAACTAGACGGGCCTTATATCTTTCGATATTACCTTTAGAATCTTTTTTGATTTTAAATATCCATTTGCAACCAATAGGTTTCACACCTTCAGGTAATTTGACGAGATCCCAAACGTCATTGTCTTGCATAAACTTCAACTCATCTTTCATGGCATTAATCCATTTTTGAGAGTTAGAACTTTTCATGGCTTGACAGAAGTTGATTGGATCATCTTCTATTAAACCAATGCTATCATCATGTTCTTGGAGAAAGACAATGTAGTCATCTGGAATTGCATGTCTCCTCTCTCTAATGGATCTCCTTAACGACACTTGTTGAGGTTGTTGAGGTTGCTCTATTGGTGTTTTAGGAAGAGCCTCATCATAGTCTTGTCCTGGAACAATGTTAGGAACAGTAGTTTGAACATTGTCTCCTATTACTGGAGTTGTTTCTTGAACAGTAATAGGCACAAGGACTTGACCAATGTCATTGATAGATTCTTCCTCAAAGACAACATTCTTTATATTCTCTTCCTTCCCAAACTCAATTTCCTCAAGAATTCTCACATTTCCCATTTTAAAAAAGGATCTTGAAGTGGGATCATAAAACTTATAGCCATGAGAACGTTTAACATAGCCAACAAAATAATAGCTAACTGTTCTTGAATCCAATTTTCTTTCATATGGCCTATAAGATCGTGCTTCAACTGGACAACCCAAATGTGAAAATGATTGATGCTTGGCTTTTTGCCAGTCCAAAGTTCATAAAGGGGTTTTGTTAACTGCTTTAGTCGGCACCCTATTGAGGATGTGAACTGTGGTCTTTAAAGCTTCTCCCCAAAGTGACTCTGGTAAAGAAGAATGACTAATCATACTTCTTACCATATCCTTAAGAGTCCAGTTTTATCATTTTATCACACCGTTGATGCTAGGTTTTCTTGACATGGTTGTATTGCAGAACAATTCCACACTTTCTGAGAAAAAGGGCAAAAGGCCTTGGACGTTGTTCTCCTGATCCGTCATATCTACCATAGTATTCACCATCACGATCAGATTTGATGGTTTTAATTTTCTTTCCAAGTTGAAGTTCAACTTCAGTTTTGAAAGACTTGAAAACGTTTAGGGATTGAGGCTTCTCATGTATCACATGTAGGTAACTGTACTTAGAGTAATAATATATGAACCTAATAACGTATCGTTGTCCATTCCATGGAGTTGTAGGAAAAGGACCACAAATATCTATATGTATTAGTTCTAAGACATCCTTAACTCTTTCGACACCTAATTTTCTTTCATTGAGAAGACCCTTCTGCAACATTCTTAATGTTCTTCCTTTTCTTATTCTAAGAGGTCAAAGCAAAATGAGTACTTTTAGTCTTAGCTCTGTACAACCTCTCTTCCTCTTGCACATAATGATATAAATTCACTTAGAGGTCATTTATCCTTTCTGGGTATTATACCTCACTTTGAATTACCCAAAGTGTGTAGGAAGTGAGATCAAAACCAAGTGCATGATCAAGTCTTCACCAGACTCTAACTTGAGTGACTTAAGCTTTGTTGCAAGATTAGACATCTCTATTATGTACTCTCTTATATTTTCTTTATAACACGACCCAAATAAGCCTCACTTACGGGTATCTGAGCAATTCTTCCTATTTCTTTTATGGAACTTCCCTCTTGTATCATCAAACCATCACCCATTAATACAACACCCATTTTTTTATTCTAGATTCAAAGCAATGCCTATAGTACGCTTATAAAATCAAGCGCTTCATGATCATGAGGCACATTCGGTTAGAGCATTTCCATTTCTCAATTTTAACCTCTTGAAGGTTATCCAGAGTAAGAATAGGTTTCTCTACCTGAAGCGCCAAATCAAAATTCGTACAGTCGAGTACTATTACTACGGCTTCCTTCCAAACCTTGAAATTCGTTTCATTCAGCATTGAGATATTATTAATTTGAGCAGATATGTTGACCACACTAGTAGCAAGAATTGAAAAGAGAACATTGAATTTACAAAACATAATTAATCTTTATGATAAATTTAAATACTCAAACAAGATATCTAACGCACCATTAATCCCCAATCGTTGGATTGATAGAACTAACTACAATTGGTACGCTTAACGCAATGATCAAACGTTGGTGATAAGTCTTGTCAAACAATGATTGTCTTTGGACACTCCATTGTTCACATAGAAAAACAATCTTATAATCACCACCCATTTACCATCACAAGCATGTAATTATTTAGTCAAATTGCATCTATGTTAATTTAATTAAATTAATCTACACAACAAATATTACTAGATAATTTAATCAAATGGGAGGTCTTAAAATTTATACAAGTTTCACGCATACGTGCAAAACCCAAAATTGTACATTTATTTCACCGCCTAGCGGTTAGATACTTTAAGTGTGTAAGACATATAAAGTATATAGTAAGATATGTGTAGATAAATAAAATAATGGACCCTTTACAAGATACCTAGCACAACATTAATTTTTTAGACAGAAAAATTAACTTGTAAGCGGTACTCTCAACGTAATAATAAATATTGACAATTAGTTATGTCAAATAATAGCCTTTCGTTGGATCGACTATTATTCACATGAAAAATTAAAACTTTATAATTGTCACATATTTATTATCACAGGTATGTTATTATTTGGTCAAATTGTGTCTTCCGTTAAGCCGATCACAGTTTGCATAAATAATTTCATACGTCTATGTAATTTTAAATTAAATCAATTTTCACAACAGGGATTATGTTGACAATTTATTGCTACAATTAATTTAATTTTTAAAAATTATTAGCCTATCAAAATTAATAAGGATACAAAATTTATCATATTATGTAGTATTTTGCATGTCTTTTACACCATATATTATTATTATTTAATAATAAATAATAATAAAAAAAAATGAAATTCATGAAAGGGAAAAACATGATGGACTTAATAAAATATTAGAACCCGGAAGACTTCAGAAGCTGGATCCCAAAGCTGGATCCCAAAGCTGGATCCAAAAAAGATTAAAGATTAAAAATCCCTTTCCAAAAAAAACACCTTCTGGCTATGGTTAATCTTCCAGAAATGTATGAAACTTCCACTTTTTTTTTCAAACTGATCCAATTAGTGGCTCCAAATTAAATTGCCAATTGATAAATTAGCGGAAAATGTACGTTCACCACGTCGAAACAAACTACCAATCGGATCCAGAAACTAATATAATGAGAAACTGCCAAGTAATATAGTGTTAAGTTGCTGTGGTGAAGTGGTAACTATGTTAGTTTAACATATCAAGGTCTACACCGTCCACACGAGTTTCGCCCAGCATTACCGGAATTAAAGGAGCGTATCACGCTGCCGCTTGACCAATTCTTGCGGATCTTGCGAAAATTGGGACTCCAAATGAAAAACAAAAACGCAGAACCTGCTAACGCTGGAAACTGGCAAATTGAAACTGATTTGACTGCAAAAACTGTTTTCCGAAAAATGGCCGCAGTGCAGGGAAAATTTGTAGTGGGGGGTAAAAGCCGAGGGCAGTGGGAGAAAAAAATTGCTATTGCAATTCATATATCTTTTGAAAAAATAAATTATCCAACCAAAATCTAAAAAAAATAAAATTAAAAAAATTGTAATTTAATTGCTGGATCGAGTCAAGATGTGGGGAAAAATTGCAATTCATTTATTGTAAAAATTGCAGTTTTAAATACCAATAAAACTGCAAAGTCCGGTCCAAAGGGATTTAATATTATTATAAACTTTACATCTGATTTCTTAAATGCGTTGAATTTGGGTGAATATTTGTTAAGTATATGTTAGAAAAGAACAGAGAATGTATTTTGATTTGATGTATTGAGATCTCATTATCCTCATTATTCTATACATAAAGGTTCTCAGCCAACCTTAGGATTCATTCATTAAACCTATATAAGTTTTATCAGGAAGTTTTTTTGATTACTTATTTAGATCACTTAATATTATAATCACTTTAAATAAATAACTGATATAATTATATTTAAAATATAAAGCGCACATGATTAAAAGAAATTATAAATTTCTAACCAACACTAATGCAGAAAATTAAATTGAACCATTTAAAAAATATATATTTTAAATAATAAAGGCTCATATATTGCATATTAATTATTATAATTTAATAACTTATTATAACCTTTTTATCTTGTAAAACATGTGATATTTTTATTCTATTTGAAATTTTATTTAACTTATTTTTTATAATTTTATATTAGTTCATTACTCTATATTATCTAATATAAAATATATATTTAATTATTATCGAATCAAATATATTTAAATTATAATTAAACCAATAAACTGTGAATTAGTATTTTTACTAATTTAATGACTAATTTTGATTTAAAAATAATTATTGCTATAATCAATTGTGAGCATGTGTTTGGCATAAAGTTATTTGTAGTAGTTAGTTTTATATTTAAAACAATTAATTATAGCATATAAAATGTATAAAATAGTTAAGAGTTAATCTGATAACTTTTATTCACACGTCCTAACAAAATTTTACCTTAAAAAGCTTTTTCTGATAATTTTATCAAACATGCTAATTTTTTCTTAAAAAATTAACCTTAAAAAAAAAACAAAAACTTCCTCTCCAAAATTGATTATGTCTAAACATTACACGGAGTGTTTCCTTTGGGTAAAAAATGATTTAGTGCCTAAACCATAGTCGGGATAGTTGGGATCCTGTTGGATGGAGTCCAGCCCATGAAGCCCACCATCTCCATTTGCCCTCTTGGACTCAAGCACCGATTCAATTGACGGTAATCTGTCTTGACTCTAAGCTTCAAGCCCAATTAAGCCCAATTTATTAGGGTTTCTAGTTTATCTTTTGATATTATTTTGTATCATTTATTAGTTTAAAGCATATTATTTTGTGGATGAATTTATTACATCCTATAATTAAAGATTGAAGGGAAGTATTAACCAAAGAAGTACGCGTATATTTCAGGAATTTCATCAACACAAGTGATTTTGTATCATCATATCAACCAGTACCTTGAAAAGGAAGGGAGATTGATTATGATTTCTAGTACCAGGCAGATTCGTGAGTCACCCGTTTAATTCGCTGCCGTTAATAATTCTAAATTATGCGATTCGTTTAAAATGAATTTTTTTAGTCCAGCATCTTTAGTTTGCAATTTAAATGAATTCAAATGAAATTTTATTAAGTATATTTTTTTAAATATGTTTAGTTAGTAAGATTTTTAATTTTATATTTAGTTGGTATATTTAATTAATCAATTTAAAATGTTTGATACTTTTTGATAACTATATTTAATTTTAAAATTTTATTATTTGTTTTTAATTTTTTACATTTTTAATTTTTGTTATTTATTTGATTTTGAGAAATTAAGTGTCATTCTTTTACTGATCAAGACATGAGTATATGTTTGTTATGTATATATATTTTCTTTAATTCTTATTTTGAAAAATATATGTTTTTCTTTAAAAAAATTAAATTAAACAATATAATTAAATATTAAAATATCATTTTTGTAATTAGCATGTTAGTTAGCAAGTTATATGGTGTGGACGCGTACCTATAAAATTTGGACAAAGTTTGGATTGACTAAACCCATTTAAGTTGAAGGTGGATTGATCCATATAATAGTTTCTTTCCTTTCAAAAAATTATTAAGTAGTATTAAATTATTATAATATCTATTAATTTTCAATTAATATTTAATTAAGTGCTGAAGAAGAGTCTAATGTAATCATAGATAGAAGAAGAGAAAAGCAAACACAAAGAAAGAAGCGTGTGGAAATTTTGCTCCTATAAAGGGCACACAAACTAACGATGGAAATTATGGTCCTGGTGAGTAACTGGGAATAAATTTAAAATAAAATAGTTATATGAATTTGGCAAGCAATGAGGTTGGTGTGTAGTATGGAGTGAAGTGGATGACTGTAGATGCAGAAGGACTGTACCAAAAGAAGGCAGCAGCAGACAGATCTTTCCACAAACATGAGGGCCCCTCCATTCCTTTATTTTATGTTTCTCCTTTTAAGCTCACCATCCAGACAAAGAGCCCATTGGAAACTTTACCATCATATGTTTTTTGACAAATCCATGTTTTGCTTTCATCCACAGCTACCAACTAATTCCTCTAAATTTTGTTTAAGAGCTTCACGTATTTTTATATATATTTTTTTATACTTTTTTCATGATGTTTCATACCTTTTTCTTAAGTAGTAAAGAAGAGAGAGAAAAAAGAAATATATAATAATTAATGTGATAAAAATAGAAATAAAAAATAATTCTAAATGGAAAGTATGAGAACAAATATGTTAAAATATCAAAATTAGTTTATTGGTCTAAAAATCAATTACTCTTTATGAATTAAATACTCTTTCATGATCTTACATAGAACAAAATTGTCCCATCTAAAATATATATCCCTTCTTTATGATTTTTTTATATGTCCACAAAAGTATATGAGAGCGATTACAAATTGACTTGTGTTTGTTTCAATTAAATAATATAATTTAAATTGGTTAAATTAAATTAGGTTTGCCAATTTTTAAACTAATTTAATCTAACTAAATCTGAGTTAGAGTAAATCAAGTTTTTGAGTTGGTATGTATTTGTAATTTTAATTTTTTAAATATGTTTATAAAACAACTTCTAAAGAAAGGATAAAGTTTCATATTCTGTATATTACAAGAATAAAAAGTGAGAAAAAAATATAATTTTTGTTTAGATAGGACCGGTTTGGTGGCTGCATTAATTTAGGTTGTATCTGCGTATTGAAAATTTAGCACTCCTAGATTTGTCATTTTTAGTATTATTTATAGTAAATTACCAATACATTTTTTTAGTAATATTTTTTTATATGTTACTGTCGACATTTTTTCGACTATTATGTTCATTAAAATTTATCAAAACTAATAAATAATTATTTTTTATATTTTTATAACAATTTTTAAATATTATAGAGTTAACCTAGTACAAAAATTATTTTTTTATTTAACCTCTGACATGATTGGAAGTAAAGTAATTTTGATTGAAAATAACCAAACATTATTTTTTTTTCAGGAAAAAACTTTTTTGCAAACATCGAAAATGTTTGAGCTCGTAAATGCATCATTTTTTCAATGATAAGTGGTTAGCATGCTTCTAGACGCGTGTATAAAAAACTGTCAGCTATTTTTATACGAGACTGGAAGAAATAAATGTAAATAATTAGATTAAATTTTATATGAATAATCAAAATAAAAAATATAAGCAATGTGACTTTTTAAAATAGCTATATACATTTTAAGCAACTTTAATTTTGATTATATATGTTCAATTTGATGACTTATACTTGATTATTGTGAGATGAGAAATAAATCTAACTATAAAAAATGTTCATAATATTTTTAAAATGTTAATTAATTTATAAATTTTGTTCATTATGACTATATAATTTAAATTTATATTTCTTATTTTTAATAATCAATTGTTTTTGTAAGAGTCTCTTTATTAAAAGCAAAAGATGATAAAATTGAATATACCATAAAAAGCATAAAAAATATTTTATGGGCTTAAGTTGTTTTGGTTAATCCATTAATTATTGCGTTAATTCTTACCAGAAAAGGTCGAACTTTAACTATGATGTTGATGAAGGAAATTTTTTTAAAATAATGGAGTTAGTAAGCTGGAATTCAACAAGTTAAAAGATAATGATAATAATAAAAGGGACTTTGTGGATTTAGGAGATCTTTGTCGCATCTTTTTAGCCATCGTGACAATGACGTTCTTAAGTTGGGTCCCAGACCTACGGGCACTTAAAGCAACTAGGCTTATTTATTAATTACTGTGTCATCTATTAGTAAATGCATACTTAGCAAGTGGGCACAAAACTATATGTCTATTCTATATACCTATGCCGCCGACGCACTAGTACTTCAATTTTCCGAATAAGAACATTTTTATTAGTGTTACACTTGCTTCTTCCTCTTCTTCATATTAGGTAAAATGAAATAAAATATCGAGCAAGACTCATCTCTTTTAAGTGTGCAATAGTTGTTTGTAGAAGCCATGGTTGTGTATATGCACACTTTGCTTTTTTTAGACACCAATGTAGGATACTATTATTACATATTGTTTAAATATTTTTTTAGTGCACAATTAAACATTTAATTAACAATGGAGAAGATAAAAACCTCAAATGAGGACAAATTTGATCTAAATAGAATCATGAATTTTTCTTTCTAAATTTTAATGCATCTACATTAACAGAATTCTTAGATTGTATATGCATTTACATTTTAATGCATCTACAATCTATCATTAATCGATTTATGTTTTTGGTAGTGTTAAATTAAGATAGCTAAAATGATGTAAATATGCATGTGTATTATAGGTAATGGAGTATTTTCAATGAATAGTTACAGTTGCATCGAGTCTCGAGGAAAGTAGAAAAGGGTTGTCACTGGTTAAAAGATTTTGATTATGAAGCTATATATGGTATTGCATAATTGAACAATATTTTATGTACATCTAATATTGTATCGATTGGTCTTCAATCCTTTTGGCCAAACAAGTTCATCCCGGTTGGTTTCTCGAGTCAGAGCACATATTGTTTCACTCAATATTTGGGAGACTATATACTAGTTGGTTTTTAGCCCTCCTAACCAGTCAAACTCATCCTGGCTAGTACTCCAAAGGTAACCGACATAGTACAACCCCTAAGTAAGCATAAATAAATAATAGAAAAAAGGGAAAAAGGCAGACTCAAATTAAGCTCACTCTATGACTTCTCCCAAGTTACAGATGTGAATATTGGTACCAACCATGAGGTTGTCGAGAAAATTAGTCCCGACGACCATCACCTGTAGAGAGGGAGCAACTGTCAGCGTCGACGAGGCTCTAGAAGTTGACGTAGAAGCAAAGATCCTCCTAGATTCGTCGTACAAAACCATTGAGCACATATCTGACTTGGAATCGTTACATGGAGCTTCTTGGTAGGCGTAAATCTGTTCACGTTGCCCGCAGATTTGGTTGCAGGTGCAGATCTGAATGCATCGTACACTGTAGCATGATGGATTCTCGGATCTCCCTCACCACAATGGTGCACATGGCCTTTTACAGCTCAAATACATCATGCTTCCTACAACAACTGCTGATGCGTTCTTCCTCACCATCACTACTTGGGGACTGTGTACCAATTGACCTTTAGTCCTCCTAACCAGTCAAACTCATTTAGCTCTATACTCCAAAGGTGATCTGTCAGGACCCTCAAGTGAGTATAAATAGAGAATAGGAGAAGGAAAAAAGATAAACTTAGATTAGACTTATTTTGTAACTCTTTCCAAGTTACATATGTAAATAAATTTGAGAGAAAAATAAATAAAAAAGAAAAGTGATAATAAAATGAAAAAATATTATTTGTTGAACAAATTTTGTAATTGAAAACATATAGATCCAATAAATTATGTGACGAAGAATTTTTTTTTTAAATATTATTATATAATATATGTCTAATATATTACGTGATAAAAAGAGAAAATATAAGAGGCGTTAAGTTTATATTTATATTGTTGTAAAGTCCATATATCTAGGTATAAGATGAAGAAAGCACTTGTGCAAAAGCGCCCTCAGTATTCTGAGCAAGTAACAAGTCTCGCCCAAGCCCAACGCGTGTGAGAAAAATCTTAGACTAGAAAAAAGCAAGATAATTCGAAAAGATAATTATAATAATGATCAATTACTACCCCATCCATACTAGCTACTGTTACATTTAAAAGTAGGCATGGAACGTAGATATACAGATTGATATCATTTATTAAGCATTGAAGAGAAACAGCCAAATAGCAGTTAGCAGTTGGCAGAGGTTAACTAATTTATATTTTTCTACAAAAGAATATAAAGAAAGGTATTAATCAAAGTACACCCTACCTTCACTCTTGGGCCCTGTAGTACCTGAACCATACATATGAACTGCATTTGTTGTGTCACCGCCCCAGTATGACCCATACATATATTTAATATAATCTCTCCTCATTCAACTGTCCAATCCCTCCTTTCCTTCCAACCGAAAGCCGAAAAGAATATGTGGTTTCGTTGTTGCATCCCCTTGTTCTGTTGTGCCATTGTATCTGTGATATTAGTATCAGACAATTAGAGCCGCAGAGCAAGTAAGAGAAAATTTAGCAAATATTTTTTAAAATTGTCTTGCACGTCACCTAAACCATGAAGTGATGCAATCTAATAAGAATAAGCAAACATGACCGTATATATGACTTAAAACTATAATCATGTTTGTAGATCAATTGGAAGAGGTTATTTCAATTTAATTAATTTGAGTTTGGAATATGCAAGTGTACTTAAATTAGTCTACTCAGTTGAAGCAAATTTATTTATCCATGTAGTCGGTAAAAAAATGTGGTTTAAAAGGAACAAAAATATCCTTCTCCATTGTATCTAGTTCTAGCAGATATTTTTTCCCCACCTAATTGGGACATGGTAGTTTAGTCCAAAAGCAAAGGCAAGCTGCATGCCCACCCAATCAGATAAGGTCACTTGTACCATTTTTGGAGTGCATAGATGGCATAGACTGTTTATGGCATAACCATATACATATGCGTATATAGTTGCATCCATTGGGCTGTGGAGGGGCTGAATAAATAGTTAAATATCATTAATGAGCAATGCAATTGCGCCACTTTCCACTAACCTACCTATGCTGCATGCGTGTTGACAAATCTTTCATTTTCCATTCTCAATACAAAACCTATTTTACATACTCATACTTTCTTGCCCTAATCCATAAGTTCCCTACTCAATGGAAAGGCACCTTTCTACTCCACTCCACACGAAACAAACCCCTCTATTTTTTTCAATAAAAAAACCCACCTCACCATGTATATATATCTCACATGCTTTCCCTTCAAATCTGCAAAACTCTCATTTTCCAATCAAACTCCCTCTCCCTTCCCCTGCTTTCTCTCTCTCACATTTACAACACCATGCACTTATCTCTATAGCTTTCTAACAACTTGGTTTTTAGTCTTTTACCACCTGATTTATACCCTCCTTAGAATAAAATGGGCAATTGTCTTGACCTTTGTGAACCCAGTCCAGGGTCTTGCATAGCAAAAAAGGTTAAACTTGTGAGGGTAGCCAAACCAGATGGTAAGGTACTAGAGTTTAGCACCCCAGTCCATGTGAAAGATATCTTGACAAATTATCCAGCTTATGGTGTTGGTGTTTCAGAGAAAGTTACAGAACCTCTCTCCCCAGATCATGAATTGAAGGCAGGAAGATTGTACTACTTGCTCCCCTCTTTGCATTCTCCTGGAAATCTTATCTCTTCAAATACTGGGGGCGGCATAAAGAGGATCAAAGTTGTGATAACGAAGAAGCAGCTTGAGCAGTTAGTGACCAAAAAGATCTCTGTAGAGGATTTACTATTACTATCAGAGGTTCAAACGGTTGCTGTTAACTTTCCAAGCAATCAGAAGTCAAAATTGGACTCTATTCCCGAAGAAAATGAGTAACATACAACATATAAATCACTAGTCTCTCTCTCAATTTTCTGTCTGTTTATCCTTTCCTTTCTTCCTTCCTTCCTTTGTTATTGTTTCTTCTTTCTGTTGTAGTCACGAGGGTCATGGCCATTGTTGCATCGCTTTACTTTTTTCTTTAAGGAGGTTTGGTTATAAGGACTGAAAGAAATAAAATGTGTAAAGGCAGACATAGAACCTAGTATAGATATTAAGGGTAGTTTATAAATTTTGCATTCCCTTTGCATTGGTAGGTTTCTTATTAACTTTTGTTTTTTTCTCTTGGATTAGTTCTGTAGTTCTAACTTTATTTATAACTTGGAATGGAGAAGTTAGGTAATTGTGGTCCTAATTAAGATATACACATTAAGGATTAGTTTCTTTTCAGATCTCCTTGGGGCTTATGATCAATTTGATGTTTCAAAGCAAAACACGACTTTAATCTGAAGAAATAGAAGAAGAAGAAACTGTCATTACGAGAAATTCTACAACAGCAAATTATTTCAATTTTTCTACACTTCATGCAACATATTTAATCCGTATAATGGGTATATATATTAAAAACATGGTAAAATAAAGTGTTGCAAAATACAAAGCCTAAGCATGTCACTTAATTTCCACATCAAAAACCTTGCGTTCAACCTTGGTCTTAGGAATAGTGATATAAAGCACCCCATTTTTCAACTCTGCCTTAACTTTGTCCTTCTCGCAATTATCCGGAAGCTTCAAACGGGTATCATAGGAACTATAGCTCTTTCTTGTCCAAGAATCATCTCCACCTTGTTCGTGTTCATTCTTGTGGCCACCTTTTATAACAAGCATATCATTTTCCACTGAAACTTTAACATCTTCCTTGGAAAGACCAGGCATGTCAAACCTCATTCTGATTTCATGTTCTTCATCTTTGATATCCCAAGGGGTACGGATCTCCCCTCCTCCCACGTTTCTTCCAGGGAATGTCATGCTATCTTCGAAAATTCGGTCCATTGTGTCCAATATTTGGCGCATGCTCCTCATGGGTGACCACGGGTCCAAGAGACCTGCAATAGGCCACTCACACTACATGTCAGTGTACATGTTTAACTACGTTGGAAGCAAGTTCAGGTAAACGTAGCTACCATCACTTTTCATCATTCAAAGGCAGGTATTGTAAATTTACAATGAATCACTTGAATTCTAAACATGGAAATGTTATTTTTATTTGAATTTGCTTAGACATTAGGTATCTATAGAAATTGACATGTCTAGGATTTTTTTAACTTTTTTTTTTTCTGTTAATTTTTCTCCGTTATGCTTGTCGTGGTGTTTCTAGCTTCAGGTTCAAACCTTGAGTTTGGTTACTTAGGAAGCTTCGTGTCACTCACTGGTAATGTCTGTAGCCAAGTTAATGTCTAGTATACACCGTTGGATTTGTTCGGCCAATGTGAAAGCAAGAAAATTGGAAATTACTTTGCAATACCAATTGTGAAATGGTAAAAGAAAAGGTTGAAATTCTTTCAACCCACATTGAGAGTATTAAATGCAATTACCAATTACCATGGCTGAAATCCTTCTATGAATAAAAAAAGAGAACCAGTGAACCAGTAAAGAGTGAAAACAAAAACTGTAAAAAGCACATATCACAAGAGGAAAAAAAAAAACAGAGAACTTGAAAGTTTTTTGTCAGTGTTATTGACAAATTAAAGACTAGATATATGTTATATTCCTATGGTTGTTATAGACGCGGAAGTTTAAGAGGTTTAGGAGTTTTTTAGTTTTCCCTTACATTGAGAAGGATTTTTACACTAAAAATTTTGGTATTATTATATATATATATATATTTTAAGTGCCTAATTTTAAGTCCAAATTTTCCAACTAAACAGTTTTTCTTTCTTTTAATTTTTATTTTTATAAGAAGTAGGTGAAGCACCACTACAAACAGAATGACACTCGGCTCAGGAAAATTTTAATAATATAATTGAACCAATTAAATTTATTATATGCAAAATTTAGAATTTAGCAACAAGTTAATAACAGTATATATAAGGGATATATTTTAAAGTTGAATAAACACGCTCTGGTTATAAGAATTAATTAAAAATGATTTTAACGTAACTTTTAAAATAATTATTTTTAAAGTGAATAAGTTACTGGGAGACGATGAACATTTATAGTATATTTGTGCGGATAAGAATGGCAAACATACCAAATGGTGAAATGTCGAAGGCTGCAGTACGTGGGTTCCTCCGAAGCGCGGTTCCTTGGTCACCATTGTTAACATGTTGTATTTGCACAGAGTTGTCTTTGTTACCAGCAGAAGCCTGAGCTCTCACTCTTGGTAGCCTAGGCAACTCCTTCCTCGATGGAAAAGAGGCCATGCAAGGTGCAATGACATTGTTCTGCGTTTTAACAGAGTAGCCAGTTTTTTGTGACAGTAGAGGTGATGAAGTTGACAGTGCTTGAGCCATTGGGATTAGAAAAAACAGGAGAAAGGAAAGGAAAAGTGGTTTTGAGCAACAAAGATCGATTTGTGTTGTTGGTGAGTGTGAAATGGAACAGACAATTCTTGAATATATAGACAGTGGATGTGAATGTGATCATGTGAAAGGTAGAGAAGGGTCTCGAGAGTTTGAGAGCAAGTACGAAAGTTCTGGACCCAACACCAGATAACCTCACTATTTTTGTTTTGTTTTTGTCTCACTACCAGTTTCGGGAATGATCTTCAAAACTGATTTCACCTCATTTTATCTATTTTTCAATTAATCCTATTTCTTTTTCTTCTCTAATTAGGAAAATTTCTCAGTCTTTCTCCTTCAAATAGTAACATCAACTTTTATATAGTTACTTTTTTCTTGATTTAAATTTTTTTAATTAAATATAAAGAAAACAATACTTAATAAAAGAAAGTTCATTCAAAAGAGTAAATATTAAGAAATACCGAAAATTTTTACTTGTATTTTCACGTATTTATTTCTTTTGTCTAAAAAGCAAAATTATAAATATGAAAGCAAATAATAAATAATACATCATACCAAAAAATATAATAATAAAAATAAAGGGGGCATTTGTTTTGCATGAATCTACTTTAATTACCACGATCATGAAATATGAAATATTTATTTTCATGTTTGTTCATAAAAAAAATATTTGTTATTCTTAAAAAATTATATATTCATGTTTTAAGTCATTTTTACTTTCATGATGAAAATAAAATTTTGTATGAAAAATGAGAAACATTAATAAAATTTATTTTTATTTAAATTATTTTATATTTTAAAAATATTCTTAATAATATTATAATGTAACGAACCCTTTTTTAAATAAAGTGGAGAGTCACTTTTTAATTATAATATCTTTAATTAAATAATATAAGGAAATCAGTCAGAACACAAGGAACAGGGGGCTGACTGGATACACTCACAGTCTTTTTTCTATCCTTTTCCTTTGTTTTTTTCTTCTACAAATTCAAGTGTTTTTACCAAAAAAAGAGAAAAGTACTCAAATTCCACGTGTCTCTGTATTGTTTTGTTTTTTCTGGGGCAGCCTGCGTAGGCTAGGCCCAAGTCGCCATATTATTGTTACATTCATTCGCTGGGCAGAATATTCCCTTTTAGGCTCACTTCGGTGTGCTCCTTTATTCAGATCCAAGAGCTTGCTTGCACTAGGCATAGGATTTTGTTATTTACACCTTCTAACTTAATAAGTACACTAATTTTTTTTATATTTAATATGGTTAAAAATATCTTTTTATATAAAATAATAAAAAATTTTAATTTTATATTTTTCAATATTTTTAAATCTTATTTTTATATTTTTATTTCTTTTATTTTTAATTAATTTTAAACTTCATCTTTATTATTTTTCGAATTCTAATTTTATATTTCATCTTTATTATTAATTAACTTTGTCCATTTTCCAATTATATAATCAACTTACTCCATCAAACTTAGATTTTATGCATCAAAATTTCCTTCTTATTATTGTTATAAATAATCTAACCTTTCTTTATATCAAATTTCTTCTCATTAATTCATACAACGTTGATGTGTGATTTATACTACCTTTACATATTGTATGAATTGTAAGACCTTACGTGTAGCCACGCTATCTCAAGTCATGTGTAATATAAATTTATTTAGAAAAATAAAATTGTTTTTTCTTCTTCTTATATAATAAAAATCAACATGACTTTAATTATTTTTAATCCACACAATGATTTACATATTGAGATGTATTTTATACTATCTTCAATTGTAGTACAAATCGTAAGGGTATACATATAATCATGTTAACTTATATCCTATACAATATAGATTTTATTAAAATAAAGCCCTTTTCCAAAAAAAATTCATTTAAAAGGATTTCAAAAAATAAAATTCATCAACACACAAATATTTTTTTAAAAGAACTGGATAACTTTGAATAGCTGATTGCATAGGAGCGTGGTTTCGTTTTTTGTTGAAAAGCAACGATCTTGGACCAGAAGAAATTCTGATTTGATTAACATATTGATTCCAACTAGCAATTAAGAGCAACTTTTGTCCCGCAACATATTTCTGTTCCATAATTGTGCAGCGTGGTTTCGTTTTTTTTGTTGAAAAGCAAGGAATGTTTATCTAAGAAACTGTTACTTATATATGAATTCCTAATAAATAATCTCTAAATGTGTGTAAAGGTACTCTTAAGATTCCTGCATGCAGGCGAAGCGTTTACATTTTGCTATTCAGATATTCTCACACACCATATATAACCGAACAATTTTAGAGGACAATAGATAATGATAATTTTATTTACTGCAATACAGGTTTAATGGTCGTGACTGATTGTAGTAGTACACATATGATTTGTCGAAATTAAGTACAAGACCTATATTATTATTCAAGTACTGACACACACACGTGGGTATATATATATAAATTATTTTTATCACTCCAATAAAATCATAGAATTAACTAAAGATACAAACATATCCAATATTTGAGCCACAAAGCAGGTAGGTGTGACTGGATGTTGGGTATGTGTTATTTTCCCCTTTGTGCTTAATTAATTCATGGTCCTGGTGGGCTATTTCCTCCACGACCAGGATATGTGGTGGTGTAGCTAGGTGGCAAATCAGGTTGGAGAAGTTTTCGCCCTGCACCGTATAAAGAGGTGAATAAATAAAACGAAACAAAAATTATAAGTAAGGAAGAATATAAAACAAGGATATAGAAATCATCATATCCAGTGATCCAAGTTTAGTACATGTACGATAATTTTTACATTTTAAAGTAATTATTACAAAAGTGAATACTTTTATTATATACGATAAATAGATTCATGTATGATTTGTGATTATTGGAAAACTAATATAGTAAGTTACCGAGTTTAATACTAGGTTGGGCAGCATTTGCCAGCAGCATAGAGGAGATGAGTAGTAAAAGTATTGCTAAAAGAGCAGAAAATGACATAAATTTGGAGGCATGAAGGAGGGCCATTTCTGACAATTGCAAGTTTGAGGGTGGAAGTATATGGATCACTTTAAGAAGTGGTATTTATAGAGATCCTTCGGAAACGTGATGATCCCGTCGCTGACGCAGACCAATTCTTCCTTACATCTCTTTTTATTTGGTGTTTCCCAGTGGACAGTAGTGCAGATAAATCAAGTGGATCTAAATTTGTATCAAATAATTAATAATACAGATTCGCAATCAACTGGACAAGGTAGGAAAAGTTAATGCATAAATATCAAACCAAATATGATTGTGAACTAATTTGTAGTCAAAGCAAAGCCATATAAATAGATTGCTACTCATCCAGTTAGACTTGACGAGTTAAATAAGTTTTTATTACACTTTCTAAGTTGAAAAGGTCAATATAACAAATGAATAATTAATTTAAAGTTTGTTACATTTATCAATTGGAATTGGGTCTCGGGCAACGGATTGGTCCTTTGACAAATAAATGATAGCTGGAAGAAGTTTCTATATTCAGTATCTTCGAAATATGTGAGAAAAAGAAAATGACTTTAATATTTGGATGAAATACTGATATTTTTGTAAATTAAGTGCGTTGTATAAATAAGGGAATTAAGTCATTAGTTAAAAAAGGTTAACTACAAAAGGAAGAAAAAAAAGAAAGAAGAACTCATAAGTTCATACTTCTAAGAAAACTAGTAAGACAATAAGTGAATTAATATTCTTTCTATTTCATTTTTAATGTTTTAGTTTATCTTAATATTTGTGATTTAGAAAATAAATTAAGCTAGTAACAAGTAAATTAAGAAAATTAATATCCTTATTTTATTAAAATTAATTTTAAATTTATGTAATTAATATCCTTTATTTATTTTAGGAGAATGTTAATAAGTATCTTTAAGATACCAATTAAGAAATAAAAATAAAGTTATTAAAAAATGCTTTAAACACATTTTCTTGTAATTTTCATTGCAATCTCACAATCTCACAGTAATTTTCAATAAAAAACTATTTTTTTTATTAATTTGCTAACTAAATATATTCTTTGTTGGACAAAACTAGCTGAAAGTTGAAAAATTATGTAATAATTAGTAGTTAAAAATTGTTAAACTAATTAATTTATTAAACTATAAGTGTTTAGTAAAATTATATGTTAAAAGTAGATAAATATAAAACAACAAAAATTAGACATATTTATGTAATATTTTTATATAAATTTTAATTTTATTTTGTATTAATTAGTGTATTGATTAAAAAACCTTGAAGTATAATATTTGAAATAACAAAATAAACAATATATACAATGGTTAAAATAAATATTTAAATATAAAAATATTCAAAAAAATAGACATATTTCAATATCTTGAAGAATAATGTTGAAATAATAAAATAAATAGTATAAATAATATAATGATTAAAATACATCATGTAATATAAAAATATCTAAAAAATAAAAAAAATAAATTTATTATCTATTATTATCAATATATTATGTAATAAAAAAAACCTTATAAGTGAAAAAAAAACAATATAATCTTGTGTTATGTAGAAAAAAGTAAAATAATAATAAATAATTAACAATAAAGAAGAATAAATATAAAAAATTAAATATTAGAAACTAGCGTCTAAAAAATTAATATGTTCTCAGAACAAATAAATAAGAACATTATTTTTACTAAGTGCAAACAAAAAAGATAATAATAAAGAAATTAATTAATATGTATGATATTATAAAAAAATTGTACTGTTATCTAACTATAGATGATTATATATGATAACAAATTTATAATAATTTAAATCTTTATACTAATAATGTATATAAATTAAATTCATATAGTATAATTCATATAATTAAATTAAAGATCGATTTACTAACAATGTATAACAATCTTTAAGCTTTTCCAAACTGACTTGCCTTCTTACAGTACATACCCTGGTGGTGGAAGATCCATATACCCCAAAACCATGAAATCATTAACCACAAAGGGGGAATTAACCAATATATATCCCCAAGTCAGTCTACACCCAACTGCTCTTTGGCTGAAATATTATTGCAGATGTTACCATCCTTCCGTTCGTTATGATTTCATACGATTGGTAAAAAATACTTTTATAGATATTAATGTGCTAAGTATTTTCCGTAAGAAGTAGTAACTAATCTTGGTTCAGAATAGTAAACTCATCAAATTTTAGTATTTTATCTTAAAAAAAAAATATGTTTACATATTATTTTTCAAATTAAACTTCAAACATCTTATAAGTTATCACTTCTCAGAATTTTATATATGTAAATTTCGACTAACCATGTGTAGTACTACAATCAGTCACAACCAGACGTGTATTGCAGCGAAGAAAATTCTCATTCTCACTTGTCCGCTAAAATTATTATTATGTATATGGTGGGTGCGAATAGCCAAATAGCAAAATGTAAACGCCTCGCCTACATGCATGCAAGAATCTTAAGAGTACCTTTACACACAGTAGCTTAAATTACTTTTACTATTAAGGAACTCTATCTTATAGTCAATTACACCATTACAGATTATTTATTAGGAATATATATATATATATATATATATAAGTGTCAGTTAAAAAAACAAATGCACCAACACTGCACAATTAATGGAACAGATATTGGTTGCGGGAGAAAAGTTGCACTTAATTGCTAGCTGGAATGAATACGTTCATCAAATCAGAATTTCTTATTATCCAAGAGGTTATCACTAGTTAACCAATCATCTTTTTGGTTCGATGTTAGGATGACAATCAAAATATATTTCTTGGACGACTGAGTCGATGACCTGTGATGTACGTTGTCTTTCTGCAGCCCGTAACTGTACGTCACTCACTGCGAGTTTAGAGTTTTATTTGGCATCCAGAAACCGCTGACTTGAACATTCAACGAGGAATTCGGTTATAAATATTTGCATGCTGATTGAGTTGCATGTAAACCAAACCTTTACATTGCCTACTTTTACATATGATGATCTACGTTCGACTTCTTTTCCTCCTATGTTTCCTCCATCATTTTCATCACATCAAATGCAACTATTTCTCAGATAGAGATGCCCTTCTTTCTTTCAAATCTCAAGTGAGTGACCCAAAAAATGCTCTCTCTGCCTGGTCTGCACATTCCAATCACTGCACTTGGTATGGTGTGACCTGCTCCAAACTTGGAAAGAGGGTCCAATCTCTCACTCTACCAGGACTTGCCCTCTCCGGCAAACTACCCCCTCAGCTTTCCAACCTCACTTCCCTACACTCACTTGACCTTTCCAACAACACTTTTCGTGGTCAAATTCCCCTACCCTTTGCCCATCTCTCACTTCTCAATGTCATTAAATTACCTTATAACAATCTCAGTGGTACACTTCCTCATCAGCTGGGTCATCTCCACCATCTACAAATTTTAGACTTTTCAGTCAATAATCTCACAGGTAAACTCCCTCCATCATTTGGCAATCTCTCTTCTCTTAAGATTCTTTCCTTGGATAGGAACCGTTTTGTGGGTGAGATTCCAACTGAACTTGGTAATCTCCACAATCTTTCCCATCTTCAACTCTCGGAGAACAATTTCTCTGGCCAGTTTCCTACTTCTATCTTCAACATCTCTTCCTTAGTCTTCTTATCCGTCACAAGCAACAATCTATCAGGCAAGTTACCACAAAATTTAGGCAATGCTCTCCCAAATTTAGAGAATCTATATCTAGCAACCAATAGGTTTGAAGGGGTAATTCCGAATTCCATATCCAATGCCTCACATCTTCAATCCATTGACTTCTCTAACAATATATTTCACGGTCCCATACCTCTATTTAACAACTTGAAAAACCTTACCTACCTGGCTCTTGGTAATAATTTTCTCTCATCCACGACCTCGTTGAATTTTCAGTTCTTTGATTCCCTCAGAAACTCCACCCAGTTGCAAATTCTCTTGATCAATGGTAACCAATTGGCTGGGGAGCTTCCAAAGTGTGTTGCTAATCTGTCTAGCAATCTCCAACAATTCTGCGTTGCTGATAATTTGCTAACCGGTACCATTCCCCCAGGAATGAACAAATTTCAAAATCTCATATCCTTGTCTTTCGAAAACAATTCTTTCACCGGAGAGTTGCCTTCAGAAATAGGAGCACTACATTACCTACAGCAACTTAGGATACACAGCAATAGATTGTCTGGAGAAATTCCGAACATTTTTGGCAATTTGACAAATCTGTATGTTCTTATAATGGAAAATAACCAGTTCTCGGGTAGAATTCACACAAGTATTGGACAATGCAAGGGATTAATTTTTCTTTACCTGGGAATGAATAGGCTTAGTGGGACCATACCAAAGGAGATTTTTCTGCTTTCTGGTTTAACAACCTTGTCTTTAGAAGAAAACTATCTGCATGGTTCGCTTCCTCATGAGGTCAACATCATGACGCAGCTTGAGACCATGGTTCTTTCTGGCAACCAGTTGTCAGGGAACATTCCTAACGAAATAGATGGTTGTTCTAGTTTGAAGACACTTGAGTTGGCAAGAAACAAATTCAATGGCTCAATCCCAACTAATCTTGGCAATTTAACATCCCTTGAGACTTTGGATTTGTCATCAAACAATCTCACCGGCCCTATTCCTCAAAGTTTAGAAAGCCTCAAGTACATACAGACATTAAATTTGTCTTTCAACCATTTGGAAGGGGAGGTTCCTATGGAAGGTGTTTTTATGAACCTTACCAAGTTTGATCTTCGAGGTAACAACCAACTCTGTAGCCTTAACATAGAACTTGTGCAGAATTTGGGAGTTCAACAGTGTGTTGTTGGTAAAAAGAAAAGAAAGATTTTACTCCCTATCATACTTGCAGTTGTTGGTGCTACTGCTTTGTTTATTTCAATGCTCTTGCTACTTTGGACAATGATGTTCCGAAAGAAGAAAAGTAAGGAGGCGAAGACAAGTGTGTCATCTGCCCCTCTCAGAGGGTTGCCTCAAAATATGTCTTATGCTGATATTCGGATAGCTACAAGCAATTTTGCAGCTGAAAACTTGATTGGTAAAGGAAGCTTTGGTTCTGTATATAAGGGTGTGTTCAGCTTCAGCACTGGTGAAACCGCCACTCTGGCTGTCAAAGTCCTGGACCTGCTACAAAGCAAAGCTTCTCAGAGTTTCAATGTTGAATGCGAAGCTTTGAAAAATGTTAGGCATCGGAACCTAGTGAAGGTTATCACTTCTTGTTCCAGCCTTGATTACAAGGGAGAGGAATTCAAGGCCCTTGTCATGCAATTCATGCCCAATGGTAACTTGGACTCGAGTCTATACCCGGAAGATGATGAGTCAGGATCCTCTCTAACCTTGTTGCAAAGATTGAATATTGCCATTGATGTGGCTTCTGCTATGGACTACTTGCATCATGACTGTGATCCACCACTAGTGCATTGTGATCTGAAACCTGCCAATATCCTTTTAGATGAAAATATGGTTGCACACGTTGCAGATTTTGGATTGGCAAGGTTTATCTCTCAAAATACATTAGAGAAGCAGAGTAGCACTCTGGGAATCAAGGGATCAATCGGCTATATTGCCCCAGGTACACATTAATGTTATGCTTCCTATTAATACCACTCATCGAGTTTTTCTTTGTTTTGTGCATAAGTGATATATTATATATACACACTGATAATATTGGGGTGATATGTTTCAGAATATGGTCTAGGAAGCAAGGCTTCAACTCAGGGCGACGTGTACAGTTTTGGAATCCTACTGCTAGAGATGTTCACAGCCAAAAGACCAACTGATGAAATGTTCAATGAAGGATTAAGCCTAAGCAAGTTTGTCTCAGGCATGGATGAGAATCAAGTACTCAAGGTTGTTGATCAAAGGCTTATTGAGGATTATAAATATTCAACACAAAGCTCAAGCACTGCTGCTCATAGTGGTAGCTTTGGCGGCAACACAAATTGGATGCGCAAAGCTGAGGACTCCATAGCTGCGGTCGTAAGACTTGGGCTCTGCTGCACAGCTCATCAACCCAAAGATCGTTCTACCATGAGAGAGGCCTCAACAAAATTGCATGCAATTAGAGACACTCTATGCTAGAATTGTAAGTGGGCCTAAACCCCAGATGCAATCATTGTACAAAACTATATATATTCTCACTGATGTGGCCCAAAAAACAAATTTAAGTATAGTTAGATATGTAATATAAACATTTAATAAATTTCATTCCTCTCTTGTTTCGGAGTGTTTTAATAATACTGTTTTTTATTTTAAAAATTATATTTCCTTCTCTTAATAAATAAATGTTACAATTTCACCTCTTTTACTTAAACGAGCTTTTTTTAAAAAAAATTGCAACTCTTAACATTAACAATAATTAAATTATTAACGAATTTGAGACTTCAAAAAGATAAAATAAAATTTTTTAGTAAAATTATAAAGTCTATAAAAAGGCTATGCATGACTTAACTAATGAATTGGAATTAATATGGACCTTGCCTGGTTAATTGGTTTTGGATTTTCGGTTAGTTTTCTTATTTTGGACTTTAATTAAAATCTACTTGTGTTAGTGATTTTCAACTTATTTAAGATGGAATCGTATGGAAAGAATTGTTTTATGAATTAAACCTTACCTTGAATAAGAAATTTCATATTTTCTTATCCAAAGGTAAGAGTATTTTTCTTCTCAAGGGTTATAAAATCCTATTAGAATTATCTTGAGAATTGTGAATAATTCCTTGTGGTGACTCTTGAGTTAGTGATTGCAATAATTTTCAATAAGTCAAAGTTTATCACTTTTAGTTTGTGAGTGAGCATCATCATAAGATTCAAGAATTTCACTCATATGTTGTTGGAATTAGGGTTTAGTTCGATATTTTTACTTTTATATCCACCTATCTGTTTATTTTTCACCCGTTTTCTATTTCAGTTTTTTCAAGTGTTCTCTACACATACCCAAATCACTTAAGATGAGATTTGATTTGATCAATTTTCCTACATTAGTAGTTACCCATCCTTTTATCTAACGCATTCAATTTTATCCCCTACTTGTCTAATGTCTATTTTATACCCCATCCAATGTAACATTCTTATCCCTGAGTTTATTTTCTTATTGCTGAGTTTATTTTCTTATTGCCTAATTCCATACATTACAAGTTTATAATTGTGTGGTAAAGTTGTTCTTAGGCCACATCTATTGTAATAAGATCTTTACGATAATATTAAATCATATGATACATTCCTATTTCTTTGTGATTTTTGCCAAAATTAATAATATAATACTAAATTATAAAAAAGAAAAAATCAATACAGGGTCAATTGAATGTCTTTTAGCACAAAAGAAACATAATATTGCTGTTTGCATTTAGACAAAAGCAAAAATAATGTGTTGCTATAAAATTATTAAATATATTAACAATATTTTAAAAACAAAGGTTCCTGCAGCCTTGCAAAAATTTACATGTTGAGATCTTTCCGAACATGGTTTAAACAAGTTAGGCTCCACCAAAGTACGATTCATGTTAATTGCAATGAACTCCACAGAAACTAGTCTCAATCACAAAACTGTAGCGATTTATTTGGCAAAGTGTATATGCAATTCGTCTGCTGGTGCTTCTTCCAGGGAAACAGAAAAGGGGTCAGGTACCACACTCCACAGCAATTGCACCATAATTTTGAGCCAACGGTTCTTCAACGCTGCACGAATGCATGCATATACAAATGTTTGATAAGACACCAACATATGATCATCTATTTATTTTTATAAATGTTAATAAAATATAATTAAATTAGCTATTATTTATATTCTATCAATTTATTTTTATCTTTAATTTTATAACTTATTAATATTTGTATTATGTTACTATTATATTATTAATCTTTAATCTTCTATGAAATTTATTATAAAATATAGACTTTAATTTCTACGCTAAAAGATTTTGTAAATGAATCAATCACAAAAAAAGATAGTTATTATAAAAATTATTAAACTTATGATATATTTTGTTTATAATTAAATAACAATATATATATCTTATATTGTTAATATATATTATTTATTTTAAAATATAATAATAAACAATTAAAATAAAAATATTGTATTCAAGTAATATAATCATTTTTCATTATCTAAAAACAATTAGAGATTTAGAGTAAGATGGTTAAATTCATTTTCAAGATCACCCATGTTATTGCACGTATGAAGTACTATAAATATTCGTCAAGATTTTTAATGTAAATGTGTCTGTCTTAGTTTTCTAAACCATTTTAAAAATTAAAATTACACTTTTTCACGTTATTCAAACTCAAAATCGAGTCGAATAAAATCAACGGTGTCTAAACTTTCCTAACTGAATTTTACAATACCACCTTATTCTTAAAAATAATTCAATTCTGTATCAACCTACGCGTTCGTTAATATTGTAGTAATAATTTAGTAATTTAATTCTTGAAAGTTTCACCCAGATCTGTCGTGTTGGTTTTGCCCACCAAACCGCCGAATAATATTTATTGCCTAAAATTAAATTGTTGCTAACAAATCAACTTATATACATTTTTATTAGAGTGACACGATGTGTATACACGTGGAAGACCAAAATAAAATGAGAAGAAAAAGCTTTGGTGTTTTTATAAAAAAAAAAAAAAAAAAACTTGAGTGGTTGATATTTTTTGGGGAAGAGAGAAGAGTGAAGAGGTAGGGCGGTTGACATAGTCAAAGTAAAATGTATGTCTTTTCCGACAAGTTGGGCCAGGACCCCCACAAGAAACAACGGCATGGCATTGATTCAATACATGGATGGTAGAGATAAGTAACATCATGACGTTTCCATGAAGGCAGAATTTAAAGCTGCAATGCAAGGAGTCTTGATCACATAAACAGATGCACAGGTTGTTTACCACAGGTTTTTTTAGTATATAACAAACCGTCCTGCACAATAGGGACCTATTCCTATCCGAATGGACAGCACAGTTAGCTAAATATGCAAGAATACTTAATATAACATTACCCCATTCAAAATGAACTAAAGTAGTAAAGGCTAATTAATTAATTTACATTTGATTGAAACCTGAGCAAGGCCATCTCAGAATTGGCCCTTGATGATGCAACCGTTGGGCTGCTATTGCTACTACTATCAGACAAGGAAGCAAGCGTTTTCTGCAAGACCCCAGATGGAGATGACACCATTGTTCCCAGAGGACTATTAGATTCAACATGTGTAGTGGCTGGTGAGGATGTATTGGAGGTTGCTTCATTGGTGGCAGTTACTGTGCTTGACCTTAGAACTTCAGCTAGAGGACCCCCAGGTGTTGAAGCCACCCAAGTTGCTGGGGGGAGCCAATTTGAGAGAGATATTTTAGTCTCACTGTGTGTGTTGCCCAAACCCATATCTTCATGCACAGCACCACCCCCCATTGATAGATCAAGAGAAGAAAGGGTTAATTTATCAATTGATGCAGCAGGGTTCTTGTTGGTGTTGCCATTGCTTTCTGCATTAGACCAAGCATCAATGAAACCCCTTGGTTTCTCCTGTTGGAGATTTTCCATGGGAACAAGGGGGTTCAGGAACAAAGGATGACGTCTGTTCTGTTGGTCCAGTCCAGAGCTGCTATATAGTGCAAATGAATTCAGATAGTGAGGCTCGGTGGTGTTATTGCACGAACTCGCACTGGTCATTCCCACTTTGTTCTGCATCAGAGACTGCCATTCTGAGTCAGAAGCACCCAGGGAGATGGGATCTCCATTCAGCATCCAGTCCAAACCCCTTCACATTCAATTCACCAAATCACTAACATAGTCAAGTCATCAAAACGTAACCACACCCACAAATAAAATAAGTAGACACAAAAAAACCGACTTTTAGTTCAAAACCAATAGTTCAAATGTTCAAATGAATTAGGAGAAAATACTAGTGTATGCAAGGCCTTGCTAGGAGAATGAGTTTTTTCATAAGAGGAAATTTACAAGTTGTGTTGTCTTGTTTTACTTTTTTGACTAACCAAGATAGCAAAACATGTCAGGGAAGAAGAAAAATCAGAACCCTAAATGTTGAGAAAAAAAGACGAGTAAAGCCAAAGTTGGAACTCACCTGGGTGGCTTATTTGCAGAAACAGAAGGCACGGAGTCAAAATTGGCAGCTTTGAGACCAAAATTAGCAAGAGAGAGGGAAGATTCAAGGTATGGGTGAGTGGTAGTAGAGGCAAGAAAATGGGGTGAAGATCCATCTTTTCTGGATGTGGGGTTGGAAATAGCCACAGTAACATCAGGTGTAGGAAAAGGATTACAGTCATGGCGAGCCCTCTTGATTTGGTGGGTATTGTTGTTGTTGATGCAAGTGGGAGTGGGGGTGTTGGTGTGAACTTCCACAGGCTTTCTTGAACGGGGACGACCTCTATGCATATGGCGCTCGCAATACTTGTGATTAGGAGCCACATCTCTGGAACACCTCCATTTTTTACCATCTGTTCTTCTACACCTCCCTGGCTCCGGGTCGTTGCTACTTGCCAACCTCAGATTGAAACCACCATCCACTGCCAACATAAAAAATAAAATAAAAGGAATGCAAAGTTGAAGAAACAGTGAAAGCAAGTAAGCAAGCAAGTCCCCATGTGTATGAAAAGGGCCACAGTGATTTGAACAAAAAAAAGGTAAAGCCTTTGAGACAAACAAAAACAGTGGTTGAGAGAGAAGGTAGACACAAAGTTATGATGGGAATGGAGTGAAAAGGCAGGGGAACATGTGGTGTTTGTGCATGAAGTATGAAGTATGAAATATGAGAGGAAGTAATTAGTAATAGCAAGTGTCATACTGCAGGGAGAGCGAGAAGTGGAAGTAGTAGAGATGAGGAGATCAGGAGGAACAGGAACAGAAGCCATCATGTACTTGTATATCATAGCTTGTCTTTCAAGCTCCTTCCATTGTGCACTTGTGAAAGGAAACCCCAGCGAAGCCGCCATCCCACCTGCTGTAACACACAACACAAGTATGTTCAGAGTCTTAGACAGAACAGAACACACTCTCTCTTTTGACCCATCTATACTTTAATTTTTCTAGAAAAAAGATGCAATCTTTGAAATGGAAGTAATTATTAATAATAAGGTTAGGCCTGGTTTGAGGGGGACAAAGTAATTAAAACACAAACCTGAGGGTTTGAAGGTGGTGGTGGTGGTGGTAGTAGAAGAAGTATAAGGAGAAATGTCAAAAGGCTGCAAAGTTCTTACAGGTGCAGGAGCAGCACCACAGCCAGCATCAACAGCACTAACAAGGTTTATATGATTAGTAAAAGACATGTAAGTAGTGGGACCATCGCCATCACCAACACAGGAATCATTATCAGAGGGTGATGAAAATGGACGGTGGTGATGATTATGATGCGCCATCATCGTCATCTTATTATGGAATGCTTCAGGGCCCTGCACCTTCGCATCCAACCCAACAACACTCCTGCTGCTTATTTTTCCCGTAGCTTTAGCTTCCTTGTGCGAAACGCCAAACTCGCCCATAACTCATGCGATAATTAAATTAAATTAAATTAAAACAAAAGCACCACTTTGGCCAAAATAGGAAAGCACTATCCCATGAATGAAAGCAAACTTTAGAGATAAGGGAAGGAAAGTGCTGTTTATGGCATTGGGATGACTCGTGTCTATCTAAGTAACTATAGTATAAACAGTAATTATAGAGATGATAATATAAAAACACGGTATCCCTCTAGTGCCAGGTGTTGTAATGGAGAAAGTGGTGAGGTTGATGTGGGATTTATGATTGAGTTATGGGTTGCCGCCATTCTCGGCCTTTGCTTTGCTTCCATTCTTCCAACATTCGCACCACACGCTACCAAACAAATTAGTAAAAAGGTGACCCGTTTTTGTTTCTTTCTCTCTCTTCACTTTTTTATCTCTCATCATTATTGCGGTATCTATCCCTTTCTGCATGTATGGCTCCAGATACTCCTTATCTTACATCGTGTTTATTGGGAACCAAGCACACAACATAACAGAACGTACACGCACACACCATTTCGGCACTTGGCTATAACGGCCACCGTTTTCCTTTCCTTTTTTTTTTTTCTTTAACTTACACCATACATACATTACATACGTACACCACTCATTCCCTATGCTTACGTGCCATCCATCACACACCCACAACTCAAATACCATTTTCCCTCTGTACATAATAAAATATTATACATATATAGTAGGAATTTAATATTTTAGACAAACTAATTTCAATCATCTTTTACTTTATATGCTTCGCGTCTACATGTATATCATGTCGCATCCAAACCTGTTTATTCTTGCACCTAAACTTTTTATTTTTATTTTCTACAGAAAAAGATTAATTAAAAACATATAGATTGCACGATTCTCATTTGTTCTCGTCCAATTTTAATTTCACGCGCAAGTTATAAATGTGTGTTTGTAGACAAAATTATTTTTAAATGTAATTAATTTTGTAAAATTATTTTTTGTTAAAATTAATTTTAAAGTAATATAATTTATGTTTAATTATTTGTATTCTAAAAGTAAGATAATAATAAATATAATTTTTTTTAATTTTATGCAAAATTTACTTAAAATGATTTTGATTAAAAAAATATTATCAATATAAAATTAAATATATAAATATTTACTAAAAATCAAGTTAACTGATATTTTAACTAATAATATCAATGTAATTTTAAATTTTCAAAATAAAAACAAACACACGCAAGAGCCGCTTCAGGTTTATGTGGGTAAAAGCGTTAGATTTTATTCCAACCAAACATAAGGTGTAAAATATAAATGGCACAGAAACTTTATCATAAACCCTGTCCAAGCCAGATCAGCGGCTGTTGATGAGTTTATTTTTTAAAGTTACGACATTTCAACATTAAAATTTTAGACCACAAGCAATAGTATATGTAATTATTTGTAATATATATATATATATATATATATATATATATATATATATATATATATATATGCATCTTAAAAGTATATGGTCAGATTAGAAGACATGAGTTTTATTATTTGGCTCCAATGTTCACAAAAACATATTTCTTATTGTTTACCTTTAAAACCTCCTACAATTCTCTTCACGTATATATGCTTTGCAACTTTCCGCTTCACGAAGGAAGTACGAATCACACTGCTTTTATCTGTAATTGGTGGGAAAAAAAAATGCTACCAAGAACGAAAAAATATCAAGGTCCACCCTATTTTAGAGTAGATTGAGTAGATGTATGAATATAATATATTACTGAATTACTTTATATAGGACTAAATATATATTTAATAAAAAATGTTCGTTTTTAATTATCTCTAAAAAATAATTACCTCTTAGATTCTCTACTTATTACCAAGACAATTAATTAAAATAAAAAAGGGAAGTCGAATAAATCACACTTGACACATTTTTATAAATAAAAATAAAAATGATTGTTTTTTGGAAATTAAAATTGAACATATAGATCCGTTCCCGCTAACAGTTCCATGTACAAAAGTGAGTAAGACACGAGAAAATTCTAAAGTCACAGTTCTACTACATTCCAATTAATTTCCAAATATATATAAGAAGGATTCAATAATCAACGTTGCTAGCCTAGGTGAGAATTCTCCGAGATTCTTGCTACAAAATGCCATTCTCCTCCTTTACCCAAAAAACCATTTTCGTATAGCTAGGTGAAGTCTATGTCTAATGTTTGACTTCCCAATTAATTATTTTGTTCTTCAAATACTTACTAGCATGGGGACATGTGACAGCCACATGGGTTCTCATCAACTAGATAAAATTATATATAAAAAAATATATATAATAAAGAGAGATTCAAAGGGAAGCGGGAGAGCATCAGATAAAATGATTAATGAATATGGTAAATGATTTGTTACATAGTAAAATTCAAATATGGTGCCACTAATCAAATATTGTCAATTGTGATTTAGTCTAATTGTACAACAAGTGACAGGGAAATGAAGACACTACTTGCAACGGCAAAACACGTTTGATTTGGAGCACCACACGAGGTTGTTGTGGAGCAACTTTGGCCAAAACTAGCACACGACGTTGTTGTGGAGTAGCTTTTGCCGGAACCACCATAGGACGTGGGCTTTGCGTTGATGAACGCCAAGGATGGCGAAAGGTGCATCTACAAGTTCTCCCTTTAGTTTCGTGTCTTGTCGTTTAAAAACCCCCAAACATTAACCAAAGTCAATTAGCCGGATGCTGACTTTAATTCCTAATAACGAAAACAATAGAAGCCAAGACTGAGTCATGAAAAAGGAATAGACTTCATTTTTCAAGTTCAATTTAGGAATTGGACTGAAATCACACCTAATATTTTTAAAAATTCTCAAATTTTAATTGGTAGACACGGGATGACCCATAAAAAAGGGCCAATATATATTTGAATCCTACTTAAACATGCATGCACACTTCAAAGAATCTATATATAATATTTAAAAAGTTAAATTTTTTATTTTCAGCGCTCTCCGAGATTGTTTTAATGTTATAAATCTATTTAGTTAAATTGAAAATATATTTTATATCATAATTCAGGAAGGTCTAATCCAAATAAGCTTGACACAAAAATAGGCTTCAATACTTGTTAGGATCGATGTGCTTCTTAAATCAATTTTAAGGGCATTGGAACACCACCAAATTGATGAGAACATCTTTTATACTTCAACTCAGACCACCAATCTAGTAGTGTGTAATCAAAGTTTTCCATTCTGACCCAAAATGTGTCAACTCTTAGAAAATATCATAACATCTCATTGGTCCGATAAACAACCTAGTATACTTCTTTATCTTTGATCTTACTCATAGATCACATTCATCCAAGGGTTCTTCAATTTTCTTACTAAATCCTAACACGAGAGAATATCCTTTCCAAATTTTTCAATACTGGATGTGATCTCAACCCTTAATTAATTTTATTATTTAATATACAAATTTTATTAAAAAAAAAAGATAGATGAATGATGGAAAATAAAAACTTGACGCTCTCCAGTTATAAAGGATCCATCCCCATCCTAACCCATACTTATGATGTTCCCCAATCTATGTAGGTAGATATCTTGAACTCGATATCTTTCCAACTTATGCTTATAAATAGCAGGTTACTTATTCCTAAAATATGCACTCTAACTCAATCAAATTACTACCACTCTAGATTTTTTTTTTATTGACTCGAGTATTAAAATTTTTATAAGTATTACCACCTCGAGAACGGAGAGACATGGCATTTAGTCATTTACCTATAACATTCAACATTACCTGTGACATTTAGCTAAAATGCGTACTATTTTTTTAATTATAATACTCACAGATTAATAAATTTAAAGTAACTCTTGCTTTAGGCATCTGAATAAATTTTATAAATGTCGTATTTCAAATAAATTAAATGCTCTAATTGTACATATTTAATTTAATAAACTATTTTCTTTAATATATTATATTAAATCACATTTTAGTTAACCTCGTGTATAATATTGATATAAATACTAGTTAACATTAGAATTGTCCACGAGCTGATTTGGTTCAATTTATAAAAAATAGAAATCAAATCAATAAATTTTTTAATTTAATTTTTTAACAAATTTATTTATTAAATAAAGTAAAAACTTATTTAAATTTGTTTATATCTGAGACTAATATCTACAAAATAAAAAAGAATGATTTAAACATGTACATATTCATCTCATTTTGCATTCATCTATCCTTCTTGGGCACTTCAGAGCGTGACGAATTTTAAACATGTCCCCTGTATTAGTTGGACGCCAACATATACACATAAAGTGGAATGTTTAATTTATTTTATTTTATTTTTTTGGCTTTAACAAGTGAAATGCTTAAATGAATATCATATTTGAGAATAGCTTATATAGGTACCATAAGCATAGACATTAAAAAACGTCAGGGTAGCTCGCTAGGTGGAATCACAAAGGACATGACAAGGGACTTTTGAACTGACAGTGGAGGGTGGAAGTGCTAAGATACATGCACGACAAGAGAAGAAAAATTCAGTATATAGATTTTTTTTTCAAGTACAACATCACATTGTACATACATACAAATATTACATCATGTTACACTTTTTAGTTTGAGAGGAAAAAAAATTAACAAAACTGTTAAAATGCACGTAAATCTGTACATGTTGACCTATATTAAAATTTAAAAACTCATTAATTAAATTCGAATTATTATATATTATCTTTCTTATAAATGTAAGTAGGTATGGATCAACCTACAACTTTATTAACCACCCTGAACTAATTACAATTTTGTTTTAACCAACTTGATTATAATCGATGTTGAGTTAATAGATTCTTAAATCATTTAATTTAACTCAACTAGTTAAACTACATTTAATATTAGTAATTATAATATAACTTATCTACTATCGGGTTACAAAGTTATTGCGATCAATATAATATTAGTCTTGTTTTTCGTAAGTAGGATCTCATTTTCTTTTTTCTTTTTAGTTTTAACTATGAAATGTCATATGTTATTTAATCATTCGCATTGTATTTGTCTAAATAAAATTTTATTTTCTTTTTTGAAAAATTTAAAATATAATAATACTTTAATTAATCCATCCTATTATTTGACTTTAACTAACCTAATTTTAATCGAATTAATTCGGTTTAATTTCTAACAACAACAAAAACGATGAAGTCATTATTTCGTTGCTTTGAATTTTAGAATGGAGCAAACTTGATAATTACTGATTAATAGGAGGAAAGGAATTAACAAAGAAAACGATAAAAGGGCATAACATATTTAAATGAGTGGAAAAGATGAGTGCAAATATATAGAGGAAAGGAAAGTTTGAAATTAAGACTTGTTAGAAAAAAAGTAAGAGTTTTGTAGTTTGGCTTTCACACACAAATAAAAAAGACATTTAAAGCATATATAAAAATAAAACCAACAAACGAACTGAATTAAGGGTATGTGAAGTTTGCACTTTGCACTTTAGTTTGGTTTTTATTAAGTTTAGTTTTAACTTTTAGTAATAAGAACTAAAATCAACTCAAACCAAAATTTTAAAAAAAAATACATTTTTTTATTAGTTTGATTGAATTTTTATTGGTTTTCCAATTTAAAACAATGGTTAAATTAATTTGTAGTTTGTACAGTTTTATAGAATTTTTAATGAAGTTTCTTTATATTTAAAAAAATATAATTACACTCCTACACACTAATGACACTGTAACTATGTTTATTTATATTTAATTTAATTACACTTTTGATTTGGTATAACAATTATAAAATTTTTATCTTAATTTTTTATTTACAATTTTTTTAATTTTCTATTAAAAATATAATAGATTTTATAGGCATAACACTATATGATAACTAATATAATGACATTACGATAATATGTTAATTTAACTTTTATTTAGTGTTAATGTGATGATGGAATAGACTAAGATCACATGAAAAAAATAATAATGATAGTGTTGAAGGTGTGGATCAAATCCCCCACCCTTGAAGTCCATCAATACTAAAATAACTGGACTACTAACTTTATTTAATATACAAATGAAAATAATATTTTAGATTAAATTTTTTGTCTCCTTATTTAAAAAAAAAATCTAACTGTCCTTTTATTATTAAAACATTCAATATGATATTCTAGTTACTGAAATATATGTAATGTGACTGTTTTTTTACTAATAGAAGATTAAGGTAAATGAGAGAAAAATTAAAAACTTAAAAAATTAAAATTGTATAATTATAATAATTAAAAGATTAAAAATATAATTCAGTTAAATATAAATGAACGGAATTATAGTAACGTCAGTGTCTAGGAATTTAATTAATTTTTTAAATTATAAAGATTTTTAAAATTGTTTAACTATAAAATTTAATTAAAAAGTCTATAAAATTACCTAGTAAATTACACATTCATTTAACTTTTTTAAATTTTCCTTTGCATAAAAATATATAACATTATTATTTTTTGGACACAAAAAAATGAAAGATCTTACATAAAAGATATATTTAAAAAAAATAATTCTTGAACATTCATTAAAAAAATAAAATATTTATAATTTGGAAGAGTCTAAATATTATTTATTTTCTGGTGGTGGTAAAGATGAAGTGAAGTGGGGAGGGTAAGACAGCTGTAGAATAGAAGCGCTGTCTCCATCAGAGCCTGCAATGACAGCAACCACTTCTCTCTCCTTTAACTAATTCACATTTGCTTTTCTTTTCAATCAGTGCGTCAATTCCACTCCATTTTTTATTTTTACCTATAACATAGTCAGATAAATATTTTTCCCTCAACGTGATTTATTTTCCTATAACAACGTTTGAAACTCACTTATTGGCTACACTCATACCAATAAAGTGGGTCCATTTCCCTATTCTAATCACGCAAACAACCTTTAATGCTTGTCTTATCCTCTTCCTACCTTCCTAATCTTCCATGCAATTTCTCTTTATTGCTCATTTATGATTATCGACTACGATAAATTAGCCATGCTTTATTGCTTTTCCTCTCCTATCTCACTTTGTCCACCCTTCAATCAAAGGGTACAAAAATGTAATGCTCACTTACTTACCTTCTTTCATCTACTACTTCTTAACTTGGCCTTTATTTTGTTATTAACTATCTTGTATTTGTTACGAATCACAAATAAAATTTAAAATACTAACAAAATAAAAAAGATATTTTAAATTAAGAAATATGTTAATCAGTATCTATCCCAAGAATACTGATTAAAAAATCAAAATATTTTTTATTAGAAATATAACAGTGCATTTTTTTATAATTTCAATATTTTTTTTTATTTTTTAACCGGTATCCTTAGTAGGACGTTTAAATTAAAGCACCCAATAAATAAAAGTCAAGCAGTATTTACTTTCTAAAAAATGTTTCCTAATATCTTCAGGGCAGTGATTAAATAATCAAGAATATAATTTTTTTATTAAAAACTGTAACAGTATACTTTTATAATTTTTAAATGCAATTTTAGTATAATTTTTAATAAAAAATTATTCTATTTTCTTAACTAATTAAGATACGAGTTAATAAGACCGTTATTTTATTTTATTACTCAAAGCCATGTCAAAATCATTAATGAAGTTTTAGAAACCAATTTGAATTGCACCAATGGCACTTGTCCGTGTATACATGTTCGGCTCAAGTCAATTAATTTATATCAGTTACAATACATTTTTCTAATCAATGATGATGTATTAATTCACAGCTTAAAGAATTTATATTATTATTTATTTTAGATTATCTTTAAAATAATTAATATAAGAATCAATAAATTTATAGGAAATGATCTTCTGTGATTAGATTATTTTATTTTACACTAAAGTTGTTTTTATTTTGATTAATCTTATGTATATTACTATTTTATCATATTTTTATTTCAATTAATATTATTTAGTTTGATTTTTTATAAAAGCATGTTTTACTTTTATTTTATTTTAAATTATATAAATAATAAAAACATTTTTTATTATTCCATATATAAATGTTTAAAATAAAAAGTAAAATAGAAATAAGATAATATTTTTTAATTAAAATAAAATATTTTTTAAATCAAATTAGATTATCACCCTGATTTTGCTGTAAGAAAAAATCACACATAAATATTTTTATAAAGAAAAATAAAAATATATATTAATAAAATATCTATATGTCAATAGTGTTGGTGCAAAAGGCTACGGCACCTCTGGCTGCCGTCACTCGTGGAGTAGGGGTAGGCCGGCAGGAGACTAGAGAAGTTTGATGAAACAGATTTTTGAAACACACAACACCAACAACTATTACCATATTGCTTGAGAAAAATAAATAAATAATAATATTACAAAGTTATTTAATTTAAATAGGATGAAATCCAAGAAATTAAACTAAAAATAAATAATAAATTATTAAATATTGTCTATACAAATTGGTACTTGTATTTCTTAACTAATATTTTATCTTCACTTAAACTTGAAGTTACATTTAAACTATTGCTTTATCTTTAAAGGGTGGATTAGGTCTAGAAAATATTTAAACAACAAAAATGTTTTAATACCTCTATGTTTAGAAAATAGAATAAATATTTTTTATTTATTGTGTTCTTAATTAATGTATATCAAACTTATCTTGTGAATTTGTTTATTTTGTGTAGAGAGAGGGAGAGTGGGTGTTTAAAAGGAGTAAAGGGCAGATTTGATGGAATGAAAAAGAAATGAAGCAGGGCATGGCATGGGGGTGGTGGGGATGTGTATGTGATATGTGATGACATCTCATTTGTAATATTTTGATTCGATTACAATGCTACCACCGTCAAGGAAACACCGAGTCTGCAATGATTTTTCCATTTACCTTCTTCCAAGTAGGGGAGGGACCATATCCATTTCTATCTTCTCAACATGCAACCGATGCAGATGCCCACTAATTTATTTCTATCTTCAAGGACCACCCCCACATGGTCCCATCCACATACCTTTCTTTCTTTCTTTCTTTCTTTCTTTCTTTTCCTAGGAATATCGATTATTATTCTTTCTTTGCCTTCCCCATCTATCTATATAACGTATATAACTTCTAATTCTTTCTTTCCTCACCTCTTTCTTTTACCTTGTACATATCTTCAATGTTTTTCTTTTTTAAATATTTTTATTAATAAATAAAATGTACGCAGTGAATTTAATGTGGATTCATTTTTAAACAATTAATTTATGAATAATATATCAAATAAGTAAAGAGTGATTTTTGTAATGAAAATAATATAAATATAATTAACAATAATCTCAATAAAAGTGAATAATATGTTTGTTTCTCCGTCGTATTTATTCCAATCCACGTCAAAGAAAAACTAATATATATAACTTCTACGCTTATTTTATTATTGGATGTAGTTTCATTCAATGAGGCAAGTATAAATTAAACATGATTTCAAACGCACATCAACATAGTTTATTCTACATTATAAATACTTAAAAATTTTAGTGTTTACAATATCATAAATTGTGATTAATATTTTGTATTACCAACATGCTATTATTTTCAACAAATATATATAATTAGACTGTGTAATCACAAACTATTATTAATGTAGTTTTAAAATAATTATTAAAAAATCATCAAACTTATCGTACATATTAATTTATAATTGAATAATTATATAAAGTTATTTTTTTACTATCGGTGCATTATATGTTTTATTTTTTTATGATTGATAAAATTGACATAATGCAATTTATTGTTAGTTATGTATACGAAATTAGAAATGTTGCTCGGGAAATTTAAATTTGTATATAAGGTTGGGAAGAATAATGAAAATATGATCACATTAGTTTGGACATGTAATATGTTACAGAAAACATAGAAACCTTATGGAATACTGAAGCGTAGAGCCTTATTTCTTATTTCATTTTTGACATCCCCTCCCAAACTATCCCTTTTCCGGTAATGTAAATACTGTGACTCAATGAGGAGTGCTTTTTGAAGTAGAGTTCAAGCTGGGTGGTTAACATGGCTCGGCTTCTCCCTTTGACGAGCACCATGTTGTGGTCGTGTTGGAAAGGTTTTTATGCTTTTGCAATTCATATTTGTGGGTGGGGGAGAAAGGAAGTGTCACAACCTGTTTTGTGACGAAACAGACGTTGGTGGGAATGAGTCGAAATGAATTCGGCTAGAGATGGTCGAAACTGATTCGGTCGTTGGGAGTTGTCACTAGCGTTTTTCTAAGGAACGCCAGGAAATCAGGTGGTAAGGCTGGTCTAAGAATCAGAGAGTCGAAGGTTCGGGAGTTGGTTACACATTGGGAACACAGGGTGTCCCATACCTATCACGTGATAGTTACCCTAGGTTAGCAGTGAGGTTGGGAGGATAATGCTTAAGTTTGGGTCCAGTGGAGATCAAGGATAGTCAGTGGTAGGAGTAAATTATTTTTGTTTTGATTTTATGACTTGATAAGAGAGTGTCTCCTGTGTCTACGTACCTCGGCTTTAGATGAGTCAAAGTCAACGTAGTTCTAGTCTGGTCATTGGTTAGGGATGGGTGACACTTTAGTATCGGTTTTAGGGATTCAAGCCAATATGGATTTGGCCTTAAGTGGTAGAGAGTTGGGGATTGATTTTTTAGTATCAGGCCGAAATGAATTCGTCTGAGTGAAGGATCAGGGTGTGATTGTAAAGTATTGGGCCGAAATGAATTCGGCTCTTGATCAGGCCGAAGTGAATTCGGCCCCAATGGAACCGATATGAACTCGGCTTTGTTTATACAAGAGAGGGCAGACCATTTTTAATTTAAAAAGACAGGATGAGTTCAGCCTCACGAAGAGGCCTAAGATGGTATGGATGGGAATGATTTATGTATACCAGAATGGAATCAAAATTAGCCTAGAAAATAACTGAGTCATTCATTACTTACCTGGATTCTGAAAATACTTGATTTCTTTCCTGTGACGACTCGTACTCCTTCCTTCTAATTTTACTACTCTTGGGTGGTCTGCCTCGTTTCTTTTGTATTGCAGCCAGTTTCTATGTCTTCCTGATTTTTCTTTTCTTTTCTCCTTTTTCACCAAGAAGAATCCCCTTTGCTCTTGTATCTGAAGGCTTTATATAGGCCTCAGAATCGGTTATGGAGGTTTTTGTTTTCCACAATCAATGGGAAAGTTATTGGGAGTTACCAAGTATCCGACAATTAACTTCCCCAGCGGTCGCCTTTTGTCTGCGGTAGTTGACCCGTATCTTCCGCGGTGGTTAATTTTGTCCTAGACGGTTTCAGGAAAATTCAGGCCCAAAACATATTGATTGGACTGAGACGGATTCGGTTTGGGCTGTGATTTGGTTTAAATAATGTTTGTTTGATATGGGTCATAAGGTTTTGGGCTCGGACTGTTTTAGGGTATGATAGGAAGCCAATATGAAAATTTGTAGGAAGCCAATATGAAAATTTGTTGGATTCAAATGGATTCAGATGAAAAAGAGAAATCAACCAAGTAAAGGAGTGGACTTTGAAGAGATATACATAATTGGAGGACCTTCATTGATGATCCAATAGAAAATAAAAATTACATGATTTAAAGAGACAAGGTGGTGATGCTCACTGAGAATGAATGTATGAGTTGTGTTTGGGGATTCAGAATGATCGACGAGATGAAGTGTTTCCCATTACCAAATATTGTATTTCTGGAAACTAATTTTTGAAACATCCAAAAATATGTTTCAAAATTTGAGGAAAAAAAGGTCAAAATGCAAAATGATACATTTAGCAAATTGGGGGCGAATTTAGCTATGAACTTTTTTTATCTTTTTACATTTGACAAGTAAAGTGAAAAATCACATCTCATCGAAATTGTATTAGGTTGAGATTTTCAACTCATTCTCATACTAATCTAACTTAACCTAATTTAACCTTTTTTTTTTTTTGGCAAGTAGAGGGTATTTTGTGTTGAATTAACCCATTTTATCATTTTTAACTTTAATCAATAATTAAAATTAAAATATGCTTATCATTATGTTATTTAATTATCAACACAAATTAGTGACGATAAAAGCTATTGGTCTTAAGAGTGATTTTGTGTTATTCACCGTGTTCCACTTTGGAGGATTGACTTTTTGCAAATGTTGATCAACAATGTCTAAAGAAATTGGAGGAAGCGTTCATGTAAAGAAACATTCAAATACATAGTTAGGAGATATTTTAGCAGAATAATAATGATTTTTCACATATTTACATGAGATTGACTTCCCCTACTTATAACATTGGACTGGATTTGGGTTGATGCAAATAGTCTAAAACAAGATAGTTCAAACAATCCTTTGCAAATGCCAAGTGAACCAATTACTAAAGCACGTGCTAAGAGGTTGAAAGAAGCTTTAAATGAATTTGTTCTGGACACTTAGACCAAGCATAATTCTCTCCATTATGGATTTGAGCTTAATCACATCCTCATTGTATGTATTTTGGGCTAAAGATGGAGTTGTAAATAGTTTTTTACCAAAACCACTCAAATGAAGAAACTTGAGCCCCAATTATTGATGGCATGATTGTATTTAGGCCCAATCAAGTTATGGATAGAGTATTATGATCAACATATGTATTTTAAAAAAAATTGCATTTTTAGTCATGTCTTTTCATTTGCACCAGGATTAACAAATGTATTTACTTCTTGCATAGGTTAATTAAGTTGATTAATACATTGTTACATATATTAATTAGCTTGATTAATGTGATGTTACATATGTTATTTAAGTTTATTAATGTATAACTTTCTAGTTAATAAATAGGTTAGCCCTTACTAAGTTGAAATAAATTCTATATATTTCCTCTCTATTCAAAGCAGCAAGAATGAAACGAGTTTGTGTTTCTGGAGAAGAAACCAGAATTCTTAGAGTTTTCTCTTTCGATCCTTATTAAAGTTTCTTGATTTATCAAGACTTATCAACCTTGTGGCATCTTGTACTCTGTGGTTCAAGTGAATCACCAAATTTGATTTAGATATCTTGAGATGAATATAATTCAAGTTTTGTAGGTTTGATGCATTTTGAATACGCTTGAAGACAAATGTACCCGATCATGACCGAAACAAGTCCTTCTGTAGTTTAGGCAAATGATTTCTTGAGGTTGTAAAAGAAACCATGCAAAGTTTTTTGAAAAGAGAATAAAGAAAAGTAAAGCAAATAGACTAAATATTCTGCTGTAAAAAATCATTTTATTCTTAAATAGAAAAAATAAAGAAAACACAATTTCCATATTTAAAAAGGAGAAAAATGTAACCCAAATATTCATTAATTACCACGTACAACCACGGCGAAAGCTAAATGCTCTTGACCAACATATAATCCAAACTACATTTGGTGACACAACTGATCCGTACTCTTCAGATGGAAAAGTTCAGTCAGATGGAACGCCATAAAACGAGTCAAATTGAACTTATTCCCGAGGAAAGTAAAAACCAAAGTCAGTTTTCATAGTGAGTACATCGAATCATTTCTTTTCCACAAAGGATGCCTCAGTCCGAACTCTTATTCTGTCGCTTCAACCTGTTCTGAAGTTTCCGTTTGTTTCAGTTTTTCCAAGGAAGAAATTCGACTTTCTAGTGATTGGTGGAGGTCATTCATCTGGAAAAGCAATGAAAGTTCATTCATCAAGTGGAGCAGCACAAGGGTTGTAAAAATTACAATGCCAATTTTCAAACAAAACCCACTCATTCCTTTCCCATGCAAGAAAAGGATGGAGGGAGGAGAGATTATCGATGGCCAATATGCAAGGGATTACGACAAAAGCGTGACAAATATACTATCTCCAAATAGCATTGAACAACATGGCTCAATTCTATGAGTAGACATAATTTGAATTAAAGATTCAAATAGAGAAATTCCAAAAATTTGGCAGCAAAACATATTTTGCCCCAGGATGAACAATTAGAAAAGAAAACCAACTGCACTTTCTTAATTTGACAATGTGAACATAAATTTTAAACCATGAGAAAAAAGAGACATTCATCTGGAAACAACAACAAATTCATCTGGAGCATTGCATTTAACAGTCATAACAACAATTAGAGTCATCCTCTATTAAAGAAAATTTTGCCTGTTCTATTTGTTCAACAAACAAGAGTAAGTCACTATTAATAGGACCAGATTGCATATATCCAAGAAGGTAAGACAGGGAAACGCTAGATCCAAATTAAGGGAAATGTGCTAGAGAACATGAAGAGGTCTGGCAGAGAACAAAACAAGGAGAAATATGTTTACAGATTTAGGAAGCAAGACAAGAGAAAGAACCTTATGAGACCATAATAATATTTTAAAATGGCAAGGGACAAACAAGCCAAGGTCGGGAGGAAAATACATATAACAAAATAGCCAACAGCAAGAGCAGTCTTAAAGTATTGACCAAACTAATTAAAAGCAAGCTCGAAATAAATAAATATATGTAGATATCACAAGTATGAGTTGATTGTATTAATCAGGAAAAAAATAACCATTCTATCAAATATTGGTTCAAAATAGCTGCTGTCAACAGGTAAGACGTAGGTTATTGCACCAGGCAATGACTTGCAAATATTTTGTATACTATTGTTCATTCTGCATGAAAGTAAATATTAAAACCATAACATGATTGCTGCTCAGTAATTAAATTATATAAGTAGTCCCTAAAGTATTAGAAATCATGCTACATGGTCCCTCAAATATTGAAAAATCCTTCAAATAGTCCTTCAATAGACTAAACTAGTAATTTTCAATACTTTAGGGACTACTTATACAATTTTATTACTTTAAAGACTATTTAGGAGGGAGGGTAATACTTAAGGGATCAAATTAATGGTTTATCCAAACTCCTTGCAATCCCCCACCCCCCACCCAACCAAAAAAGTAATACTGCTAAAATTGAACAGAAAACGATCCTAGATGGAGTCTAAAACCCACATTAAACCATGCAGAGAATGTCTCCTTCAACTCAGTCATACCAATAACATACTGTTTGGTACATAGGAGGGAGGGATTCGATAAAAATCCCTTGTATGGTTCAGAAGTTAGGAAGGTAGAGGAGGGAAAACGAAGAGGCCAACCAAAATCCCTCCCTTGCAAGTTTTGCCTCCTCCCCTTTCAATTCAATGAAAAGCAGGATGAGGAAATGAAGCAGCCTCCCTCCCTCTGCACAATCCTCACTCACTCCATCAATCAAAAGACGAAATACACGCATCTAAATTGTAAGAAACAAAAGGGTCAACTTCCCTCCATTCTGTAGCTCTGGATCAGTTGAATAGCTTTAAAAAACAGCCACAACACAGCATTGGCTAAGACATTAACATAGCAACAACAAAAACAAGGGAACATATTTATGAGGCAAACAGAAACCCCGATCAATTGCAAAATTCTTACATTTATTGTTGGCATTTCTATTAATCTCAACTCAACAATCATCATCGTATAAGCTTTACCCCTATTTCTAACAAAAAATCCAAAAAGGCGAGGCAATTTAATTACCACCGACTAGTTATTCGAATTAACGGCCCTCGCAAACGACATGAATAGGGAACAAAAAAACTAAATAAAACATAAATATACGGAAGAATATTGGGAAATACAAAAAAAAAAAAGGAAAATTGATGCGTGTACCTGTTGAGCAAAGGATTGGTGCGCAACCTTGTAATCCCGGTGGAGGATGTAGAGACCCGCAAACGACGCCGTTGCAGCCCCGGCGAAGAACGACGCCAATCTCACTCTCAGCACATACCCCATTTTTTCCACCGCTTCCTTCTCTCTATCTCTGTTACAAAGTTAACAAATAACCTCTTTCAATGATGCCACTAAAACGACGCCGTCTAAATGCAAGCCGCGCGTGGCTACACACTCCACCATTTACAGCACCGACGTCGTTTTCAACTCCCTAACGGAAAATTTTTACTCCTTTAAAATTATGTATTCCTTCAATTAAAATCATCGTATATAATATATATATATATATGATTATTATTTTATTTTTAAATAAAAATAATAATTAAAAACTAATTATTAGCAAGCAAATATTGATCTCTAATAGCATTGGCCATTCTTTTCTCCAAAAACATGAACTCTAAGGTCATTTGTATTAAATTTTGATAAATTTTATAAAGAAATTGATCTTGAAGATTTAAAGGTAAAATTATTATTTTGTATTTAAGAATAATAGTTTAAAAAATATTGTTTAGAATTAATTTTATTTAAATAAGATACAGTAATTTTTAAATGTAAAATACAATAACTATATGAATTCTATATAAAAATGAATTTTATTTAATATAAAACAAAAAAGTTGTCACTTTAAAATATTATATTTATCAAAATTGATTTTATTTACCGTAACTTTCCAACCAAACACACGCATAACCAAAAATAAATCACCACTTATTAACGTTGTGTTTATTACTGTCAAAACAGAAAAGAAAAAAAGAAACATCAAGTAAGTCATTTGATTGCAAATAAAGAAAAAAAAATTGTGTAAAGGAGTGAGACTTACATTGAAATAGAAATGAAATAGGTTGTGTTATATCAAGTTACTTATTGCTAATGTTTTCTTCTTCTTTGGAAGTTAACGTAACCGATTATATACTAATTTAATCGATTATATTTCCATCATTGTTACGCATAATGGCTTATGTATATCACTAATATATATATATATATATATATATATATATATATATATATATATATATATATATATATATATATATATATATATATATATAATATTTTTGTTAGGATGTGTATATATTTAATTTTTTTATTATGCATCATCCAAGCAAAATTGAAGGGTAAAATAGTATCTTTCTTTAACATTTATCTTCTCTAATTTATTTTTAAATTAGACAATTTCACAATATTATTTATTTTTTATATTTTTTATGTACCAAACAACTTTAATTTTATTTTATTTTTCTCTTTATTGTTTCTCTTTACTCCACCTTATTTCCATCTATTATCAAACATAACCTAACTGGGTAGGAGAGAAAAAAAAATAGATGAGAAATAAGATAAATAAAAATAAAGAGATAAATATGTGAATAAAAATATATAAGTTAAGAAAATAAAAAAGATAAAAATTTTAAAATTATATTTTAATCAATTAATATAAAGTAAAAATAAGAGTATTTAGTTAAAAATAAAAAATTATAATTTATTTATTTAATTAATTAAAATAATTATTTTTTAAATATTATGATAATCAAATATCAAAATTATAAAATATAAAATATAATTTTTATATCAATATAAATAATCAATTTTAAAGATCATACATATTAATGATAATCGATGGTCAACAAAAAAAAAATAATGATAAATAAAGGTAAAAAACATGTATATGTTTTTTAATGATTTTGCAAAGAAATAAAAAAGTGAGACTTGTACTATTTTATTTCTCTTTTTGCTAATATTTCTATTGCCAAACAAGAGAAGATTCTAATCTTTGTTGTATTTCTTTACTCTTGTAGCTCTCCTCTTTATTTTTTTTGTTACCAAACAAAGCATAACTATTTACATGAACGCTCAACACCAATTCAAAATCACATGAAATAATGATAAATATAGAAAGACAATATATGTTCTTATCGTCTAGTGTTGTTAACGAAAATTTAAAAATGTTACTTCTTTTTCATGTGCATTGAGAAGGAAAATCCAGCCACACAAATATTAAATAAAGTTGGTTTTCATTATTTCATCTATTTAACTTTAAATTTTCATATTTTTATTTTTTAATATATTCTATAGATATTAATATTTAATAAATTAAATTTTAAAATATATTTATAAAATGAAATAAAGAAAAATACATAAAAACCAATATATGTTTTTGTCGTCCAATATTTTCAATGAAAATCCCAACATGCTATGTGTTCTTCATGTACATGAGAAGGAAAATCCAATCATATAAACAGTAAATAAAATTGATTTTCATTATTTCATTTATTTAACTTTAATTTTTCATTTTTTATTTTTAAATTTATTCTATAGATATTATTTTATAATAAATAAAATCTGAAAAATATATCTATAAAAAAAATTCACAAAAGTTATAAAAATATAAAATTAATAAAAACAAAACCACTAGGATGGTAGAGGAGAGTTTAGGTAATATTATTCATAAGGTTCAACATTTTGATTTTGTTGTGACTATTGTATTTTTTATTTTATAAAAAATAATAAAAACATAAAACCTAATAAAAATTAATTAATTAAATCCAATCACTAAAACCCAAAACGCATGAAAAGTGAAGAAGAGTCGCTTATTTAAAGCAAAAGAAAAAGAGCAGCAAACACTGCACATTTGAACTTGGAATTGTGGGGAAGAAAGGCTAGGGTTTTGAGTTGGAATTTTGTTGTTTGGTGTCCCACTGTGAAGAAAGAAGAAACAACAAAATGTTCAATGCTGATCCTTCATTGCCTAATGTCCCTGCCCTCACCATTGAACAGATTCAAAAGGTGCCAACTTTTTTTTGTACACTCATTTCTCTGTTTCATTACCATTATCATATTACTTTTTTAACCTTCTAGATTTATCTCTGCGCCCATCTTCGTGTTGGGGTTTCATAAAAATGTCACCTTTCCATGTTGTGCCTTTTCCTTGTCCGATTTATGTTTAGTGAATGACACCAAATGTGCATGTGGCTCTCCTCCTTGTTTTTCCTTGTGCCCTAAGTTATTAATTTGGCTTTCACCTTTTGTTAATTTTTTTGCATTTCTTGAATCGAATGAACGTGACAACGTTAATTGTATGTGTTTCTTTCATAGAAAATGACGTTTCTGTATCTCGGTAATGTAATTTTGTTATATCGAATCCATTTCATGCCATATATTTCTCTTTGGTAAAATGGGGGGCATGAAATTTTGCAAAGGAGTGTGTGTGTCATCTGTTAGATGGATGCATAATGCATTTTGGTGCGTGTATGCATACCTTGTCCAAAAGTTAGATGAATGTGTTAATAGTGTTATGCATTTGGGTTGAAAGTTTTGGTTTGGACCTTTAATTGAAACAATGGTTACTAAGGTATCTAATACTTGGTGCAGTACTTGGAGGAGAACAAGGAGCTGATCTTGGCAATATTGGAATATCAAAACCTGGGAAAGTTCACTGAGATTGCGCAGTTAGTAGACGAAGTTATTTTACTTACTTTATTTTTTGTTGCTTATGGTTGCTTCTTGGTAGTATCAAATTTTGTAACTTGCACTTTCTTTTTCCTTTTCACTTCTTTATTCTCTTGCAAACCATTTAGTCCTCTACTTCACATAAACATGTCATCCATTTAGTTCTCTTCCTGAGATTATCTTTCACTTTGTAAGGCCATTAGTACATGCATTAGTGAAGCTGTGTTTCAGTTGACAAATTGCAAGGTATGCTTACCCTTACCTTTGAAAAGCGACCACCAAGTTATCCTTTTCTTTATTACATGACATGTAATCTGGTGAAGTGAAACTTAGTTAAGGTGTGGTGTAAACAGGGATTAATATCGGAAAGAATTATGTCAAAATATCTATTTTACATACGCAGCCAACATTTTATTGTTTAATAATTCCAGATAATACACTTTGGTTACAGAATGGTGTGATTATAAAATTACACGTTCAATTTCAAAAAGATATTGTAGAAATCATGTTTCTTTCTGTTTGAACCATTCTATCTTTTGTACCTTTTTATTCATGCAATGGCACAGATATTTGGTTCCATCTGGTTAAATATGTGTTAGTTTAGAAGGAAAGGACTATAAAGAGAACTCACTTGAGAAATAAATAGCCCAAATCCAAACTGCTGCTAATGGTATATGATTCTCAATGCATAGATTACGCAATCATGTTCCGAAGTTGAGAAATAAAATAGCCCCCATATGTTTTTCTTTCTTTAAATTCTACTATTAAGGATTGCATCCCATGCATATTCTACATTGTAGCCTGCAACTGATTTAGCTTCCAAGAAGGGAATGAGCTTGGCCGCTTTCTCTCCTCATTATTGTTTTGTCTTGAAAGTATCATTAATGTTGTTGTTACCTTTTGAATTCTTGTTAATGGTTTTCCATTGTTATACGTTAGTAATCATTAAACTAGTGCACCGGCTAATTACTATTACCTTAATAACCTGATACAGATGTCAAGCCAAGCTTCAGCATAACTTGACTTTTCTGGCAAAACTTGCTGATGCCGGATCTCAGGCACCGACACCTTCTCAGGTTGTTAGGCTCATTATATTAGAAGCCAGGATGGTTATTATAATATTTGCTCACGTATATGAAAATAGTGCAGGTGGCATCCCAGCCTATTATGCAACAGGGGCAAGGCATGCAGCAACCTCATGTTGCAATGACTCAGCCACAGGCAGATCTTTCTACCTTGGAGATGAATGATCAGCAGCAGCAACATCCGGCAATGTCTCTACATCAACCTGATATTTCTACTACAAAGTTGCCTTTGCAGATGAATGAGCAAAACTATAAGCTACCACATTTCCTCTACCAACAACAACAACAACAACTTATCCCTGGACCTGCAGGTAACTTTCCTGGTACTAGTAGTGCCATATATCAGACCTCTCAAACCAGGCTAGGTAACCTGTCAGATACGCCATCAAGCAACCAAACTGCCTCAGATTCTGCTCCTGCCTGGTCTTAGGGAAGTTACTCTCTGGACTTGCTGCGGAAATACTAGGAATACAACACCAAGAAGATTTGTTTCTATATTTTTTTAGTCAAACTTTTATAGACTGACTATCGCTTTTTATAACTGAATCGGTAGTTTAAAAATCATAACTGCATATTATATTTGCCTTATTAACTGTTATTTTTTTTTAAATTCATAATGTTGGTGTTATTTTTTATTCATTTCCCACCGGTTGAAAAATACCTTGGGTTCAGTAAAATACTAATATCTAGGCACATACTTTTTTTTAACGGAGCATCATATATTTTAAGTTTTATATGTGGCACATATGTGAAACGTGTGTATGACATGCTCGTAAAGTTAAGTGAGCTGGAATTATTTTGAAAATTTTAATGCCATCGTGATTTTATCTTTGGAGCCATAAATTTACCATCTATTGTCATTAGTTTATGAATTTGGCATCTATTACATAATAGTCTCATAATTTGATGAAATTAAAAAATATTTTTTAATATGTATTTTATCTTTCTTGTTAGTTCAAGTATAACTCATTTGTCATTTTTAATTAAGTGTTCTAGGTGGCACCTTATGCAAATTTTTTATACACATGCATAATAACTTTCATGTCCTAATCGATAAGGACGAAGGTTTTGCAATTTTATACAAGTCATTTCTCTACTTTTTTGCTAGTTAAAACTTTTGGAATTGAAAAGCTTTGAAATTCAAGAAATTTACCTAACTAAAATAGTGAATTAATTTTAAAACCCACTCCCACTAAGCTATTGAGATCACATTCCACTTATTCACTATTTTATTCAATTTTATATCCTAGTCGAACCATAAAAGTGGAATCGCAGGGTGGAGTCTTTCGTCATACATCACATGAAGATCATCACCGTATTGTGTTCTTTTTCCTTGCAAAACATTGTCATGATCTCCATCACTCCTTGTGGTTTAAGAAAGATCTAAAGTTGGGAATATGGTGGATAGAAAGTGGAAAGTAATCTAAAAGACTTTTGTGATGGATTTTAAAATTAATTTGTTATTCTAGTTTGGAGAAAACTCCATGAAATTGGAGTCTTTTATGGATAATAGATATAAAGGTGTAAGTTCTATTTCTACTTACTAAGGTATGAAGCTCATTTCACATATAATAATATTTAGTTAATATTTAGAATAATGAGAATGATGAAATACATATTCAAGAATTATTTTTTATTTCTTCAAATTTAGGATTAATTTGATCTTAGATGTCAAATTTGAAGGATTATGTCGTATTAAATTTAATAACTAAATTAAAATATTTATTATTTTTTATATTTGATATCAAATTCTTCAAAATAGTTATGCACATGTAGACTATACATGTGTTACATGGACCGAATAAATATGTCATGTATATTGTACCATATAAATATTTTAATTTTTTTGTAAGATATTTTGTTACAACAGACTTTAAGAAAAACTAACTTGAACAATAAATTATTATAAATTTAAGAACTATTTTTTTTTCCAAAGACTACATTACCAAAACTAAAAAGATGTTATCAATAACCATTTTTTAAAATGAAATTGGACGATAATTTAATAAATATTTATATTTTAAAAATTCAAAAAAATGAATTTTAAATATAGTTGTAATAATTTCAATAAATTATTTTAATTTATTTAAAATAAATTCTATTTTAAAAATTATTTTTTTTAACTATTATAATTAAGATCTTTAACTTTCTCGTCCTAATATTCCAAAATATTTACTCAATCTTTAGTCTAAAGCTTAGTCACAATTAGTTTTTTTTCACACCAATCAAACTCAAGTCTTTGACTGATTAGGTATTTTGAACTTTAAATATATATTAAACTGCCATATTTTGTAATGTTTTAACTAGTGTCAACAATGTTTGACAACATAAACACTCATTTCAACCATATAAATATTACATTAGTAAAGATAAAACTAAACTCAGATCTCTTAAAAAGTTTAAATTATATGAATAAAAACAAAACCTAATTGAGTAGAAAAACCTCCTATGAATCGATAAAATTATTGAATATTTTATACCTATAAATAACATAATAACATAAGAAACTCACTAATTCATCACAAATTGTAGTGTACTGGTTGGACTAATAATTTTAATTTTTTATATCATCTTAATAATATCTTTTTTACTTATTAAATAAAAATAATATTAAATATTTATATTTACTCTTATTTAACATTTTTTAGAGGATTAATAAGATACTATGAAATAACATAACATTTTCTTTGCAGGAGAAGAATGGGTAAAATGTCGAAAGTTCCCAAATGAAAGGCAACTTTAATCATGTTTAAATTTTATATTGCAAACTTGATTTTAAACAAATTCAATTTTTATTAAAATGAATTTAAAGATTAGATTAAACTCTTGAATAGAAAAAAAATGTAAAATAAAAAGTACAATATGAATAAAATATCTTTAAACTCGTCACTTTAAATTAATTATAATAAAATTTTACTTTATTTATTTGACTTCAGATGAGTTCAAATTCATAAAGTTTATATCTCACCTTATATTCGACAAGTGATTTCAACACTAAATAAATATTTCAATCGATTACAATATATAAAAAAATTAAAAAGAAATAGGATACCACGCGTGAAAGAAATTTTCATCTAGAATCGCCATCTATCCCCATCTAGCCAATTTTAATGTCTATACATAATATTATGTTAAAAATATATTTTATCAATGCACTTGAAAGCAAAATTTCCTCCCGAAAAAAAGACTTCTTCAGAGTTAAAATCAAATTTAGAACCAAATTTACGGAACAAATGCTAAAGATATTAAATATCGTGTTCTAGTTGGAGGAATAACTCAACATACACTAATGAATCAATTTAAACCAGTTCTTAAGCAGGTGACAAACAAGACGTCAAATTGTCCATATATATCAAAAACATTGCCCGTGAGGACAATGCAAAACAACGTTTAAAGTGGGCATCAATTAAATTATTGACACAACTCAATTTGTTTTTTTCGGTGATTAACAGCCTCCACTAAAATATGGTTGCAAAATAGTGGAAGTTTACACATTATCCAATTTGAAAAGTTGACAATAATAATTATATAAGTGTTTAAATATTATTATCCCTTAACGGCAATCCACATAAAACTGGTGAGTGCAAACTGAAAAGGTTAACTATGTTGATTAATCTTTCAAGCATTCAACAAAAAAATGGCAGTTATTTGATGCAATGTATGCGAGAATTGTAACAGCATGAGGCCCACATTAATGAAAGCACACTGAATTGTAACAGCGGGGAGAAATAAATTACTAGAGAAACTGGAGATAGCACCAACAACTTAGCACATGGCACAAGATTACTCCGTCAATGCTTCAAAAAACATTCTCCCACAGACATCTTCTATGTTTTCATCCGCATCCTGGTCAGACAGGATAATCTACACGCCCTTCCATATTCCCTGTCTCAAACATTAATTCAAATTATCAATGCATGCCGGTATATCTTCATATTCTCCGATACGGATCCTCTTCTTTATTTCTACCATTCATTTCTCTTTTATTTTTTATATTATATAATAAAAATAAATATTGCTCAAAATCTCTTTTAAAACTGGAGAACCTCTTCCATTATTATAAAAATCAATTGTGTTTTGTGATTCAATAACATAATAAAAATATTTATACCAACATTGGGTATCCTTTTTAAAAAAAATAAATAAGTGATGCACTCGTGGTATAAAATAGTTCCATTATTATTCAATCACAAATTATAAGATATAATAAGTTCATTATCTTTTATAATAATCTTAAAATTTATTTTACCGGTAATATGTGAATAAATATAAGTGTATGACCATAGAACTCATTTTCTTCTAATACTAAAACACATAGCTCAACGGACGTACATGTAAATGAAATGGAAAAATAAATAATAAATTAGCTCTGCATGCATGACAAACCGAAGCACACGTCCATGGAAATTTGAAAGGAAACGTAAATAGCATTTTTAAGTGGCAGTAAGAAGACTTACTATCTTCTAGAAGGGTACACAGCACCAGTTGCCCTGACATAAGGTAACAGTTAGCATAACTTTCTTTCTCCAGTAGATATTCTCCAAATAACAGATATTATGGCTCACCAAAGCAGTCAACGTAGAGTAATACCTGGTCTGCTGTTTAGGAGCAAAGCTTGAGACTAGTCTCCCATTTGCTGAGCCTGAAATTTGGGCACTGCTCGTACTTGATCTGTCAACGCTTCCCCCATTGCCAACAGATAATTGTACAGAAGACTGGACAACCCTACCTTCAGGGCCATCCATTTCCCGAGAATCCTTCGATTTACTCAAAATTTTGACATTGGAAAGACCTCCAGCAACACTGAAGCATGCACCATTAGATTGCTGATGCTGCATAACCGACAATTTTAGAGGATCATCCCCCACATTTGAAGAGATGACTGCACATTCCTGATGTGTCTTGTCACTTTTGATATTTTTGGAATCAATTGAAGAGGCCTTTTTCATGCGATGAGATTGGGCCATTGGTGTGACTGCCACAGTGGACATATATGAAGAATAAGGAGTTGAAGCAGCAGCTGCTGCAGCAACTTTGGCAACTGCTGCAGTTGCAGCAACCATTTTCTGTGCACCTTCCCGGAGCTGAATATAGTCACCCTCAATCAAGAACAACTGAAATTATTAAAAGGAGAAAAACTGTCAATCTGTGATGCAAATTCAACATCAGTAAACAATAGGAACTTGTACATGCAGATAATTCAATGGAAGTTGCTAGAGCCAGAAGTTTTGACAAAGAGAGTTGGCATTTGTGTTTTTAATGGAGTGGTTCATTTTAATCTAGCTGAATTCCATCAAAATTATGCCTAATCATATCTGGTTGTAAGCATTATTTTGAAGTCTACACATTCAAATTGAAATTAAAAACTTACTTCAGGATGGCTAGCCACAAAATCATCCAGCTTCCCATACTTCCTTTTGTAATCATGCCAATGTAGAGGTGCAAGCATCTTGCCCAACCTGTTGGGGAGCTGTGTTTGAAACATAAAGCAAGTAACATCAGGTTAGTCAAGAAAACAGTCATCTTTTAGTGATAACTCTTAACAGTTGACACTTAAAGCTCACTGACCGTTGAGCTAATTCGAATTCGGCCACCAGCTGGAATAGTGCGAACAATACAAGCTAATAATGATTTTTCATCAAGGAGAGCAGTCTCTGATGTCTTTGCAATTGTTGTTGAAGCTGTCGGCCCAGTAGAGGTGAACGCTTCAGACAAGACAGAATCAGTAGAATTGTTCTGAATCATTTCATTATGATTAACTGAATGGCTTGTGACAGATGATGCATTTGCAGCAGAACTTGCTTGTTCAACCAATAAAACTTGGTCCTCAGGTCCATCATTTGATAATGTCACAGAATTCTGCTCCTGGAAAAGGAAAAATATTAGTTTTTATCTTTTCAGCGGTAACAGGAACTAGATCAAAGACAACTTTTGGATTACTTTTTTAAGCACTTTCTATTCAGCACTTTTTGATACCCTCTGCTATTGAAGAAGGAGAAATGTTAGCTTTCATCTTATCGGCCATAACAGGAACCAGATCAAAATTAAGTGCTCCATACTCAGCACTCTTCTTTGATACATAAAAATTAAAGTTTCTTAAAAGCAACTTAATAGATGAAATAAAGCTACTTTAAAGTGTTTGTTTGTCTTTAAAATGAAGCAGAATGTATCCAAATTTGAATTTTTAGCAGGTTAAGATCACAATGAACTGCAAATCAATGGTTATTACATTGTGCTTTTCCGAACATGTTTTCAGAAGCCACCATGTACTTTTAGTTGGTACATGCACCTAAACTATCTAGACATCTTCAAACGATTACAATGAAACATAAAAAGCCATAACTTCTATTTCTAGTTTGGGAAGCATTCATCCAAAATAAATCAGACACAAACTTAGTCAAACTAACCTCGTAGGATTGCAAAACAACAACAGCAAGCAAAGTTGGAACTTGGAACAAACCTTAATTTCACCATTTGTTTCAAAAGAGTTCAATCGTAAGGCTTCAGAGAACTGTGAAGAAATTTGTTGCATGCTTTGATCTTGTTGAGAAGCAACAAGTTGACCCTTATCAACTGACTGAAGAACCTCAAAAAATTCAAATAATTATCATCAGTATTTTACACAAATCTTGAGGGAAATAACATATTAAAAGTGAATAACAATCATTAACCTGTGTTTCACTGGTAGCTGAAGAAATCACAGATTGGGGCTCCTCGCCTTGCTGGATGTGAGCATCCAGATAGTCTCTATGAAGAGTTTGTCCATTAATAGACATTTCATAACTAAACTTAGCATCTGATCTTATCAAGTTTTGATCAGTTTGAGATGGTGAAGGATGTTCCTGTATGGGCACCTGTGAACCCTCTGACACAGACTGAAGAAACAAGTATAAATATGCAGACAGTTTAAATACAGAGAGCAATGCAGAGAGCTTAAATATTGGTATCTTTTGATACCTGTTGATTCTGCCACTGCTGCACAGGTGACATTGAGGGCACTGGGTGAAAATGTCCAACATGTGATTGAGGAACATGTGATGCAACTGAATTGGGCACTCCTTGTTGATGCATTACAAATGGGTGCAATGCAGTTACTTGGCCATGTGGGAGGTATGAAGGTGGGACAAGTAGAGACGATGGAGCAATAGGGACAGCAGCAACATGATCAGTCTAGAACAGAAAATTATAAAAGGGATGAGATATATTGTTATCTAATTCAGCACGAAAACATGATGACAGTCACATCATACAAGCATAAAAAGGTATATACAGCTAAATCCATAAGTATAACCACCTGATAATCTGGAAAAAAATGTTAGATTTCATAAAAATATAGCAGACACTGGTTTCATAAAGTTAATTTCCTCATTTTAATAAGGGCTGGTACCAGTACATGTATGATGTATCAGTGTACATTCATACTAAAGGAATCGATAAGATCTCATAACTTTCATGCATGTTCACTCGCAGTCCAGCAGCACTACTTCCTCAACAACTATATCTTTGGCAACTAAAATATTAATATTTATGAATGAGACCAACCTCAATTCTTCAAACCAAACTACTCAATAATAATTATAACTCTCAGCCTTGCATAACAATAACATCAGATGATCCTCAATTCAAATGCCCTTGTCTTGCCAAAAAATTATCAATCCATTGACACAATACAAAGCAAAAACAAACCCTCCTTTCCAAGTTATCCAATATCATTCACAAACAACGTCAACCTCAGCATCCAATACAAATGACAAGGGATGATTGGATTCAATGCATAAAACAAGGTCACTGTTCTAGCACACAAATACAACATAACTGCGACCTAAATTTTAGCTAGCAAGCTGCTCAAAAATCTTAAAAACACATTGTATGCACAAATTCCCCAAATATTGTCTGAATTTCAATCCAGTAACAGTACAAATTCACTTGTTCCAAATTCCAATAAAAAAGGGTAAAATCTAACAAATTGATTTAAAAACACTCGGTTATATCTCATCTCAATAAATAACAAATCTCCAGCAGTCCAGCAAGTGAAAATGGGCACTTCGGTTAAGAAGCTGTGGGCAAACTATCACAAATTAATAATCAAGACAATAACTGAGACGTGTTCAAATAATCAGAGAATAATCACGGACAGCAGATTTACAATGTTACAAATTAAAGAGATCCTACACAACCAATATATATTATATAACAATATGTTAACAAGTCAACAACCAAAATTATAGTAATTCTAATGCCATTAATTAAATGACTTTTTTAATAGAAAGTAAAAAATAAAGAGCAATTACAATACAGCATTTAAAGAACAAATAAGACTTATGTTTAACAAAATACAGGTCTCAAATTAACACAGACAATTCATAATTAGTACAAATCATAATATGATTGACAAGAACCTGTTAATAAAACATAAAGGCTTCTTCTAAGAACAATATACAAAGAAACAACTTATATATTGTTTTAGGTCAATCTAGTAGTCCTAGTACAATTCAAAAATATTATCAAACATAAATGGTAAAAATTGAACATGTGACATGGTGACATCAACATGGTTTTCACAGGCTCAACTCAACAAACATCAGTTGTACCCTAAGTTCTTTATATGATATAAATTCATCAGATGCAATTACAGAACAAACTAAGTATGTCACCATCCTTTTTTCAGAGCAATTAGCACGTCCAATAAGGTATCTAAAATTTTACTCTGGCGATCTTCATATTACAAGTTTTTTTCATCAATGGTGTGCCAACAATATAAAGTAATAGGAAAGATTTGAATGTATCAAAAGAAAATAATTTACTAAATCTAAGACAATAAAAAGAGAATATAATGAAAACATAAAAGCATACATATCTAGTGCTTCAATGCCTAATGAAAACTCATGTGACATTAATATAACAGTCATTCATAAGCTACAGCATTAAGATTTTAACTGACACTTCTTAAAAATTGTTTGACGAATACAACTATATGGCATATGACAACATGCTGCAAATTAAATTTCTGAGAATAAAACCAATTAGGCAACTAACTGTTTATCTATCAAGCTATTAACTATAGCACCCAACCTGGATTGATGCATTGCCTGTAGATGCAAATGGTGGACCATTATCAGTGCTTTCATTTGGAAGGAGACCATTATTTCCAACAGAAGCATTGCCTCCATTTAAGTCAAATTGACTTCCATTTTCCTGTCCAAACTGAGTTACATTATTTTTTGAATTCATTTGGGACATTCTTGAATCATCATTGTAAGTTCCAGTCCTCTCTCTTGCATCAGCCAGTTCAAGCTGTAGTTGCTGAATAGCATGCAAATGAACTCTTTCCATCTCTGCAAACTAATGCCAGCAAACCAAAAAATTAAACAATGAGGTAAAATCCACTATAATGGGCCCATTTGTTTAAACTTCTAAAAGGTAGTATATTTTTAACAGATTATATAAAAGGCAGTAGTTATTATTCATTTGGTTACAACTTACAATTATAAAGAGTATTTTATATTTTGAAAGGGTTAAACTACAGGGTTTTTTTCAGAAGCTACTTAAAATAGCTTCTCAAAATAATCAGAAATCTGATTCTTTTTTGGATTCTGAAATTTTTTTCATATGCTTACACGAGCATACTAAAATTTTCAAAAAAAGAATTCAAAGGTGATTTTCATGGAAAAAAAAGCTAAAACGAACAGGCTATAAATAAAGTAAATAAACAAAATTATACTAAGGAGCAAAGAAATGCAAGTTCATAGAGACAATTTTTTTAAGACATTGTACTTCATTCAAATAATCTTCAAAACCAAATCACAGCAATAAATTACTTGGTGAATATGCATTTTATTTAGGTACAACTGACAGAGATGCCATAAAACAAAATGCATTGCGTATTTTGCAAATAAACTTAATCCTTGAAGAAAAATGGGTTGGCAGATCAACCTGTCTCTGAAAACCCATCCAGAGCTGATTATATTGCTCTGTGCGCTCACGCAATTCCGCTTGTAATGTCTGATTTGTTGTTGATTGGAAAACATCCATCTCACGAACACGAGCTATCCATGACTGGGCCTCTCTGAACTGCTCATCTTTAAACATAATGGCCTCCTGAGCAACCCTATGCTGAAATAAAGAATCATCATTAGGCCAAATAAACTAGTAAATAAACTCATAAAAATACATTATATAAATAAAGGCTGACTACTTGTTCCTGCAACTCAATCAGCTGCCTTTCTTTTTCTTGAATATGTTCTTGCAGATCATGTATTTGTTTTATATGCTGAGCTCTTTCAGCTTCTGAATGATCACGCTCCATTCTGCAAAAAAGGTTTTACCCTGTTAAGCATGTAAAGAAGGCCAGATCCAAAACATAAATTTCCTATAAACACATTTGGGCAAAAGAAAAACCTGAATGTTGCAAGTTCTTTGTTTTGCTCACGGAGAAGGTCTTGTTTAGCCCATGCCTAACATGATAATTGATGAGATTAGCATATAATTTAATAACAAATACCACCAAATAATCCAGCAAAACTTAGAAAAAAAAAAGAAATAGAAATTCAACAGACTGCTTCATTGTCTAATTTAATAGCATGCAGCTCTCTGTCTTTCTCTTCCATTTTCCTTTCAAGCTCATGAATTGTGCGCTCCCGTTCACAAAGTTGCTCCTGCAAAGCCAGTTAAACAAGTTTTAGAGTAAGTAGACTAACAATGTAAATTAAAACAGATATTGTAAGTAACTAAGTATAAAATGCCCCATTTAGATATCAGTAATAAAACAGCTGCATCTGGTTTACCAAACTATCATATCAATAGAAATTTACATAATCCACACTAGCAGTTATCATAAAAGGGCACAACTAAATGTCTAAAACCATCTAGTTCTAGTAAAACTGAGAAAATACATTTTCTTTCAAAAGATGGGGATAGCTCAGCCCAGACTTAGGAGTCCAAATATACATGTAAATGTTTGAATTTGCACCTGAAACTTGTTGGCATTATTAACATGTTCCTTGAGTTGAGCATCATAGGTGTTACGCATTTCCATTATCTCAGTTCTAGCAATTACTTGAGCCTTCAGTTCAATCTCCATTTGCAGTAGTTCCTGTCTTTGTCTAACAACACTATGAAGCTGTTGCTGCAAAATATCATTGTCTAGTGTTCCATCCACTGTTATAGAACAAAAATCAACATCAAGGGGCTCTCTTCCTTGCTGCACCTTGAAAAACAGGACAAAATCATCTTCAGGTTCTTAATTCCTTAAAATTAAAAGGCAAATTCTCATACCATCACCTTACCTCATATATGGTTCTCTCGTCTGATTGCCCTAGTTTGGCATTGTCTAACTCCTGCACATCAACAGATGTCCATTATCAATATCAACCAAACAAATAACCAAAAAAGTCTTAAGTACCACATGCAAAAACATAAAGATGACCAACGAAACTTGAATACTTAGATACAACAACCTTAGGTCTGTTAATGGAACCAAGAGTTTGAACCCAGTAAGGCTGTAACCTAAAAAATCAACATCAGACGAAGCACATTCTACCTAACAATGACTTGTCAGACTAAATTCTGGTGACAAGCATCTCATATTGTTCATGTGGCCAGGGCTGATGTTTTAATGCTTTGATTAAATCACCCTGGCTATAAAAGCCACTCAATTCAACTGTAATTGAAGGAATCAAGTCTCTTCCCCTAAAAAAATAGCATGCACGTCCCATGTACTTTGAGGTTTACTTTAACAACAAGACATTAAAAAAAAAAAAAAAAAAAAAACTTCAGACTGATAGACAAACTAGGATTTTCCCCAGAATCGAACCTTAAAACCATAGAAGCCTCTGCAAAAGAAAGAACACCATAAAAATAAAATCTAGAAAGAATCGCACTAAAATCGGTTAAACCGAGATGCTACGCTCCACAGTCTACACCCATACTGGAGAAGTAAGCATAGGCAAACTAGTGGCCACATTATCGAGAAAACCCACGAACGCTCAAGCTTAAAACGACGAGAGGAAAAAAAAAAAAAACAGCACTCACTCGCGTCAAACGACATTACTAAACCCTAATCCCAATTTGGTGGGGGTAAGAACTAATAACTAACAAGTGTCATAGGACCTAAACTAAAAATTAGATAAGAAAAAATAAACGAATCCTCTCGTTTTCTTGATCGTTGACAAAGCAAAGCACTAAATTTATAAAACGCACATCTTCTCCAGTATTCCCCGAACCACAGAATGAGACAATGCGAAGTGTTACTACGCCAAAGTAGTACCTCGTCATCAGGGTTTCGTGCAGAATGATGATGCTCGGCGACAGCGCGCCATTCTTTGCGGGACGGAGGCGGCATCTGGAGCGAGGCGCCGCGCACGGCAGCGGCAGTGGCGGCAGCGGCGACGGCGACCGTGGCCTCCATGGAACGAGAAGCGTCGACGGTGCCCCCACGTGAGCACCCAGTGGGGCGAGGGAGTATCTCAGTGTAGAAGTGAAATGGAAAGAGGAAGAAATCCCTAACCCTAGAATTGAAGAAATTTCGGGGCGCGATTACGGGAATTGGGAGGGGAAGAGAAGGGGATTGGGATTGGGATGGGAAAGGGTTTTGGAGGGATGAAAGAGTGTTGGAGAGAGGAAGTGAGAATGAGAGAGAGAGAGAGAGAGAGAGAGTGTGTGTGTGAGGAGATGATTGGCTGTGACAAATTTCGACCGGCACGGCGTGAACGCCATTTATAAGGCCTTCTCTCACTCCGTGGATGTCATCTCTCTCTTCGCCTTACGCTTCCCGCTAACGCGTGGATCGTACTTTCTTTCTGAATTATTTTTGTTGCTTTCCCCTTTTGGGTTCACTTCATAGGTGACACACGGGCCTCCATAGCCCGTTTTATAAATTCATCGATAAATGACTATTCACAGGCCTTGTTTGCTCTTTCTACCACCCTAAACATTTTTGTTATTCATTTTTATGAAAATGTGCTTCGCGATAAATAGTTGTTGTAACTTAAAAATACACGAAAATGAGCTTCCATTACGTTGTTCAACCTGCAATATACCATATAAAGTAGTTTTTGTTGTATATGGTAAGTTGCCAACTCCCTGCATCAATTAACTAAAATTAGTTTTCAATGTATGTTAAACTTATTTTTATTTATGTTTAATATTTATTTTTTATTAAATAATTTAATAACTTTTATGAATTGAATAACTTGTTAAATAAAATATTTATATGAATGTATTTAATCAAAATTAGAACTCCATTAATATGATAATTTGATCACTATCACATGTATTACTTTAGATTTTCCATATAAAAACATCTTGAACTTGTGTTTAGTAATGACGAGTGTTTGGGACAACTTAAAAAATATATTTTTTATAAACCTTTTTTCTTACAATAACTATGCTCTTAAATTTTTTCATCATGACTTTTCTGATGTAACTTGAATCTTACTTTCCCGGAATCAAAGAACATGATTATAATTGCAAACACAAATTACAATTAAATGTTATAAAAACAATATTATGTAAAATATAATCTAACATCAACATTTATAAGAACCATTTTCACTAAAAAAAAAAAAAACTTGTTAGAATCAATCACAGGATATATGTTTCACAGCAAAATGACTTTAATCTTTAAGCCTTCGTATTTGTATAAACACCACCATAAATATCCATGACCAAATCATAAAGACAAATCATTACATAGTAACAACAACAAATGACTTTGGACTATGATGATAGTCACACTCAACACTCTATTTATGAACATAGTTACTCTAAGTCAAATATAAAGACCATACTAAGTTTTTTTTACTCAAACATTCAAATTTAAAACTTATCACGGACTTGCCTATATAACTACATAATTAAATACATCTCAAGGATTTCATCATATATAAATTAGATAATAGATAACTTCAAATTGACTAATTGAGGAAACACAGTACAACTCCTTAAAATCAATAGCTAAATCAAAACATGTAATATCTAACTTCAACACAAATATGTAACGAAAAGTTTCATAGGCTAGATATTAACCATTAACGAATCACAAGTGATGTGATTTACTCTATACGTGATAATAACTACAATTTGAAAAACAAAATTTTAATAAAAAAAAACATAATACTATAACTTATGTACACTAAATCGCAGCATCTATTAAGGCAAGCCTAACACTCCTAAAAACAAACTGACGAACATGCCCAATGTAATTTTTGGCTATGAAGATTGCAAGCTGTTTATTTGCATCTTATTCCAAAATATCATGGTTCATCACTCCTTTGCTTCTATGCCAACAAACCTATATCCAAAAGTAAAAAATAAATGCATGGTGCAATTAAGGCTTCTCGAGGATAAGAATACAACAAGTGTCAGCCCAAAAAACACAAATTGGTTTTTTGTGTCTGCTTCAAGACAAAATGACTATCAATTCATTTTAGACTAAATGACTTCTATTATTTTTTTCTTCACTTAATTCTTATACAACTTCGCCCATGTGATAGAGTTATTTATATAGTTATTTATATGAAATCAAATTCAATTCGATCAAATGTAATAATGTGTGAAATAAGATTAAGTCAGCTAAATTTGTTGACATGTGTTCTGCTCTCAAGTAGGAAGATAAATACTCCTTTTTAAACTTGTCTTTTTCAATCCTTTTCACTAAGTCTTTATAGGTACACATAGGTGGTCACGTCAGCCGACAGTAGTACAAACAAAGGACAGAAACAAAATACTGTCGCGGGACGAATCTTCTGACATGTCAGGTGCAAGAGTGGTCTGTCCTCTGCGGTACCTTTTCCACGTGGCTTGTACGAATATATGACCTCCCGACTTGATGTACCGACCGATACAACATGATATGTAAATTTTAATATTATACATTACTAAATCATACAATAAAAATTATACTATAGTAATATTAAGATATATTTTTTAAGTGTATATATATTTCAAAATATATAATATTAATATAAGTATAATGTGATATTATATTATTAATATATAATTATTAAAAAAAATTTAAAATATAAAATTTCAATTTCGTCGAATTAAAACAAGTAAAGTATAATTTAAATTTGTTCTTAAAAAGTGTTAAATTTAATTTTTAAAACTCAAATTCATTAAAATAAACTTCAACTTTGAGTTAATAAAATAAAATAAGAAACTCATGAACAACCATCCTTGTATGTCAATCCTTAATAAGAATTGTGTTCATTGACTATAAATTAAAAAAAAACATTTGGTTCCTAATTTTGATTTTAAAGTTGGATGATACTTGTACAAGTTATTATTGGGTTTCTTTTATCTTATAAGAGTAATTTATTTTAAAACTACTAAATAGGTAAATTTTAAACACGATTTCGATTATGAAAGTTCGTACTCAATTAAAAGTAATAATAATAATAATAATAATAATAATAATAATAATAATAATAATAATAATAATAATAATAATAATCAGAAACAAAGTTTTATATGTATAAAGTAAGTCTCATCTAACCGTTTTTCCTGATTGGACAAATTGACTTTTCAATAGTAGACCGGGGAGCACATTTTGTTTCCCTATATGTCCATTTAAATACATTAACTTTTGTTTTTTTTAGTTTTAAGCTTAACCGGTAGGTGTAATTATTCTCCTTGCAAATCATATGAACAAAATATGAATATTGAATAAATAATATTTGAACTTTATTGTCACGTAATGTTATGCAATTAATGCTTATTTAAATACACACAACATTTTATGAAGGAATTCTTTAATATACTAATAAAAAACATTAAATTAGATAGATTCAATCTCGTCTTTATGAACGATCATTTTTTCATTATTATATATATTATGTTGATATATATTTTATTTTTTATACTAATATCTTTGAGATAATATATAAATTTCAATGATTATTTATACAGAAACAGTCTTAGTGTTATTGTCATTATATATAGTTTTCAATCACATTTTAACTATACTTATCCATTTTACTGTCAAATATCATTATTCTAAAATTATTTTCAATTGTTACACGATTCAATTTTAACATTAATTTTATCTTATTTCAATTATAATTTTAATATATATTTATTCATTTCATACATAATGATTATATATTCTAAAATGTAATAATTTAAATTGTAAAAACTGATAAATGAAAATTTTATATAATGATTTTCTAATGTGAAATAATCACCAATACTTTATTCTCTTTGGAAAATATAATTTTAAAATGGTATTAGTTTGATTTGAACCAAAATCATTTCAGGATATAAATCTATGTTTGAATTAAGAATTAAATTGGGGAAAAAAATGTTTGATGCTTTGTTTTCTTTTTAAAACGATGTCAAGTCAAACTTAGTAATTATACATAAAAATATTTTCTAAAATTCTGAAAAATTTTAAGTATTTAAATTTGATTTTTAAAGATTAAATTTAAACATTCAAAATTTATTAAGTTATTCTACATTTTATTATGAAGTTTAGAAAGTTAAAGGATTTTTTTTAGAAAATAAGGGCATTTCGATAAATTTATATCTTTTTAAAAATAATTAACTAAGATCAGTTTGAAAAATTTATAGTGCAAGAGAATTTTTCTTAACTTAAAATCCTACTTTTTTTTAATAAAAATTATTGTGAGATTTTAAATTTTTTATATTTTTTAAATTCATTGTGAATTTCTAGTTATCTTAAATCAATTATTAAGCATACAAAATTTTAGTAATTTTACTTTTACAATTAACTTGAGAGATTATAAAGAAAATTTGAAATATCCAAACTAATCTTATTAGATTAAAAATAAAGTTGACGGGGATTTGTTAATGTAATTTAAATTAATTATAATATTTTAAATTTAATAATTATATGAATGGTAAGAGTATTTTGGTTTACTTTTAATTTAATGATAAAATACAATGTCAATTGTACAGATTAATGTGTATTAATTTCATTAAAAAATAAAATGTACATGTGAAATTAATTTAAAAAATTACATAAAACTACGAAAAATATTTCAAGATTTTTTAATAGTTATACCTCATATGCTAAGGCGGTATTTTTGCTTAGCACCTCATGGAAGACTAATGGGTGATGATGGAAATAGAGTTGTTATAGAATGAGGTTTGAGTGAGGACACTTGTTGAATCTAGTAATTGAATTATGTATAGTGATAGGTGTATGTATTTATGCATGAATCCACAACTAAGGTGGATGAACTTCATATTATGTCATGAGCAAGTACGTAAGTCAAGGTTGTTTGGTGAAGTCCTCAACTTAATGCTAAAAAAATTGGTAAGGTAGCTAGTGATATACCTTTAGGATAAATAGACAAACAAATTTTATACCAAGGTCATTGCAAACTTCATGTCATAGTGAACATAAACTTCATGTCATGACAAAATATTATATCTTTTCTTTATAACAGTTTGTGATTCTCCTAGTGTTTATGGCACGTGCCACTCTCTGAATCTGAATGGTCCATTGTTGTTGTTGTACCATGTTAAGGGATATGTTTTCACTTATCATCAAGTTTGGTGAAAACTATGTTGTTGTACCATGTTAAGGGATATGTTTTCACTTATCATCAAGTTTGGTGAAAACTATAATGGAGTTGGGTATACACATACCAAACGACTAATATTAGGTCACATTGATATTTGTATGTCTTATTGATGAAAATTGTTGTATAAGTTTATGTAGGTGTGAAATTATTAAAGATATTTGTTTTGGTGTGAATTAGTGTGTGCAAGTCATTGTATGTTTATATTTATAAAAATTTACATGCATATTCCTATTTTACCTTGAAAAGGTACAAAATTATGTTTTTATATTCAAGTTTATTTTAACAAACTTATTATTATATGCTTGTTTATGTGGATTTGACTATAATAATCATGATGTTTGCACTCATAGTAGTATATGACTCAAAAGTACATTCAATTTCAAATAAAAACATCTCCATATAAAAGACTTTCCTTAATGAAGAGAATGACACTCGAAGACTCTGTTTGATACTAATATTATTTCAAGTGGTGTTTTGGTTACAATCAATACTAAGAATTTATGGGTTGTAAGAAGGTCACAATGTTACTACCAATGTATGTGTTTATTTATATAATGAATTGATGTTTCATGCAATGTTATGTATTTGTCATATATAAAGATTTATAATAAATTTGTGTATATAGATAAAATATATTATTTAACACTGAATGAAAGCTATATATGTGTGATGTTTATTTTATGGCAAGAAAAAATGACATGTGTTTTCGTAAACAAAACCAATTGAGAATTTTATTAAAATTTATATAATTTCTAAATAACAATGTATGATGAAAGGTAATGACAAATGATTGATACAATGTTCGCTATCACTTACAACACATCACCACCCGCATACATCTCACTATAGTGAATGAAGAATATCATAATTCAATAATGACATAGGTTATTAGAACAATAATAATAATATTAATAACAATAATGTTGATGAGGTTGTGGTAATGATGATGTTAATTAGAAACTCGTGTCTTTGTTTCATCACTAAATAATTGGATTAATTAATCATAAGACAAAATGAACGCATATAAATGAAGTGCAAGTAGTATAAGTTGGGCATAAAACAAAGAAAAAGAAAAACATAAAAAAAAAAGTGCAACATAATCAAAGAACACCACATATAACAAGATGAACTTTATATTTGGACATCATCCACCATTATACGTATATAATTTATTATCTAAATTTGTAGGGTTTGATATTATTGTCATTATAAGTCTATAAAAAAAACTGTGTTTTACCCAATCATTAAAAGAAATGAAAAACAAATACCAATTTCATAATGTTAGAAAAAAATATCATTTAAAAAAAATTAAAATACATTGAAAACAAATTTATAAATAAAATATTTTAAAAAATAGAATACAAAAGAAAGAAAAAAACATTTTAAGTATTTTTATTTTGCAAAATAACTTAAAAAAAAATTAGAACCGTGGTTACGTTCACGACTTCACTAATAAAATATTTGTACATAGTATGACTTTAATAAAATTAATTAAAAATATAATACTTATGTTTACGACTTCTTAAAAATATTTTAAAAGTTTTAATTTGTTATCGATTTAAAAAATAAAAATAACTAAAGTTGTATATGACTACGCCACTTCTAAAAAATATATATAAATCGTACTTAATTTTATGATTTTTATAATTTAAAAAATACAAACTTTATAAATTATAAACAAATATGATTTTGTGGGATGAAATTGTGTGAAATGCGATCCCTGTTCGGATAATTTTTCAAAATCTATCATTTTTTTTGGTAAAAATTATCCTCCTCCTCCTCCATCTTGTTCTTCCTCTTATTATTTCCATCCCAATTTCGGACTCTTATTCTTATTGTGAAATTGTAAAATTAAAACTAATTAAAATAAAATAGTAATTTAGTTATCTCTAGAAAATAAAAATATTGTATTGCTGCACATTAAGAAAACTAAAATCACTGTATCTATCCACTTCTAAATTTTAATGAATACTGCATTATTATCAACCAGACTTTAAAGATATCACAAAAGTTATGTTAAATTTAACTATTAAAAGCATTTATTATATCGAGTTTAACTACAATTTCCACGATAAAACAATTGTATTGACTACGTGACTTATACAGTATTTTTATTCATCACTGGATCAAACAATTTACTATTATTCACAGATTACTCGTGTATTTATTCTGCGTCATGCTTACGTTTTCATGTTGCTTTATTCAACCGAAACCGCGTTTGTTTTTTCAAACGCGTTTTCCCTATGAGTGAAGTTTCTATAGTCTATACATAATAAATAAATTAAATAACGTAATTAGGATATGTGCAGCAGTATTTGATAGAATTTCCTTTCATTAGTTATTACCAATGTAATATATTTTAAACTAAAAAATAAATAAATTGTGAGGCTATAAACCCTAATAAATTACTACTCGTTTACGAGTCAACTCACTTGTCATGCGATGCTTATATGTCCCCTGTTTTAGGAGTTCTGAGTACCGAGTCACAGTACAACTACTCCATCTACTAAATTAAAATTTGTATTTATTGATTTTTAATTTTGTTAATTTGTCAGTGCAAAATATGTAATGTACGGAAAAGTAAACATTTTTCTTATCCTCATTCATGCCCAATTTTATATTTTGTCCACCAACACAGACTAGTTCGAATGACAAAAAATAATTTTAAGTAAGATTTTAAATTTATGTTTTTTTAAAATGAAGAAAAAAACAATATATTCATTTTTCCATTCTTTTAAAAAAATTAACGTACATTATGCATATTGTTACATTTACATCGAACTTAAAAATAAAAGGAAAATCTATAAGGAAACATATAATCATTCTTGAACAATAACAAATTTATGTGTTTTAAAAAAATATCTTTACCGTTAGTACTAAAATGTTATTATATTAAATAAGAATAAATCAAACATACAAATTGGTGATGAGATTATGAAAATTATTTCAATTAAAATTATTTCAATTAAAATTATTTCAATTAAAATTATTTCAATTAAAATGTGAAATATCTACACTAATTACTATTTTGTATCGAAAACTAAAAGTGAAACTGTGATTAACTAAATTCTAGTAATAGTATTTATGAGAAATAAAAATATTTAAATATAAAAAATATTAATAAAAAGGTTATTTGGTTTATTGAGAAAGAATGTAATTTAAAAAAATCTTCTTATAACAAATTCAAAGATACTCATTTAAACAATTCACTTTAAATTTTCAAGTGAATTCCTGACACAAGCTAAATTAGTACCGATACTTATTTTAAGTACTGATGCTTGTTGCATGTGCATGGGTTAAGATGAAATAATATAAAAAAAAAAGTTGTATGTAATAATAAATAAATAAATAATTGTTGGAAAAGATTAATGTTGGTGAAATGTAAAGATGGCAGGTTATTTATGGAACCTACTTGGTAAAATCACTTAAATTATAAAAAGTAGATATGAGTAATGTGTAATAATGAGACCTATTTAAGAATCATTAAAAAAAATCACTAAGATGGAAATAGCATAAAGCAACCTATATTTTTAACTTATTTATTTATTTACACTTAATTCTGTTTCATCATTAAAATATTACGATTTATAAGCAATAACCTAGTTTTTATTCATAAACAATCATTCCTTCTAAAAGGAACAATGCTTAAATTAAGCAAACCACTGCTGGCTAAACAAGCTTCAATGGTTTTTTTTTTCTTTCTTAATTTAAGCAGTCCACTCAGGCAACTCTATTGAAGTTGTTGTTAAATAAAATAAGTTATTTTAAGACTTATGAGATTTTAGCCTCGAACATTTTTCAAATTTAGTATTTTTTAAGTCATAATTTATGTTTTTTAAAAGTTTGTCCTGAATAAATCTTTTTCTTCTTCTATAGATGGTCTATTTGAATAAATAACTTCATGCTTATGAATAGTGCTTATCATGCAAACGCTTTTTATAAACTATTTTATAATTGAAGAGAAAATTGTGTTAAAATATTTATAATTTCTTATTACTTTTTTTATAAGTTATCACTAAAAATTTATTGAAATAAACCAAAAAAAAACTAACAACATATAATTAGTTATTTTTAATTTTTTTTAAACATTTACGCAACTACTTATGTTATTAGGTAAGATTATAAATAAATTGTAAATAAACTATTAAACACAAACCCCAAAATAGATCTAAAACTTCATCTACAAGTTTATTATATAGCGAAGCCTTTTAAATATATCAACAATACTATTGCTAAATTGACTTATGAGTCTATATATATTTTTTAATCTTTATTACTGTTTTTTATATATTTTTATATTATACTATTTATTAATCATTATACTATTTATTTATTTTATTAATTCAACATTATACTTCAATATATTGACACATTGATAAATTATATATCTATTTTATTTAGTTTAAGTACACATTTCTTCTACTTAATTTTTATGTTTTTTTTTAAATTTTGTCACTCAACAATAAAAATTGCATATTTTTCTACTTAATTCATAAATTTTTAAATTTTTTTTTACGTTAAATGTTTATAAAATTTAAATGATTTGATGACGTAGCTTATAAAGAGAAAAATAACATTATATTAAATTTAAATAGATTTTTATCACCTATCTTTTCATTTTTTACAATTTTTGTTATTCATTCTAATGAGTCATTTCAATAAAATTTATTTAAACTTGATAAACATTTAATAATGAAACAAAATATGCAAAACGTTGTAAATTAAGTAACAAAATATGAAAATTTTATAGTTAAATAACAAATTTTATAAAAATGTAAAAAATGGATAAAAAAATATTTAAAACAATTTTAATTTTTTTTTATGTTTTTTATATTATTTATTTTAATAATTATATATTGATGTTGTTTATTTTATTATTTTTAACATTATGATCCATATTATAATTATCATACTTATTAATATAAAATTAAATTAAAATTTATATATAAATATTATATAAATTTATCAATTCTTACTATTTAACATTGTTAGTTCAATATACAATTTTCAAACAACTATATTCAGTTAATTTAATAACTATCAATTAATTTTTTTATCATTCAATTAACTTTTCAAATTTTTTTTTATCAAACATAACCTTAAAACATTATTTTTTAATTTAATTTAAATCTAATGTGGATTGACTAAGTAATAAGTTAATGGTTTCTAATGATTGCCGGTGCCGTGATCTTTTTTTCATTCTCACCGATTATTTAAAACAAATATTTAAATTTAATATATGGGAGTTGAATTATTTCGATTCAAATCATTTAAAGTTCAAAAAGATTCTGGCATTTTAGAGTATAAAAAAAGGTTTATATTTTCAACCTAGTCTTGTTTTTTGTTTTTTGAAAATTTCAACCTAGTTTTAATCATGGCAAGGAACATCAAAGTTTACAGCGTGTTATTGAATAACAGTTTTATAGTCTTTTTTTTTATAATTTATATACCTTATTCGCGCATATAGGAATATCCGTTCTTAGGATACATATAAAAAAATATCTTTTATTTAAAAAAAAAATACTTTTTTATAAAAATTAATAAAGAAAATATACTATAAAGTATCGTAGAAAAAGTCCAATTATAAGATAGTTCGAGACAATTTAGTCAACTCCGATGCAGGTGACTATTTTGCGGTGTTTAAGAAAAAAAAAAAAAAACTTGTTTCTCGTCAACCTTGTAGACTATAGAAAATTAGAAATAGAAAAAGTAAGAACACGGAAACCATTTTTGCAAAATTAAATTATGTATACACACATATATGTACATAAATAAAATAAAATAATATACCATGTGCCTAAAAAAATAGTGCTACAAAAAGGACAAAAAGTTGCAGCATTAAAAAACTAAAAATTTGTAGTATTAAATAAAATGGTACGTTACTTGGAACATTTATCAACAATTTTAGTTGATAATTTCTCAAACGGTATACTTGTTCCCTAAAATACATTGCAGGTTTTGATTAGACGATCCGAAAAGATTATTGCACAGAAGCGTCTTCCCCCTAGAACATTACAATAAATGTAGTTCAACAACAACAAACCCAAATTTGAATGCTAGGTTATCATCATTTATTTGTCCAAAGAGGTAACGCGAGAAGACCGAAGAAAAAAGAGTGACCAAAATAATAATTGCAGAAAAAGTTTACGATCCTAAGCACATAGAGTCAATGTTTTCGCAATGCCATTCCTTGATCAAAGAAAATGTTTTCATTTTTCAACACCGAAGAATACAAGTTGTTGTTAAGCAAAGGGGTTTAATTTCCTGGCACAATCCTCGTATATTCGTTCGTCCTCCTAGGCTATTGACATTGTCTGGTTTGGTTCCCTTTATTTGACATTAAAACCATAGCTATTCGTCCTTGTTTGCCAGCTTATACAACTATTTGGACAACATTACCCACAAATAATAACATTCAAAACACTTGCCTCTATATGTGTCTACATTTCTCATTTTAAAATAATTTAGTATAATGAATAAGAAATTAATTCAAAAGTAAATAGTATTCAAGTATTTTACACAACATTTCAATATATATACTAAATTTATTAACTTATATAGTATTTATTTTAGAAATCATACTAAATATAATTTTTCATATTTCTCATACATTCAACCAAAATTATTGGATTTGAATTATGACGAATAAATAGGATATGCGTTTTTATATGTTTAATTAAAAAAATATTATCGTATATAATAATTTTGTTGAGTTTTATTAATAATTATCATAAAAGTTATTAGTAGATATGATAAAATTTATATATAATTTTTGTATCATAAATGATTTTTTAATTATTCAATTAGAATTAAAAATTTATTCTAGTAATTTTTATGATTTTTTATTACATGAATAATTAAAATTAAAATTTAATGTTAATTAAAAAATTACAAAAACGTGTATGTAAAGTTTAATCTGAATGGAAATATTAAAAAAAATGATGTATTGATAGAAAGTGATTTGTTTTGTGGTTTAAAAAGAAATAAATGGAGGCAGAGAAAATGTTGAAAATGGAAAAACAAGGCATGAGATGAAGGTGTCTGAAAGATCCAACCAACGAAGGAAGCAATTTACTTTCACACATAAATGAATACAGTTGGACTGTGTCGTATTAATCTTAAATTAATCCTCTCTCTGACCTTACAAATTTAACACTTTCTCTTTCTCTCTTTCTTTCTTTCTTTCTTTCTTTCTTCCTTCTCCTTTTACTCCTTCACCTCTCTCTCTACACTGTCATCTCATCTCAATTTCTCCGGCGACGTTTTCTCTCTCTCTCGTTGACTTCGCCGATCACCCTCGTCGTCACCCGCCATGGGGCATTGCTGCAGCAAAAACATCGCCGTCAACAACGAGACGGTGGCCGCCGATCACGGCCCCAAGCCGCCGCATTATGCGCCGGCATCGCCGCCGCCGCCCTCCGGGAGCTCGATGTCCGGCGCGACTCCGGGGAGGAACACGCCGGCGCACTCGTTCTCGGCGAGTCCTTTCCCGAGCCCTCTCCCGCCGGGCGTGGCGCCGTCGCCGGCCAAGACGCCGGGGAGGAAGTTCCGGTGGCCGCTTCCTCCTCCGTCGCCGGCGAAGCCGATCATGACGGCGCTGCTGCGGCGGCAGGGGAAGACGAAGCCGAAGGAGGGCCCTATACCGGAGGAGCAAGGGGAGGGCGGAGAGGGCGAGAGGTCCCTCGATAAGAGCTTCGGTTATGGAAAGAATTTTGGGGCCAAGTTCGAATTGGGGAAGGAAGTGGGTCGAGGGCATTTTGGTCACACTTGTTGGGCCAAAGGGAAGAAGGGTGACCTTAAGGGTCAATCCGTCGCTGTGAAAATTATTTCCAAAGCTAAGGTGAGAGCCTCAGCTTGTGCTTTTGTGCTTTTGCTTTTTTATCACTCTGAACATCGTCTCGTTTTTTTTTTTTTGTTGTTGTTGTTTACTTTCGAGATGGTTTACGTTGACTCTTGGTCAATTCAGGATCAGTTTATCACTGTCTTGCATCCTTGTTTTGGGACTTGAATTTCATGTACTGTGATTACTATTAGTGATTCACTTATTGTTCTTGGGGAAGTTATATGCTACTGATTTTGCATTTGTTTCAATTTTCATTGTCCCTATGTAAATATGTTCTGTGTAGATATATACTAATAGTGTTATGGAATTGGAGCCTGCTGAGGTGGTGGTAGTTGGGCACTGAAATTCCAAGTTGGAGGGGATCGATGTTGCTTTCTGGTTTATGATATTATAGTAGCCGTGGTGGTTGTTGTTATTTTCCAAGCTAATGTTGGTACCAGAAGGAAAATGCCATGGAGACCTGTTTTGTGAAAGAATTTATGAAATTTGAAAGTATGGAATGGGAATCATTGCAGGATTTGTTATGTCAGTTGGACACTTTTTTAAGGGGAAATTATGGGAAAAAGCGACGATGACGAAATATGTTGGCTGTAACCGGTGCTTTGTCTTGATATATCTGGTTGGTTTCTTGGGAGCATTATGAAAAATTCTTGGGAATAAGTGGCAGAAATGGTTGTAACCTCTGTAGTGTGGATGAATTGTTGGAAGGTGTGGCTTTTGCTGTGTGGACCATGACTCACATGTAGATGTTTTACATTTGTTCTATCAACGGACATTAGGTTGTGGTCTAAACCGTAGAGGTACTATTGTTTGAGTTGTGAAGCTCAGTGGTTACATCACCTTGTTGCCAAAGCACAAGAATGGAGCAGACAGTTTGTGCAAGATTTTGTTGTCAAAGTAACTTGTGTGTTTGATAAAAACTGTTTTATGCTCCTTGGTTAGATCATCTATAAACATAGTGGTGCTTACTGCTTAGTTGTAGATTAAAGAATCAATATAGTGAACCTGATTGTTTATTGTTTTCCATCGTCCATTATGAGGCAAATTGGAGGATAGCAAATATGCTTAAAAGGAATAGAAGGTGAAGAAGAAAATTAAGATCCTGGAGAAAGGGAACAAAGTGAAGCTTATTGACTACCAACGAATGTTATAAGTATTGTTCCTTTAGTCCAACCCTATGGGCATCAAATGATGTAAAACTTTCATTCCATTTGTTTGGCCTCTGGGAAGAGTATGTGCAAAAGCTGAGTCCATGCTTCCGCACATTTTCATTATTCTTCCAAACAATCAAATTGGAGTTTGCAAGTAAATATATTAATTGGTGTGGAGAATTATGTATTGTGATGTGGTGGTCATAGATTCCATAGTTTATTTTATGGCATTCATCAACATGAATTGAGCTTTGATTTTCAATCTTTTGTCAATCCCACCTTATAATTTCTGCTTGATAACAGTGGTTATTGTAATTAACTGATTTTTATATGGCAGATGACTTCAGCAATAGCAATCGAAGATGTAAGGAGGGAGGTGAAAATGTTGAAGGCCTTATCTGGACATAAGAATTTGGTCAAGTTTTATGATGCATTTGAGGATGTCAACAACGTCTACATTGTTATGGAGTATGTGCAGAAACAATTATTTCTGAACGTCTGTATCCATACATTTTTTTTAAGTTATTGGGTATAATAGAATTATTCACTTTTCTAAGGGTACTCACAATATGAACAGATTTTATAGGTGGGCTGCAAGCTTGTAGCTACATATCTACAAATGTTGAATTAGACAATTATTCTGGAGTAATGGGATTTTTTTTTGTTCTCGTCAGGTTGTGTGAGGGTGGAGAATTACTTGACAGAATTCTTGATAGGTAAAATTGAAAGGCTATTTTTCATTTGTACTATCTGTAGTTTTTTTGCCCCTCCATACTTTCCTTACTGAAGTTTGGTTTTGGATAACATGATTATAATTGGATTGTTTTGATATTAATTATTTATTAAAGAGGTGGAAGATACCCAGAGGATGATGCTAAAGCTATTCTTGTACAAATTCTAGATGTAGTTGCATTTTGTCATCTTCAAGGGGTTGTTCATCGTGATCTAAAACCAGAGGTATGGCACTGTGAAGTTTGAGCCACTCAGAATAATTTGGTTGTGCTTATCAATGAATAAGCTATTTTACGTTTGTATAGTTACCCCTCTAAGATTATTTGCTTTGCAGAATTTTCTTTTTGTCTCAAAAGACGAGGATGCTGTGATGAAAGTTATTGATTTTGGGCTATCTGATTTTGTTAGGCCAGGTAATATGACTAAATCAACCTACTATAATCAGTCTCAAGTAGTATTCAAGTTGCTAAATTTCTCGTATTTAGTTTCTTCTTAGTCTTAGTTTTTGTATATAATGCACTGGCACGGTCAATCGGATTCGCTCATATAATATGTCGGAGAATAACCAAGGAATCAATTATCATACGATTTTGTGCAATATGGTTAACACTTTTAGATTTTGTGAGGATATTGACACAGTATAATGGAGGAATAGTGATATTTTACCATATCAGAGTTCATCGGTCATTAATTTGGAATAGCATCTAAAATTAAATTTTAGCACTTGCAGTTAAGAACTCAACTAAGATTTTTTAATAATCTTTTTCATCTGAGCGAAATATCTGATAAATATCTAAAAGCTTGATACAATTTGAGTTCCTTTGAGAGATATATTTTAAATGGCTTCTGCTTCATGCAGACATTTTTTACGGTATTTAGTTTTCTCTCTGTTAGGTTTTTTGCGGAAACAAAATTGAGATCATATAATCAGAGATACTAGTAGAGTTGAGCAGGATGGTCTTATTATCATGTCATTTCTGTTCCTTCCGAGGCCTTTAGTTGGATTTGTTCTCCAAATTTATGACCATATTCTGTACAAAGCTAGCTTTTCTCTTAAGCAATTTTGATGACTGATCACTATCGTTTTTTCATTCCCTTAAATATTACTGGTTTAATTGATAATAAACCCTTCAGTGGACATGATGTTAAATAGTTTTGTGTTTAGGAATGATATTTTTAAACTTGGTTTAAAAGAACTGATGTTTGGATGGTGTAAAAGTAAAATTACTTTTATATATCAAATCAAATTACCATCAAAGACAATATTATTTCAGTAACTATACCCGTTTGATCTTTCTTCTGTCTAGTGTTATTTCTAGTAAAAGCTAACTGCTAGTCCTTCTAAAATAATTTATTCGACTTATGCTGGGTAAGTTGAGAACAATTATATGAGAAACCAAACACTTCTCAATTTTGTTGAACTGTGCAAACTCCTACAAACGGCCATGTGAAACACTTCAAAATCTAAAACAAACATGTCCATGTGGTAAGCATGTATACATGTGTATATGGCTTTATGACTTCTGATTTTCATAATTTTATTTGTATGCAGGTTGAACTCCTCTCCTTAACTTTTTAACTAAATGGAGAGAATGAAATTTAATATTATGATCACTGAATTTGTTAGAAATTTATTTCTTGTTACACATGTTGGGATGATCAAATTGTTGATTGTGCTTGATGAAAGGCAGCTATTAAACAATCCTCTTGTTTGAATGTGTAACTAGAATAGTTTTTCAGATTTTCATATTATTCTGCTTCTGCTATCTTTATGGGAGCTTCTGCTTGGTGCTTTGCCCATAAAAAGACATTACCTATGACATACTGTTCTCACCTGGTGCTTTGAGAATGTACACTCCGGTTTTAAGTGTGGCATAGAGCTCACAGCTTGGCAGGAATTAGAAGAGGTTTTTAAAACAGAGGAATGGAAATGAGGGATGTTTAAACTTATATTATCTCAAATTGCCTTGTCAATTTTCACTCCCAACATTTCTTATGGTCCCATATTCACTTCACATTTTCTAGCTTTCCATTTTTACTCTTACCAGGCACATCCTTAATTCTATTTAAAATCAATTATTTTCTCCCTTCCATTTTATATTCTTGCAGATTGTATTGGTTCTATTCTGGCAAAGAGGCTAGGGGAATATTCATTGGAAAACTTTGCTAATATCTGTTTACTATTTTTGTCTATACTTTGGTCAAAATCATGGAGACATTGAGAATAGATTGATTCTTTCCTACCCGCGCTTAGAAATTTCCTAGTTCCAAGTTGTGCTATAATTGTACAAGTTTGTTTGTCTAATGCTTTTCGCTAATTTACTGGTTTAGATGAATCTCAGGACATGCATTAATTCTTGGTCTAGGATTGCCTCCAGTGTTCAAAATAAATAGTTATCATTTATTGTCTTATAATCAGTGGTATTCTCTCATTGATTTTTTCACTTACCAGCACTGACTTCTAATAAACATGCAGAGCAACGCCTCAATGATATTGTTGGCAGTGCCTACTACGTTGCACCTGAAGTGCTCCATAGATCTTACAGTGTTGAAGGAGACTTATGGAGTATTGGAGTGATATCATACATATTGTTATGCGGAAGTAGACCATTTTGGGCACGCACTGAATCAGGAATTTTCCGGTCTGTGTTAAGAGCGAATCCTAACTTTGATGATTCACCTTGGCCATCAATATCACCAGAAGCTAAAGACTTTGTGAAGAGACTTCTTAACAAGGATCACAGGAAAAGGATGACTGCTGCTCAAGCTTTAGGTATGTTTTATTTGAATGTTTTGCCCAGACCTTGTTTAACTTAATAAGATAATGCTTGTCATTGAAATTCTCTCTCACCCTCCCAAATCTTATTCTTTGATTCTTGCTAATGGAGAGTTTCCTCTATATTTGCAGCTCACCCATGGTTGAGAAATGATAAAAATGCTATTCCTTTAGATATTTTGATTTACAAGTTAGTAAAGTCATACGTGCGTGCGTCACCTTTGAGACGTGCAGCATTGAAGGTAGTCACCTGTTATGGTTCGATTAAAACAAATGCATACTATATCCTCCCCCTCCTTTGGTGGGGGTAGGGGACAATAGAACAAGAATAATGTTGTCTGCTTTGCTTTTCTTTATATTAATGCAGGCTCTTGCGAAAGCATTGACAGAAGACGAGCTAATCTACCTTAGAGCACAGTTTAACCTCTTGGAGCCTAAAGATGGCTGCATTTCACTTGATAATTTTAGAGTTGTAAGTTCATGGCTTTTGCAATTTTGTTCCCTCTGTGACATTGAGCTGTGTTCTTCTTCTTAAATAATGATATGCAATATTATTATCTGTTAACTGTATATAATGTAAATATGTTATACTCATCTGTTAGCTCCATTAAATTAACCAGCCTTAGGTTAGTCTTTTTATAGTTTAGACTTTGTTGTTGGTTTTATTTGCTGTTGTTTCCAAAATATCAAAACTGAAATCAAAATATATACAGGCTCTCACGAAAAATGCAACTGATGCCATGAAGGAATCAAGGGTCCCTGAAATTTTAAATTTGGTGAGTAATCTTTGATTTGTGATTTAGATGTATTTATTTTTCTTCCAGCTCTCTCCATTCTCATATATAAGTAGCAGATTTGATCCCAATCTGAAATGGTTATTTCTTGAAATAAGATGGAGCCACTCTCCTACAAAAAAATGGACTTCGAAGAGTTTTGCGCTGCTGCAATCAGTGTATACCAGCTGGAAGTTCATCAAGAATGGGAGAGAATTGCTACCAAAGCTTTTGAGTATTTTGAGGAGACAGGAAACCGAGTCATTTCAGTTGAGGAGTTGGCTCAGGTTTGCACATTCTCGTGTTAATTCTGTCTTAAAACTTGTTTAATAATCCACTTACCCTTTGACAATGTTTTCAGGAGATGAATTTGGGTCCATCAGCTTACTCTTTAATGGGTGATTGGATCAGAAAATCTGATGGAAAACTCAGCTTTGTCGGATATACAAAGTTTTTGCATGGTGTCACAATGCGTAGTTCAAATACAAGACACCGACAGCTAGTATAACTAAAAAGGGAGAGTTTATTATTATTATTGTTATAATTATAATTATAATTATAATATTTGTTGAAATTAGTTTGTGTCTTTTTTCTTTCTTTAATTTGAATTGAAAGGAAAATGGTACGGAGGGTCATAGCAATTTTTTTGGGGGATTTTGGGGGAGTGGATCATGGAAAAACAGAGCTAACATATTGTTTTGTTCCTCATGTGATTTGCGGTGCAAAGCAAAAATCTCCTATTTTACTTGTGAGCCAAATATGCCACTTGCTTTCTTGTAAGACTTGGTGTGAATATTAAAGACGCATCTGTTTGGTCAACACCATCGTATGGTAACAATGTCGCACTTTGTTTAGTCCTAAAGAAGATCGAGGTGGAGAAATGCGACGGTGAACGTGGGTCAATTTCTTCAATGGCTTGTGAATAGTGTATTTGGTCTAAATCCTCGTTTTAGCACTAGTCAAAAGACGAGACGTGCCCGTAAATGGTTACCCGATCGCTTAACGCTTGTTACATTGTAACATTGTAATTGTATTTATTTATTCAAACATGTAGTGTCTGTTAAAAAAATTATACTAATGACATAATTAAAATAACCATGCAGCTTTTACAATATTGAGACTCGTGTAAAACATAAGCTGAGGTACAAAGAAAATATAAAAAAAACGAGTTGGGAATTTGGAAACTCCGTGAAGACAGAAACTTGCGCATTAAATAATTGTAAGTAAAAACACCTACCCCCAACTAAAGTTTGTCCACATTACGAGTGTTAATGGGTATGGGTTGTGATAACTAAAATATGTTACGTCATCATTGATTAAGAAAGAAGAATTAAAAAATGGAATAGGAACAAGTAAAAAGCTGCTAATTGCAGGAAAGACACTAACCCAGATTGGAATTGGCCAACAAAGATGGATGCCGACTGGTTGAATAAATGTTCACGAGAGCTGGCAGAGTCACACACAGGAACTTATTTGGGTAGGTCTATATGGTGCCAATCATAAATGAATAATTAATTTATTTTAACATTTTTATAATATTTTTCCACAACACTTCATTTTATCTCTTTTTTTCTTTTCTGTAGAAATTATTATAAAAAATATCATTAAAATAAAACGAGAAAATAATCCATGCACTGAAATTTTATGCTATTATTCAAAATAGTAAAATTTAAAACTTTTTACTCCTACAACGTATGAAAGGTAAACTCATAAAATTACCCATTGGGGAGTGCCGGTTCTGTACAAGTTTTTAAAGTTTGATTCTTCTAGTTAACGAGTGATATAACGGTTTACGGATGATATAATGGTTGATTGATATTATAATACAACATAAATATGTGTGGTAAACTAAAAAATTTCTAAATTTTAATTTCTGATTAATAGATCGCTAGATACAGTTTTGCATTTTTAGTACATTAGTCGTAAAGAGTCTTGAAATTATATATGGCTTCACTTAGTTTATTCAAATCTCTTATCATTAGTTTAATAATCTCCCAACCACTTGATATAGTTTTGCATTTTGTATTTTGTATTTTAAGGATTTGATTGATCCAAAGTATAAAATACAGTACAATAATTACTATTATATAAAAAATCATCAGTTAGTACTGTGATAAAATACATGTATGTGATACAATACATGTATGGGTAAAATAAATTATAAAGTTAGTAAAATTTTAAAAGCTAATTTTATTATCGTAGAGGAACTAACTCTATATTTTAAAATGCTCCGTTTATTTTAGAAAAGACAAAAAAATTGATCAAATATTCCTTCTATCATTGACATCAAATTCTTCAGTTAAATAATGTTTCGTGGACGTTTATTTAAAATTCTGCAGCACGTACTTCACGAAAGTTATAAATTGTTAGAAAGAACATTCATGTGTGATCATTTGAATGAATTATTTTTTATGATAAGGACATAAGTAACTTAATTTTTACCTATTAAAAAAGTTTTCAAGCATGTAACAAGGGTAAAAGTTTTATTTGCAAGTATGAACGAGACAAATGGGGACACAATTTCTAAGAAACACGGAACAAAAAATGTCTTGCTGTCTTATGCTAGGTCTTAGCAAATAAAAACATCTTATTTAAAAAATAAAGCCAACCAAATGTGACGACTTTTGAAAGCAATTGGTGCCTGCCCACAACCACAAAACAAAGTCTGATTACTTTTGCATTTTAGGGGAAAATTCAAAGTCATGATCGCCCACATTCAGAGGAAAATTATATTATCGCCATTATGTTTGTTGACCCTAATCCCCGCTTCATTTGTTTGACAGCTTAAGAATAGAATGTGCAACACTTTGTTTTGTAACGTCATAACCCGAACTTCATAATTATATTCCCCGAGAGAATTATCAATGAATCATACCACTAATTATTTCCAAGTGTATAAATCATCAAATTGACTATTTTCTCTGCCAACAAGTCTTCTTCTTACAAATGGTTAAAAATCAAATTTCTAAACATGCACAAAAAACTCAGTTAGTTATGTATCAATAGTGGTGCTCTATGTTGGTTCCTTCCTTAATGATGTTTCACCAAAATCCTTGCTTTGGTTCAATTTTCTGGGAGCGTATATCCGATGAAATAATGACCAGTGTGCACGCCGAATCTCTTTGGACCACACCCGTTCACCAAACTTGCAATGGAATTCCTAATCACAACCATATATATAAAACCCCACCAACCAAAGGTAATCGACTATATACTTGATTACAAACAGAAAAAAAAGAAAGAAAGAAAGAAAGAAAGAAAAAGAAACGACATAATAGCTTTAAAGCAAGACCTTAAAATTTTGTGAATATATGGGCCCTTTCATCCATGCCCTCTTTCAGCCACAAAAATTACAATAAGGAGATAATAAACTAGATCTCACTTTTTCTAAGTTAATTCTAGTATTTTCCCCGAAAAGCCGAAACTAAAATCCGAAAAAGACTTAAAGAACGAATAAAAAAAGAAGAAGAATAATTCTACGCTCATCTTTGTTCCAAAATTCCAACCGTGTATTTCACGCTTGCTACGTCCAACAAACTAACAGCTATATGCTTTCTCCTTTTTTTTTTTTTTTAATTAAGAACAAACCTATCTACTTTAATTCGTTCACATTAAACATAAAATCGAAAGAACAGAGAAAAAAGATGACCAGAAATAATTAATACTCATCAATCGATCACATCACAAATCACACTATATAATTATCTTTCATTTTCCACTAATCAAACAACTGTACCAAAAAAAAAATGCAAATTAAGATCCAAAGTTTTCGGCGTTATCACGTGAATATACCAACACCACATTCTAGGCGTTGCGGAAAATTGGAAAACAAAAAGAAAAATAAAAATAAAAATAAAATTAAAGACGAGATGTACATGATTTAAATTTGAATTAATCTGGTAGAGTAATTAAGCGAATAATCAAACTTTAAAGCAGGAAGCATGATTGTGGTGGAGACATTTCTCCCTATGGATGATGCCTTGAACGGTGCGAAAGTGCTCCACGTGGCAGGGTATGGTAATGGGACCTTTCTGATCGAAGCCGAATTCCTCTTCAGCTTGTTTGAGTAACTGCATGAAGAGTGGGTGGTTCATGTACATAACAGGAATGACGAACCTCTGTTGTTCCTCCCCTTGACCTACCAAGATCGCTAGACACCCTTTTGGGATGTCCTTCAGATCCTTTTTCTCGTGGTGGTGATGAAAGTGAAAGTGAAAGTGAAAGCTCATGTGGTGGTGGTGATGATGTTTCTGATTATGATGATCGCTAAGAATCCCCATGTTAAAAAATTAACGTTAATTAACCCAAGAAAGCTAAAGAAAAAAAAAAAAGAAGAAGAAGCAAAGGTGAGGTATTTAGTGGAGAGGGTTATAAGAAAACGAGTGAGAAAGGCCAGGGATCAGAAGCTGATATGGCGAGGTTGAAGAGGGTTAGGGCAGAATCGGTGAGAGATCTTGGGATATTGCTCATGATAATTGGAAACCAAGGAATACCCACATAACAATTAACGTTTACAAGAGAGAAGAATGAAGAGGATTTGCAAAGGGTGAGATAGAGGTATGTGAATATATATATGTGGGGGAGCAATACTGATGTTAATGTTAATGTTAATGTGAATGTGAATGTGAGGAAGAGCGTTGTGGTGGGACAGGGTGCTTCTAGGGTTTGCTTACTGTGTACACAAAGATTTGTTCTGGAGAGAGAAAGAGAGAGACCCCAAAGCTTAGGAGAGTAATATATCTTTTTCTTATTGATAGTGATAGTGACTTAATAAATTTATTGGCTACCAAGGGTAAGGATATATTCCGTGTGATTGTGTTTTGAAATTTGATTTACAGCTGGAAAATTGAATGTTTGGTACATGGGAAGGGCAGTGTTAATATAATTTCCATGTGGAAGGGTCGTGAATTTAATTTTGATAATAGATAAGAATTGTGGAAATTTTTTGATCCCATTCCATTGACTAGGTTTTTTACGGGGGAGGGAGGGTTTAGCCTCATATTTTCGCGATGCGGACGGGTCCTTCCATCTTCTTCCACCTAAGAAACCCTTTCTAACTTTCTTTTTCTGTTTTTTTTTCATCTACTTGGAGTCCTACTTGACTTTTTCTTTTTAAACAATATTATTAATATATACATGTTTATCCATGTATTACCCTCTTTTATTTATACATCTTCCCCCTTTTATAAGATATTATATAATTTAATTAATAAATTATTTTAAATAAATATATATATATATAAATACATTTATATAATTAAAATAAAAATATTTAGAAAATAAATTTATTAAACAAGTAAAATATGGGAAAACAATTTTGTCAAATTTTGAATTTATAAAGAAAAGTTACAATTAAGTTTAATTAAGTTTTTTAAAATTTGAATCACCAATTTGAGTGAGTATTAAAATTTCAAAAATACTAAATTGATTAATTTTATTTATTTGAAGATTAAATTTAATTATTTATTATAATTTAAAAGACTAAATTGATTAATGATGTACAATTTTAATGACTAATTTTTTATTTTATTAATTTTAAGGGTTCACTGTTACAATTAAAGAATAAATTAGTGATTTAGTTGTATAAATAATTTTATATTGTTATATTCAAAAGGCTATATTTCTTTGGATGAGATAGTGACTGTGTTGATTGACTTTATAATATATGTTCTTAATAAAAATTAAAATAACTATATTGAAAGATAATGCAGTTAGACGAAATTCTTGATTTTTGAATGAGAATGTTTCTATGAATATTTTTAACAAGAATTTTTAAATTTTTTTTATCTCTTTCTACTTATTATTTTCACTTATTTATAAATTTAATTTAAATATTTTTAAAATATCAATATATTATAAAATTAATAAATTATAAAAATATAATTATGATAAATTTAGAGAGAGATAATTTAGGGATTGAGCTAGAGATAAAAAAATAGATTAAAAATGATAAAATTAATAATTTAATATGATTATTTTTTTTATTATTTTCAAGAATATAGAGTGTGCGAAAAGAAGAGAAGATATAGAATATTGTTAAAATCTATGAGAGAGTTAACAAAAAGTTGAAGTCTCATTTTTCAAAATATATATTTTAATTTAAATATAAAAGTAAATTACATAAATAATTTTCTGTTTAATTTTGTTAAAGTGTTAAAAATAATATTTTTTAAATGTTAATATGATCTCAATGTTGTGAATATTTACTTCTATTATTTAGTTCATATATTTTTTTTTATAATCGACTACATGTATGTTACATATATATAATTTCTATCTGTAATTTCAACTAACTAATATAATAAAATTAAATCTGCCTCTTCGATTGCTTTTGAAAGGAACGATTTCAGTTGTTTAGGGTGTAGAAAAAAGACTTTAGTATATATATATATACTAAAGTCTCTTTTGTGAAGTGCAAACGAGAATTTCAATTCTAGTAATTATATCACAATTAAAAAAAATTGTAATTATCTTTTTAATTTTGATATAAAAATTATATAATAAACTTTTAAAATATTTTTATAAAATTTAACAAATTTATTTTATATTTATTAATTAAATATTAGTATAAAATTATTTTATATTATTCTATTTGTTTTCTTCGAATTAAACTGATAAAGTGTACAACAATTTTTACATATTTTTAAATTTTTTCTCTATCATAATTTTATTTTATCACACACTTCCTCTGCGCGTCATTCCTTCTTGCAATTTTTTTAATATATAAATAGCATTCCTGACTCCATTAATTATTTTTTTTTAATTTAGGATAATAACTGCACACCGTCTATTTATAATAATGCGTTGTTTAGGACTTGTAAGTGTGTTGTCAGTGTTGATTGCCGCTTGAATTTCCTCTTCTTCTCTTTTCAATCAATTTATTCGTCTTCCTTTATAACCTGACAGCATACAGTATTTTTATTTCAATTTAATTTATTTGCAGTAAAACATTTTTATACAGTAATTTAATAATTACTCTATTAGCGAAAAGTTAAACACAACTGCATTTTTTATTTTTGAAATAAAATATAAAATAATAGAGAGATGTTTAATAAAATAACAGAAAATGAATAATTATCTTTAAAACAGTTAAAGAATAAAATAGACAAAAGTAAATGTACATACCAGAATAAAATGTGACAGTAAAATAAATTGCTATTAAAAATTTACATTAACAATACATGGATAACCTTTTATTTAGGTTTACAAGATTGTTCAACAAGTGGAATTCGTATTCAACGTTTAATCAAGAATACGCGTAATGTATACTCCTCTCTCTGTTTCGTACAAAACGCAGAATGTACTCCAAAATGTTTGTCGTGAAAATATTTATCTTATTTAAAACTTTAAAATTTCATAAATAATTATTTTTAAAGATATAATAATTAAAAAAAAATATTATCTCAAAATTTAAAAAATGATATATAAATAGAAACAAATATTTTAAAACCACAAAAAAACTAAATGTTATACTTCTTTAGTGTAGTATTTTTGGTGGAATAACTTTGCTAAAAAACAATTTATATTTTGTTCGTGAAATGAATATATTGCTTGTGAAGTGTCCGTTAGCGTGGTAGCCGAAAAACACGATTAAGCAAAGAAACGAGGTGGAGCCGGAATGCATGAATTTCGCGGCGTAATATCGTGATAATGGGACCCCTAAACCTCGTCCACCTTCATCCAAATCCAAAGTCCAATTTAGAAGCGGAAGATTTGCCACATTTTGTTGCATAATTCTTGTGTCAGCAAACATTCTTAATTATTTTGTTTCATTGCCCAACATCTTCAACTCTATTTACTTTTCCATTATTATCCATTCTTAAGCATGTGAATAGAAATTTGATAATTAATATTACTTCTAAAAAAATATAGTAGTTTCTTTTTTTTTTTTTTAATTCTTTAAAAAAGTTTTCTAATCTCTTCTATGTTCGTTATCGTCTATTTTAATTCTTATTGTTAACGTTAACTTGATATTAACAATATATTTTACATTCATGTAAATATAATGTTTTTTGTTTTATATCATTGTAAAATATAATAATTTATTATTTTTAGTTTTTAAAAATATAGTGATTTTTATTTTTAGTTTTTAAAAATATAATAATTTTTATTTTTAGCATATACTTTTAGATCCTGCAAAATATAATGTTTTTGTTTCAAGTCTGGTTACCATATAGACCAAAACAAGGCACGATAAATTTTGTAAAGGTAAAAAATAATTTATTTCTACAAAACTAAAAATGGAAACTACTATATTTAGAACAGCTTAAAACATATCTAAATCACTTTTAATTTTCTAATTCATAAAAAGTTTATAAGACATCTTTTCTTAAAATTTAAAGTTCTTTTTAATCATTTCATATATGCCACAAGTGAAATTGAGCCTTTATGATAAAGTTAAAGAACAATATTATATAGTACAAAATTCTGCCATTAGAATCATATCAAACTAATTAGTCGGACCGTTAAACTGAAAATCGCTCGTCAAACCAATTCATTTAACTTTAAAAATTAGTTTTGTAAATAACCAATATAAAATTGGTTAAACCGGTCTAAAAATGAGTAAACTAGTTTGAACTAGTTTACTTGGAAGATTTTTTTTAATAAAAACTAAATTTTATTATATCTTTGAACTTTAATTGAAAACTTGTTGAATTTTCCTTTACTTATGGTAGATTTGATGAACTAAGGTGTGTTGCGACTTGAATCGCGATGGGATGGCGAAAAATATAAAATTTGGAATCTGAGTCCCTCACGATGAGATGGCGAAAAATAGAAAGTTTAGAATCTGAGTCCTCTCCAAGGAAGGAACATGGATTGTGAAGTCGTCACTGATATTTTATGAAAAATGCCAGAAACCTTATAGTGAATAAGGTAGGTCTGAGAATTAGAATTCAAGTTCGAGAATCGGTTATGCATAGGGATCACTAGAATTTCAATACGTCTACCATAAGGTAGCTACCCTAACTAGATGCATGAAATAAGATGACTTTTAAATTATGGTTTATGCCTTTCTAATAGAAGATATTTATAAAGGATGGACGCAAAATTTTTTTTTGGGTTTTTTGGATGAATAAATTGACAAGAGTCGCCTCTTTCTCCTACGTATCTCCAATGGTAATGGAGAAATCAAAGTTTAAGTAGTTCTTGACATGGATGGTTAGATGGAGAATCGGCCAAGACAAAGCCGGCCAAGACAGAGCTCGCTAGACAGAAGAAGGAGCCGAGACCAACTCGGCTTCAGGGGGCTAAGCATGTGTGTAGAAAGTGGGAAATGATGGATTATCCGTTAGGCACTCGTGGATTAGGTGAAGGTAGACTTTTCATTGGCATCCAAAAAAGGTTTAGAGGGAACATATTGTCCGTTGGCGTCTGCAAGGATGAATAAAGTGGATGAAGTGAGCTTTCCAATGACGCCTAAAGAGTTTAGGGAAGGGATAGCTAGGAAGCTTAAGAGTATGTGCTAGAAAGGGGTCGGGACCCGCTCGGTCCCAATAGTGCAAGTCAGCCCCGATCATATAAAAACCGATTTTGGAGTCGGCTACATCATGCAGTGAAACGTTGGTATAAATGGGGAAGCTATGTGTTGGTTTAACTTTAAGGGATCCTCAGTAGACCGTGCAGTAGTAGATTTCGAAAACATTTACCTTGTATTTAGGGAGCCCAAGTTTGTTCTCGAGTGGTGGGGTTTCCTCTGCGAAATGCCTCTCTCTTTTCTTGGAACTACTTTCTCACTTTCTTCTTAATTGTTCGAATCTTACCACCAGTAGCGCTTCCTTACTTTCTAGCTCCAAATTCTCGACCCCCTCCCCTCCTTCACTTCTGGGTCCTTTTATAGGCCACTCCACACTTGGGTCATCATTACGAATATCTTCAAGAAAGATCATCCACATTAATGCAGCGACTCCTTCCCTAAGTTCATTATTGCCCTGGTGTTCCCTAAGGGTTTACTTCTCTCATTTGTATTTAATGTGGTGGTGATCATTCATCCTTGGCTTGAGTTGACCTGATGGTAAAGCAACTTTCCGGGCAGCAAGGTGGTAGACCTGAGGGCTTATCACGGTGTTAACGTTTGTCCTTTCTATACAGACTTGGGGGAACAGAGGCGCGAAGGTCATCTCGTCCTTCTTCTTCCTTTAGCGGTCACTATCTTTCATCTTTCAAAAAGGATAATTGTCTTAAGATTTCTCATTCCTTCTCTTTTGTTTCCCCTTTTCTAGTTTAGGTATCTCTACTTCATATTCTCCCAAGCCCAGACAAACAAAAAAGGATCCACGCGCAAACCAGACAAGATGCAATAGGGTGTTATTGCTAAACCCTTTAAAAAAAGTTATTTAAAAAAAAATGTGATAAAAAGAAGTTAGGTTATACTATGCACGCTCATGGAACCTTTTTCTTAGCAAAAAATAGTTTGAGATATCAATTTGAACATGCTCTACCATTTATATTGAGGATCGTACGGTGGTGCACAACTTTTAGACCAAATGTTCAACTTTATCACCCCAATTTATAAACATGACGTTTGGGAACGTGAAGGAAGGGTTTTCAAAGCGTAAAATACTCATTCGCTTTCATATTTTTTCCTTACACTAGAGCCATTAGAGTCCATGACGCCCCTCTAACTAAAGTCATGTCGATGTATCCCCTAGTGGTTTTCAAGAATCGTGGAGTGGGAATTTGAGTCTATTATATATCCAGTTATTAAATTAACAAACTTGTTGGTTCTTCGATGTTTTTCTTAATTATTTTTTGCTTTGCATGATCATTGGAGAATAATATATTAAGAAAACTAATATTAACATTGCATGATTATTAGGCGTCGGTAGACTGAAAAATGTGATTGAAATTGGGTATAAGTTATAGAGGAATTAGGTAATATCCTAATTCACTAGTAAAAAAAACTTTTAATATTATTTAAGCTAAATTATAACTAAGTACTATGATAAAAAAAATATTTTCATCCTTAATTATCTTTTAAAAATTGGTCATTTCACTGTATCAAAATTAAGTTAATATTTTTCTTCCAAAAAAAAATAATTATTTTTAATTTTAAAACATAATTTTGAATTATTTTTAACTAATAAACTTGTTCTATTATATTCACTTATACGAAAACTATAAAATTATAGATATTTGAACCAAAAAAGTCATAGCTACGATAAAAAATTAAATGAAAAGTAAGTCTCATAAAAAAATAAGATAAAAATATAAAGAGTGAATTTCATTACTAATTATAAAATTAAAAAATCTTCTATTATATTTTTTTTAGATGCTGATGAGATTTACTTTTCGTGTAATTTTTATTATATTTATAACCCATTTTTTGTTTGAAACTTATTTGATTTTTATAGTTTTTATATATATAAATTTAACGCGATAAGTTTCATATTTTGAATTAGTAAAAAAAATATTTTAAATTTGTATCTTCAAATCAAAGATAATTTTTTTTTGAAAAAATAATATTGATTCAAATTTAAGAGTTAAAAAATTAAAATATTTTTTTTATAGAACATAAATAACGAAAATAAATTTTTTATCATAAAATAAGAAAGTTATAATTTAGTTTATTATTTATTTTTAATTTTCTAATTGATTTCATGAGATATACAATTAATCGATTTGACAATAACGAAGAATTTGAGCCGCGTTCACAAGGCGTTAAGTTCTAATATTACTACTGTTATTATATTTTTTTTTTTTACTCTAACTCAACATTAATTAAATTCAAACAATTATTCAATAATTTATATAGAATTATATACACTCGTGATTCGTCCTTATTGATTATTGCGAGTAAATATTTGAATCCAAAATTTCATGGATAGTCCTACAAATAGCATACCGTAACAAAATCAAATAAAATAATGAACATATAAACAATTTTTTTTTAAAAAAAAAACCTAAAGGCACCATGAATCACATTTTTTGTTTGGTTACAAGATATAAAGGAGATTTGATTTTACACATTAATTAATTTATTTTTCTCTCGTTTTTCCAACGTGGAAGGCATTGGTTTGGACTTTCAGTGTTTCCCACTTTTTTGTCAAAAGCAAAATGATTATAGCAAGGCATAGTTTGGATAATGCAGCTGAGCGAACTTTTGTTTTTACCTTTCATTTTATCTCACCTACTTCCTGATGGTGCATCTTTTTCCACACAATTTGGTGATTTTAGAATCTGATTAGAAAATTTAATATTACCTCGAGGTAGGGCCTCTGATTTCATAGACAATTCATTCTTTCACTTTTTTCCAACACATTTTTGTTTAGAAAATAAGTACAGAAAACTGCAACCAAGAGCCTTGCTCATTTAAAATATATATATATAATTCTTTATATAAAAACCTTACAGTCTTATATCATATTAATATAATTATACCTATCAAAATTTTATTTACTTAAATAAATATATTTTAACTCTTTTTATATATTTTTCTAGATCCATCCTTAGGATAAACAATCTTGTCTTATTACTAGTAAGAATCTAATATATTAATAAGTATTTGCGAATATAAATAAAATAAAAAATTATAAATTAAAAAATATTCAATTTCAAGAGAATATTATTTTAATCAATAAAAAATATTTTCTGTGATTAAAAATATAAATGAAATTGCTAAAATATATGTTTTTGAAACTCTTATTTTTGAAAAATATCGGAAGATGGTTTAGTTAATAAAAAATTATTCTCATGTTATTTGTAACTATTTTATTATATTTGGCATTTGTTGAATGAATTGAAGTATTAATTAAAGAAATTAAATTTTTTTAATATATTTAATTAGATAATTAATTTAAAAGCATTTATTTAATTTAATATATATAAGAATAAAAACATGCGTTGTAAAATTAAAGACATGTGAAAGAAATGCATATAAAAATTATATCATTTTTAATAATGAGTTAAATTTATTATATAGAGATAAATTAAAAGTTTATTACAAAAATGTAATAAAAATGAAAATAATAACTTGATGAAAATTAAACGATATACTTCCATTTATAGTATTATTTTTTGTAAGCCATAATAAACCTGTTTTTTTTTTTTTTTAAAGTAAATGATTCTCGGACATCTTTTGGTATTAAGTCTTGAGAAAAAAATAGAAAGAAAAAAAATATAAGTAATTGATATGATTAATAAGGTGATGAGAAAAAAAAAAGATAAAGAAAAATAAAAGATATTGATAAGGTATCTAGAATTTGTAGGTATCAAAATATCATCAACAATGATTCTTCTAGCCGGAATTTAAATCATAATTTACTATTTTAGGGCAAGTAATCCTTTTTACTAAACCTAATTTCATTATATTATTTTAGTTCACATTTGAGTTTGATTCTTCAACTGTCATTAACCTTGTCTGTAGAGGTTGTTCTCCAAGGCATAAGTGCTTCTCCATTATTAACAGAATTCACCATCTTTCACTTTACTAATGGATGGATCCATTAGTTGGATGCATATATTCAAGGAAGCCAACCAAGCAACTGATCACCTAGCTAAATATAATTTAATTTATCAGTCTTTGTCTTTTCAAAATTTCCATTTTCCTTCTGACTTTATTAGTCTAGACATTTTAGCTAACTAATCCAGTGTGGCCTTTTTTTGTGTGTGTGTGGATTCTAGTCTTTTTGTATTTTCCTTTTTCTAAAAAAAAAACACCCTAAGTTTTGTTAACACCAAGTTACATCCTTATAGTATTAAAAGAATAGGATTTTTTTTCATTAAATTCATATGCTCGTAGAAAAACTTTATCTAGAGTAATTTCTAATTTGGGCACAGTTTAAAAATGTTTAGACTGAAGGGTATCAAAATTAAACTAAAAAAAATGGTTACAAACTCCCAACCATAACGGATTTTTCTCTCGCCGAAAGGTGAAAGAATCGTTTACATAGCACTTAAGCTTTCATAGAAATCTATGTAAATATTGCACAGCTTTTGCTATCCTTTCAAAAAAATAGTGCTACACAATTTCAATCTTTCAATAAATGTTAATCAAGACATGAGTTGGGATTAGCCTACAATTTTTTATTTTTCAAATAGCTTCTTATTGCTTATGAAATAATAAAAAGAAAGTAGTATTTTTTCAACTTTGCAGACTTGTCGATTCACTTTGTCAATAAGTCTTGGCTCAAGTTAACTTTATGTAAACTGAGATTCTCAAGTGAATATCATCTTATATTCATGCCAGATAGCATGAAATTCAGATTGCTTGGTCTCCTCTTTCTCCACAGTATCAAAAAGTTAATGTTGATGGATCCTTCCTTAACGGCTCAGGTCAAACAGCTTGAGGGCTATTCAAAAATTCCAATACAATGATAAAAGGCTTCTTTTCCAACTTAGGATCTTGCAATTCTTTATGGCCATAACTCTGGAGTCTTCAAGTTGTTATTCAAGTGGCAAGACAACTCTCTCTAACTAATGTATGTCATCTTTGAAATGGACTCAAAGATAGCAGTTCACATGGTTCATTCTAGTCTAGCTAATTCCAAATAGTTGAAACCACTCATTTGAGATATTGTATCTCCTCTTAAATTAGTGGACCGGTATAATTTGATTAGCCATGTTTATAACAATGCCAATAGGAGTGCAATTTTTTTTGGCAAATCTAAGACACAATATGGGCTTTAGTATTGTTATTATAGATACTCCTACTCCTATGTTTCCTTTGATCCTTTGAGGGTTTCCCCTCCCGTGCCTTGTAGCTCTGTAATTTCTTTTTTCTTTTTCCTGATATAAAAAAAATATCATCCACAAAATAAAAATATTAAAAGAACAAAAATGTATGAACTACAGCCAGCAGGTACATTATTTATTCTTTTTCTTCTTTTACTATCAATCAGGCCTAATGGAAAGTTTATCAAGCACGACCAACTTTTGGGCTAAGGTGGGCTACACATATAAAAGCAAACTTCATACCCACAGCCTATTTAATTAACAAGTGGCTCATGCTATTTACACTTTCTTTTTTTATTCTTCGCACCCCTGCCAGGTTTTTGTAATTGTTTTGATAAAAATACTTTAAAAAAAAATTAGTTTCTGAAATGTATTTTTGAAAAATGTGGCTCAGTAATACTAGATACATTACGAAAATTAATGTATACAAAAAAATTACATAACAAATTAATTTTCATAAAATATGTAAACGGTGAAAAAAATAAAAAATTGAAATAATCCAAAATGGCTTTGAAGAGAAGAAAAAAAAGAGAAAAATGAATGGGGAGAGTTGGTGGGGGTGGGGGAGGGAAGGAGGATAAGGGTAAAGGTGGGGTAGTTTAGGTATTTCAAAATATACAAAAAATATTTGGGTGAAAAGGGGTATGAAGAGTAAAAAGCAGTGTAAATAGCAACTTCCTTAACAAATTAATCTCTGTACTCATTGGTCCAGAAAGATAATAGAGGCTAGGACATCAGTTCATTGTGGTTCATAATTTTAAACTGGTGATGTCTATGTTTGGCCCATCAATGAAGTTCATCTGAGTCCATTGAGAAAAAATAAAAATAAATTGCAAACTCAAGTATCAATTATGAAATTCCCTCTTCATAATAAAGCTCATTGTGCCTAAAAAAGCTCCTATTGCCTCCTCCCCTTTTTTTTTTCTCCAAATATTTTGTCATATTAACAAGTATTCTTATTATATGAATACTTAAAAACAATTTATGATGGGAGAGAAACAATTAAAACTATGAGGATCAAAATTGCTCCCACACTCAATTAAGGAAACAAAAAATGTAACTAAACCTTAAAATTACAAGAGGAATATATATAATTGATTTATCTAACATTATAAATATAGAATACAAATATTTTAAAATTATAATAAAATATGTAAACTTTAGTTAAAAGAAATGGAATTATCTAATGAGATTTGAAGAAAAAAATCTCATTATAGAAGGGACAATTTGAAAGAATTTAATTTGAGATTATAAAAAAATAAGATTTATGAAAAAAAAGAAAATTTTCACCAAAAAAATAGAAAAACAAAAATTTGAAAATAATTAATAATTAAAATTTTTAAATTTACAAAATAACAATAAAATCATATGCCAAAATGCGAAGGCATTGGCTTTTAATATATTTAGTATTGAGAAGATTTCCATTTGGGCAGTGCTTTCTTGATGAATTCCATGCATAATTAGGATTGTTTGTGGTTTTAATTAGTGTTAGATAATTTTGGTTTTAGTTATGCTTTATTGTTGTAATGATTAATTGTGAATATTTTTACTTTTAATGTAATTTGAGTTTTTTTTTGTTATCAATTTCAGTGAGTGTTTTGTTCACGATAATTTAATTTTTCCTTTAAATATAAAAATCACATAAAGAAATAGTTAGGTTGATTTTGTTAACTCTTGGAAAATGTTCAACACAATTTCTCAAGGTTAATAAACTAGCTTTGTTGATTTTATTTTATTATCCAATAATTAGCAAACAATTTATTCAATTCAAGTGAATAATAATTGAGGTTTTTTAGGATGATTTTAGGTGGCCATTCCTTAACTATGGAAGTAAGTTCCATAGGAAATCCAATCTATGATCTATTACTATATATATAATAAATAAAAAAAACTCCTCACCACCACCTGTTAACTGATTTCCTGCTCAAAATTTCATTTCATTTTTTTTTATCTCACTTGCTTCTTATTATTCCTACCCAAACTCATTAACCCTTTTTTTAATTCCACGTTGGAATATTTGTACAGAAACCATCCCTGTCTCTTCTTTGATTTCACTATTTTTTCATTGGCATTGTTGTGTTGCAACTTGCAACTACACTTTAATATTGTTGAATGCATAGATACTCTACTAATTTCAAAATTTAAATTGAGTGATCACCTTAAGTAAACATCACCATGTATCAAACTCCCTTACTCTTTCTCCGTGTCCCAATTTTTAACCACTCAATACATTTATTTAAACATTTCCAGATTTAAAATTTGGACTTGATTGGTTTAAAACTATGAATATCAAGCTCAAATTTTTTACCTTGATTTATAATTTGATTATTTTTTTTTATCAAGATGAGAAAGAAAACCAAAGAATTTTTAAACATAGAAATTATCTAATTAATAATAATGTATTAAATAGAATTATAATTTATTAAGTATTCTTAGTAAAAACAATATTTTTATTGTTATATATACATGCATTAATTTATACTAGAATTTGTATTCGTCTATTGTATGTGTATGTATTTTTTTGTCTTTATGATGTTAATCATTAAAAGATTTATAATGTTAAAAATTAATACTTTAAGTCCTTTAAAATTTTGAAGAATGACTTAATAGGACAAAAATTTGGAAAACTAAATTAATGTAAAATATTTTTTAACAGGTAGCTTGACCAAAAAGCTTAAGTGCTCAAGTTTGAATTATAAAAGTTGTTATAATAATATAATATTATATTACACCGTACAAGAAAAAAAGGCGTTCGGTGGGGAATAATATAGATTTATATATCAATCTGTTTTTATGTAGATATAGATAATTGAGTTTAAAACTAAGTTTAAACATTGTTTAATACAACAAATAAATTTAGCCAAATGTTTACAGAGTTAAAGTTAAATAATTTATAAACAATTCAATTTATTGAGAATATATTTTAGTTTATCTATATAATACGTATAAGACTTTTTTATATAAAAAATTGGTTAATTTAGTTAGTAATATTAAATTTATTAATATTTTATATTATTTTTTCAAAATTTAACTTAAAATTATTATGACATATTATTTTATTTTTTCTATTTAATTAATTAGTGTGTACCAGTTATTTTCTTCTATTTTTTAAGAGGGAATATAAATTTATCTTATTAATTTATGATATTTATTTAAAGTAATTAAGGGTAATTTATTAAAAAATATAAAAAATATTATATACTAACTATAAAATAATTTTTTAATATTATTATCCAATCACAATTTATTATACTAAATTATTAGATGATAAAGTACATGTACATTCTTAAAAAAAATAAATTTAATGTAGGAGACATTTCAACAGAGTTTTTTTTATTAAAAAAGTGTAGATACGGAAGTAAAATTAAAGAACCGGAGAATAAAAATAATAAAAAGAGCACAAAGTTTAGTATTACTATAAAGAAAAAGGGGAAGAAGAAATGTAACCCAAAAAGGAATAAATGGAATATGAATTACAGAATGAGAAGGTTAAGAGAAAAATAGAAATTCTCCGTTTAAAATCAAGCTTACATGCATATAGCTGGTGTGGTGTGTGTTGCAGTTGCAGTATAAGAAAAAAGGAATTGAAGAGGCAAAACGTTGCATTGGAGAATATGGAAGAATATTGTTTGTTGAAGAGAGTGATATGATGTTATTACCTTATTAATAATGGTTCCTCCTCACTCTAAGCGCAACTTTCTCCGCTGGCGACATCTGTTTCGCTTTGTTGTGGCTGCGGGTGCCACCCCCACATGCAGCAATGTCCTCCAGCGTCCAACGCGTCCGATATGGGCTTAATGACGAGAATGCCCTCCCCGGTGGTGGCACAGCAAAACGCGCCCAGGAAGCCCACCAGCGAAACGACGCCGTAGACCCCCTGGTGGGGGCTCAACAGCACGCTGAATCCCAAGGACACCACCTGCAGCGGCAGCGCCACCAGCACCATGGATGCCAGCACGTATATCCTCACCCTCAGCCCTTTGTTGATGACGAGAGACAATACCCTCCAGCATGAGAACAAGAACCACGTCGAGTACATCACGCCGAACCCCGCGAACACGACGCTGCTGAGGAAGGGATAGGCGCAGAGCACCGTCTGGAAGCCGTAGCCGTCGTCGACAACCACGGAGGTTTCCACCGGGACGCGGTTCTCGAGCGGCGAGAAGAAAATGAGCAGGGCCTGGAGCGTAGCCACGGGGAGGCACGTGAGGAGCACGAAGGTGATGGCCCACGCGTCATTTGGTGTCTTCTTTTTTATAGAGGCGTTGAGGAGGAAGAGGAGCGTGACGAGGAACGCGGGTTCGAAGAAGCCGAGAGAGAGAACTACGTGGACTTTGCAAAGGCTGTCTTGTTGGGATATGGAGAAGGAGGGTAAGAAGGGGTAGATGTACTTGCGGCGGAAGAAGGGTAACCGGAGGAGTTCGGTTATGGACCATAGGAATATGAAGAAGACTAGAAGGAAGCGCACGGTCCACAGCGAGTTGAAGCCTTGAAGGTGTGTAATGGATTTTGATTTCAACCGAAGGTGGAATATGAAGCATAAAGATAACACTGACAGGATTATCAAGCCCGATATGAAGGTTACGGTTATGAGGTCGAAAGCCGAGTTTAGCAGTGGTAATGCATGCATGAACAACATGGATCGCTCTATTTTTTGTTTGGTATGTATTATATATGTCCTTTTACATATATATACATATACGCTTGGGTATGTCCGTACGTATGTATCTACTTTTCCATCTGTATTGTTGTAATGGTTTTGATCGATATGATGTATCTATATGTGTGTGTTTGTTTTTGTTCCCAGATTGATTACCCCACCAAATGTTTTACTTGGATAATTGGTTGTGACCGGAGATGATGGGGTTGCGGTGACGCTGGCTCTGGTGGCGGCGGCGGCACGGGAGGAGGAGAGAGGGTGAGGTTAAGCATGGGAGATTGGAGAAGGATGGTTTTGGGTAGAAAGGCATGTAGGGTGGTTGTGGTGGTCGGAAGGGGTGTTGGGAGATTATTAATTTGGCTCTCTCTCTCTCTCTCTCCCCACTCTTCCCAACCTGGGGGAGATTGAGGATGTACAACTACAAAAAAAGTTTAGATTTTGAAAGAGATCAACCTGGAGGAGGGTGGCAGATAGAGAGAGGGAGAGCTAGCTTTTTTTTCTTTTTTGGGTACAAGGAGGGGTGGCTTTGTGGTGTCATGAGAAGGATCCTCTTATTTCGGTCTCGTGTGGTTATCAACAACACCCTTGCCAATTCTCTTTTTTTGGTTTTCACACGCACAAAATACATATATATAAATCAATAATATAACAATCTTTCTTTCTAAACTCTCACCAATTTTTATAACTTTATATTAATCGGTTCATATATAGCATGATGATATATATCATGGCTTGTGTTGTTCTATTTTGTTCTATATATTTGATTGGGCCTTTTTTTACTAATACAACCTACTTTGAAAATTTTACTAATACGTAATATTTTATTAACAATTTTTTTATGTATGAAACCGTTTGGCTCAGTCAACAATATTAATGGAAAATGAGGTGGACGACAAGACAGATTGATTTGTTATCACATGAGATATATATAACATTTTGATTCTTTTGAACAAAAAGAAAATGCATATGAAATTTTTTTCTTATCGTTATAGCTTATACAAGCTGCAAAGGTATATCTATATCCAGAAATATTTGCATACATGTTATATATATCCCATGCCATGTTCAGTTAAAAAAAATTGATGTATACGTGCTATACAACGTGTTTTAGAATTAAATTTCTTATACTCAATTACATCTTGGTTACAATTTTATGATAGTTGGTGCAAGAAAATTGATTGAAAAGGGTGGTTATGTTGATGTTTACAAATGGCATTTTTCAAATGAAACCATTGAGAACAACAAAGTGAACGATAAACAAATTAACCCTAGGGTGGTTTTAGATTGTAGTGATTAAACAGAACATATCATTGGGGGACAAAGTGAACAAGGAACAACAAATAAAACCGCGAGGGACTTCGTCTAACCAAAATAGCATACAAGACTTCTTATCAATGAAACCCATTATCAAATAGCACTTTCTAGTTCCTTTAAAATTTCAACAAAACTTAGCTTTTAATTTAAGATATGAGTAAATAAAAAATTTAATATTGAAATATTACTTTCTCTTTTAAATAATCTTTAAAGTACGAAAAATTTGGTTGAGAAACTTGTGTGAATGTTGTAAGTTTACTAATATCTAGTTGGATTTCTACTTATATCAAAAAAATAAAATTACTTAATTAATCATAAAGTATTAGAAATGCTACTAAGTAATTTCTTAAATATTAAAAAAATTGAGACTAAATCAATGAATATTTAATATATAATTTTATTATTTTAGAAACTATTTAAGAAGAGTAATAATTAGATGATGAAATTGATAGTTTATTTTTCACGATTTTCTTTTAGTTATGACACTATTAGAAAATTTAAAATTTCTTACAAAATAATTAGTTACAAAATTTTAAAATCAATAATTATTTTGTAATTAATTTCTAATAAAAATAATTAGCTATAAAATTACTATGATATTGGTGGTAGCATGAAATAAGTAGCAAATTAACTAAGAAAATAATGTTAGTTAATTTGTAGTGAATTTTTAAAATTTGTAGTTATTTTCTAGCTAATTTCTAGCTAATTTGTAGTAATAAGAAGTATAAATGAATATAACTTAAATTTAACTAAGAAAAATAATATTCTAGTTAATTAATAGTTAATTAGTTAGGATTTAGTTACTAATTTAAATGGTAGGTAAAATTAGTAGCAAAATAAAAAAATCTTATAGTTATGGGAGCAATTGTTTAATAATAATAATTTATTATTATTATTTTTGTGTTGTTGTTTTTGGTATATTGAATGTTGTATGGTTGTATATTATACGGGTTTCTATTTTGTCATGATGCAAAATTTCTAGTGGTAGACGATTTGCAACTCTATTGAGCTAAACCAACATCATGCATGATTTAGAAAATCTGATTGAGCCTTTTTCTTTGAATGAGCTAATATTGCTACTTTTATTTCTAACGACAATGTGTTTTGTAGGCAAAATGCTCCTTCTTCATGTAGTAAGCAAACTTAATTTATGCTAGATTTCAATTTTTGTTGTCTGAGCTTGCTGCATTCGAAATTTGCTAGAAGAAAATTGTTTAAAGCTAATTTGTCATATATGTTCAATTATATTAAGCTTGTAACACGTAATGAATGACTTATAATTGTTGATTCTATAATCATTGTTTTATGTTGTATGTTTAAATCTCACATGGAGGTCTTAAACTTTAAGTTAAATGTAAATTTTCAAAATTATGTTATATTTTTAGTCTTTTATTAGGTTCATAGACTTGATTCATCAGCATCTGATATTGGTTGATTAATTTTTAAATTTGAAAATGGATGTTATTTATTATCTAATATTTATTTTAGCATATTTTTAGTGATATTCTAGTTAACTTGCTTACTAACCTGATGTTAGTGGACAAACGAAAATTTCACATGTACCTAACCTAATCATGTATCGGGTGACACCTATAGCTAGATCACCATAAAAAAAATATTTTACAATGATGGAAAATTTTTATGATCATGTAACTAATATATAATTATCGATAGTCTGAGCATTAGTAATTAATCTACAAGGTGAAATCCATTTATTTTTTCTCTGACCATCCGGGCACACTAGCAAGCACTATGTTATTAAAAAACAAAAAAAGCAAATACAACAAAAACAAAATGCCGGCAACCTTGTTTTATTCACCCCGGAACCAAATCCTCCTGCATTACCAAAGTTAGACTTAGATTAATTATTAATAAGGTTTGCTCGTTTTAGTGGGAAAAAAGTGGGGAAAGTGAAATCGGGATATGATTCTGCCAACAACTTAAGAGGCAATACACATATAAAACCTACATTTCCAGTTATCACTTTCTCTTCCATCTATATATATAAAAAGAAATTGCTCTTTTCCTTTGTCCGTGTCTTGCGCACCTGCATCCCACTAGTGAAATAAAAACATTGATAATTAATGTCTCTACTTTAGTCATCATATATGACAACATACATTGTGGTCCAAGTCTTTGATAATTAATCAAGAGAGATTGAAACAAATTTTGTGTAAATTAATAAAATGTTTTGCTGAAATTGAAAATCGGGAATAAGTTTTCAAGATGAAGCTGCTTTAACTTTTGAAAGCGGGTTAAACGAGGATCACAATCAATTGGAAAAACAAATTAATATCCCTTATACAAGTTAAGTTAGTTATATACTATTTCGATAATATTACTAATAGATGAAAGATTTTCAATACATTTTTCTCAAGTTATGAATTAAATATATAAATCTCTAAGATCTTCTCCTCTTATCCAACTTGATAATAGGTGATTGTATAATTAATAGATCTAATAATAATTATTTGGTAACTTCTATATGATCTTCAAATTCGTATTTACATTTAACTTAACTTTAAAAATTAATTTAAAAAATAAATATTATCTTGTATATATTATTTTAAAGAATGAATGATGTCGAAGAAGGAACTCTGTGCTGCAGAAAAGAACAAGAAAGAAAGCTCCTCGACCTCGCGCGCACATTGAGCTTCTTTTTATACATATGGCAATGGGCCTTTGTCTTGATAACCATGAGACCCTTTATTCAGGTTTGGAGACAGTGTAACAGAAGCAGTACGGATCTAATTTTGAGGAAGAGTTGAGAGTTGAGACTACGTACAGAAGAAAAAAAAAGCAGCGAAAGGGAGATAGAACGGTGCAAAAAGGGATTGTCAGACACGTTATGTTTTTTGTTTTTGTTTTTTTGTTTCCATTATCAATCAACAAAAGAATTAGTTAGAAGATGAAAACCTGTGTCTCGTTGATGGATGGAATAAATTAGGTTATATTGCTGACATTATATGCATGGCCTAAATCAATTTTTTTAATGTTAGTATGCATGGTGCAATTTAAGTAAATTTAAATCCTTATATTTTACATATTTAAACTATATATATAAATCCTGATTGATCGATATCTTAATAAGTAAAAATCAAAAGGATTAATGCTAATTTTATGAAAATAAAGATTGATATCTTAATAAATAAAAACTTCGATCAGGATCAAAATCCAAAAGTTAAATATACAGAATAATACTTAACTGGTAAAAATTAAAACTCAAATAAATATAAAATATATAAAAAGACCAATTAATATCAAAAGAAAAATACCATTGACGGTCCAAAATAGAAATGAATGAAAATCACATGGTCAAAAATGTTATTTAAACCTTAAATTATCATGTTAATATAGTATAAGGAATCAACTTATAGAACCTAATTCATTTCACTGTCATCGTCGATTACTTAACTGAGAAGCAGAAAACTTACTTATTTGGATAAGCTAAATGCCTAGATCTGCGCTGATAATCCTTTCATTGTTCTTTTGCTAACCTTTCCGTGCAGAAGAGTTTCTTTGTTTTGTGAAATGACCCAACCTAATTAAAGTTACCTTTCCCTTTTCATTTTCTTCTATATGTTTATTATAATATATAGCGAGTTTAATTTTGATGTCTAGTTAATATAAAAAAATTTCCGTTTGCAATTAACTAAAAATAATTTTAAAAATAATTATTTTAAAATTAATAATTTTATCAAATATAATAATATATTTACATAACTAAATAACAGCATAGAAATGTTTTATAGTGTGAGTATATAGCCTTTTTTTTTAAAATATTAATTGAATTAACTCTATATAATATATGTGTGTTCCGACGATCTATGTTGCATGATTAGAAAAAAACTAGGATATATCAATATTAATTGCTAAAAGATAATTAATGTAAGATCTGCTTAACCTAAATGCTTAACTTCGAAGCAATTGTTATTAATTTAGAACTGAGTTAGAATTAATTTGACACGAGACAAGGGAATATATTTAGCAGAAGATAAAATAAAGAAAGAGTTAAAGAGAGATTCAAAAGAAAGATTTTCAAAAGACAGCAGAAAGACGTCTCCTTTTATAAAGAAAGAAAAGATAGCAATAAAATAGAATCTATTCTACAGAATATTTTGTCACACTATATGCTTCAACATACTATCCTTAGCCATCAATGTCTTCCACTCAAAAGGAATTTAATGCTGAAAATGATGAAAAGAGAAATTAAAGAGGTGAAAAAGAACAATAATTGAATAATTGGTAAAGCTGAGGCGATGGAGATCCACACGGCATGCAGTTCTGGAACTTGAATCTACCCACACACACATAGAAGAACAATTTGAAAATCAATAGATGATCATATATACAGTAATTATAATTTGTATCTTACGGAGATTTAAAAAGAAAGCCTCCATTTGGGTTGGTCATTTTTCTTTGGTCTATGCATATACATATATCAAGGGAGAAGAAGAGCTATCATATAGGTGCATATGCTCACACTATTCTACTTAGTTAAAAAGTCTAACACGTTGGCTATGAAAACCCTAAAACAGATCCTATATATATAGACCGACACATGAGATCTTGAAACTCATCATGAGAAATTCCGATCCAATGATTGAAAACAGCCCAACAACATGCAGAATGATATATAGGATATTGAAACTGAAACAACCATGACAGAACGATCTGAAAATATGTAGAACTAGAATTCAAAAGCAAATGATGGCTTCCTTTTTCTGTTCTGTTGAAAACAAGAGGGGCACATGTGCAGTCAAATCTTTTCATCATTGCACGGATCCACCAGTGAATCTCACCATGAATCTCCACAAGTAAAAAAGGAAAGACAATTAACGCATCATGAGGATAACAAATGATTGCATAAATAGCTGAAAATATTCACCAAAAAAAAACAGGTGAAAGTTGAAAGAAAAAAATGAAATACTGATAACTGACCTGGAGAATATTTTATATACACGAAACTGATAAACTGAAAGCTGAGAGAGAAGAGAGGAACACCGATTTGTTTTGGTTTAGATGATGGAAGCTGTAATTGAGGGGAATGAAGCCTGGTCCGAGGAAACATAAATAGAAGATATTATATATATTATTATTACATCTGAATCTGATGAAGTTTTGTGAAGTGAAAGGTAGTGTGATATGGTATATCATCTCCTTGGACCACACAGCATTCCCCTCAAAAGATGAGAGCTTCCCGATCTTGTTCATTGGCTATAGCTGAAGTCTGATCTGACCCTAAATAAGGTGTGTTGGGTTGATGATCTCGAAGAAGGAAGCATCTTCCTTTAAGGAATGAAATGAAAAATGGGTTTTGCGGGATATGAGGAAATGCAATGATGAAGACAATGATTTGGTTTTAATAGAAAGTAAAAGTGAGAGCAGAGAGAGAGAGAGGGGATGGGGTCTGGTGGTCATGGTCATTTCTGGAACACAGCTGTAGTTGTTGGGTGAGGGTTTAAAGCTGACCATCCTAGCTCTTAATACGTGTCTGTTTTCATTTGTCTATGATTTAGGAGAGAGAGAGAGAGAAAGAGAGAGAGAACAATAGAATCATGTGATGGAAGCAGTAGGCTAATGAATGGAGTTGATTCTTTCTGGTAATTTGTATCATAACATTTTCTGCTTGGATCGTTAACCTAACTCATTAGACTCACTCTACGTGGCTTTTATGATTCCTTCGGGTAAATAATCATTTTACAACAGAGATTCTGTGTATATTGTTCAGAGAAAAAGAGATAAAGTAATAAATATAATAAATAAATAAATAATTTAATTAATCATTTGATTTTTATATCTGCGTCAATTTCTTGTTTTAATTAGTCTTTATACTTAAAAACTTTACATTTCAGTTTTAATATAATATTTTTTTATATTTTGATTCTTATATATCTATTTTAGGGTAATGAGAAAGGTAGAGAGAAAAAAAAAATAGTGGAATAAAATAAGACAAGTGGACAGTATATTAAAAAAAAAAGTCAAATTTCTTATACTATGCAGTCCTTTTGGGTACGAGAATAAAATATGGTACAATAGTTAATACATAAAAAGAAATAGGTGGTATATATATGATTTGTTAAACTTCCGTGTGAGCGTCGATAACTGTATAGTATACATACATTAATTTATCATTTTTTATGTTAGATGCATTTTTATGCAAAATATAGAGTAATAGTAAAAAAAAGGTTCAAACAACAATTTTTTAAAATATAGCACCATTAATTTTATATATATATATATATATATAATTGATGCAAAGAGTATTCATCAAAATTTTAGACTATCAAATGAATATAGGTGGCATGCCATTGAATGATAAAAGAAATATATAATTTTGTGGGTATTTTCTTTAGTTTGAGTTGATAGAATTTTTTATACTATAGAACTTATTATAGTCCTATAGTTACTTTGTCAGTAAAAAAAATGTATTAATACTATTGATATTAATTATTTAGTTATACATTAGGAGGACCCACTTAATTTGATACCATTAGTTCGATTAATTTTAAGCACAAAATATTCCTCGACAAGTTGACAACTTTACTTATATTACAATAAATAAGAATTGACGTGTACTACGTAGATTGCTCTTAATTAAAATTAGTGCCTTTTTAGTTAATTATAATAAAACAATATTACTCTCGCAACATTAATGCTAATAAATTAATAAAGACAGTTCAGATCAGTGGATAAATAAACATGCAGATAGCTTTATCAATCACCCAAATAACCCATAAAAGTTATTTTAGGCAGTACTTTTGAAGTGTAATGGCATATATACTTGTCAATATAAGTTCTTTAATTTCTATATACATTTGTTAAATCACATAAAATGTTTTGCATAATACAATATGTAATTTAATTATTATTATTTTCCTAAAATAAATCTATATACAGACTTGTTTCTTTCAGTTTTCCAATAAATTTGCATTTATAAAAGGTGATTATTGCCCTTGATTTCTTTCGCGCCCCTCTTTATATTTTTGGGTAATTTAACATCATAGTCTTTATGGTTTTGATTAATATTTATGACATATACTTTAAAAAATACAATTTATAAAAGAAAATTAATAACATAATCAAGATGATTGATATAGATTTTTAATTATAATAATCATCTTTTATGAGATTGATTAATCTAATTTTTACTTAAGTTATATCCCATCTAACAGTTAGTTGAATGTTATTTTTTTAAAAAAAAAATTAAGTGAATTATATATGAAAAGCTCATCAAAGTTAAGACATCCATTTAGAATCGTCGAACGCTTATAAAAATAATTACAAGATACTCAAACTCTCATTTTTATTTAAGTCAATTTTTATATTTAATGAGTTAAAGGGTGAAATCATAAATAAGATCATTTTATATATAATATTTTTTAAATTAAAATATATAAAAATAAATACATAATTTTATTTAAAATAATATTTTTATTATAATAAATAATTAAATAACAAAGTTTAAAAATTTTCAAAAATGTATTATATTTTTATTCAATTTACTTCTATATTAGTGCATATCATTGACAAAATATTATTGTCTCATATTAAATTTTATATGTATATTTTTTATTAATATATTAACTTTTAATTTTATCTAGTATTTTAATCCCACAATATAGATATTTATTTTGTATAATTATAATTATTTCAAAATAAATAAATATTTTAAATATATAATATATTTTAAATTTATAAAAATAATTTAAATTATGATATAAATTTATTTTTAAATTAAAAAGGATAGATAAAAAATTATATATATATATAAAGATAAATTGAGATTAGTTTAAGATGATTAAAAGAGATATTCTTTACCTAAATGTGAATGTGTGAAACATCTCAAATATAAAAAAAATGTTAAAATTCTCTACTTGAAAACTTATTATCCAAGATGAGTATTTTAATTTATAATATAGAAATAAATTTTTAAAAAAATTTTATTTTTAATTTGTGTTTCTTATCTATTTGAAAAAAAAATAACTTTAAATCTAAATATTATCACATGTTTATTCTATTTTTTATATGTTACAATGAGTTAAAAATTAATTTAACATAATTTATAAATGTAACAGAAAAAAAAAATAACAATTATGGCACATTTTAACTTAAATAAAAAGAAACATGATATTAAAGATAATCATTCCAATTATTTATAAATAAAATAAGATAAAATAATATAAAAATTATTACAAAAGCATATAATTTTTTTAGGCTATACCACTAGCGTTGGGTCCTAAACAATGTCGCCTTCAAACCTACTCTCACTTGCTCATGTGAGATATGACTCTACTTCTTATCAACTGATTCAATCTTTATTGATAATTGAATATTATTATTAATTCTCTCTCTTAATCAAATTAAAAAATTTAAATAGTAAAAATTAGTTGGAGAAATTATTACATAATTTAATATTATCATGATATGATCTCAATTAATCTTTACATAACATAATTAAAGTATTATTAATTCTTTATCATAAAAAAAAAAAGTTAATTAAAGATGAGTAGATATCATATACCTAATAATTCGATATTACCTATTAATTTATCTATTGGTAGGAACTATTATACTCGGTATCATGTAATAATTTCTGTCATTAGAGTCTTTGCTTGAATTCATGACTAATGACAGGAAACATTAAACTCCAATGGATAGTTTAATTCCTAACTAAAGTAGCAAGTGAGATTGAGCCATTGATTTAGAAGGTGGTGGATGATAGATTACACATGAGTTAGTTTGGCAAAAAGTAGGCAATACATTGTGTTCCGATTTGAGGTTGGAGGGGTAGCTGAGCCTTAGATACGCGTCAATCACACCTTTGTCCTCTACCAAATAGCCAAATAGTATATAGCAATTTCATTCATGGGCGTAATCTTTTCTCAACCTCCACCCAAATTCCATGTCGGGAATAGTAGATGCATGCATGCGCATGCAAGGTTATGATGTATACAACTTGCATGCGCATGCAAGGTTATGATATATACAACTTGCATGCGTAGATGCAGATGCAGTGGGCTCATTGAAATGAAAGGAGCCGTGATACAATTCGCTTATCCTTGCAAGGTTGTGTGTAATGGCAACTATTCAAAGTAAAGAATTTTAGTATTTGACCAACTCATTATTTTCTTTGCTTCTATTCTGCTCTTCTTCGAGGTGGGGATTCATCTCATATCTTCTTCTTTCTAATCCCTGTACTATTTCATTCTTAACCAAGTAGATATCTAAAATAAAGAGAGAAAAAAGCAACAAAATAAAATAGTTAAATCATCATATAATTATTGTGATTTAAAGTAGATGTTCACGTGTTCAATTTGATGTTAAGAAATTGATTTTAGATTTGAAATTAATTTTGAATTAAAGTAATCATTGATAAATTTTGGGTTGGACAAAAAAAAATTATTGAATTTTTATTTTAGAATAAAAACATCTACATATAAACCACTTTAATTTATAATCAACTTAAACCAAAAATAATTTTATAAAATAAATTTTATTCAAAATTAATTTTGTAAGTGTCCACTCAATTAATTAAATCTCTTTATGTTAAAAAATTATATTAAAAAAATATTATCAACATATTCTAACATACTATTCTCAAAACATTATATTATTAGTTAAAATTTATATGCATCTCACTAAGTTTACTCCTTATTTAGTAGGTCATATTCCTAATTTTTTTATATGAATTTAAATTAATAATAAAATAATATTTCTATGGTTTCTCTTTTTATATTATCATCTAAAAAAATTAAGACAAAGTTTCTACAGATGAATTTTATAAGATAAATTTATTCTTTACTAGAACTAAAATTTAGGGATAATAAATTAATTTTAAGGTCAGATAAATCTTTTAAAGGTTAAAGTAGAATGATTATAGCTTGCAAAACTATAAAGGGACTTAGTTAAATATTATCCAATTTATTTAACTATGGTTCAACCATAAATCAACTAATTGAATTAATCGAATTATGATCGTGGCCATTACCATTTTTAATTTAAAACAAACATACAAATAATAATAATCTCAAAAGCATAAATTTCTCCTCCCAGGTCTATAGCATGTTATTCTTTCTTTCTTTCTTTCTTTCTTTTTTCACGTAGCATGTTATTCTAATATTCTTGCCTAGCTCTTTCTTGGGTCAGTTTTCTTACCTAGCTCTTCAAGTTCAGCAAGACTTAGTGGTCTCCTTGAAAGAAAAGCCCAGATTACTTGTTTAAGGCTAACCCAGTGCTTTGTATTCTTTGTTATGAGTCCAGCAAGTAATGTTTTGGTCCATAGTCCAGCAAGTCCTAAAGAAGCAAAAATTATTGGGCCTATTTTTAATACTGTAGGTTATAGGAGCCCAATTGTTGGTGTGGGTTTCTAATGACAGCAACCCATTGATATTCCGCATATACGTCAAGGAAGGATGCCTTTCACGACTTAGCTTGCGAATAATTAAATATGCCATACTAAACAAGTGTCATTTAAGAGGAAAAATATCAAAGCAAGAATTTTCTAATATAACACACCCAAAATGGAAACTTACTTTGGATCCTCCCGAATGACTTCATATAATGCCAGCACATGAATATGATTAAAACAAATAACCAAAAACATCAGAAGATAAAAAGCAAATGACTACAATTAAATTTCACCACAGCAACATAATTCTACATAATAATAGTGAAAAATTCATCTAACGTAATTTAATATTATATATTGAAATTATGGTAAAACGCTTTAATAAAAAAAACAACAAAATAGTTTTTAATCAACGATAATGTTGTCAAGTTAAACCACATGTTGTAATATGATTCCTGAATAAACAAATTGTTAAAGCAAATGGTTCGGATAATATACTTTGCTTTAATGCCTTTAACATAGTAGTTACCATTATGTTCCAAAAGTTTGTACGACATTAAAGTGAAGCTAGATTTTCAAGCATTATTAGGGATCAAAATTTGGTCCCCGCTTTAAGAAGAAGAATTGTTATGTATTGTGGCGAATCCTAATAAACCCTAATCTAAAACAAGTTGGAAGGTGACATTTACCTATCGGGGCTAGGTAGTTTAAAAAGAAACCAAGTAGTAGTAGTAATGAAATGGATAACGACGGTAAGAAACATACATGGGTATTATTTCAAAGTTGGGTTGCTGACATATCACATATGATTCCAATGGAAATTTTCTCCATTAACCTTGATTCTTTTGACAATCATTAGACGAATCTATCTCAACCTAATAATGATTGGAAGACAAATCACTTCATAATGGACTTTGAGGCACCTAATACCTAACATTGCTAACCTATTGGTTTGAGGGCCACCCATTTGGCAGAATTGGCACCCCGACACCTATCCCTTCCTCAAAAGCATAAGGACCCCCTGACCGTAAAGATCTTAATAGCTTGACGTTTACACGAAGACCAACTTGTGAGATAATTCATACTTACCCAAACGGAAAGCAAGGCTAATCATGGCCGTCTCAAGACAAATTTCCTGTCATTTTCAATAAGAAATCAAGTTGGCCAAGGGAATGCTTCTCTCCCCACGCACTTTCTAGCACAAAACTATTAAACAAACAAAAACTATATATATATAACGCTGCCCAGTCTCCATGACTTGACAACATTCAATTTTCTACCCTTGCCCTGTCTTGCTACGTCCCATTATATATATATCCATTACAAGATTTTTTAATTAATAGATAAATTCTAACTAATTAATTAATATACTTTTTTTTAATTAAATTTAAATTATATTTATCTATATTTTTTATTATTATAAATTAATTAAAAAATAATTATAAATTTTTAAAATTTATTATAAATTAATTAAGATTATTTTCTTATCTAACTTATTACTTATTTCATGTTACTATAAATATTATAATAGTATTATAACTAATTATTTTTACTAAAAATTAACTACGAAATAATTATTTATTAAAATTTTATAATTAATTATTTTATAACAAATTTTAAATTTTTTTCGATATATATATATAAAATCTTATATAAACTATTTAAAAGTTTGGTTACTAGACTAATCTCAGTGGGTAGGTTACATTATTTTTTTTTTGGTTTGTGAGACAAAGAAAAATAAACAGAACACCAAAATCCCATGTGGAAACAAAACCGTGGATTTGATAGCTAAGAAATCCCACCCAATGAAGCTAGAAGCTGGTAGGTTACAATATATTAGTTCCATAGCTAGTGATTTTGGGGGCAAAATTCAAATATAATTTTGGCTTAAATATATATTTTTTAGTTCTTTTAAAATAAATGAGTTTTAATTTTAATTTTTATAAATTTTTTTATTGATTTTCATCATTTAAAAATTTGTAATCACTTATTATGATCATTATAAAATAAATAAATTTTGATTTTAGTTTCTATAAAATATTTTTATTTGATTTTTATTTCTCTAAAAATATTTATTTTTAGTCTCTAATTTTTATTTCAAGATAGATAAATAACATTTATTTTAGATATTTAAATTTTTTCTAAAGATATTATATACTGACATGATACCATATATACTAGTGTGTATGATCTCATATATTAACATGATACCACATACACTAGTGTATATAACTTATGATAGCCACTTAACCTTCATTTAAAAGTATATGCGATTAACAAGTGTCACATAATAATAAGAATTGACAAAATTTTATATTTTAGAAGAATAAAATTGATTAAAAAATTTATAGAAACTAAAATAAAAAATCATTTATTTTATAGGAACTAAAAACATATTTAAAGATATAATTAATATTTTATTTTAATAATTTATATAAAATTACGGAAAGTATAAAAATAAAACTTGAATTTAAGCTCAATTAAATAAGAGTATATAAATTTTATGAGTGGCTTTACGTTATAGTTTTAAAAAACAGTAAAAAAGACCACAAAACTGTAGTGCATGCGGTGTTTGGAAACACCAAGTCGGATGCAGCTTGGGGAAGATATTTGGCATTCTTGGAATTTGGAAGATATATAGAATGTGAAAGCTTTCTTGAGCTGGAATTGATTCTGAAAATGTTAGAAAAGTAATGAGTCTCACTTGGCGTGCAATTATGACCTCTAGTGTTGGGGCATCTCAACTTCTTGACCTTAGCGTTTTGTTTTGCTTGCTTGTAAGCACGAGACACATCACCAAACACCAACCACAATCACCAACATAGAAAAGCCAATCTGCAAAGGCTATTAGCCATGGACGGAGCTTGATAAAGCAAACCTAAACGTGCTAAAGCTTAACCTGATAAGGACTTGCAGCCATAGTTTTGCTATAAAACAAAACAAAGAATTAAGTGGTTTGCCTAAGCCCAACTAGTATGATTGGCAATAAATGTAAAAACTCGCTTTCTCTGATTTAACTCCACAATCTGACAATATTTTGTCTGTATTAGGCGACATCTATTGACCCTTATCTTGTGTGTCATGGAACATCTACATTATTAAATGGTTCCCATTTCATCTTATCTTATCTAACTCTGTCACTGACACAAATTACAAACTTTACTACACTATACCTTATTCACTGTTTCTATATTTCTAATAGTGCTGGTGTATCTAACTGCCTCCATTTTTGTGTTCACAACCATCCATTCTAAATTACTATTTTAAAGAAGGATACCTTGTCTAACAAAACTTCGTAGACGTTCTATTTTGTACGTACACGAATTAGCAAAATGGTATGGACACGTGTACAATCAGGAATGGAGGCCATTTTTCTACATTTGGCTTTTCTACTTTACAAGTTGCAACTCAAACTAGAAAACACAATTCCTTCATTGCCCTTCAATAACTTGTGCAGAGTATTAGCATTTGACTCAGCCATCAACTGTGTGTAGAAAATAGACACTGCTCCTTTTACTAATTACCTTTGCTATCAACTGTGTCAACCAAACATACTATCCGGTCTTATTTTGTATGAGTTCTGCGATCTTCAACATTTAGCCACCTAATTTAGAAAGCAACCTAAGAATAATGACATGGGATAAGAATTTTTTGTCAACAGATCCAAACAACAAAAGAGAAATAGGTCCACTATTGACAGAAACATTAGTCCTTCCATAACAAAGTATCCTCCAATTTAGCTGGAACTTACAATCAAACAATATAATATCCTATTCTTGCCACCGTCGATTTTTGGCAGCCACTGCGTGAGAGTTGCTCAGCTGAATGATCACTGATGTGTCCTCCCAGTTGTTTTTTTCCCTCTTTTGCTTCTATTAACTCCCAAAGAAATAGTTTACTTCTAACATATGAATACAATGATGTGCATATATGGACCTTTTTTTGTGTCAGTTTCTAAGTTGTTGTTGACCATTTTTTCTTTTCTTGAGATCAACAACATCGTAACCAAACCTTTTAAATGGTCGTAGTTATTTTAGATTATTACTTCAACAACTTTAAAAAAAAAAAAAGAAGCTAATTAACGTTCTTATACGAGCTGTTGGCAGCATCGAGTCGAGCTATATTATGATACAATTATTAGGTGACAGTGTATCAGCGAGGTACTAATGCTATGCCAGAGTTAAAAATGTTAAATTTTCAATTACTGCCAAGTCACTTAAATGCAAAGATTCCTGATCAACTCATTGTCATTTATTCTTGAAGATGGAAACTACTATATAGTTTGTATAATATATATAGCATCAATTAACAACGGGCGTCACAAAACCACGTCAACATTAAAATTATACAAAAACTACTTATTACTTATGGTAAACACAACAAGAGAGTGTTGATCCGCGTGACTGATTTGGTTCCAAACACACACTAAACTAGTCTTTGAAGTCACAAATTCTTTCTTCTAATTTTATAATTCTTAATTAATTTTAATTAATAGTAGTGTATGGGTTAGAAATAATGTACTGCTAGTATTAAACAGCATATTATTAACTTGTGAACTAATTAGGCCGAGTGAATATATATTGAAAGGACTTTTTAAATATTTTGAAGGGCTAATATGAGACGCTATATATTTGAGGATTAATTTGGCTATTTTATTTTCTTCCCTCCTTTGCTTATAAAAAAGCAACAGATACGTGTGCTTATGAGGGTGACAAGTGACAAGCAGGAAGTTCCTTCTACAAACAAAATAGTATATGGGCGATAGATAGGCTACAAGTAAACGAAGCAAGATAATTTCTTCCTATTTATCAAAAGATAGTAAGAGCCACACGGTATCTTATCCCATAGGTCACATTGATCCTTCCATTAGAAGTTGCAATAACGTGATAGAAATGGCTTTGAGATACTTTCTTTTATGGCTAGCTATATATTCTGCACCCGATCCCCAACCAGACTTTTAAATCACATAATTCTTTTTTATTTGTTGGGGGCAAACAAATTGTACATCCAATTCCAAATTCACCCATAAAATACTTCCTGTCTCAGTAGCCATATGATGGAGGGAGAGGAGAATATTCAAGCATCATCAAAGGGAAAAAATGTTGAAAACTTCACCTGCTTGGAGGCACCAAGGAAGAAAAACAAGAAGATAGAGAACAAGAGGAGGTTTAGTGATGAACAGATAAGATCACTAGAATGCATATTTGAGTCAGAGTCAAAGCTTGAGCCAAGGAAGAAGATGCAACTGGCAAGAGATCTTGGCCTGCAGCCTCGCCAAGTTGCCATATGGTTCCAAAACAGAAGGGCAAGGTGGAAATCAAAACGCATAGAGCAAGAGTACAGGAAACTCAAAGATGAATATGACAATTTAGCATCAAGGTTTGAGTCTCTAAAGAAAGAGAAGGAGTCTTTGCAATTAGAGGTAAGTTTCTGGTTCTTCTAACAATACTACTTACTGATGATGATGCTCAACAAAGCATGTGAGTATGTGACCCTTGACTGTGTTGTTTGTTTTTGAAACAGTTTCAGAAGCTAAGTGATTTGGTGGTGACATCTCAATCTCATGATGGTGGAAGGGAAGACAAGGGTGGCAAAGAAAACAGCATAGAAGATGGTGGTTCAGGCAGCGGATACAGCAGTTGGAAGCCTGAAGCAAAACCAAGGTTTTCAAATGAGGGGTTGGAGGAGAGAATAGGGGTGTGTTCAGATGATCAAAATGAGAATAGCATCATAAGGAGTGAGAAATCTGAGGACAAAGAACACCAACAAATTCTCAGAATGGATGATGATCATGCAGAGATGCCATTGGCATCACTTGAAAAATGGTACAGTAGTGTGGACCCTAGTGGCATCTTGGACCAGTCATGTAGCAGTTCTCAATGGTTAGATTTCTGGACTTGAAAAGTGAACCACACTCTCTGATGCATGTGTGATGTTTGTTTCCTCCAACAAGGAACAAAGATTGTTGGTTCTTGTGCTGCCAACAGGTCAAAACTCAAACATCCCAGCCTAGAAGGATGTCGAATAGGCCAAGAAACTCGAAGGAAGTTTTGTAGGCTTGATTTGATAGCGAGAGAAGAGAATTAAGATAGCCTCACTCAATTCAATTGTGTAGAGATTTGGAACAGGAAATAATGTGCAATGTCTCTGTTTGTTCATGCTTGCATGCCTTTCCTATCCTTTTGCGTGTGTGTTCTTTCTTCTTTTTCCTTTTCCCACTTTAAGAGGTTAATCTAAAACCTCTTTCTATTCTTAAAGGGCCACTCTTTTATCACTTTAGCTTATTCCCATATTAACAAGTGCTATCTTTATAGTGACACACAAAAACAAAAATGAATGAACTCTGTGAATAAGAATCATAAGATATTCCTCGAATTCGTGAAGCAGTGAATATGTTAATTTCAATTTCTTAACCTGTCTTATGGACCTATTTCCATTTTATACTAAATGCAGCTTATAATACTACATGGATCAACTTTGTTTAATAGGACAGAATTTCAGTATATGGCAAAATGTTTCATAATAAACTGCGAATACTAGATCACGCAACGTAACATTCTTAAGCAATAAGCACTAAATATGCAGGATAATTACAAGTCCTGAAAGAGAATTGTTTTGGCTCTTGTGATTTTCATTTGATAGTTTGATTAGCTTAAAGCGAATTCATCAATGTCTATTGTGCTAAAACACCTGAATGTTCATTGATCTGTGAGGACAAACTTAGGGAATTCAGAGATCCACAATAGACCTTAGAGTTAGACTTTGATCTATAGTTCTATACACCACAACTTTATGTGTTTGTTCATTGGTAGTTCATAGACAACCGAGAAGGGAAAGAAAGTACAGAGGAAGAAAGGGCTCAAGAAAAAGGATTATTGTAAAGAAGAAATAATTTTCTTTTTAATTTTTTTATAGTGTTGTGTTTATTTTAAATTCGGCTGAATAACATACTTTGAAACTTTTGTCCTATGTTTCATCGTTTGTTTTATTGCGTCATGAATACTTAAAAATAAATAAATAAAACAAGTGTTTTTGTCCCGTCTATTCTTTTAATTTTTCGGCAAATCAAATACAATTATTAGCTAAAAATAAGACTGAACTCATCAGGTATTTATCTTTGGCCATTTGCTGCATAACTACAAGGCTACTAAACAATCCTCTCTATACAAATTAAAATAATTATACTAAATAGCTGTATTTATAGAAATTACTCTTTAAGAGTTCAAGGAGTATTTTGAGAAAATTTTCTTTAATAATATTTAAAAAAAAAACAATCTCTTATCATTTTCATCTTTATTTTTAAATTAAATTTTAGTATTTTTTAAAAAATTATCAATTAATTAAAAATAATTTTATATTACAATATAAATTATTTATTATAGATACAAATATAATTTATATGTTCATTAATATTTATTTATTACGAATTTTAATTATAAAATAATTTATATATTCAAAAGTATTTATTTATTATAAACTTTAATTATATTAAACAAAAATTTATCATGTTTATTGCAAAGTAACATACAAATATCATTCTCATTAAGTAAGCTTGATGTCGTTGTAATTAAACATAGAGTACTTTAAACATAAATTATTTAAAATAATATTATTCACGCGTAATTACACATTCATTTAATATGTATTAAATTAGAAGACATTAAAGGAGTGTCCTTAGACTTGTATTAATCTGAACTCCACCTTACATTCATCCCTTATCCTACCCCATATAAACAACGGTCATCTTAACAATATCATAAATGCACATCAAATATGAAGTGAACATGGTGAGTTAGACATTACGATAAGTTCCTATCTTCAATCAAACATCACCTAGCTAACATTTTCTTCAAATGACGATGTACTTCATTAAAAAATAAGTTCGGGTTAGGAAACTTCTGGGTAACAAATGTATGCAAAAATATCATTTTCGCGTTGTAATTTTTTTTTATTTGCTTAAATTGAAAATTCTATAGCAATAATTGTATGAAGAAAACATCTAACAACAAGACAGTTTGGCCGAGTGGTCTAAGGCGCCAGATTTAGGCTCTGGTCCGAAAGGGCGTGGGTTCAAATCCCACAGCTGTCACATTTTTATCTTTATTTTTTTGTCGGCTTCTAAAACATAAACTAAAGTGATCCATAAGGAGATCGAGGATTCAATGGTTACCACACACACACACTAAGTACTAACTAACCAACTGTTATTACGTTGTGTTCCAAAGTGGTTTGTGTCAGTATTTTATTGACTATTCAGCAATGGGAACACTTTCAGTTTGCAGTGGCCATTGGAATCTTAACCCCGTAGCATTAGCAACACCATCTTTCTCATTCAAGTTCCCTCCCTTCTGGCCAACGCAAAAGGTATCAACAATTTTTCTCTGATGTTATTATTGTGTGAGTAGCAAGGTTAGGTAACTTGAAGGGTTGGTCATGGTTGTGTTAGGTGAAGATGGGTCCTTTGAGTGTGTCTCCCATGGGGTTTGGAACGTGGGCATGGGGCAATCAGTTTCTCTGGGGGTACCAGGAATCTATGGATAATGAGCTCCAACAAATCTTCAACATGGCTTTGGACAACGGCATCAACCTCTTTGACACTGCTGATTCTTATGGCACTGGAAGGTTGAATGGCCAGAGCGAGAAGCTTCTGGGGAGGTTCATTCGAGAGTTTCAAGGTTCATTACGCATTCCTTTCTCACTTTCATTTAATTTCGTATATATATTCTCTTCTAGATTGTATACATTCATTGTAACTTGGCCTGCCTTTATTTCATGGTTTTGTTGCTTCATTTATGTTAAATTACGGTGTCATGTTTGGGCAGACTATAATTCTTTGTTGTTATGTAACTTAAATATGTTAATGAAGTTTCTTACCATTTGGATTTGGATTTTGGCCATATGGATCACCAACACACACTCCTCACGCCGAAGACTCAACATCGAAGTTTGTATGGCACAACAACTATTATGATAGACTCTGAAACTATCTTATAATTTGAATTTAAACTTACCTCAACCTTAAAAGTTAGCTGAATTGTCCTTAATTTATATGTTATTTTTGTCATATTACTAGACAATATAGTATCTCCAACAAATTTTGTTCAATGAGTGTCTTGTATGGTTTGGCAAAAGAAAGTCCTCGTGTAAGAACAGTAAAAGTTTCTTCTCACGCTAGCATAAATAAGAAGTTCATCATGCATTTTCCTATTGGGAAAAGAAAACATGTTATCATATTGTAATGAATTCTTTGATTCACACTTGTTTACCAAATTGCATGGTACACTTTCTCAGGGCAAAAGGGGAGCCAGCGTGAAATAGTAATTGCTACAAAGTTTGCAGCATATCCATGGCGTCTTACACCAGGGCAGTTTGTGAATGCTTGCAGGTATTTGTTCCTATTGAATCCTTCATTCCTTCCTGAGCTTCCCACCCCATATGACTAATATTTGCTTCAGTTATTTTCTTTGCTTATGATTTTGAACTTGGTTGAACTAAATTTTCAGGGCATCACTAGATAGAATGCAAATTGAGCAAATTGGGATAGGACAATTACATTGGTCAACTGCAAATTATGCTCCTTTGCAGGAATTAGCTCTCTGGGATGGTTTAGTGGCAATGTATGAGAAGGTTACAATTATTCATGATTAATAGTAGGGTTCTGGTATATATAATAAAAACTTGAGTAAAACATTGTTTAAAGACTTGGCCCAAGGGTAACTTGTAAACGTGTCTCCTATCTAACCATTATAACTTAAGTTTGCAATGCTATGTACGTAGTGTAAACCTGAAAGGGAAGGGCACTAAAATCTTTTTCTTAAAGCAATGAATGTGGATAAAGTAATTCAAAGTGCTTTGGATCATATATTCTTTTCAGTTTTAGATGAGCGTATTTAAACATTGAGTTCAATGGTTATATCTTGTAGAAAAAATTAGTTTAAATTTCTTGAATGATCAAATCTTTTGTACTCATATTTATGTTGTCATTTAGGGCTTAGTTAAAGCAGTTGGAGTAAGTAATTACGGACCAAAGCAGCTTTTAAAGATACACGATTACCTGAAAGACCGTGGAGTGCCCCTATGCTCAGCCCAGGTATGAAGTTATGCATAAATGTAAAATTTAAGATTCAAATTTTGCTAGACGTGTTGTTAAAATAGTCATGATCTGATTGTCATCCTTGAGAGACCTTAAAGAAAAATGGAACAAGAAAAGGCAGAAAGGAAAGGTACTTGTGACAAAACTAATGACTATAAATCTATAATATGAAAGAGATATCAGTTAATGGACATGAGTTGCCTGTATAACTCCAAGCAGTTGTGAATTCTATGTGGAAATCAATCAATAGTTGTCAATTTGTCATTCTTTACTTGTATTCGCTTATTAATCTTCTTTGTAATTTCAACATTTCAGGTGCAATTTTCTTTGCTGAGCATGGGGAAAGATCAACTAGAGATCAAGAGTATATGTGACAGTCTGGGTATTCGCATGATTGCCTATAGTCCTCTAGGACTTGGAATGCTTACTGGGAAATACTCTCCATCCAAAGTTCCAAATGGGCCAAGGTGTGTTGATATTTAAGCAAATATTATAGAACGCATGATTAACTTCATTGCCAGATGATTTATTAGCTTTTCATGTAGTAGTATTTTAATTAATCGCATTCCACAGGGGGTTGCTATTTAAGCAAATACTTCCGGGACTGGATCCTTTATTGAGTTCCCTGGGAGATATTGCAAATAAACGGCGCAAATCCATGTCACAGGTAATCTTTTTCCCATTTTTTTCTTACTTTGTATGCCTAGTAATTTCTAGTAGCTGTCTTGTGACCATCGGTTAGTTTGGTGATATAAAATATAACACGAATGTCTCTGGGTAATAAAAGATGCATTAAAGAATTACTAAATAAAATCTTTTCAAGTTGAATGCTCGTTAATAGATCTCAAGAAAGACAACTAGTTCTATTGTCCTATTTCTTTGACACAGACATTACTGGGTGGCACATATGCAAATGATTAATGAAATACATATATATTACTATCAATGAATAGATAGTGATACAAGATTTTCTCTCTTTTTTGTAGACTTTACTTTTTCACATTTATTTGTGTGGGAAGCACACCACTACGAAAATCCATGCTTAGTTAGTTTTATTACTTTTGCAAAGCCAAGCCCTCTTAGCTTCGCTAGTCTTTTGGATAAACATGTTTTGATCCTTTTGCAGTCATATTCAGGGTATAAGCATCTTTCTTTCTTGTACACTAGAACCTTTGTGCTCGTTATGAGCTCCAGATCAGCCAAGAATAAACTCTACATAACAGAAAACCAATATCCTATTGTTCATTACTCAAGGAAGCTTGTACATCACATATTATTAAATTAAAGGATTATGTAGTATCATACACCATTGATATATCTGGAGTCAAAAAGGAACTGCTACATCATTACATCTTATCCACAATAACATCAGAACTACTGTTGGTTCATTATCAGGATCAACCACCTTAGAAGCAAACTTTTAATGTCACATTTATGTTTTTAAATGTCGTGCTTACCTACGCAACTTACTTTTTTAAAAGGTTATAAAGTACCCTTTTACAGAACAACCGACCAACCCACTTAATTGTCCTTGTCAAATGACAATGCTGACCACCTACTTGACCAACCTTGCCTGAACAACATACCTTATCATCTCATTCTTTGCTTTATCATGTCAGGTTGCAATAAATTGGTGCATATGCAAAGGCACAGTTCCAATTCCTGGAGTCAAGTCAATGAAACAAGCAGAGGAAAATTTAGGTGCTCTTGGTTGGCGCCTCTCCTCGGGTGAGTTGCTTCAGTTGGAGTACGCAGCAAACGAATCACCTCGCAGGATGATCCAGAACATTTTCCAAACCAGGTATACATACATATTATCCCAATTAACATTAAAAAAGGCAAACAAAATAAAATTAGTAGGTTGCAAATAAGTGTTTTACGTGTCTTGGTTGGCATTCATAACAGATAAAATCTGTACCGAGACCTCAGCACAAGGTGCAGAAGGAGAACAAGGCATACTTTTACTCACTGATGATGGTCACAGGTTTATATTATCATGAAAGGCGGAGAGCAGACGATGATGCGTTTCATTTTTACTTGTCAGATTGCAGTGTCATAACTAAGGCATAAATTAATGCGCTTACGTCCATATTGTGATGAGTCATTAAAATTCACGACTCCATGCCGTAATGTGATGCCCCAACGTACTTTTGGACAATCACGCAACCGATATCAGATAATATTGTTTTATTGTTAAAAATTATACCGATACTGACTAGTGCAGAAAAAAAAAAAGTGTAATGTACAATGCTAAATGAAATTTTCAACGAAGACTAACCCTAACGCTTACATTCGCACAAATCGGAAAATGGATAATTCGTTTACTTTGTTTTTCTTGCATCTTTTCCGTAATTAGTGGACCTATACAACTTCATATCAAACGCAAAAACCAGTAAAACAATTTCCATCTCGAATCACTTTAAATTAGTAACACAACTCGTAACAAGAAGCACTGCACTAAGTTCTAATTTTCGGGGCTGGTCTTTCATGAGTTAATAGAGTGAAAAAAAAAGGAATGAAGTACTAAAAATTTCGAGCATGGTCTTTCACGAGTTAAAATGAAAAGGGAGTTAAGCATTAAAAAAATATAGTGACGGGTCAAGGGAAACAAAGACATCGGACGCATTATTATCAAAACAAAACTGTCATCACAAGGAACTGTAGCACAATTGATATTAATTCATCTCCAACTGAAAACAAAATTCATAAGGGTAACTTCGACTGTCAAATTTCCAACAGATTTCCTACAATACTAAGAAGCTAATGGAGTTATCAGGATTACATGACATCCAGTAATCCATAACACAATTCCTTCTTGAAATCAGAACAGTTTACTTGATCTTCTTCTTTGGCCTCAACTGCAACACAAAAGGCAAATGCCGTGATGACTCAAATAAAAACAGCACGTAAACTCCATTCAGTAAAATAAGAGATAGCGCTAATAATTTATTATACCTGGTTGCTGTGTCCACACTTCTTTTTCCTGCAGTTCACAGCACGGGGGTGTAAACGGGCATAACACCTGCAAAGCATAATGGTCTATAAGCACAATGGCTGTGAATTAACATTATACAGACCAGCAGCAATGTATATTATTTTAGCTCCAAATATACAAGGCAACTATTTTTTTCAAGTAGTCATTTCATTGACAGTAAACATGAATAAGTTATACTATTGTACATTATGTAGGCTTTCTAATACTTGTATTCCAACATGTTCTCAGAAGAAAACAGTTACGAATACTACCATTCTTTTTTTCAAGAAAGAATAGATTGTTTTCAAATTACATTTGTTTTACAAAACAACATTAGAATTTAACAACACCTTCCTTCACCAACAGAAGTTCAAAAGACAGAATAAAATACTGGACATTTGATGCTTGAACGCTAAGATTATATAGAATTCAAAAGAATCATTTTATGAAAATGATTTACAAGTTCTATAAACAGCTAGGAAGTTCGCTGATACGCAGATATTACAGGAAATATGATTTGACAAATTGAACTCAAGCTCTCAATACAAATTCCAAACACGTTTCATATAAAAATTCATTTGTAACTGAAATTGCCTTTTATTTTGGCAGTGCCAAGAGCCCCCAAGACAATTAGGCAATTATTTGAAAGTCAATTTTGTATGGTGTTATTAAAAAGTTTCTTGCTCAGAGCCTAACTTATGCACATCAAGATTTCACTGGATCTAAGGCATCAGAGGCAAGGGAATCCATAGCCTTTGTTTGGATGAGGGAAAATGAGAGGAAAGAAAATAGAGAGAAGAGAAAATAAGAAAGAATGGGCAAAATCAGGTCTTTAAAACACTATTTTACGCCTGCAGTCAGAAGTTCTTTATTTATAAAAATCATTGTTGTTAATTGATCATTCATTTCCATTAATTAATTTATGCAAATTATAATAATAATAATAATGCTATTAATCATTGTGATTAATTCTAGACCAACAGATTGGCATCTCCATCTTTATCCAGTACAGGGAGATCGAGAACGAATGGATGCGAGACAGAAGCAGATAAATAAAAACATTTAAAATCAATTGTGAAGGGTGTGGTAGTTGGATACACAACAAAAGATAGATCTTAGACATGGTGGCTGAGTTGTGAGACAACATAAGACCTAGGAGTAGGGCTATTCAGCATTATGCAGCTCGGATAAATAAAAATCTGGTGTGGCTGTACATTTTCTATACTAGAAATTAGTGTTTGCATACGCCCGTTCCATCATTCATATCCAAAACCAATCCATGACTTGCAGATGGATACAAAATTAGGAGGAGGCTTGCAACAGGGAGAGAGATTGGAAGGATAGGTTTAGACAGTGAGAAACACTTTAAAGGAAACAGAATGAGAAGACAGAACCATAGAGAGTAAAGTAGAAGGAAAAAGAAAGAAGTGATGGAGAATGTGTCCTTACACATTTTCACGCCAGTATTGCAAAGAAAATTTTTGGTAGACCACACCCAAAATTACCCATCTCTCCAGTTTCCCTCCTTCATGCAAATGATGGAAAATTGCTTTTTCTCTCCTCTTTTCTATTGATCCAAACAAAACAATAAGGCACTAGGACAATTTATCACCTTAGGGAGAGGTTCCAAACACCACATGCCTCACTGAAGATAGGAGTTAACATTAGAAAAGAATAAAGAAAGAAAACAATGACAACCTTGCATTTGTTTTCCACATAGATCAAGTATTAAAGCATAGTATTAGGCAGTGCAAAAGTTCATGTTATGAAACAAAGTCCCAAAAGACCTGCAACCAAGGCTGTCAGTTTCACGTCTTTACTTGCTCATTGGATTGATCCTACACATTTCGCAGGGGTTACCAATCCCATTCACACAGAAGATTGAGTTGGTGGGAATATTGGACGGTTATGGGCTTGCCAGTGAAGATCATGAAATCAATTGCTGACAGATCTTCATGAGCTGTGCAAACCACAAATTATGCGAAAACCCAAATGTACCCGCATCTCAGTAACTTCATCGTCAATCTCACACTTAAAACCCACCCATCTTACCTTGGTCTTCTCTGCTTCAGTCTTCATGTAGGAGCCCTCTGTTAGTGTTTTCTCTGTTTGACTTCGTTTGGGTTTGTTTCCTTCATTTGTTTTCTTAGGTGTTATAAAAAACTTGTGTATTAAATTTATATTATTAAATTAGATGTTAACTTGTAACTTTAGCAAAGTTGTAATATGAGTTATATATGACTTTCTTATGCATTTTTAAAACACAAGTTTTTTGGCACCCTTGACTATACTTCATAAGACCAATATTTCTAATTACTTCTACCAACAGGATCCAACACTAGGATGTGTAAACTTACTTGCGGCAGATAGTCTTATCCTGGTTGTATTTCCTGGCCAATGCCATCAAAGATGGCTCAATAATACCACCGCGAAGCCTTAAAACAAGATGCAATGTTGACTCTGAAAAACAGAGAAACCGATCAATAAGACTCACAGTTTAAACTAGCCATTGAGCATAAATAATAAGATTTAGGATCTAGCGTTTTCAGCTGAGTAGGACAAAAGTGTTTGGTGTCGAACTCAAGTAAAACATGTGAAAATTAAGAATTTTGCATTCACATAAAGACTATCATGTTAATTATCAATTTTCCAATTCCATCTTTCCGCCTACTCAAACACGCTTGCACACCTTTGGCATTCGTATACAAATTTAACTAAAATCAATTTCTACAAAGCGTGTTAAAAACAGAAACCAATCAATTCACACATTCAAAATATTAGTGCAATTAATATGGCAAAATAGTAAGCAATTTCGAAATTGGGATATTCCAAACCTTTCTGAATGTTATAATCGGCAAGGGTACGGCCATCCTCCAGCTGTTTCCCAGCGAAGATCAACCTTTGCTGGTCCGGAGGAATCCCTAAACAATGAGAAAAACAAAATGAATCGAACAAGAGCGAACAAAAGAGAACGAGAATTAATCAATCAATCGTATCGTTTCGATTAAACCGCACCTTCTTTGTCCTGAATTTTAGCTTTCACATTATCAATGGTGTCGCTTGACTCCACCTCAAGCGTGATGGTCTTCCCGGTTAGGGTTTTCACGAAGATCTGCATCTTTCTCACTCTTCCAAAACTTCTGTTAGGGTTTCTGCCGTCTGTGTACGTAATATATATATATATGGGGTAGAATTTTTTAATTAGGGTTTTCGGGCCTCACAGTGTGTTTGGTACCCCAAGTTATTTTATTCCCGAACTAATTTTGTTGTTTGCCAATAAATCTACTGTTATATTATAATATATTGCAAATATTATAAATATAAAATATATTTTAGTGTACATACATGATACATTTTTATTTCATATAATTAAAATTTATAATGAAGAAATATTTTTAAATATATAATTATATTGTAACTAAAAATTATAATAAATAAATATTTAAATATATAACATACATTTTTATTTATAGTTAATCATTTAATTTACGATATAAAATTATTTTTAATTATCGAAAATTAAAAATTATAAAAATTTAATTTAGAAATAAAAATACTGTCAGGTGAAGTGAAACATGCAAATAATTAAAGAGATTAAATATATAGCTGAAGTTAAAAAGAATGGTAGCTTCAAATGCTTAACTGTTAAATCTTTTTGTTAATTGTGAAGATAGTAGGGGAAAGGTATGTTCTTTGACTATTTTTGTTTCACTGGTTTATGATTATCATCGGTCAAATAGAATTTTTACATACTTTAAATATTCAACATAGATTTCCTTTGTTAAATAGATTGTTCTCGTTAGCGTGAATAATGTCATAAGTCACTATGATCATAGGTTACATCAAATATATATTTAAACGAAATAATATAATATTTATTGAGAGAGTAGATAAAATTTCATTTTTGAAATTGTGTATTCTAACGAATGTGACATATATTTGTTTTATATAATTAAAATTTATATAGATAAATATTTATAAACATATTATAATTAAAATTTACAATAAATAAATATTTTGAACATATTAAATATATTTTAAAATTATTATAGATAAATTATATTGTGAGAAAATATTATTTTAATCATCAATATTTTTTAAAAATATTAAAATTTAATTAAAAAAAAGACAAAATAATTAATAAAAAATAAGAAAAATTTCTTAAAAACATTTTCGTTGAGAATCCTTCTTAAAAACACTTCCGCCCAATATAACTAATTATTCCAATTTATATAAACAAATGATATAGGATTTACTCTCATAAAGTAAAGGAGTATATTTAATTAAAATTTTAAAATATTTTTTTATGATAAGAAACTTTAAAATAACATATATGTACTCTTTATATAACTAAATATTCTAATTTATAAGGAGGAAAGGACATGGGATATACATTTATGAAGTAAGGGTATATTCAATTGAAAATTTAAAATATTTGTTGTGACACGAAAGTCTCTTGATATTTATTTAAGTTTTGTAAATAATACAATTAAGTATTGCATTATTTAATATGAATTATTAGAATTTTTAAATAAAATGTTAAAATCTGGTAGAATATTTTTTATAATTTACAAAAAAATTTATAACATTAAAAAATATACAGGTTTCAATAAATTCTTTTATGTGATAGATTTGGATAACTTTTAGAATATTTTTAATAATAAATCACACACTCAACCATCTCACTTGATTGATATTTTAGAAGATTTTAGTTATTTTTTTTTAATGTGATTTAGATGGTAGTATAGTATTTTGTTATATATTTTTTTTCAATTTTATACGTCTCATTTGCAATTGAGTAAAAGATATTTCTATTTATTTTCTATCCCTAGTCAACTTGTTTAGACAAATAAATATTAAAAATATATAAAAATCTTTGAATATTTAATATTTTATAAATTTGTCATGACACATAAAGATATTCTTTTACTTTATATGAGTATTAAGAATTAATTCTATTTCAAAAATATTTGTGTTGTGCTTTTTTTTAGCATAATTACATTTACTTGATTATTTGTTTGTTATGGTTTTTTCTTTTTTTATGTGTTTTTTTTATTTTTTATTTTGTCTTTTCAATCATTATTTCAACAAAAATACATTTTTTTTATTTAAAAACAATGTTATTTACAAATACTTGCATGCATATCACTTAAATAGTATGATAGGTATTGTTGTAAAATTATTTTTTTTTATTGAAAATAACTATAACTTTTTATGGAAAGACAATAACTATTATATATTGTATTGGTAATTCAAATGAGAAATTTTCAGAAAAGAAAAACACCAAAGGAAAAGAGGTACAACAAGTAACTTTGAATATTTCAATAAAAATATAGGTATTTTAAAATATTATCAATTTTTATTATTAAAATCAATTAAAATTTAAACTATAAAATCATGATTTTAAAAATCTCTATAAGTCATTGTATTCATAAATAATTATTTAAAACTCAGAGGCCCTTTTTTATGTCAAAATAATATTTTAAAATTTGAATACAATATATTCAATTGGGTATAAGAATTTTTTTTTAAAAAAGTTTTTAGAGTAACCAATCAAAATTTTTAAATAATGTAAATAAATCTTAAAATATTCAATTAAAATTATTAATATTTTTTAAAAAGATTGTAAAACAAAAAAGAAAAAACCTATCAAAATATGGTGCTATTTAATTCATACTGTTTATCGCTTAAAAAAAGTTTTATATTATTAAAAATATACAAATTTTAATAGATTGTTTTGTAAGTTAAATTTCAATGAATTCTAAAAAAAAAAATTTAATAATAAATTATTAATTATACAATCTCACAAAAATCATTAAGATTTAAAAAGATTTTTACTGTCATTATTTTTTTTTTCATCAAACATAATTATTTCTCTATTCATGGTAGATGATACATTCATTGATACAACTCTTATTTTTTTTTCTTTAATTATTATACATCTTCTCTACAACCAGGTAAAAACTTTATATTTCGTTTTTGCATGTAATCATACTGCGTGCATCGCGTAAAACGCAATATCCAAAAACACATAATAAATATTATTGATCGATAATAAATATTGTTACATATGTTGAGTTACCAATAAAAACGAGGAACTCAAGTGAAAATAATAAAGGAAAAAAAAAAGTGCAACAACTTTTATAATTTTAAAAGTCAGCTAAAAATTAGGATTCTTACTAATTTGTTTTAAATCTTATAAATTTTTATTATATAATAAATTATAAAATGTTGATTGATTATAAAAAAAAAAGTTATGTATAATTAGTGTAAACTAATTTTCCAATGTCTTTCAACTAAGTCACAAATAATTACATATAAATTTATTAATTTTTACAATAATTATATTAAAAGTGATATTAACGATAACCCGTAAAACTATTTTATACAGTAAATTATCATTAAACTCTTATAAATTTTTTTATTTTTATAAATTATTACATTTATATATAATTTATTTAAAATATAATTCCATTATACTGGAGACGAAATGAAATTGAATGAGCAAGACCAATAGACAAAAAAAATGATGGAGATGAAATTGAAAGTAGTAAGCAGCGAGGCAAGCATTGATGGTAACGCCTGGTCAATGTAGAAATAGGTGGAAGGAAGAGAAGAAAGTGAAGGAAACGTGTTCGTTTGATTTGATTTGAGTGCAGTTATAAGAAGAGGTGGGGTATGGCCTACACCCATTCTACACTCTTTTCCACCACTCTGCGATTCCCACTCGCCTCCTTCACAAACTCCACTCTCCTTCCACCCTCTACACACCTCTTCCTTCGCCCCCTCAGATTCAAAGGGCTTAGCGTGAATTCCAAGAGGCTTATTGCCCCGCTCAAAGCGTCCATGGCGGAGACCAATAACGTCTCTGTCGAGGTCTTCGAGAAGGAGGATCTCGCGGTGTCTCTGGCCAAACACGTCGCCGATCTCTCCAATAAGTTCACTTCCCAAAGAGGGGCTTTCACCGTTTGCTTGTCCGGTGGCTCTTTGATTAGCTATCTCCGGTGAGTTTTTTTTTTTTTTTTTTTTAATTAATGTCCCCATTTTGCTTTTTTAACCTAATGATGATTGAATTGAATTGAATTGGATTAATGTGAATGTGTTCTGTGTTGGGATCTCACTATCTCAGGAAACTGCTGGAACCTCCGTATGTTGATTCTCTTGAATGGTCCAAGTGGCACGTGTTTTGGCTGGACGAGAGAGTCGTGCCTAAGACTCACGAAGACAGTAACTACAAGCTTGCTTTAGATGGATTTCTCTCCAAGGTATTTGTGTTATGTTGTTCATGAATTTTCGGGGGTCATGTTGTTTGGAGATTTTTTTGTTTAGGTTGAACTTGTTTTTTCCAATGGTTGAGAATCTTTCTATGTTCGTTATGTGTCACGATCATAAAATTGAGAAAAAGGAAAAGAGGAGATTAGTTCAAAGTTTAAAATTATGTAGCTCTTTAAGTTGAAACCATTGTAAAAAAAGTCCATGTGTGAGAGGATAGGAACCTCATTTTGGAATCGGATTCAACATTGTATATGGACATGTTTTCGTTCAAGCTACCCACACTCCCAAATAACCAATCTATCCCAAACAAGGACAAGGTGTTGGGTAACCATATCTTTCACTATTCTAAGAAATTAGTAGGTTAGACTAATCAATTAGTCCCTACATGTGGCACTCACTTAGGTAAGAAAAAGACCTCAAGTTTTAGTCTTTATTTGTACACATCGGTCTCTGGCTCCTATTACTAAATTTCTTAAGTTTTAGTCTCTATACGTCTTAGTCTTTATAGGAACTAAAATATTTTTTTCCTACAAAGACTGATTTCTAAATTAGTGTAGCATATGGACCAAACTATTACTTTAACCAAATTCATATAAAACCTGAAGGGTATGAAGATGTCATAAGAAACTAAAAAAATATCTATCAAGTGACAAATGTGAATGGATGAGTACAAGCATTTCAGGGAGAGACTACTTATTTATAGATGATTAGGTGAATGAATCGCCTTGGTGGATACAGCATAGGATGGTATTGTTTTGACAAGTTTGTTGAGTGTACGTATAGTTCATTCCTATAAAATGATGCAAGGAGGAAAAGAATTGCCCTTAGTTTCAAGTTACAAGCTTTATTTTTTCCGTGTAGTCTTCTTTATGCTGTCTCCCTTCCTAGTCTTGTATCAGCATAATTTTTCTGTCAATCTAACCTGTTGCTACTTTCATCACGGTTATCTTGGCAGGTGCCAGTTCCTCCTGGCAATGTTTATGCAATCAATGATGCCCTGTCAGCAGAGGGAGCGGCCGATGATTATGAGACATGTCTGAGACAGTTGGTCAAGAGCAATGTGATAGCTTCATCACCAGCCAGCGGATTTCCAAAATTTGATCTCATGCTGGTGGGCATGGGCCCTGATGGCCACATAGCTTCTTTGTTCCCAGGGCATCCTCTTTTGGAGGAGAATAAAAGATGGGTTACCTTCATTAAGGACTCCCCAAAACCACCCCCAGAGAGAATAACCTTCACCTTTCCGGTGATTAACGCTTCTGCTTACGTAGCATTTGTGGTGACTGGCAAGGGTAAAGCAGATGCAGTTCACTCTGTGTTAGGCAAATCTCAAAATTCTGTTAAGCTTCCGGCTGGATTGGTTAAACCTGAAGGGGAGTCGAAATGGTTCTTAGACAAGGGTGCAGCCTCGAAGCTGTAGATCCAGCAGCTAAACCAGTTTATCTATATATGTTGTGCTAGTTATTTACCTTTGCCATGATGACTGTGTATGAGAAGAACATACATATCTAGTGCTGAATTTCCTATTCTCAAGTAATAGTTAGCACTCGAGAGGGTCCTTTGTCATTTGTGACAATAAAAGATTATGATGTTCTGTTGCTTCAATATAAATTTTCTTGTTATTTCTTTCCACTCATAAATTTCTAATTAATTTATGTGCACCAACCCCACCCTCTCAATGGATGTGTTCATTCGATTTGAATGCCACTGTTCCGTCGTTGTCATTTAAACGAATCAAATAATCAATTCATGTTAATTGTCTTTATGATTGTCTTTTCCCACCATCAGTGCCATCATGGTTGACCCCCCACACGGTTCTTGGTACATACTTTCACGTGGGCATTCTTTTTTAGGTTGCGTGTTGTACATGAGACGCTACCGTATTATGAGCACGCGTCTTGCTGCAGCAGGCGAAGGATATATAAATTATGGGAAGAATACTGAAAAGTCAAGATAAGAAAGGACTAATCGATGATATATTGGCAATTGATGCACTATTTACATATTACCTGCAAACGGCCCTTTGTTAATAAGATTTTCTTCATGTGAGGAAATGCATATTGGGAAGCCAAATTTCCCTGGAGTGAAAAAACAATAAATAAAATAAACAGGCAAGTGACAGGAAAACGCGGTGCTACCCTACCTTGTGAGCAAATACACCATCACTCAAGAGAGTGCGTTTGGGCCATCGAATCGGATTCTTTGAGTTCTTCTAGTTGTCTTTTTTGTGTATTTTTGGTCCTTAGTTGTTTGTCTCAAGTCTGAACCATAAGAAGGTGCTAAGCTACTCATCCATTAGATAGATCATGGCGAATGGGGTACTTGGTGTTGGCCCACTCAAATGCTAGCAATATTATCTTTAATATTTTCTTTCTAATATTTTATCTATTATTAACTAAAGTTTATTTAATGATACTCATCAAAAATTATGATTTTTAATAAATTTAGTCAATAATAAAAAAGTATTAAAAAATATTAAAGAAAGTATTATTGACATTATCTTACTTAATTTACTTAACAAGTAACCCAATAAAGTCATCGGATAATGCCTGTGCAGAGAAGACTTTTCTTGCAATAGGTTGTACTTTAAATTAAACCAATACTGAATGTATTTTATTTACTTTAAAAGTCTTAATTACTAGCGATGTATCTCCCCTTTTGTCAAACCATTTTGTCAGATTTTTAAGTTGTATTTGCTACGTGTTGTATATTATATGTGCGGTTGATGGGTTCCTTCAATTAAGAACACAACTGATTATGAATGATTGGATGAATTTATTTGGTATATACGACCTAGGGTTTTCCTTTCTTCATAAATACTAATAGTCTTGGCTTTCCTATTGCGGTATTGCGTATTGCATGGGGATGTTTAATGTTTTAATCGTGGGCTCATTTCTGGATACTTGATTTTGAGTTATCATCGCGAACATGAGGAGAAAACCTTGGATGCACACATACTTCTTTGGACTTAACAGTTACTCCAAGAATATTCCACGCATGAAACTTGTGACTTGTAAGATTAATAAAGGCTCATCTGACTTAAAGTTAGGTAAAATTGATTTTGATAAAATTAATTTTAAATTTTGTTGTGTTCGAAACTAATCTTAATTATAGATTTTATATTAAAATGCGTGTTACGGTGGGGGTACTTAATTATGGGTATTTGCCTTACAGTGGCTTAATGTAAGAAGAAACGTCAAAGCACATGGGCAGTGCAATTTTGGGGTACGCAAACAGTGTACTACTTACCCCGCATCTCATACTTTACAAATTTTCACACAACGTTTTATGTTTCTTTTGTGGTTTTACATGGCATTGGTTTTTGTACACCTTTCTTTTCCATGTAAAGTATACTTTGGTTTCTCATCCCGCATCCATTTTCTCAAACTAGAATATATTTTATTGCAATTTGCAATCAATTTGGATGATTAGTCCAAGAAGATAAAGTCATGCTTGATGGCTGTTTGGATAAAAATTGAAAAAATATTTTTACAAATTTCAATGTACAATTCCTAATTCTAATGTATAAAATGAACAACAAATGTTACGAAATAAAAATTTTAAATTCTCTTTATTGAAATTTAAATATATATGTTGAGAGAATTTAAATATATTTTTATTATTGTATCTGGATGATTTTTGACCAAATACATGTCAAATATAGAATATAACTATTTAAGGATCTTATAATCGCCTTACCCCACTAAAGTATAATTAATTAGTAATCGTCTGTTCCACTGATACGTGATTGAGAAAACTACCTATCTCACTATATCACATAGTCTTATTCTTTAAACTCTATAAAAGCATATAAATTTTTTCCTCTTTAGACAGACTTACTTGGATACTCCATAGTTTATAACATCTATGTAACTAGCACTTTAGGCACATGAGATATTTATACAAGAACATTTTGGCTTCCACCGTGAGACTCGGTAAAACTCTTCTTAATGTCCTTGTTTTTTTGTTCAAAAACAAGCTTACATTAGAATGAAGACTCAAAATGACAACGTAGGTTTGGAAAACCATTATGGTTTGTAGTACCCCATTTCTGTTCGAGTAGAAAAAGAAAAAGACAAAAGAAAAAGCATACAGCAGGAGGCTTGCCAAAAAGAAGGGAGAAGAGTATAGGCTGTATGTTCTCCTTAAAAAGGGAAAAGGATCAAAAGCAGGCGGGTAGCGGCAAGACCTACGTGCCTTTTTCTATCTCAGACAGGCATGCATGAGGAGAGAGGTGTATGTTAGGCAGTAGCTTCTGTAGGAAGCCAACCCAGGTCTACCACTATGCAGGCGAATAGGGACGCGGAAGCGATTTTTTGCCGAGATAGTCAAAGCTAAAGAATGAGCGGTCACCACTACATTAAATGCGAATGAGAGAAGTAAACCCCTAGAGAAGAACCGTGGCATTAATGGACATAAGGAAGAAGCCTCCGCATTAATGTAGAGGATTTCCTTGGAGATCCTGGAAATGATGACATGAGTGCAGAAACAACCTATAAAAGGCCCCAAAAACGAAGAGGGAAAGGACCTTTTGGCATCTTTATCCTAAGAGTCCTTATTCAAGTTCAGGCGTTCTTAAAAGAACTGAGAGTAGTCCAGTAAGAGGGATAAGAAAGCTGAGAAAGGATTTTCAAAAGAATTTTCAAAAGAAAGACAAAATAGGTTCATCCCTTCTTCAGCAAATTAGTAATCCCTGGATACAAGGTAAGCGCTTCGAAATATCACCTGTACATATCCATTTAGTGGCCTTAAACTCTAAGCCAACGTGCTTCTTTTGTTTAGCCCTACAACATACTACAAGTTGTAGGCCAATTCTGGACCAGCTCCTATGTAGCCGAAACTGAGACTGATCAAGAGCTGATGCTCTTCGGTCTGACTCTAACATCACACTCGAGTCACACACTCACCGAGTGCCACTTAACACGTTAACCCTTGTCAACACCTAGTCAGCACTCTGACTCGATCGAGTCGGTCTCTGCCCACTCCACACCAACGGGATCAAGTCGGTCTTAGCCTCTTCCATCTCGATTCGGTCGATTCGGTCTCGCCCCCTGCCATATAACCATTCATGCCTCAGAACTACGTAAACTTTGACTTTTCAATGTAGTAGAAGATACGTAGGAGTAAGAGACAATTCTTATCAAGTTCATTATCCAAAAAACCAAAAACATCCCTCGCTCATCTTTTATAAATATCTTTCATTCTTAGAAAGACATAAACTGTAACGTAGAAGTCATATCTCATTTCATGCATCTAGTTAGGGTAACTATCCTTGGATAGATGTGTTGGGATACTAGGTGATCCCTACACGTAACCGACTCCCGAGCCAATACTCTAATTCCAGACCTATCTTATCCATCATAGGTTTCTTGGCATTTTTCATAAAAATGTCGATAATGACTCCTTATTCCTTGTTTCTTCTCCATAAGGGATTCGGATTCCAAAATCAAAGTTTTCGCAGTCCCATCGAGATCCAAGTTGCGACATGATCAAATTCCTCGAACATGAAATTTGGTCAATGTTACGAGTTTACTATAACTAAGTTTGCAATCTAAAGATTATTTCATTTTATTTTTGTAAGTTATTGTTTTTTGCATAATTACGTGCTTTCTTTGTCATTTTATGAACTTATATAAATATTGTACTTTTTCAATCTTAAGTGAATTTAAGATCCGTCGATTTGGATAATTGTTGCTAGTAATAAAATGTATCTAAAGTTATATATATACATCCGATTTGGGTATAGATGTTTGATGCAAAAGGTTCATACTTTTTTAACATGAGGTTTAAACTTCTTAATTTTTGTAATCTTTCTAACCTTATGGTTCTTGAGGAAGGTGGTGTTATCAAGTATTAGAATATATCAGTTCTTGTTGACCTGGATTGAATTTTGAAGTGGTTTAAGTTTTTAAAGCTAATTGCCAAAGACAAAGAGAAACATGGTAGATTGCATTGTGGGCTAAAACACATTTGAATGCTAACATTTTTTTTGTTGTTTCCCAAAATTGCAGCGAGCCGATTTCATAGCAGTTGAAAAATCTAGAATTGCTAAAAATGTTACAAAATTGACCGCAACTTCAAAAGAGATTGCATATAAAGACAGTTATTACAACTGTAAAAGAGATAATGCATCTCTACTTCAAATAGATAAGTTGTTTATTCAAATATAACAAATGGCTAATAATTTCATATGCGAGATACTTATTAAGAATTGTTTTAACCTTCAAAATTTCAAAACAACATTGCATTCTATCCATGATCATCTTGTTAGTTTTGAAATTTTGTTTAGGAAAAAATGATTATAATAACGATCAAATTCTTATTTCAGGAACAATGAATCAGAAAATATAAAAAAATAATCAGTTTTTAAATCTTAAATTATTATAAATTTGTAATTTATTTTAATCATGTGGGCTTTATATTTTAAATATAATTATATAAGCTATTTATTTAAAATGATTATAATATTAAGTGATCCAATTAATAATGAGTGGATACCAGGTTGACCCGTTAGGAAATAATGAGAACCCTATATGTAGGCTGACACATCAATAAAGGTTATGGTCCCCAATACACCAAACCAAAAACACATTCTTTGTTCTCCCTATCAGAAAAGAGAAGCGAAGGTCCCCAGAAGGAATTAAGGTGGTTTGGTTGAGGAAGACCACAAACCAACGGTTCTCAATCAGATTGGTGACATTGAAGATTCCGTCATAGTCTCCGACAAATGGATCCAAGTATTTAATTATTTATACATCATTGTTTATGACTTTGATAATCTAGTGTAACGGTAATAGATTATAAGGAACCTAAGGTTTGAAAACCTCCAACAAAATAAGAAATAATAAGGAACCCTAAGATAAATAAAGATTTCTAACATAAATTACTATGTTTAGTACGGTAATTATCAAATCACATACCTAGAAAAATTACTTATTATACAATTTTTTCTTAATAGTTAAACTTCACTTATTAATGAATAAATCTCGTTTCAACAATTCAAAAAGATGTTATTAGGAATATATATATAGATTACTAAGCTTTTTAAAAATTGTGTAGAAAGTTTGTTAGGAAAAATAATATCCATTGAATACCGAAGTTATTAGAAAAATATGTGCGTCAAATTTATAGATTAAAAATTGAAAAATTGTTCCTTCTCAAAAACAAATTATAATATCTATATGCAATTTTTTTATTAAGAATCTTATATGCTACTATAGTTTTTTATTAGAAAATTATCAAATATAATGTATTAGAATAAAAATTGAAAATTGTTACTTAAAAAAAATTACTGAAAAAGTTTTAACAAGTTACACTTGGTTATTTTCATTCCAACTAATGTATGCAAGCACACTCAATCATTTTCATTTAAAGTAAATCTATACATTTATTTGATACTTTGTTGTGCATTTGATACTCTCTATTTGGCCGTCACCACGTAGCCTAAAAGGTGTGTCATTGACCAACCTCATTACTTGATGGCTATAATGAAGCTCGAGGTGCGTCGTATAAGGACCTCATTACTTTGCCGGCTACAAGGTTATCGAGGAGGTGCGTCACAAACCAATCTTATTATTGGTGACCACGACGTAACCCAAAAGATGCTCCACAAACTAACCTCATTACTTTGGCGGCCATCACATTACCTAGGAGGTGCATTGTAGATGACCTTATTATTTATGGCCATGGTGTAGCCTAAGAGGTGTGTTATAGACCAACCTCATAACTTTGGCGACCACGACATCACCTAGGAGGTGTATCGCAAACCAACCTTATTATTGGTGGTCATAACATTACCCATGTGGTGCATCACAGATTGACCTTATTATTGGCAGCCATAATATTACCTAAGTGTGCGCTGCACACCAACCATATTATTGGTAGACATAGTGTTACTTAAGAGGTGTGTTGTAAACCAACCTTATTACATGTGCATCACCGCATAGCATGTGAGGCACATAGCAAATCGACTTGCCCATAGGTGGTCTGGACATGACCCATGAGACACGTACAAGCTGACCTAGCTACTTAGGCAGTCCTAGCATGAGTTGTGAGGCATGTCATAGGTTGACCTACCAATAGACAATCCTAACATAACCCATGAGGCATGTGGTAGGCCAACCTGACTACTTAGGCAGTCATCATCATGTCCTATGAGATACGTTATTGACTAACCTGCCTATAAGAGATCCTAGCGTAACCCACGAGACACGTTGCATGCCAACCTAGCTACTTAGAGAGTCATAGCGTGTCCCGTGAGGCACATCGCTGACTGACCTACCCATGACCCATAAGGCATGTCGTAGGTCGACCTAGCTACTTAGGTTGTCTTGGCATGGCTTAAGGCATGCCACTTATTAGCCTACCCATAGGTGGTCTCGTTATAACCCAAAAGGTATGTTGCAGGCCGACTTCACTACTAGGTGGTCTGAGTGTAATCCAAGAGGTATGACAAGAGTTGACCCCTATCACGACTTGACGACCTTGACACAATATAAGAGTTGTACCTTCATGGTGCTAGGCCAAGCAATATGTCAATATGTATTCTTTACTTGATTTTTAAGTCTTATTTATCTTTTTGGCTCAAGACTGGAGGTTTTTGTACTTACTTAACTTATGACCGAGCACATTATAACTTAGTCAAATATGAAATATAATTAGCTAAGTATTTCATGGGTAATCCACATACCCTACTAATTCATAATTGATGGATAACCGTCTACCCCACCAACACATGAGGAAAGAAATTCTGCATCTCATTATATCAATAGTCTTATATTTTAAATTCTATAAAAACACTTTTTTTTCTATTATTTTTTTTTCTCTATAGACAGACTTACTTGAATGATCTTGGTAGACCATTTCTATAGCTGACACTCTCTAAGCACAGAGAATGTTTATACAGAAACAATTTTTAAAATAATAAAATTTTATTTTTTTTATTTTGAAATTTGTAAAATATTTTTAGCACTTTTGCCCAAACATGTAGTAGTTTATCTTTTGTTCTCATCCTCCCTTCCCCAAAATACCCCCCACTTTTTTGTATTAAATGTCACTTTAGTGCATGCGTGGTAAAGGAGTCTCTGCAAATAGCACATTCTGCTAATTTGGCAGAGTGATCTACCATGCATCCCAGCTTTATTCATCCGCCACATAATTAGACCATCAACAGTTTTATTAATTTTAGATCAGACCAAATTGGTCAGGTTCATGTAACTTGAGCATATCCAAAAATGAAAAGGTCCCAACAAAGTAAAAGCGGAATAAAAGAGAACAGACTGAATAAAAATTGTACGCACAAGGTTGTGAAATTAAATTCCATGATATTAACAGTTAACAGATATTTAATTGAAATCCAATAGTTAGGCTTAGGTGAAAACATATTTATTATTTTTACCTTTGGTTCAAGGTAGAATCAAAACCTTTTAATCTTTTACCTTGGCACTATGAAAAAAGTCACAATCAAGGCCAGGACTTGCTTAAAAACCAAAACAACGACTTCATGATTAGCAGTTTTGACCGCAATCACTTCACATAATTAAGGCCATACTTTGGGATAACAGATAGTGCAACGTTGTAATTAGAGGGCAATACTTACGACACACCCTTAGCATGGTGGTATTGTCATTATCCCACAGAAGACAAAGCTCTCTTTGGATTGGACTCGCTGTTTATTCTATGGAATCTCTTTCATCATTGTGGTAGATGATGAAAAGGACCTATAAAACACGAAATATTCAAAAGGTAAAACACATGGGCCTTAGAAGATTGTTCCTTTCTTTCTTTTTTACCTTGTTTACTTCTCATTTTTTAAGAAAGGTGTCTCTACCTTATAACCCAATTAATAGACACTGTTGTTGCTGTTAATGCAGAAACAAGGGATTATGAGCTTAATGTATTTGTGTATTAAAAGGCAATACATGGTGTTTTAAAAGCTGCTTCTTCATGATGACAATGTTGGACTGTTCTGGCCAAACAAACAAAAGGCCTCTATAGCAGCAATGGAATTGCAAGTAGTGTGCTTGATAAATTATGGAAGGCAACACATATCATTTTGGGAGACTTTTTATATAGGCCATTGTCGGATCTCAAAGTGGCAATTGATGGGAAAACAATAAACTTGGAAAACAATGGAGCCCACAACAAGAGGAGATATCATATCATCTCAAGTACCACACTCTTTAAGGCTCCAACAAAAGAAAAGAAAAGCACAAACAAATCTAGAGATTATCAACATGGTTTTTCCTTGTGTTTTTTAAATTTTATATTTTTAGAACAATTAACTTTTATCCCATTTAAAATTAGTGATTTGCTTATTAATAATACAATAAATTTAACTATATATACCAAAGAAGAAGTGGTCATTATACTCAAAAATTAATATATGTTAAAAGAGATTAACCATTAGATCTTAAGACTTCGGAATATTAGTTAAGACTAGAAATATTCTGGATTAAAAAAATGTATTAAAGGATTAATCTCGTGCACTACTTTGTTTCTTCTTTTTTTTTTTTACCTATTTTCTCCTTCCCCTTCTCTCCTTTTTTTTTGCTTTAAAATCAGTATATCAATGCGCCTGTACATAAAAGCAGAAGAAAAAAAACACTGCGCCTGATTTTGTTGACTAATATTTCTACACTTTTTTTTTTTTATACAATTCAACGTCAGTTGTTAGTTACTTAGTTGACAATTATACTTGTCCTTTTCTCTTTTCTTTTTTTTTTTTAGAAAAAAATAACAAAATCATCGGTTCAAAGAACCCACCTAATAAGTTTTGGCCTGCTTTCAAATTATCTTGGCTAATAATTTCTGTTGGTGGAACCATGATATACCAAAAAAAAGTAAATATCTTCTGGTATTAATATTGGATTCGAATTTTTGAAGGTGAATAATTCACTTTAATATGAGTAATTTTAATTATTAATAAAAAATAATAATTAATATAACAAATGATACATATATTATTATACGAACCATTGATTTTCTCGTCAATATTAAAATTTCTCGTGTTACCTTTACTCTGAGGTGAGGAGACAATTCCATTACTATTAGGCTATGAATAGAGGAATTACATAAAATATTTCAGAAGACAAAAGTGACCCGAAATTCAGTTACGCACAAGTCGGTGGTGTTATGCGCACAAATTCAACATGCTTTTGACCGGATATGAAAGGTAAGGGTCCAGTTACTAATAAGTAATTACTATTATTGTGTTGTCCTACGAAAGTAAGGGCATAATTTAAAAGATAAATATATAATTTATAATCATTAATTGAAAATTTAATAATTAAAATTATGATAATTATATATATTTAATATTATTAAAACTATTTATATTTTTAGTTGACTACTAATTTTTTTATAATATCCTAATCTATTATTCAATTATTAATATTTTTTATTCATTAAAATAATGTATAGAATCTTAATTTATAAATTTTAGTCATTAAAATAGTATAAGAAAGTTATCGTTAATTACCATTATTATTATAGACAATTTTATGTTAATACTTAATTACGTTTTTTAAGATTTTGTTTTTTATATAACTAGATGACGGATCCGATGTACAGGACAAATATTTGTCCGTATAATTTTGCATTTTTGTGAAATAATATTTTTTAAAAATAAAAATTGCAAGACTAAAAGTGTTAAGATTAAAATCAATATAATAAAATAATTCTCTCACTTAGTATGTAAATAGGGTGGGGGGACAAGAATAGGAGCCTCTCATGTCCATCTATTGTGCTTAATTCTCCCCCATGTGATTGCGTGGGTACCCGGATACTTGTGAAATTTTTTAATATTTATAAATAATTACTAAAAAATAAAAAATTTTAAATGATTTTAAATATTTTATTTATTATGATAGTTTCTTTTTTGAAAATAATTTAAAGTTTAAAACAAAAATTATTTAAATATTCTACACAATTATTCTAATAAAAATATTTCAATTTAAAAACTAAATTTCAATGTTAAAATATTTGAATCAAATAAATTCAAATAAAAATTAATAAACTAAAATAAAATAATTTCATAACTTCAAACAAAATTTAATGAAATATAACTGTCTAAACAAAATTACTTAAATAATCACATTTACATAATTTTATTATAACAAATGTTTAATGGGAACTCCAGTGGTGGATACCTTAATATTCATCCTTATCTTATAGTTGTTCTCATTTATTATTAGATAGACATATTTATCTAAATGATCTGCGTGTATTTATTTAAGTATTTATATTTTATTTATTATAAATTTTATGTTTAGAGCAAATATTTTTATCATTTTTACTCTCTTATTAATAATTACCTCAACATTTATACTCTCATTCACATAAGTTATTCTATCGTCATAAATAATATCTTAATATATCAAATTTCTTATACATTCTTTATTTAAGTCATGTTTCCTTTTCCTTCTCGTTTGTTTTTCTTGTTTCTATATTCATACTAGAATCCTCGTGCATACTTGAATTCGAGATTTTTTTTTATAAATAAAATTCTATTTGATTGATCCAAACACTGTAAATTTTAAAACAAATACATCATTCAAATTCGATGTTATATTACAACACTAATTTCTTTAAACATAACATCAATAACAATAAAAATAGTGGCATTTTTCAATAAAATACAACACCTAACAAAGTTTCATTAATTCGTCCATGACCATATCTAATGAACACATTTAATAGAATTTTATATTTTTATTTTGACATTCATTAAATAACAAAGAAGATATGCATTTAGTTATTATTTTTACTTAAAATAATAGAGATGCCAAATAATCGTCAAAATTGCGTGGGTAATACATGATTAACCAACAATTAGATTTACAATAGTTTCATGTAATTCTATTTCTATTTATAATTAAACCAATAATTCAAGAGTCAAATAACAATTTTTTTCTATTCTATAACCCAATGACCAAGTGCCAAATAACAATAATTACGATAGATTTAATAATATTTTTTATGCTGAATTGTTTTATTAATTAATTATCTTTTCGTAATATAAAATTATTTTTCTATGACTTTTATACCTCAATTTTAGTATAAGAAAGCTTACAATATGACTTCAACTTCTACATTTTTTTTTTGCATGTGGGTTTTTATTGTGGATTTTGTATGCAGATTTTTTTTTATGAATTTTGTTATTTTTCTTTTAAACTTTGTCCACAAAATATTGTTGCAATTTTTATTATAATTTTAAAAAAATATGATTATTTTTTTTAATTCGTTCAAAAATTTATATGTATTTTTTTCATATTTTTATACAATTTTTGTTTTGTATAAAAAAATTATTGTTTCTTGTAATTTAAAAAAAATTACAGATAAACTTTTCAATTTTTTGATTCAGTAATAGACAGTGTATAAAAATCATTAAAAAAACAGGAGAAGTGTTATTATTATTAAAAATTAATAAAGTAGAAAAATATTTTAAAATAATAAAATATAATTAAATTAAAAATAATATTTAAATAAAATCATTAAATGCTTAAAATCACTCATGATATTATCAAAATTTTATATTTAATTTATATATTATAATATTAATTATTTTGACCCTTCCATTATTTTCTCCCAACCACTTATTAAAAGTTAAAATTATATTTATAATTTATAATGTATGATAAAATTTAAAATCTCCTATAAAATTCACATAGTAGTTATGCTTTTTCTATAAATGAGCTATTCATATAATAGTTACGATTTTCATAAAATTTAATTTTATTCCAAACGCTTTTTCATTAATTTCCTTAAAAGTCAGGAAGATAGTACAGATAAATTTACAATTCAATTGTCAATTTTGTAAAAATCTCAATATATAAAAATATCTAGCATCACATGCTACAGTAATATTTTAAGCAGAATTGCTTATAGTGTGCAATATAAAAAATCAAGAGCATGTTACTTGAGACAGAAACTTGAATCACCACGATTAATCTTAATTTGATTATTGCTATGCGATTCTGTTTGGTACATAAATTTATTTATTTTACCTAATTAATATGAAAACTAATTCCATAAGTAGCACATTCTCATTTGTTTACAGTAGTGGCAATGGCGTTGAAGTTTTGAACGCAAAATCTCATTCAAATCATCAATAACCATAACAAATTTTCTAACAGACTAATTTTAATTTAATAATATAAAGAAAAAGAGAGAACAACTTTTTCCAAACGGGCAAAGAAATTGCATTAGTGTAGGTATGCAACATTTAATCGCTTTACCCGAAATAAAGTTTTTGTCCCCATGATTAGATTATATTAGATTAGATTAGAAGGCAATTTATTAATTGATGGAGGAAAGGAGATATAATCTTGTTGGCATTATTAATTAATTGAAACCTCCATTGAGATTAGTTAGTTAGTTTGAAAGATATAAAAAGGAGAGAAAGAAACGACAGCGTTTTGGTTCTTGCCCTTCTCCCTCCTCTATGAAAGCAAAAAAGCCGAAAGCATATTAGATTAGATTCTGGTTTGGTTTCCCTACTACTCTACCAGTCTTCTTTTCTTTTCTTCTATTCATTTCCATCTCAGTCCTTTCTCTCTCTTTACACACTCTGTGTTGCGCTGTGAGAGAGACTCTCTTCAAAACTCAGACTAGTTTCTCACAAACAAATTGAGGAACGAACCAGGGATCGTCGAAAGGGCATTCTTGTAATTTCACTCTCCATGGTCACATCCACTCACTTGAACACCACCAACGACACTCCCTTCATCTCCGCCGCCGGAGGCGCCAGCTTCTCCTTTATGGCCGCGGCGGCGGCCACTCCGGCGGTTCTCTTCACGGCCCTCGCTGGCCTTGTTCTCGTCGCCGTCCTCTTCTACGGTGCCAGTAGGTAAAAAAAACCTAAGACCTCTCGAATGAACGAATTAGAGAGTGCATCGCAATCGCAATCGCAGAAACCCTAGCTCGCTCGGGCCTAGAGGATACTGTTTTCGATTCCGAATTTGTTACACTAAAAAGGAAAAAAAAAAAAGTGTATATAGAAGGAATTTATAGATGAATCCCCTAAGACGAAGTAACAATTCATCTTCGAATTCCTCTCCTTCCTCGTCGTCGTCTCAATCGTCGGCTTCGTCGTCCTCGTCGTCCTCGTCCTCGTCGTGGATCCATTTGCGATCGGTTCTATTCGTTGTTAGTTCTTCCTCACCAGCTTCTTGTTCGTCCTCTGATCGGTGAGTTCTTCTCCCATTCTCTTGCTCTCGCTTCGATTTTTGTTTAACTGTTTTATTCTGCACTGAGATTTCTGTTACTTTTGTGTTTATTTCGTGCCAGATCTCCACTTCTGCGCATCCCCAATGTTGCTATCAGTGTCCGCTTAGGTTGATCAGCTTGTGTGTGTTGCGTTTTTGTGCTTCGCCCTTCCGCGTTTCTGTTTTCGGTCTCTTTGTTCGGCAGCATTTCGCTGGTTGAAGCGTTGATTTCTTCGAATTGCAAACAATGTTTTGAAAAATTAAAAATAAAAAAATCCTGATTTGTCTGTGAAAGGAGAAGGACGAAGTAGCGAGAGGAGACAGATCTCTCTTTTGGTTTTGGTGGCTCTTTTTTTGTTTGTGTGTGTGGGAGATTTCTTCAATCTGAAGTTCCTTTCCTCTTGCCTTGAACTTTTTATCCTCATATTCCTTTTCTCATGTCAAATCAATAGCGGGTGAAGAAATCACCCGAGATTAGGGAAAACGTTACTTAGTGGGGATCTTGATTGGATATCAAAACCCCCGTTTGTCTAGTTTGTTTCTTCCCGAGCTATAAAAGGAGATCTGTGCTGGAGTATATTTAGTGAGTGTGTTCATTTGGAGACTGAAAAAATATATTTTCTGGACCTAATTAAATTTTGGGCGTCTAAGAAGATTTAACAGAATATATTATAGTAGTTGTCTGTCAAGCAAACTGCTGAATCAAGGATTATAACTTTGAAGCTTCTTTAATCTGATATGTGGATGTTGATGTGTTGAGTCTTCAACGAAGTTTTTTTGTATGTCCTCTTCATTTTTTTTCCTTTAAATTGCATGCTCATAAATTTTTACTTCTTCAGCACTAAAGTTCAAATTTAAACTGACAATGGTGGTGCTGTTATATCATTGGAATTCGGAATCAACTGTTTTAATTTTCCTAGGAGTGCTGTGTAAATTTAGCAGTACACAAAACGACAAACATGTAATATTATTGAAATCAGTGCTGAACCCTAACATTGGACAAGAATTCATTTGTTGTAGACTTGGATTTCTGAAACTTGATATAATTTATTTTCACATGTAAATTTATTGCTGCATATTGTAATATTAACTATGAAGTTGATGGCGTTAAGTGCTGAATGCATTTAATTGTTTTGGCATCAAGTAAATAAATTAGTTCTACATAGAAACATTTTACTCCAGAATACATAAACACTATTGAAATGAAAATGTATGAAATTTATGACAGTATGTCATGCACCTAGTTTTGTAATTTTAAAATACTAAAACTTGTATATGCTTGCCCAATTTTTTTCCTTGGGGAAATAAGTAAAAATTACTTGAAAAAAAATTATCTATTATACCGCAGAGCTGTAATTTGCCTTTAATCTGGAAGAATATATTCTTCTGTACCTTTTCACTCCCTTAAATTTCTTTAATGATTGCTGCCTGTTCACTATTCAAAAATTCACATACTAGCAATATTAATAAGGATCTCTGTGGCAAAATTTCAGGGGTCGTCTTAAATCACCATGGTCACGCAGGAAAAGGAAACATGTCCTTTCACCTCAGCAATGGAAAAGCTTGTTTACACAAGATGGGAGAATTCGAGATGGTGGAATTAAGTTCCTGAAAAGAGTTCGCAGTGGAGTGAGTTTACTAAGTTGATTATCTAGATTTTGAATTTGTGGTTGTGGTGTTTCTCCTTGAAATTGATTACATTATAAATATCTGATGCAGGGTGTTGATCCTAGTATTAGAGCTGAAGTTTGGCCGTTCCTGCTTGGAGTGTAAGCATGTTATCTTTTGTTTCATTTCTGTGTAATGCTTACCATTTATTTCTTAAATACTTGGGATCTAGGAATTTGTATTATGGATCTTACTCTAGACAGACACGAGATACGAAATGGACATACAGTTACACAGGGTGATTTGAAATGTCTTGCTCCTGTTGAAATTTTTCGTGTCTGTGCTGCACTGCTTTTATGTGAAGAACCTTAATTATCTCTCATGTATCATAGGCCGAACTTGATTCTTTGCTTCATGTTATGCATTAGAAAGGATATTCATCATCTTCTCCCTTATTTATGTCATTAGAAAAAAAAATTTCCCATTATTTTCCATATGTATTCATTTATATAAACTTTTCTATGGTTATTGATTACGTATTCATTTATACAGCTATGACTTGGACAGTACCAAAGAAGAAAGAGATGCTATAAGAACTCCAAATAGGTAAGCATATTTATTGGGTTCATCATGTTTCTCCGATATTTAAAATTTCATTGTGTATACTTCCCTCTTCTGTTTTTTCAGTTTAACATAATGTTACTTTTATGCTAAATCTTTAAATGCAGAAAGGAGTATGAGAAACTCCGTAGACAGTGCCGGCAACTGCTAAAGCACAACAATGGGAGCTTTAAGTTAAATGAAATAGGTGTAATCAGCTATGAGGGAGATGGTGGAAGTCTTATTCAAGATTATGGTTCTCCTAGTTCTGAAGATGCAACGAGTGCCAGAGAATCTCTTTCTAGTGAGGAACGGAGCCCAGATGCTGAATATTCAGATGATCCATCTAGTGCCCTGTTGGAAGGAGATGATGCTCCAAACATCAGCAATGCTGATGCCTCTGCACTGGATACTGATTCCACTGATTCAGACTCCTCAGAAGGTCCTGAGATAATTCAGACATTTCCTTCTGATGATGGTCAGGAAGAGAACAATTCCAAGACAACTCCCAAGGAAAATTCTTCTCCCTCCCTAATGAAAGTCCCATCAAAACCATGGAGTAATGAAGATTTTGCCACATGGCAACGGATCATTCGACTCGATGCAGTACGTGCTAATGCAGAATGGATGCCATACTCCCCTTCTCAAGCTGTTGTACCAGACAGTAGAGCATTTCGATCTGCTGAGGCTGTTGGCTTGAAGGATTATGGTCACCTAGATGCCAGCAGAATCTTTCATGCTGCTCGACTAGTTGCTATTCTTGAAGCGTATGCTTTATATGACCCTGAAATTGGCTACTGCCAGGGTATGAGCGATCTGCTATCTCCTATAGTTAGTGTTATACCAGAAGATCACGAGGCTTTCTGGTGTTTTGTTGGATTCATGAAGAAGGCTCGGCAGAATTTCAGGCTTGATGAGGTGGGTATTAGGAGGCAACTTGATATAGTCGCAAAGATCATCAAGTTCAAGGACTCCCACCTGTTTAGGCATTTGCAGAAGCTCCAGGCTGAGGATTGCTTTTTTGTGTATAGGATGGTGGTGGTATTGTTTAGAAGGGAGTTGACATTCGAACAGACTCTTTGCCTATGGGAAGTAATGTGGGCAGATCAAGCAGCAATAAGAGCAGGTATTGGGAAATCTGCATGGAGCAGAATTAGGCAGCGAGCTCCACCAACAGACGATTTATTGCTTTACGCAATAGCAGCTTCAGTTTTGCAGAGGAGGAAATTGATAATTGAAAAGTATAGCAGCATGGACGAGATCATTAAGGAATGCAATGGTATGGCAGGACACCTTGATGTTTGGAAGCTGCTGGATGATGCCCATACCTTGGTTGTCACCCTTCATGACAAAATGAAAATAGAGACATCATTCCGATGACTGCACTTGGTACTTGAAACAAACTAGTTTATCATATCGCCAAAACATCTTTACTTTCCAATTCAATCTGCCAGATTTCTCCTCCGTCCAGTTTATATTGCTACGAAGTCTGCCATTGCTTATTTACGAGGGGTGATGCTCTATTTTCCACAATGTTGGGCATTGAAGTTGGCTCCACCCTTTTCTCTGCTTTTTTCTTTTCTTTTCTTTTCTTTTCTTTTCTTTTTTAATTCTGATTTGAGACACATCTCGGAGCACCTTTGCGAAAAGCAGGAACGGTAGGTGCATGTAACGGTTAGAAGAGGCTGAGATATTGTCGACAATTATGAATGTTGTCCTTTTTGACTGAACCTGAACTCATGAGTCCTTCTTACTCTTTTAGCTGCTGACCGAGTTCCATATCATGTGCGTTTGAGGGATATTTTGGGGGTGCTGGTTAGCCCTGTATACTTATGGCCGCATAAATTAACCACCTACCTTCACTAAAGATGCCTAACACTTCCACTTAACCCTAAGATTCGCCCACCTCTCTATTTCTTTTTGTGCAATCTCATTTTTTTCTTTAACTAAAAAATATACTAAACGCATTTGAAATGAATTAATACATAAAAATATATGTTTAAAACCATAAGCAAATACTAAATTTAAGAAATAATAATACTTTTAAATGATTATATGGATTCAGTTTGTTACTTTTTTAGTATAATTTATTTATTCTTGGGGAAGGTTTTAGGACCGGTACTTTTATTTTTGAACTTGTCCCGCCTAGGGATGTCAACGGGGGCTAGTATTTATTAAATACTCTCTGCTGGATAAATATGTCTTGATCATGTGAATATCTATTAAGTGGTATTTTTTTAATATTTGCAAGGTGCCTGTGAATATTTTCTTAAAAAATTTAAAATATTTTAAAAACACTTTAATGATAAAATTTTAGTTATTGTTGACATTTAAAAAAAAATTAAAAACAAACGCTAAAACTATTCTATGCAATTATTCATTTAAATTTAAATAATAAAATGTTTTAATTTCATAATTTCAAACAAATCAATAAACTAAAATATTTTAATTTTGTAAGTCTAAATAAAAATTAATAGGTATAATAACTCAATCATGTAAGTTCAAATAAAAATAAAAGCTAATAAACTATAATATTTTAATTTTATATAAGTTCAAATAAAATAACAAAAGTCAATAAAATCACTCAAAAAAAAGTAAGACATGATTAATTGAAGTGTCAAATTAGAACACCTTATTTATATATGGAAAGGCAGTTAGGTAATTTAATATTAATGGGTACCTATTAAAGTTGTCAATTTTCTACTTTTTACCATCCCTAATTCCGCCTTGCCAATTGAATTTTACGTGGAATTTAATTGAAGTATATTGTTGGTATAAATGATTTTATACTATTATTTAAAAATAGATGATTAAATGATTAAATATTAGAGTAAATTATACTCATTTTTCACTAGATATATGAATATTACACTGTTCTTAGCTCTTTTATTAAATTATACAATTTAATTTATTTAACTTGAACAATTTAAAAATAAATTGCACTCTCTTTCACGAGAGATCTAAGTATTACACTATCATTTTTTCTTAAATTAAAATGTAAAATAAATTAAACATTTTTCTGTTGAGAGATACAAATATTATATTGTCTCTTATTTTTATATTGAAATATATAATTTAGTCTATTTGTCTTAACATTGCTAAAGAATATTCATTATAACATTTAAAAACATATTCTAAAATATATACTAAGTTATCATTCACTTACTCGATACAAATTTAATTTATATATATATATATATATATATATATATATATATATATATATATATATATATATATATATATATATATATATATATATATTAACATAGGGGAGGATTGTGTAATACTTGTATCTTTGAGATGGTGGAAGTGTAAAATAATATGTAATAATTGTTTTTTTTATAGGAAGTTAGCAGAGTTTTAATGAAAATTTAAAAAATGAGTAAAGTATCACATATTTGAATATGTGAAGAGAGTAAAGTGTATTTTTTAACATAAAGGAGAAGAAGACAATGTAATATTCATAAATCTCGTGAGAAAAGAGTATAATTTACTCTAAATTTTATAATAATTATTTTAAAATTATATTTAAAGTAATTTTTAATTGATTGATAGTAGAAAATTTAGGCTTAATAGTAATGTTATTCCCTATGAGCAACTTGCTCTATTGTTAACTTATTATCCAAAATTTAACAAACATAATGATGTGACAAAACCAGCAATTATTTTCTTTAAATAGACAATTTATGATACATAAATATATGATGTGATATTAATTATTTAATTCTTCACAAATTAACTTATTTAATTTAAATTATTCAACATTTGCCAATATTGATTGACACAATTAGTAGCTATTTCAGGGGTTTAAATCTTGACCTTGAATATAGAAAAAAAAAATCATGTTAGAAAGAAAATATCTACCATTCAGTGAATTCATGATTCTTGGTGGAGATTAGTCACTGTTTTATGCATTTATCCCATAGATATAAAAAAATATTATTCAATATTTATATTAGATAATTTTATTTATGAAAAATTAAATAACTAATGTCATATTAAATATTTATGTACCATAAATTGTCCAATTAAAAAAAATATAGTTAGCTATTTTTATCATGTCATCATGTTTATTAAAAACGTTAATTGTAGGGCTAAGATGGTTTACTTTTTAAAATATGTAATTAAAATCGAACAATTAAATTATGAGGACTAAAATTGTTCCTTTTTTAAAATCAAATAATTAAAACTATATAAATCAAAATTATTTACTGAGAAATCAAAAGTACAATTAGTAATATATCTAGATTAGACTCTCATAAAGAAATTAATTTTAATCATAAAATTAATAGTTATGATTAATCTTAATTATTTTTTATTCTTTATTTTAATCTTAATTATTTATAGTATAATCTAATAATCAATATATTTTTTTTTATCACTCTCACATAAAAAAAAAAAAGAATTTCTCATTCAAACAAGGATATAAGTAAATGACACCAAGTATTAAAATAGATAAAATGATACCTTTACATAAATTAAATTTTATTTATCAAATAATCATGTTATATTATTTTAATGATGATGAATACCAATCTATAATACCTTTAAAAATAATTTCTTTATATATTTGGTGTACATGCATTTTTCAATTATATTAATATTCACTTTTCTGATTTTTTTTTTATATTTTAGATTAATTGCTTGATTACATAATTGAATGAGATGACAAATGCAAATACTTTTGATCCTGATCATTGCTTCAAGACGCGACTATTCTAGTCAAGATTAGTTTGTTTTGTGTTGTATTATTTAATGTTTTATTCTAGTCAAAATTTCTCATGTTTTTTAACGTGTTCCAAAATTAGATGAAATCAATATCGACAAGAGGTTTTACACTTACTGGAAATATAGTCTGAAATCAGTGAGGTGATACGTCATATAACAAGCATTCAAAGAACAATGTTTGACAAAATAATAAATGAGAATGAAGGTCAAGCTTAGTTTGCTCAAAGTGTAATAATGCCAACCCATTATGGTATCTTGCAAATGTATACAGCAAAGTTTCATTATATAGAGTTTTAATGACGCTAGACTCGATTACTCGAATTTAGTGGAGATGAAATAGGATGATGTCAAATGATTGACCTAGACTAGGATCAAAATACACACATGGTGACTTTGAGTTTAATGATTGGACTATTAAACTTACCACAACCTCAACTTCTTGAAATAGTTCATTTAAAATTGGTGGCGTTAAGTTTCTTTTTTTTTTTAATTAAAATACTTGATATTGGAATATAAGATTCAATGTCTTTTTTTTTTTTTTTACTTCAATTGCAGTTGATTCCAACCAATATTTTTTTACGTAATATACGATACTGAAGGCCCAGTCGAATGCAAGTTATAGTAGGAATGCTAAAAACAAATAAGGTATTTTGATCTTCTTAACCTTTATGTACAAATTATCAAGGATTTAATTTTTGGTTCTTGCTACTTATGAAATCTAATATTTAAAAAAATTAATGATCTCTGTGAACTTTTTCATTAAGTTATTATGAAATGATTTGGATGTTTAAACCCATTACAGTGTTTTTCTAGAACAATTTATGCTTATATGTGGAATATATGGGTATTTATATATCCAATTGAACAATTAAGTCTTTTAATACTGGATTTATTTTTTTATTGCAAAGCATTTTTTTTATGCAACCTTCTTATATTGTTAAAATGAACAATGATAAAATTGATGATGATAAAATGAAATACTAATAACATGCATAATAGGTAGGAGGCTCCTTTGAAGTTAAAAAAAATAATTAAAATTCTCCTATCTTTCATTTCCCTCTGACTAACAACACTGTAAATTATACTTATGCGACACTACAAATTTAATATGTATAATAGATTTACACCAAGGAATTTGTTTGGCAAGTAAAGATTTCTCCTATTAGATAAGAACCTTAACATTGCTTTTCTATAAATAAAAAAAAATCTTATTAATCCAACCTAAATAATAAATAAAAAAAACATGAATAATCTTCGATAACAAGAATTTGGGTCAAAATTAACACTAACCCTGCCCCCGCAAGGTTCTTTTCTCTACTCAAATGTCTTCCTTCTTTGGTTCCCTTTCGTTATCTTCCTTGTGCAATTCCCTTTTCTTGCCCTTTTCTTTTAATTTTCTTTTTTGTAGTAATGGTTTTCTCACAAATATAGTTCTCATGACATGTATTGCTTCTTTATCACTTTTTTACCACCACTGGACCCTTAACTACACCAAACAGCAATTTGCAACCCATTAAAATTTTGATAATTAAAAAAAAAACTTTAGATACATTAATCCTTAACAATTTTAGTTACGAATTATTTCAAATATTTAAATTATTACCATATTTATCTTCTAAGGATTTTATCGTCAAATTAGTTTATAAAATATTTAATCTACCACCAAATAAGTACCTCGGAGATTTAAAATGTCATGTCACCATATTGATGATAACAAAATCTTTAGATATTTAAAGTAGTGAAAATTGGTGATATCATAGATAATTGGATACTAATTTGACAGCAAATTAAATTTTTAAAGGACTAATTTTATAACAAATATTTGGACAACTAAAGTGATGAAGAAGGATTTTAAACAGACTAAGTTGATTACCAAATTTTTTAGAAATGTGATGACTTATGTAACTTTGACAGATCAAATTAAGAATTTTCATTACAATTTACCTTAAACAGCATCACAATTAGCTATATAATTGATAAAACAAATAATAATAAATATGTTCAAGAAGTCATAATGAATGATATCATATATCATACGAATAGCTATCCAACAACCTCACAAGTCAACTCGTTTATCTTTTTCACCTTTCCGAGCCTGGCCCATGCTCCATGAGACTTGCTATAACTTCCAAGAGTTCTACATCGAACTCGTTATTGTTGTCTTCTGCAAATCTGCTACTTTCCCCGTTGAAAGCGAATTCAGATTCAACAAATCCATAATTTTTAATTGCTGTTTTACGTTTCTGCTTCTCCATGTTGTCCTCAGTTTCACTTCTACACTTACTTCAAAGCTTTGAGATTTTAGTTCATACTCCTTTACTTGTCCTTTGTAAATACATCAAGGTTGAGTTGTTTCTATTTTTATTTTAACATATTTTAAGCATATTATGCTCCAAATAATTGTCGAATAACAAGTAGCAACACCCTTTAGGAAGGGTGACTTCGTTTATTGCTCAACCAGTGAAGGGCGTGGTAGAAAGCTAATTGCCACAAGCAATGCCGCAAATTAAGCCAGGGGATAGGGCGATAAATAAAGTAAAGGGGAAAGAAATTATTAAAGAAGCAACCATCCTGAATAAAAAAGAAAGGAAACTTGTCGTCCAACGATAGGTTCTCAAGTCACAAATGACACTAATACCATTGCCAAAGAAAGTTGGAAAATATTGGCTTACTGAACTATAGTCTGATCCAGATTCAATGCTCAGACCCCAGAAAGAAACTAAACAGTCCTTTAAATGACACTGTATAAAATAGCTAACAGACCCTTCACCAGGATCCAATGTGATAGAGAAGGAACTACTACTCTTTCTTGGTGTAGTGTCGGACAACAAAGGCCAAGCCCAAGATCAGGAGAGGGACCAAGAACTGCAAAATCTTGATCACAAATTCTGAAGACTTGTCAGGATTGTACTGAGCTTGCTGAGGTGGAATGTAGGTTCGCTTTAGTGGGACAGTTGATGCATCAATATCACCAATATAGTATTTTTCCATCATATCTCTAGCAGAATCACTGTGTCCCACATCTTCAAAATCATTGGTTGCATCTTTCCCTGTAATCCAGACACAGTATAAATCAATGTGGTTACCCTTTGGGCAATTTATTAATAATCTTCAGATAATATAAACATACCTGTTGCAGATAACAAAACCTCATCACCTCCGGGATGATCATCCATGAAAGGGGTGACATCATACACCTAACATTGTTGAAGCACATAATTTTGTTTAGTGGCAGAAATTAAGCATCATAACAAAACTAGAATTCAAGCTAGAATAGAAATTCAAAAGTTATGTAGGTAGCTAATAATTTATTTGTACAGGACCTTTGACCCAATGGACAATGGTTACAATTCATGCCATTATACATGGGGTTCTGCACTCTTCAGGGTGTTTGAATAGCCTCAGAATGGGGCATTACCATCTCAGGTAAAGATTAAATAGTGAAAAGTAGGCTTGCTTTTGCTAATGTTAGGAAGAGTGCAAAAGGGTTTCCTCCTGCCAAATGTTCATGTGCCAGTGTCTTGAACAAAGGATGGGTTACAGGAAGGCAACAACAAATTGCATCAAAAGAGCAATGAGATTAACATAGCCTTGGGCATCTAGAGAAGATCACCCCTCAAAGCATATATGACTAATAATGGTAGCATAAAAAAGGATGCTACCATGCTATTACAATGAGAGTAATCAAGATTCTCACTGTAATGTATGACAGTTGGAAGGTGACAGAAGGAGAAGGAATCAAATTGATGACGGGGTGAATGAATTTCTTTCCCCTTGTTTGGATGTTTAAAATCCTCATAAGCCATCGAAATTGGGAACTCCAAAATATCCATGAAAATTAATACGGGAGCATTTTTGAGAGGTATGGATCAAATCACCGTGAGATATGATAATTCACATAGTAATAAACATGATTAAAGCTGCTGACTGACCAGTAATGCACACAAGGGATGAGCAACTCCTTAGACAGTAATTATCAATCAGTGACAGACTACAAAAATGGCAAATTCAAACTAAACAAATCATCATCAGAAGTCAAAGATGACAGTAGCTGACATATATGCTCGTTGTTGAAGGGAACTTTTGAGCTAGTGCTTTTGTGTTTTTATTTTAATCTAACCTTTCCATAAAGATGCATAGAGGGAAGTTTATCGCCATCCCAAGTTGAAATAGATTATTTTGTAATAGAAGAGTCATTCATCCCCCAAACTTACAAATCATTGTTTCAATTCTCAACTCACTTCAGTCACTTGTTTGAATAGAGAAACATTCCACCTCAACAAACCCCTTTGGAAATCTAAGAGCCTCTTCACTTAGAGAAAATATTTTGTGTTTTCATTTCCCATTTTCAAAAGTCTGTATAAGCAACAGTGGAAATAATAATAAATCAGTTTAACTGTTTTCTACATAAACTTTTGAAAGAAAAAAAAAAACAAAGTGAAAATAACGCGAAACTTTAATAATTAAAAGAGAAAACAAAACAATTTTTTCAAACCAAATGACCCCTAAAGTTCCCTCTAAGGTTAAGTCTTGTATTCGTACAGCTGAGCTTAATAGAATTAACACCGACGACACACTAAAGAACAAGGTTTTAAAAAACGTTCCACAACCACAATTTCCCCACAACACGAAGGTTTTAAAGGTGTCCAAGACCGCAATTTCCCGAAACCGCAACCACAACTTAAAACCTTGCTAAAGATAATACAAGTCCTACAAAGATGCTAACGCAACACGGAACTATGAAGCAGATACAAATGCAGAAGGTGAGCATGGGGAAAAAAAGAACAAGTAATTAAATATAGCAGGAAAAATGAGACATGCAAGAGGCCCAAGAAATAAAACTCAAACATCAACAAACGAATAAAAAATAAAAAACCCTGATTTGATCTGAAAGAAGCAATATCGAAGGGAAATGAGAAGAAAGCGAAACTGACCTTCCCAGAAATGATAAGCCAGCAATCCTTGGTTTGGTTGTGCTTTGCCACGTCGTCGAAAGAGTGAAGTTTCGGATCTGAAGCCATTCTATTAATCACTGCGAGGAAATCAAGAAATAAAAGTCAAACCCAGAGTTATATATCGGAAGAGAGGATCTAAAGAATGGAGAAAGGGAAGAAGCAGCAAACAGAAACGTGAATATTATGAAGTGAATGGAAAGAGAGATAATTCTTGGTTGGGAACAAACAACACAACACTTACAAGAGAGAAGGGTTTTATTCCGCTCCTTCACAGATACAGATCCTTTCTCAGTCACAGTCTTTGCGTCAAAACCTCTCTCTCTATGCGCTGCCTGCTTAGATACCCATTCTTATATATCCCTCCGTCTTTTCTGCCATCCAAAACACCCTCCTCCAATCTTCAAATTACACAATTGACACCTAAGCACAAACTCAATTTCTCTTAATAAATATTTCTATAAATAACTTCTAAAATATTCAACCATAAATTTAATAATAAATTTTATTATATTTTTTATAATTATTATTTTAAAACTCATCTGTAATGAAAAGGTATAGTCAAATTTTTTATATTATAACTATTAATTACTAAATTCATCATTATAATGTCAATAAAAATACCGTACCACTAAATATAAATATTTTTTAATAAAAACTTAAAACATTATTTTTCTGGTTTTTGTATAAGATATAATTAAAAAATAATTTCTTTAAGTAATAATATTAAATTTATCTTATTAATTTCTCTAAAATTAAGTTAGAAGTCACTGTTTCAATATCTAATTCATCTAAATTTTATTCTTACAAAAAAATATTAAATTTATTTTAATTTTTTTAAAATTATTCTTAACATTAATAAAATATATTTTATTTTTTTATATTATTTTTTATTAATCTTAACTTTTAAGTCTTTTTATTATTAATATATTTATTGTTTTAATTTTTATTAACTATAATATGAATACTTAAATTAAAAAAATTTAAATATTATTTATAAAAAGATAAAGTTAAACTTAAAAGAAAACTAAAAATATTAATATATTTAATTTACTATCTACTAATCATAATAAATGAATTAATATTTTTGTAAAAAAATAATTAATGCATTAAAAATTCTAGATGATTCTTTTACAAAGAATAAGGACGACATTTAAAATAAGATGTTATAGAAAGCACGGAAAGAAATTGATTACAACACAAGAGACTAGCTATTTCTCTTGGGCAACCGTTGGTCCTTGATAAAAGACTTTGGAGTTTTGAAAGTAGTAATAGTTAGACAATGCATTTAATTTTCTCTTAAGAGAAAGGCCGGCCACCTACACTTTAATGCATCATTAATGCGCTTTTTTTTTTATTTATTTTTAAGATATGCATTCATTTACTTTAAAAATATATTTGATTTTTTTAATTAACCGTATATTTGTTGGAGACGTTATTGGAAAGTTTTCATCAAACAAAACGTTTCAATACAATTATAGAAACATTTTCTTTAATGTAAAAACATTCCTTTTTTAATTTTACCATTTTTTACTTTTATAGTATGTGATATGTAAAGAAAGTTGACTTTTTAAATTTTCATTTAAGAGAAAAACTATATGAAGGTGAGTTTGAAAAGGGTAGAATAGAAGTGAAAAAGTAAGTAGAGGTATTCTTAAGAAGAATTTATCTCTTAATTCATACTCGAGTCCAAATTTAAAACTAATTTGAAAAGACTTGATAATGTATTGAATACATCAAGTTAATCTAATTTGAATCTACTTGAATCTAAACCTAATAAATTAAAAAAAAAATAAAATACTAAATCATATTGAGATATTTCAAATTATAACTTAATTTCGTCTTTAAACTATATTAAGTTTATTTTTTAAAACTTAAATTCATTAAAATTAATCTCAGTTTGATTTTAGTGAAACAAAATAAGTTATCAACACTTATTATAAGAACCTTTTCATAAATGGACTATTCCACCGAATGCAGTTTTGGAAGCACTTTGAAGTGATAGGATAATTTTTCTTAGCTTGTCTCTTTTCTGCTTTGCCTTTAAATTCATGTTGTACCAAAAAGATAATAAGTGTGAATGACGTATTGAAATGTGAATATTTCTACCGTTCAAAGAAATATTAACCTCTACATTGAGATTCACAGAGTTGGCAACAATTGAATCTTAGTGGGAGATTTTTTTTAGATTTTTGTGTTATGATTACAAAGTATATATGTGACATGTTTGTTCCATTCAAAGAAATTAGTCTTTATATAATAGTTATTTTTTTTTCGCAAACACACTTATTAAAATGTTTGAGAGGAAAATTTGAAAAGTATGTAATATTGTTTGTTTGTCATTCATAAAACAAATTCACAAAATAGTTTTCTTCTGTTAGCTAAAAAAATGCTGTGCTGTTCAATATTTTTATAGAAGTAAAATTTTCTCTTCAAACATCAAATTTTATAGAGCATATAAAAAGGGAAATAACTATGTTTTCCCAAACAACTGTGTTAATAAATTTTAATTTCTGAAGAATTACATGCCTATAAAGGTAATTTTGCTATCTCTAGTTACATTAAATGCACATACTTTCTCCTTTTTTTTTTCTTTGCTACCTTAGGCAATTAAGAGAATTTAAAATTTTTTAAACAAAGTTTTGAAATCCTCAAATTCATCCTTAAAAAATAAGAGAGATTATTGAGTTGATATAGTAAAGATTTAAATTTCCAATTTCCAGTACATCTATAAGTTCTCAACATTTATTATTTGTGATTACCAAAAATATTATTTGCTCCATTTCACGACAATTTGTTTGAGAGAGTAAGGGGGCATATTACCTTTAATTTTTATAATTCTATAGTGAGTAATGACAAGACACCTTATACATAGAGAGTAAATATTTCTGACAATGTCTTTTATATTTTTATTCAATAATGAATTCAATAAATTTATTAATTTTTATAATAATTATTTTAATTAATTAAAAATTAAAACCTTTTACATTAATAATATGTAAAAATTAAACTTAAGTTTAATTATTTATTTGATCTATATATTTATATTATTTTTATATTATAGTTTTTATACAAAGAAATTATTCATTTAAAAAAATCTCATACATTTATTTTTTATATTATTTTGATATCTATATCAAATATGACTTAATCCGTGAAGTAAAATGTCATAAATTTTTTGTTGTTATTTTTTAGCTATTTATTTTTAATAAATTTTAACTTGTATAAAAAATATAAGTTCTTCCTAAAAAATTGTGTTATTAATGGTGTAAGTTTATTGAATTTTAAGAATTTACTCAGTTTCTGTGTGCACTATGAGGACATTTTTAAAAGAATAAAATATAATAATAAATATATTTATTATCAACAATAAATAATTTCTTTTGTTAGATATAAATAAATTATTTTTTAATTGAAAAGTTTATATAAACAACTTATTTAAATTAAAACACATTGTCTAAATAATAAATTAAATAGATTAGTTTTATTAATACGGATATTTAATAACATTTTCAAGACCTTTAAAATATTAGGAGTAAATTTATATGCTGTTTAATTTATCAATTAAAGATAATATTGCCGGGTTTTGCGTAAATTTATTATTAGAGAATTTGAATCAAAAGTCAAAGTATGAATGTAAGAAAAGAAAATGAAAACTTGACTTGAAAAGACGAAAAAAAGAAAATTAGAATAGTCGACAACAACCACAAAAACAATGGGCTAGTCAAACTAACCAAATCAATGGTGGACGAACTCCATAGGTTGGAAAGAAAAGCGAGCGTGTTTGAAGACTCTTTATTAAATTCCCGCGCAATGCATTAAGCCAAATTATACAACTACTGATTCAAATTAATTGTTTTATATTTTTTTCCTTTATTAGAAAAATAACGTCATTAAAATAATATATATTTTTAAAAGCAGGCATGAAATGAAAATAAATGAACTGCGTCTCAAATTACTTATACAGAAAAATAAAATAGATTAAAAAAATGTTTTTTTTTTCATTCTTAACGTAGCTTTTTGAATATATTTTTTCTTAACAAATGTTGTTAAGAAACCTTGGAACCACTAAGTTGAGCTTAATAATATTTTTGACATATATAATTGGAAGTTTAATAAAAATATCCTTAAAACATATTAAATAATAATTTAAGTAATTTAGAAATCATACCACTAAAAGATACCTATCTAAAAATGTATACTCTTTAATTTTATCATATTACATAAATATTAAAAAAATATTTATAGTTTTTATATATTTTTTTGTCAAAATAAGGTGAAATTCTATGTACTGTCGTATCAATAAATTTATTCTTCAAACTTTAAAATATATGTAAATTTAGTTTATTTTTCTTAAAAATTAATCATGTTTTTTAAACTCGTGAAAAGTTAAATACACATTATTAAAAAAATTAAACACAAAATTCATTGATATAAACATATAAGAAGTTAAATGACCGAAAATATAAGAATTGAAAACATATTTTCTCCTGTATAAAACATGAAATGTTGAGTTTGATGTTACGCCCTCACTATTATGTACCAACCATTATTCCAAACAAAAAGTCAAGTGTGAACACATATCTAGCACCATAAAATATAATTGAGCAGACAAATATAAAATTATTAAAATTCAAACAGCCCCTGGTTTTCCTCATGACTTCTTTTCTTTTAATTAACAATTCCTGAGTCAATTAATTTGCATTGTTGACATGATTACGCAATTTTCCTAAAAAAACATGTTCATATTTAGTTCCCCGTCTCTTTAGACTTTAGTTTATAACATATGGCATTGCATGCGTGCATCTCTTTCTGACCCATGACAAATCACATGGTATGCCATGATAGATCATTTGACTATCTAAACCTATTTTGACTATTAGCTTTTTTATACTATAAATTTGAGTTTTTATGATCTGTACTGTTATAATTTTAAGTTTTCTTTTATTTTTTATAATTATATAATTACGTGTTTCTTATTTTTTGATATATAATCTTATGATTTTGTATTGAATTTAATCGATTTTTTCTTCTTTAATTAAGTACCCAGTCAAATAAAATTTTAACTTTCTTTAATTATTTTAATCAATATTTAATTTTTAAAATAATGTTAAGTATAATAAGACATTAAAATTATCGTTACGATTATATTTTATTGATACAAATAAATATTTTTTGAATGTTTTAGAATTAAAAGTTTTAAACATTTTATATTTTCATTATTAGTAAAAATATTTTTCTTATATATGTTTATATTTTACATACATTAATATTGGTCAAAAAAATTATACGTAATTCATGTACTTAACCCTTACGACACGAAAACACAAACACATTCGCAACCAAACAAGTTGAATAAGAATCATTAAAAAAAAAAAAAATCTGAATCCAAACATTGAGTTAATAGTTATCACGGAAAATAGTTTTTAGGTTATCAATCAATTAAAAGTTATTATTAGTATAATTTTTAAAATAATTATTATAAAAATCAATAAAATTATCATATATATTAATTTATAACTAAACAATAATATAAAATTACTTTACAAGTGTATAATTTATTTTTTCTATAAACAACACATAAATATAAAAAGAAAAACATAAAGAATTAGTATAATATTCATAAAAAACATAAATGTTTGGTTAATATAAGGATTAATATACTATAAGTGTATTAATTAATAACCATTACATTATAATTTACCTTTTTATTATAAATTTCACTTCTCAATCTTAAAAATTATGCAGTCACGTGTCATTCACATTTTGTGACATATGCTTAATTAATTTTTATATCAACTAACTTTTTAGTTTGTGCATATAGTTAAATTTATACATAATTTTTACTATTAAAAGAAATTATTATAAACATATAAAAAAATATTTGGATCAGATAAATAATAATAAATATATAAATGGTAAGAATAGATATTTATATCATAAAAATAAAATAAAAATATATAAAATTATATTAATATTTAAATTACATAATAGATATTTATATCAAAATATGAAAACTTGATAAAGGAATATATCAATATATAAATGATAGAATTTATATTTAAAAGCGTCATGCTAAATTATAGGTATTTATAATATTTGATATTTAAAATTTGTATCTTATTTTAATTTAGTCTTTGATATTAATATTATCAATTAATGATATTTTTTACATTAAAAATATACAACTCAAAGTAATATAGTCAATCATCTTAGTTTATAAATATCAAATGAATTCTTAATATTAGAAATTAAATTAATTAACCATCATCAAGTTGATAAATTAAATTGGCTCTTAATATTGAAAATATAAATTTTATGACTATAATTAATTATTATAAAAATTATATAGAATTATTCATATAAAATAATTACAATAAAGAATTTAATAACCTTGTTATGAAAAAACATTAAATATGACCTAACATTAGCATAATGCATTGACATATTTCAAATTCAAATATGTTTTAATTGTGATGAAGTTTGTATAAGAATAAATTAATTTTGATCAATATGGTCAAAATTAAAATTAAAGTTATTTATAAATGTGTAACATTCATGTGTGAGATTAATTAAAATCAAATTATTTGTACTTATAATATTATATATATAATCATGCAAACGAATATTCATAAATTAAATTGAACACATTATTATACTTGTATTGTGAAATTGAAAAGGTAAAAATAAATTATTTTATCTAATAATAATAATAATAATAATAATAATAATAATAATAATAATAATAATAATAATAATAAATAATAATAATAATAATAATAATAATAATAATAATAATAATAATAATAATAATAATAATAATAATAATAATAATAATAATAATAATAATAATAATAATAATAATAATAATAATAATAATAATAATAATAATAATAATAAGAAGAAGAAGAAGAATAATAAGAATAATAATAAGAATAATAAGAATAATAAGAATAATAAGAATAATAAGAATAATAAGAATAATAAGAATAATAATAAGAATAATAAGAATAATAATAAGAAAAATAATAACAACAATAACAACAATAAGAATAATAAGAATAATAATAAGAAAAATAATAATAATAAGAATAATAATAACAACAATAACAATAATAAGAATAATAATAACAACAATAACAACAATAACAATAACAATAACAACAATAACAATAACAACAATAACAATAACAAAAACAAAAACAATAACAATAACAATAACAATAACAATAACAATAACAATAACAATAACAATAACAATAACAATAACAATAACAATAACAATAACAATAACAATAACAATAATAATAATAGAATGTCATGTGTTGTTTGACTAAAAAAGAAAATCAATTTAAAAAATATATCGTGAAATCAAAGAAAGTGATAAGTTATCCAATTGAAATATTTTATATACCTATTTTTTTCACAATAGAACAAATTCTCTCACTGAATTTTCTACAAATGCTTACAAAAAATTTAAAAAAGAAACAACACTTCATCTTTCAGATTATAGTCTCATCACTAATAAAAAAAACTAAATCATAAAAAAATAGAACTCATACCAAAGTGACAACCCATATATAACGAAATACATGATAAAATGTTCACTATCTTGTTTTTACAAGTAATTAAAAGAGTTATAAAATTGTTATTCGCTATTTGAAATTTGAAAATAGATAAAAAAATAATCTACCTAAAAAAAGTAGATATTGTAAAATTTGAAAAGAAATAAGGAAGCAAGATAAGAAATAAATATGACAAGAGAATAAGGTGAGATAAGACGAACATAAATCTTCAAAAAGAAAAGGATAATCTTTGACACAATAGTTATACTTAGACACACTTCGAATAGCTAAGCTAGGAACTTGGTCTCCACCACTAATAGGATGTGTTCTGAGATATGCGCCGAGATACTAGCTGTGATATGCATTGAGATTCGAGTCTTGGTAACCAATCGTTAGTGAGCATGAATTATGCATCAGAAAACTGACCATTAAGGATGACGTGCCCAAGCTCATAAAGTGTTATAAAAGGGATCAACAAGCCAAACATTAGATATGTTTAATCTATCTAGAGAAGATCCCTAAGAAAAATAGCTGACTTAAGCATTGGAGTGCTTCTGCAGGTACCCAACCCCACACCCCAACAAGGAGGAATAATCTAGAGATTTATGAGGAGAGCTCGGAGATCGACAAGGAGAGATCGAACGTCGATTATGACTCTTATGGAGAAATCCTAAGTAAAAACATTTGGTGTCATTTATGGGACCATATTGAGAAGAGCAAAAATAACATCTTGGTCGGGTAGACTAACTTGGTCACCAAGACCAGTTTGGTTGCTTAGACCATCTCAGTTACCAAGACTAGCTCGGTTAACTAGACCATCTTGATTGCCTAGTTCAGCTAGGTTGTATAGGTTAGCTCGGTCACCAAGACCAGCTTAGTTGCCTACACCAACTCAATCAGCAAAATCAGCTCGATTGGCTAGACCAACACAGTCGCCAAGATAAGCTCGGTCCCCTAGGTTAGCTTGGTCACCTAGGTCAACTTGGTTGCCAAGATCAGCTTAGTCACCTAAACCAACCCAGTAGCCAAGACTAGCTCGTCGACTAGACCAACCCAATCACCAATACCAGCTCAGTTGGTTAGACCATCTCGGTTGCTTATGTCAGCTCAGTCCCCTAAGTCAGCTCGGTCAAATCGCCAAGACCAGCTTGATCGACTATTAGCTTAATCACCAAGATCATCTCGATTGCCTAAGTCAACTCAATTGCCTAAGTTAGCTCAATTGCCTAGGTAAGTTATGTCAGCTCAGTCGGCTACACCAGCTCAGTCGCCTAGGTAAGTTATGTCAATTTGGTCGCCAAGCCCATCTTGATCGCCTAGACCTACCTGACCGTTAAGACCAACTTAGTTGCATAGGTCAGCTCGGCCGCTTAGGTAAGCTCGGTCACTTAGGCCAGCTCGGTCACCTTAGACCAACTCAGTCTCTTAGACCAACTCAGTCTCCTAGACTAGCTCGATCACCTACACCAACTCGATCCCATACACCAACCCAAAACCATCTTAAACCTGATAAGGCTGACTTCGCATGGCCGGTTCTGCATGGTCGACTCCACATGAAGGCTTAGTATGCCGACTCCAATTTGCCGACTCCAGCCCAACTGGATCAAACCGACTCCTGCAAAGCCAACTCCATAGGGACCGACTCGTGTCCATGTACAAACCGAATGTCGATTTCTAACCGATGTCGAGTCCTAACCGGATGCCGACTCCTATGAGGTCGACTCCATGTGCCAACTCCCATTTGGCGAGATCCATCCCAACAAGCATAGACGAACTTCACTCCAGCAATTCCAGCACGTGTTATTTAGGAAAACAAAATTAATTAAAGTCATTGTTTTCGTTATGTAGCTAGTTGATTCTGTTAGTTAGTTATGACAAGATTGTTATTTCTGTTAGGAATTAGCTAGTCGATGCATGTATAAATAAGACACTTAGCTTAGTTTAGGAACGAGTACGAGCTTGGCTAGCAACGCAAGACTTGCGCATACATCCATGTCCGCCTAAATCATCTTTGTTCCATGGTGCTTCATCGAGTGCCTAGTTGGTTGAGTAGGTACAAGACCTGCATTTGGGTAGCGGTCGGTTGCTAAGAGGAGACTGTCAGGGCACGTTGGCACACTGCTTAGTGATTCAACCCCTCAATACCTGACCATCGTAGGTGAAACGCTACAGCTACTATTGGCGGTCGTCATGGGAAGTAGAGACCATCTTTTCCATGAGTCCATTATATGTATTGGTACTCTGTTAATCAATGGATGAATCTATTTGTCTTACTTGTATGTTTGTTGTAATTTCTGCTAAGCATAATCTGTTCTTGTTGTGTCACGAACGTGCATAATAGAAATAGATCACGCTAAATCAGGGGCCAGTCAGAACCTATCCAAGCAATATTATAGATAATCTACATCAACCAAGGGTGTAATCCCTATCACCTCGAGGCTGCGGTTATGTAAGCCCTCAGTTGGCAATGGACGAATGTTCGGAGGTCGTCATAGGAAATTGGGTTGGTGAGGAATCACATGTATACTAGGAACCCGAATTAGAACCATTTCATTGAGTCCTTTGTATATGGTATAATGACTATATGTTAGTTAATTAGTTTTGTTAATAGTTTTGTTAGTTGTAGTTAATCATAGCTTACCTTTACCTTTGTACCTTAGTTAATTTCCTGAAATTTAGTTTCATGTACTTTACGTTATCAGCAAAAACCCTCAATTTACTTTTAATTGCCAAGTCCACATTCTACATATTTTGCTTTGCATATATCTCAGCCTTGTACCCTAAAAAATACAAGAACCACATATCCTTGAGAGGAATGACCTAGGTTGACCCTATGCTATTGTAGATTAGGAAAATCTAGTATTTTGATAGAGGAAATGAGACTAATCCCTTAGCCTATCAATGGGCATCTAGAAGACTTGTATGCTCAACGTGTACTCTACCTTGTACAAGGGGTTTAAGGGTCGCTTCGTCAAGGTCCAAACTGTCGGTGAGGTCCCGCTCGCCATCAACCACAGGTTGTTCCCCCTCTATTGATGACGTCCACGCAAGTTCAATGACTAGTCTTAGGATGACATGTTGGCTCGAGATAGGTCGGACATGACATTTTTGGACCAGCTTCCCTGTAGGATGAGCTGCAAAGATATCGTTAAGCTAGTCTTCGTCGACGGCCTTGTTAAGGCTTTGTGTGGTAAGTTAGTTTTTTATGTATGGTAGGTCGGCCACACGCCAATGTCTCTTGATTATAGTTTCCTTTGTCTCTGCAGATCTCATGGGTAATTTGATTTTCACGCTTTGAGGACCTAGTACAACGCCAAGAAGGCCCGACCACCAAGGTCATGATGCTAGTACGAGAACCATAGCGGAGGCTTCGTGTGTCCCGACATCGACGACTGAGGTTGGAAATCTGCGTGGGCCGAAGAGGAAGGAGTTTCCCACTGGGGCCGGGGGACCTTCTACTGTTCGAGGTCGTAGTTCCCTATTGCCTCTGCTTCCCTCTTCTACTCCCCGAGATTTGGAGGTTCGCATGCCTAACCTTGCGCAACTAAGTATGGTGAGTAACAAGCATTCGCTCTGAAGGCCTGACTTTCAACCTCAAAAAATGATCGGGCTCAACTTCTTGCCGAAGCACAATCATGACTTGCTAACAAGGTCGGGCCCCATGGCGACAATGGAGGTGGCAACCATTTACCACTCCTAATCTTGGGCAATGACGCAATTATGGGTGGGCACCTTTAAACATTCACAAGAGTAGATCAGGGAGGGTTAGGTTCCTTACGGAGAGCCATTGAGCCATGGAGGCGAGGGCGTCTTTAATTGAAACCATTGTTGTTGAGACCCTGGCTGACGTAACCAGGCTAACCAAAGACTCAAGGGAGGTCGAGCTGGCCATTATGTCGAAGCATGAGGGTGGATTCGCAAAGGCAATTCATAAAGTAGTTGTGGTTGCGGTGGACTTAGACTTAACTATTTTGAACGCCTATAAGGACATGAAGAATGGAACGACAATGGATCTGGACGAGCTATTTGAGGACGAGTCTTGATTTTAATATATGTACTGCCTTGTACTTGTCATCTGATATCAATAAAGAGCATTTCTTTTACTTATGTTTGTTTGTTAAGTTGTATATACAAATGTTGAGTTATGTTTATTTGTCAAGTTAATTTATTCACCGAGTTTGCGAGTCTGTGGATGATGTGTTAGTGGTTGGTGGAAATGTGCACCTTTGGGTACTTAAGCGCTTCCTCGCTCAAATCCAAGTGGTGTTCAACGAAAACGTGCACCTTTGGGTGCTTGAGCGTCGCCTCGCTTGAATCCAAGTGGTCCAAGGGGTGCTCGACAAAAATGTTCTGTTAGGTGCTTAAGCGTTTCTTCCCTCGGATTTGAGTGGTTTGAGGGGTATTCAAAGAAAGTGTGTGAGTGCAGTAAGTGGGAATAGGAGAGGTGAATTATTTAAGATGTCTTATTAAACACCTTCTTGATCGAGAGTGCCCTTTTACAATGCTTTCCTAAGGGACCAACGACCAAGGTAGGAAAAAGGGTACATCGCTAAACTAACTAAAGTAATATTTAAGGTGCGTAGAATTTCACATCCTTGGGATGATCGTACCGTCTAACTATTCTAGGCAGTATATGTCGTTGCTAAGCGATTCTTGAATTTAGAAGGGTCCTTCTCAGTTAGCTGTGAGTTTCCATTCTTCTTTCTTCTTCCTTATGTCTCTTGTCCTTTGCCATATGAGGTCGAATTTGCCAAGATCTCGAGGTTGGACCTTGAATTGTATATGTGGGCTACCCACTGCCGGCAGACTTCCTGCCTTATACAAGCTTATTCCTTGGCTTCTTCCACTAGGTCGAGGTCTGTCCGTAGGGAGGACCAGTTTTCCATGGAGTTGAAAAAGCTCCTCCTTAATGAGGGTTCTATGATTTTGGCCAGGATCATGGCGTCAATCCCAAATGTTAGTCAGCAAGGGGTCTCTCCTATAGAGGATTGTGGGGAGTAGTGGTAAGCCCATAGGATGCTGGGTAGTTGCTCGACCCATAATCCCTTGGCTCTTCGTCGTCGCCAAAGCTCGCCTAGGATGGCTTTGTTGGCGACTTCAGCTTGACCGTATACCTGGGGGTGTTTGGTCGAGGTCACCTTGTGCGTGATCTGCAAATCCTTATAAAATTCACATAGGGTCTTGCTAACTAACTATGTCCCATTGTTTGTTACCAATAAGTTGGGGACTCTATATCTACGTATAATGTTCTGCCATACGAATCTTTGAACCTTCTAAGTGGTGATTTTAGCCAGGGGTTCAGCCTCGGTCCACTTTGTGAAGTAGTCTACGTCAACGAGTAGGAATTTTACCTATCCTTTGACCATGGGGAATGGTCCAAGGATGTCCATGCCCCACGTCGAGTAGTGCCATGGTGTCGTGACAAGTTGTAGCTCTTTGGTGGGGGAGTGGTTGATGGGGTCATGGGCCTGACACTCTTGGGAACTATGAACATAGAGTCAGCAATCTTCCCTCATTCTCAGCTAATAGTAGCCCACCCTTAGCACGAGTGCCACCATGGTTCGCCCACCTAAGCGAAATCTGCATATGCCTCTGCGGATCTCATTCATGACGTAATCTACCTAATTCTTTGTTAGACATTTCAGTAGGGGGTAGAGAACCCTCTTTTGTTTAGATGGCCGACCTTAATGAGGTATCAGCTGGTCGTTTGTCAAATCTTGACAGCGTCATCCTTATCTTCGAGGGATGGTGTTGATGACTCCTTTAAGCCTTGGGATTCTGTTGTACCTGGACGCTTGTTCTTGCCTCGACGTCCGATCCTGCCACGGTGTTTGATCCCTCCTCGATGTCCGTTCTCTTCTCGGCAACCGTTCCTTCCTCCAGTCGTCGAAGTCTTGTTTTTGACCGAAGTATCCATGGTTGGGGTCTCTTTCTTTACAAACTTTCTGAAATGATATCTTGGATCAACCTGTTCTATCTTATCTTTTAGTATTATACATCATTTAATCATATGACCGTAATTCCTATAATATCGATAGTATTTAGTTTGTCAACCCCATTAAAAATTTAAAATAAATAAAATAATGTTAATAATAAACATAAACATTACTAATAAGATATAAAAAAAACAATAGTAAACAATTACTTGAGAAAAATTAAAAAAAATTTTACTACAATAATAATACTATGATCTATAGTATTATTAAAATTGGTGAAATTTCGTACTGCACCCTTGTCAAGTCAGTCTACAGTACAAAACTGCACCATTGCATATGTATCTATTTATTATTTATAATTTTAAAGTTGTACTGTAATAGATATTTCAAATGTAAAAAAATTATAATAAAATTTTTTATATCATAAATACATTTAAATAATAAAAATTAGAAAAACAAAACAACATGATAAAATGTCACATATAAGAATAAATTGATATTATAATAACAAAATAATATAATAAAAAGATATAACGTATTTTAAATTGACAAGAAAATATTAAAAATTACTTAAATCAAAATACACCAAGTTTATTAAATAATGTGTGAAAATTAAAATTTCAGAAATTAAATTCAAATTAAGATTAAAATAATCTTAAGATTCAAATGATGGATAATAGATTTTGAATAACAGTAAAATAATATAATAATAAAATTTTAAAACAATAAAGATGTTTAAAAAATAATAAAATTTTGATTAATATTTATAATATAAAATATAATAATATTATAATCTTCAAATAAAAATAACACTAACAATGAATATAAACAATACTGATAAAAATATAAAATATAATCACAAACTAATACTATACTCTTAAAAAAAAAAACATTACTACAGTAATAATGTAATAATAGTCTAAAAAGGAAAATAGTATATACATTAGTTTAAAATAATAAAAAATGAACATAATAAAAAAATCACATGTAATAAAATGTTATCATCATAATAAATAAAAATAAAATAATATTATAAAATGGAAAGTTAAAAATATTATAAAAGTAAAAATATTTGTACAAGTGCATCGAAGAGTACGAAATCTAGTACACGTCCAATAGTAGTACAGCAACCGATTTGACCGAGTTGATTCAAAGAATTCGTTAAGTTGGTACTTGTTAATTCGGCTACAACAACCATCATAAAATGCAGCCAGCCACCAATGTGGAAAAATGTCATATTATTAATATTAGAGTTATTATTAATATTTGTTCATTCTCTGTTTTATCTTCTTTATTTTCATCCTTCAATTTCTATTTTCTGTCCACTAAAAAATGCAATGGACGTTAGTTATTTTCCTTAAAATTATCAGCAGCCAGATTCACAAAAGTCACATGAATTAAACGACAACAAAATGGAACAAATCTTTCCCACAAAATCGTCGTGACCAACGTTTTTTACGAGACATGCACGGGATATATAGAAAACCAATAAATAAATAATAATGATCCATTAAATTGATTTATAAAATTAATAAAAAAAATAATGCCTTATTTTATATATTATTATTCAATTTGGTATATAAAAAACTATTAAATTAGTTTTAAAATAAATAAAATATCAAAATAATAATAATTTATCAATTTAATTTTTAAAATGTTATAACCAATTATATTAGTTTCTAAAATTAAAAAAAATTATTGTACTTTTGTTTCGTAATTTTAATTTTTTGTGAATTTTATTTATAATTCTTTTTTTAAGTATTGACCACTAAACTTAACTTATAATTTTATAATTTATATATATAAAAAAAAATTAATGATTGATTTGACTGATTTATAAAATATGTAGTTAATTATTTTGAATTTTAAAAACTAATTTTCCTGATAATTATAATTTTAAAGACTAAAATAATAAATAATTATAAATTTAAATATTATTTTGATATTTTATTTATTTTATGGTTAATTTTACTGTTTATTATAATTTTAATAACTAAATTAAATATTAATATATAATTTAAAAAATTATTTTACTATTTTATTAATTTTAAGAATAAATTTTAACCATCATCATCGTTTTAGAAGATTAAATTTATATATATATTTTTACCTGAAAACCTATTCGCAGCTAATTGCAAAACCTATTGAGCACGGAAAATTAAATAATATAATAAATGAGTGGTTTTTATTAGAAGTTGCAAGTGAGATGATGGCTAAAGATACCTAGTATGGAGGTATAATAAAATGGAGTAGTCCTATTCGGAAATTGGTTTGTCTCCCTATGTTAATCATATGCCTGCTTCATCTACATACATGTTCATCATTAACAATACTCTCTTCACAAATCTTCGTAAAACAAGGTGAGGATAAAAGGAGAGTTATATTTTAGTTTATAGTATATGTTTTTATTTATAGTACAAAAGTTTATCGGTTAACAAAATACTAGTTACAAGTTAGTAATAAAGTAATAAAGACTACTATATGATTTGAACTAAAGTCGAAAAGATATATAAGTATATATATATACATAACTTTTGCATATAAAAATATTATTCCTTTGAATATTGATTTAAGCAAGAATCTTTACATGTACGCCTTCTTCTATCATGCGTAGAAAATTTCCATCGATGCAACTCGTAGCGGCGAAGATTGAATAAAAAAATTGGACGAGTCAAAATAAGACTTTGATAAAAAAAAATATTATATTAATAAATAACTTATTTCATAATTCCATCTATATTTACTGAGTTTTCCCCTAGTTTTTGTAAAATAAAATAAAATAAAATAAAATTTTAAAATAATCATTATACGATAATTTTCTACCAAATTATTCTCTATAACTTCCTTCGTACCAAAAAAAAAAAAAGTAAAAAATATTTTTAAAAAAATGACAAAGGCATGACATATTAGCATAACAATGTCAAAAGTCAGAGAGAAAAGGACATATAAACACCGTTTCCGTAATAGCACAAGCCGCACCACATTACCTTGCGTACGATACTCTTGTTGTATGAAAAGCCTAGAATTGATAAGAAGAAAAAAGATAAATCAAATCATAATTATATAAATAAATATTGATAATTGCTTGAATGATCAATATCAAAACATACAAGTCATATAAAATTTTTAAAAAAAGTCAGATAATTTTTTTAAGTCGATATACAATATTAAACTTTGATTGCTCATATATATAATTATATGACTTATAAATCTTCAATGTTCTTATATAATTATATAATTTATATTTACTTTTCTCACTTTCATGTTTTTTTAAATATATATATATATATATATATATATATATATATATATATATATATATATATATATATTAAGGGCATAACTCTCATATCTCTAAAAAAGATTTAAGCGCATTTACCTAACATGTTACTTGATTCTCTATAAATATCTCATTGCAAATTCATTAGGTATATACAACTCTTATATATAAAATAGTTACTCTGTCGAGTATTGATCTAATTGTCAGAATCTTTGTAGGTATGCACCCCTCTATCACGTGAAGAAGAACTTCTTATCAATACAACCAAAGATAAAATTATCCATGAAGCTCACGTAGCAATTCATTCAAAACATTAACATCATTTGTGGGAGAATATATTTTAGTTGTTTATCATCAAACTCTTATCAATTGGCATGAAGCAGTTAGTGAAAATACAAAGAAGAAATGAAGAATGATAAACACGCACAACAAAGAAAGGCCAATCATCTGTTGATCCCAAGACTCCTTAGAAATTTCTAAAATGAGTAGTGTGATGTCTACTAGTTGTAGAAGAAGACTTTTAATGCTCGCGCCTTACTCTTGAACCAAAGGATTGTCCTATATGATTTGCACTAGGGGCATGACCAATTTTTAAAACTCACGAGAGATCAATATAATTTGATCAAGAAGCTGGATGAAATGTTGGAGAAGTTAGAAGTTAGGTGAAGAAAAAATTAACATGTCATCCTCCCACTCGAACCAACCATCATTACCCTTGATCAATCAATTATCAGAAACTTATTATAACTTTGTGTTAGGTTCTATTGGATATTTTTTATGTCTAATATTGATATTTTGGCCGAGTTTTATGTTCTTAGGTCATATTGGACTTCAATGCAATTCTTGGTTAACTTTTGCATTTTAATGCATTTTGACATTTTCTCTTTATGATTGAAATGGTCTTTGTGTTTACAAAAAACTTAAAAAAATATATCTACATTTTTCATGAAGATATCGTACAAATTTAGTATGGATCAAGGATGGATTTGGGCTTGAAGTTGAAATCGTTATTCTATCTTGATAGTCCAAAATAGGTTAAATGTTTTAAGCATATATTTAGTTGTGGAGATCAAAAGGATATAGGATTAGTGCCAAAATTTCAAGGGCAAATCTATCTACAACTTTCATGAAGTTACTTAAAGCTAAATCGATCAATCAGAGGGTTGAATAAATCATGAACAGAGGTAGGAGTATTTTACTATGTAACTCAACTAGTTTTTGTGGGATTAGATTGCAACTTATCTAATTAGCATCTAATGGGTCTATATTTTGGGTAGAGGTTTAAGTTAACCCTAGGAAGACTTTACAAAAACATATTTTTAGACAAAAAAAGAGAGCCTACAAGGGTTTTGAATTACAACTTTGTTCTCGCTTGGGTTTTCTTTTCTCTTATTTTGCTTTTCTCTTATCCTTATTTCTTCTTCCTATGATTTTGTGCGAAGTCTTTGTGGAAGGCTAAACCATTTTTTGATTTATTTATTGGTATAAGAATTTACGTTATAGATCTTGAAGTTTGTTTTAATTTTAATTTTAGTTATTGATTTTCTTTATTTTCCTCATAATCTTCATTCTCTCCTCTTGATTATGAATTCTTTTTGGGTTGATGTCTTATTATTCAAATTCAAATTTGCATGATTGATAAATATGTTGAATGCTTAATTTGTCATGTTCTAATTAGGATTAATATGATGTGTATGTTGGAGAATTTTTACATGTGTCCAAAATAATGTAGATGTTTTGATGATAACAAACATTATGAATAAAGAGTGGTGACTGATACTTTTTTTCGGTACTTAGTTTTTTAAGAATACAACAAAGTCATCACAGTATAAGAGAAAAAAATTGTGTCCATATGAAGAACTTGTTCATTAACAAGTTGATCAACACGCATCTAAACGTGTTTATCGTCTATACAAGGACCTCATCCACTAACGTAACCTCATCCAATAAAGGACTCGGTCTCCTTACGTAAAATGTTTCATTCTTTGTGTTTATCATCTCATAAGTCATTTTTTAACACATGCTTAACTGTTATGGCGTATCTTTGTAACATCTCGGGTAATGTTCATATTCCACATATATATTATGTTATGTTTTGTTGTGTTTTGTTTTTCAAAGTAGCAAAGATTTCCTTTTTAAGCTATGAATAGATATAAAAAAATTTTGATCAAACCTTTATAATTATAAAAACAAAGGTAGCATAGATAAGAAAAGTAAAAAGTAGCTTTCTCTGCCATATATTTTCTCCATCCACATATAGCTCTGCAAAAGCACATCTTTGACATTTAATGCAAAAGATACCTTTATCCACTCATGCAAAACAACATATTTCTTCTCCATGCCTATATATTCTTTCAAATGAAGAAGACAAATATATAGAAGCAAGAACACAAAAAGAAAAACGAGATAAAGTGTAAACACTCAAAAACTCGGAAACTTTCAAGTGTTATTTGGACGATGTTTTAAAAAGTTTTTGTAAAAGTTTTTCTAGTGAAAAAGCTTTATTTTTCATCTTTGTATTTGCTTTGTTAAGTAAAGTTAAGCCTCTACTTGTAATTGCTATATGAGGTGAGCTATCTTTTTTTAAAAAAAACTATTTTAGTTCTTGTGATAGCTTAAGAGACTAAACATTAAATAATATTTTGTGTTGTTTGTAATAAGATAGATTACAAATGCTATGTAAGATATATTTAGTATATTTTAATTTTTTTTTTCAACTATGCTTGCTTGAGTGTGAATAAAATGATTAATAAGCCAATAATATCATTTTTACTAAAAAAAACTGTATTAAAAAGCTTGAATTATTTTACATTAAAAATTAAAATTATTTGTTACTTAAAATAAATAATTGCCTCTTTTAAAGTAACATTGAGATGAAGTTAAAAAAAAAAAAGATAAACCGAATAATTAAAGTAGTTAATTACGAAAATTTTAAATCTAAGAACTTCTTTATTGGGCTTCATTCCAAGGCTAGTTGCTGCATTAGAAACACGAAGTGAGAGAGAGAGCAAACATTTCTTAGAGGCCCATTTATTTTAAGAAAATATTTTCTGTTTTTACTTTCAATTACAAAATTATTATTTGTTTTCAATCTATTTTTTTAAAAAAATTTGTACAAGAAGTTGTAAAAATAACATCGTTTTTTTTTGGTTTTTAGAAATATTTAAAAACAGAAAACATATTAAAAACAAAATCACAATTTTATAATTAAAAATAAAAATAGAAGTAAACAAACTCTTAATTTCTCTTCTCTCTTTCTCTCTCCCCCGTGCTCTTCACTGTCTCTCTCTCTGTATATCAGTATCTATTTATCATTATACTCCCTTTCAAGTTTCATCTTTTTAAGCTAAAAAAAGAAAAAAACTAACTAATTACTTTTATTTTATTTTTAAAATCTTATTTTAAACTTTAACTTAAAATAACTTTTTAACTGAATAAAGTTGGCGAAACATGGCCTAAGCATGACTCAACCTGCATACAGACCAACCTTCATGCAAGGCTGAAATAGTCAGACCAAGACCAAGCTCTCTCACTTTAATTCTCTTGACACAGGCCGCATATTTTGATGGATTATTTAGACAAACCCAATTAACACAACTTGTTTTAGACAAACTTACCAAAAGTCAACGACTTAAATCATTCAAAATTTGACATATTGGAGTAGAGCTGTGTTTGTTTCAAGGTATCAAAAATGATTTTTCGGAAGAGTGATATAAAAATATCACATTCTCATTCAGTACAAATTTTGAATAAATATTCTTAGAATAATTCACTCTTCAGAATATAAATCGTTCTTATTTCTCTTTTTTTTCATGCTTATAGTAAAAGGGGGGAAGTATCCTGTATTTCTATAGGAATAAAAGTTATTTTATATGATAACTACTTATCCCCACTCTATTTTTCTATTTCTTTCACTTTTATTTTTTAATTAAACATTATTTTTAAATTACTAAAGATCAATCAATCAAACATGTTCATGAATAATGATATTCCTAGACATAATATTTCTCAGAATGTGATTCCCGAGAATACATCATATAACTTGAAACAAACGTGTTATATGCTACAAAATTTGAATATGTTCACTCTTACCCATTTGTTTAGAGAGATGGAAGGTGCGCTCAAATTGATTACAGCCTCTAATCAAGTGTCAAAATATTTACATACTGCTCAAGATTCTAAGAGAAGAATCTTTGTGAATGGAATTGCTAATAAGCGAGCCTCCAACGACATTATGCCCACAATTATCATAGGTACTAAGCTGACTGCATCTATTTCCTCTTATCTATATATTTAAATGTTATTGTTAACTTCTAACTGGATGACAAGAAGCTCATGCAGATTGGGGGACGAACTTTGAACAAAGCAAGAATAGATGAAGGGAGAATCCATAATCCATCTCCACAAATCAAACCAGAAGCAACTGCAGGAATCACCAAACCTGCCTCATTTTTGTGTAGTGTGTGCCACATAAACACAACCAAACTACCCATGCACATGTCAATGGCAAAGTAGCCACCAACTAGGAAAGGGACAGCCATTGCCATTGGAAGTGGAATCCATTTCCCAACCTTTTGGGGGGCAAGATCTCTGACCAAGTTGGCTGCTATGGCAAATGCAAAAAATCCATAACATAGCTGCAAGCAGTGATGGGGAAGGGCAGAAAAACCTTCCACACCAAGAATTGCCATGTTTCTATATATGATGGCATATGGAGCCTTGTATTCCCCATCTGGATTTCCCACATCAAAAGCCTTGTAAAAAAGGAAGAATGTGAGAGGAGCAACAACACAACCCATTGCTGTTCCAATAGCTTGGCTTATAAGCATCGAACGGGGGGAAGTGAAAGTGAGATGGCCGGTCTTGAAATCATGCATCAAATCAGATGAAATGGAAACAATAGATTTAATCAGACCACAGCCCACAAGTCCAGCAACTACACCATCACTTTTTCCGGCCAAGGCTGCAAGTACAAAGAGAGCCACTTTCCCATAGTTATAGGCCATGTTCATGTCGGTTAAGCCTGCGCCATAAGCATTGCAGAAGCCGAGAGAGGGTGCGAAAAGATAGGCAAACACCACGTAATACCACTTCAACTGGGGGAACATCAAAGGGATTACAATGATAGAAATGATGGAGAATAATATGTACCCTACACATGCCAACCATATGGGAATGCTTTCTCTTGCAAACACTTCATTCCGTCTATGTTCGTCAAGAGGGAGCGGTTTCTGGTTATCTGAAACTACAGTGACAAGAAAAATTAGATTTTACATACAAACACGATAGTTGCTGATTTCATAAACCACTCCATATTAAAACATTTTTAGTTGGCTAAATACCAAATGCAGCTTTATACCAAACCTGAAAGCCTATATTACATGGATGGACATGGAACAAGTGTAAATATTTGTTCATTTAGTTATATACTGTTGATTTTATTTCTCTTTTTTCTTTTGTTGTTGGTCTGTTGAGATGATGAGCAATTTTTATTACATAGGAAAAAGAAAGCAGTGATTGGTAAGAGTATGTTGAAGATTTGATTGACATCCTCATGAACTGGAAAATTTATAAAAGGACATTTACTTACATGTATTAAGGTTCTTCCTTTTCGCGGTGGCATGGATATTGCTGGCAGTGAAATAGAGAACTTTGACAAAATTGTAAAGCCCGTCACCAAGAATCAAGGCAATGGAAATAAAAACCTGCAACAAGAATAAGAAAAAACAAGGCTTGAAATTGAAAGAACTAAAATAAATAATACAGCTTTGTAGAACCCTCTAATTCTAGCTAAATTTAGACCTTATAGCCATTAAGACTCTTCATGCTACTTTCTGGTATACTTGCAGGAAACCATTCTCCTTTTAGTCCCCTGATTAGCGGCCACATAATGCCCCATGAAATCACCGCTCCAAGAAGCAATGACAAATTTACAAGATGGGAACAAATCATTCCTGCTCCAACATAAGTCATGCTGAAATCGAAATAAAATCTGCAAAATTGAAGCACTTTAATCAGTAATGATAGACAATAATTTCAAGGTTGAGAGACCATTGCAAGCTGAAGAAAGACACAGAACCATACGAGTTTTTCCATGCTTTCAATCCAAAAGTGGGAAACTGAACAAATCCACAATTATCTCCACCTGCATAGAACCATTGAAAGAAAGCCCAGAGGAAACTGGCTGAGAAGAATTTCAAGAAACCATTAACCTGCTTCCTGCGAAAGAAGTTGAACTAGTCTGAGCTCCTATAAACATTCACCTTGTTTAACTTGAAAATACCAACAAATTTTAAAAACAAGGCGAAACAAAACTTGTTCATACTTGGCCATCACATCTCCTTTAGGAGTATGGAACCCGTTAATAAGAACAGCAGTAGCAGTTCCACTTGGATAAGTTAATTTGTAGTCTATTATCATAATCTGTTAAACACCATAAACTTCATCAGCAACACCACAAGTCAAAGCAGAACCAAAATCCTTAAAAATGAGACCATCACGTTCCAAGTAAATTACTAAACAAACTTACTTACAGAATAACAACATTTGAACAACCAATTGCATTAAATCACAAAACTCATTACTAAAATGAAATACCTTTCTAATGGGAACCAACGCCAACAGTCCAACAAAGCTGGTGACAAAGAGAAAGGCTGTCATCCATCCAATTCCAGGCTCCTTAGTACTACCAGGATTATTCCCTTCTGTACCAACCCCTGCTTGCTCATACGTCTTCCTATTCAAGCCCAAGAGGTAAGACCCAAAACCACCTACAATTACACAAGTTCAGTTCAAGGCACACACAGTCATTTACACAAAGTTAAAGAGTTAAATTGAGAAAAAATACACACCTCCTACTGCGATGCTATAGCAAGCAACAGCACAAGTCTGGATTATGGTATTCTCTTGTCTAGTGAATGGGGTTGAAACAACTTTGGCCCTTTCAAGAACCTTAGTCCAAGCCCGAATGAACACAAAGCCAAGGAGAGCAGCTGAGACATTGAGATTGGGTACAAGCCCAGTTGTGAGGTTCAGCTTCATCACAATCACGCTATAAATGATCCCAATCAGGAAGCTAGCTATTAGTCCCCGAATTGTAATCTGTTTAGGCCATGGCGCTATTCTGCTCACGTCCTCAGGCACAACCTGAGCCTCTTCAATGTCCTCTCTCTCGAGATTCTCAATCTCTTTGAGTTCCTCGTTGCTTCTAGTATTAGTAACCATTGGATTCATCAAATTCTCACCCCTGCCTGAATGATCAATCATCACAGAAATGAAAATAAGACAAGAGGTAGTCGTAGTACTCTATTATATAGAGAGAGAAGAAGAGCAATTTTACTAGAGGATCATAATTCCAATTCTAACTAAACTAATAAAATACAATCAAATCCTAATAAACAAAACTATTATTAAACAGATAATAACCAAAAGAGAATCTAAAAGGATAGCTCATAGCCGGGACAGTTTGTACTGTATGAGAAAGAAACAGAGCAAAAGGAATCCGAATCCGAATCCGATTCTAGGAAAGGGTCTAAGATTTTATGCCACGTAGTAAAGAATGAAAGATGAAACTCCGTCAAATAACTAACCTCAGTTTCCGTTTCAATGACGGAAGAATTGAATACTTGTTTCAAGGACAACGGAAGGGAGGTAAAGATTGTGATATCAGAAAAACGAGAACGCGAGAGATGTAGAAAAGGAATTGAAGGGAGGTAAAGATATTTATATCAGAAACGCAGTGGAGAAAGCGGAAATATATATTTGGCATTGAAGCGAAACGCTAAGTCGCGCAAACCTTACCTCTGGCTGCATGTAGTACAACGTAGTGGTGTTGTACTACAGATGATGTTTTAGGAAAGAATAGTAAATTTGTACTGAACTTGTTGAAAGAGTGAATAGGCTACTACTTTCCAGATAAGCGAGCTAGGTTCACATAAAAAGTGAAAATAGTTGGCGTTGACTGAGATACAGTGTGGTGTGAGCCGTTGGAAGTGGGTGGTTGGTCTTCATTTCTTCTTCGATCTTAAAAAGTGTGGTGTGTTGTTAGTTATTTATTGTGAAGAAGGCGTGTGGCATAAGCATGTGAGAAGAGAAGAGAAGAGAAGAGTTTGGTGGTTGTAGAGACACACTCCTTCAAAAGTCAACTATACGAAACCGTCCATAAGGGATCAGGAAATGGAAGTGGACCCCACTCGGGACCCATGCTCCCAAACGGACACTGACTGTGACCGTGACGTGTTTACATTCTCGAACCACTCGCGGGCCGCTTCAATTTTCACCGCGCCTTTCTTCCCACGCTGCTTCACACTTGTTCGAACCATACAATTAATTAACGCAAACCATCACCTTCTCACTCTCTCTCATCTCGCACCCAATCTTCAACAATTTTGTCCTTCCATAACAATTCATTTATCAAATATCATTTTATTTTTCTAAAAACGGGATCAAATTTCTTTTATTTTTAAATTATACCAAATAAAAAAAATTTGCTTAGTTAATAGTATAGATTTTTGTACAGGAATAACCTGTGTTTATTAAATTCTTTTTAAAAAATAAATTTCGTTATCTTGTTTTTTCTTTGGAAGATTCGAGAGAGAAAATTAAAGAAATAGTTTTTTTTTTACTAAAAACGAAAAAGTATTTTCTTATTTAATTCGATGAAGAAAAAATGGGGGAAAAAAGCTAATCCCTTGTTTAGTTAAGAAAAATTTATAAAATAAAAGTATTTGTATTAAATAGTTTTTTTTAATACTTATTTGGAGGATAAGAGAAAACAAGATAAAAATGATTAAATTTTTATTATTTAAATGAGGAAAAATATGTAATTAATTTTTCTTTTGTTTAAGTAGAAATATAATTATATTAAGTATTTTTATAATTTTAAATTAATAAAAAGTAAATAATTATGTAGACCAATAAAGTTATTATATTATGGGTCTATTTTAGTAAATTTTTTATTAGCACTTATAAAAAAAATGTTTCTCTATAAAATTTATGGTTAAATTAAAATTATGATAATTTAAAATCAAAACTATAAAATACTTACCCTAATATACACTAAAATGAGGAAAAATAAAATGGAGTAATTGTTGTTAAATAATCATATAAATTATTAAAATTAAAACACAGAGTATGCGATAGTTTTAAACAATTATGTGATTTTCTTAACAAATTTTAATTTCAACCTTACTGAATAGGTTTCATTCCTTGTTTAATAAACCTACCATTATTCAATGATAAAGAATGTGTAAGAATTTTACGAGTTTTTCTCAAGTCAAAATACATGATTTACATTCTTCTATAAAAATAACTGACTCATTTAACAGATACCGTGAGACGATGTTTGCATAAGTGTTGGCATATTACGGTATCTGAATTTGCTTCAATGATAGATAGAGGGTCCAAAAGGGACTGATTTCTGAAGTTAATTTGATTGTCTTTGCTTCAATGATGATCTGAATATCTATCTATCTGTCACGTCCACCCTCTGTTCTGTATAGAAATATAGAAGCCTAGCTGCTTCGTTTTTTTCTAGCTTTAGTTTTGTTGTTGTTAGGTTTTGTTCTTTTCTAGCTTTGGCTTTTTTGTTGTTAGGATATACTGTATTTTTTTTTTCAATTCTCTTTATTATTATTTAATTTTTTATTAAAATTTATTTCATTTCGCTATTTTCTTTTTAACTTATCCATAAATTTTAACTAATAGTTAAAAAAAATAGAATAAGCTATTTTTTACCTCAGTAATTACTAGTATAAAGTCACACTGCCTAGGTAGAATGAAATTATTTTAATTAAATTAATAATTTTAAATTTGAATTTAAAACATATAATTGTCTTAAAGAGATATTTCTATAGTTATGATCTTATCCAATTTAAACAATTTTTTTAAAAGTTGTCTCTAATAGAAGATATTGTCATTTTAAAAAAAAAAAAAAAAAAAGAAAGAAGCTTTAGAAGTGCAAGGCATCCATCTACGAGCACGTTGTTGCTGATTGATTAATGGTGATATTTAAAAATTTAAAATTATTGTCAACTTTACTGTGTCTGATGCTGTTTGGACCGAATGCCAAGGCATTTTGACAGCTTTTTTTTTGTTTTTTTTGCTACTTTTTTTGTTCTATTTTCGTAATTAATTGTTAATGTGTTAAAACAAATTGGATTATTCATATTTTTAACCAATTTTGTTGAAGGGCAACTGTGTAAATATAAATGGAGGAGATTAGAAAAAAGAGAGAGAAATAGAATGAAAATATCAAATTTAATCTCATATATAGAAAAATATCTCCTCTAGTGATGTCGGGACTAACCCAACCCTTATCGTAAAAAGGGCCAGAATTAATTTTCAATTCTTAATCACTTGTACCATCCAGTATGTGTTGAAAATTAACTTTGTGTTTGTTTTTTAGTTTTTGTCAAATAAAACTCAATAATAATAAGATGTCGAAATGCAATTAGCTTCTTTAAATATTATTTTTAAGTAATTTTTATTTTTTATAACATTTATAGTTTTAACGATTCCACTGTGTTACATAAATTATTAGAGATCTTAATTTAATTGCAAAACATCTAGTATGTGTTGAAAACTTTGTTTTATCTTGTCTCGCGCTTTTATTTGAATCAACTTTGAATTATTTTAAACTAAATAGGAAATCCACAATAACCTGATACGCAGAACAATTGAAGTTTTCAAGTTAGCTTCTGTAAAATCTCGTACTCAAAATATTTTAAATTGAATTTTCAATATACAATAAATTAATCTTAACATTTCATTTTTTATGACATAAAAATATAATATTTTCATATTTATTATTAACAAAAGAAAAGTACTTCTTAATATAATGGTATATTGATATTGCAATTATTGCTTCTCGATGGAAATTGCGTCACAAACTCTCAATTCAAGTCTATCTATTGACTATTAATATTACCATTATGATATGAAGCAGGATTTGTATATATATAAATCATACGTCAATTTGACATTTTTCTTCTTCCAAAAGGCTATGGCTTCTCCCTCCCTCTCCTTTTGTTGGTCCATTTTTAAAAATATTTTTTTTATCTATCTATTTAATTATAAATGTAAAATAATATTAATTATTATTATTTTATTATGTCCCTATCTTTACCCAATCTTTAAAAAAAAATTACACAGATGTCATAGATTAAAAGGAATAAATAATAGAAGAGGTTATAATGGGAAGTTATAGTTTTTTTATAAATGAAAATATTATTTATATTCTTTAATTTGTATATTATGTTCTCAAGTAAACACATAAAAAAATAAGAAAATGATATATTATCCTATAAATCTTTCTATAATTTTTTAAAAATATTTTATAAAATTATTAAATGAAAAATTAATTATATTTAATTTCATACAAAAATATAAAATATTTTCTTTATCTAATAAATAGGTAGGAAAAATTTGTATGAAATTAAATGAAGAGAATAATAACATTTATACTATCAAGTGAGCAAAAATTAATAATGCCTTGAACGTTTAAGGTTGTACATTTATTGAGAAAGTAATATTAATTCTCGTACAAATTTTTTTTATAAATCTTTTTATTTTAAAGAGAAAATAGCATTAAATAAAAAAAAATATTTAATATCTTAAAAATATAAAACACATTCAACACTTATCATATAAAATAAGTAGAGGAATTTATAAATAATGCTATAAGACTATTTATACACTCCATTTGCAAAACTTAAGAGTGTTGAAATGGATAAGTACAATGGATTAATCTCATTAGTTGATATAAATATAAGTTTGAGTTAATAAATTTTAGGCCTAAGTCTAATCTGAAAAGTTATTTGCTTAACATGGATGAGTTATGGTGGGTGAGGCCAACTTTGAGCTACAAAATTTGAAAAATGAAAAAAAAAAATTATGTATATAATAACACATTCTAATATTTTTTCTTTTAAAATTTTTTATTTTACCTATCAAGAAAAATATGTCCTTGAACTTTTTAAATAATATGGAATTGAAAGAAAAGTATTTTGTATTTGGTTTTTTGAATTTCTATTTAGTATATTGAGCAGGTGTGCTTTCTTTTTGTTGCGATGGATTTTATTAATCTATCACTTGTATTAAATAGGCATATTTAATATATTAATTTAAAAGTAAGACAATATTATTGATAGTCATTGAAATAGTATAATATATTGCAAAAATATTTGCTTTATATAAATATTATATATAATTAAAATTTAATGTTATATTTTTATTAATAATATTTTTTAAAATATGAGTCCATGGATCAATTTGTTTGACCCACGACTCGAAAAGATTTGGGTTAGAAAATTACTAACTCATAATTAGTTTGGTCCAGTTTGACATTGAATATATGATGACATATTATGAGTTAAGGTGAATTAACACTTCTACATGGAACCGCGTAAAAAATAAATATTTTTTCATCATTTTAAACACCATCATGTCACCGATTGCTATTCATATTGTTGTTGGTTGTCATAAATTGTGTCATTGTCTTTGTGTGTTGCCTTGTCCTTGATGGCTAGTGTTGTCCCTGTCTACCTTTTTGTGAGTCTTTGTTTTTTCTTTTATTTTATTACTCCTCTATCATTTATGAATTGTTAATTTGTGTGCCCTTTTTATATCTATCTCTGTTGTTCTTGTAATTTTTGTGCTCATTTTGCTGTTTTTGTTTGAAGTCCTGTCTCGGTAGGTTAAATAGGAGGTAAAAAAAGATTTACTATTTATAATTTTGGATACTAAATATTTTGTTAGCTTTTGTGGTCATGGATACTTATTTCTCTTTTTTGTTATGCTACTTTTGAATTTCATTGTGTTATTTTGGTTATTGATTGTGTGTTTTGTCATGCTTGTGACTAGTTTTTTGTTCATGCTATTTTTAAGTTAATTCAATAACATGGTTCTTTCATTTTAGATGTTCACCAATGGTTGATTTGATTCTAGGATCTGTTTGTTATCTTATTTTTAGGGGAAGTAATAATGGGTGCTAAATGGTTATTGCAATTTTTATTTAATTAAAAAAAACTAACCACATTTTATAATTACCATTTTATATAAAAATATTTATTTTTTTATAGTTTTCTTCATATTTTTCCTTGCCTCTATAACTTTTTAAGTTTTTTTTTTAACTAAAATTCTAAATATTAATCTTCAACTTCATCACCAATAGCATGAAGATCCTCAACAAAAATAATCCTATGTTAAACCTGACACTATAAGATATCACATATGGAATGTCATTATCTAATTTGGTATCCAAACTCAATTTTTGAGTTTTTAAACTAGAGGTAAGAACACATTCCCTTTAGATTTGAAATATAAGGAAAAAAATTATGATTCATACTAATTAAAAATATAGTTAACATAATTTAATTTTACTGTTATTTTAAAAATATTTAAACTGTCATTCATTGGAGTTTGAAATCAATAATAGAAAATGTTATTGGAAATGTAATATTAGTTGAATGAATAAAATTTTGGAGATGATATATTAAATATGATGAAGTTAGTTAATTATGTTTATATTTTAGTCCACCACATGTGAGATTTTTGTTACTTATATTTCAATTTGAAAGGAGTTCTCTTTAGTATGCTATTTATATTGACTAAAATTGGTTGAAAATTACAAATTTATTAAATACAAAATGAGATCCATGGTTTTACGTCATTTTAATAGATTTCAGTCAATAATAATTAGTGTGTTGTTGATGTTTGTTTTCATAACAATATCATAATCATTGAGAGAACTTTGTTAGGTCTCATGAGCAATTGTTTGGTGGTTATTTCATTAAACACACTAATGCAAGTAACAAAATTCAAGCATTGAGAAATTATATATAAGGAAAAATGTGAAGGTACAATGGTGACATCTAGATGGACCAATAAGATATTTTATACAATAGGGAACCTAAGGACTTTAGGACATTGTACAAGAAAATGAAGACTATAATCTTTTATGCCCTATTATTGTAGAACATTATTCTAATGAAATATACAAAAATGACAAGTCTATATAAATAAATTTTGCTTATTTAACTTATTGATGAACAAGCCAACATCTCTCTCATTATTTTGTATAATATGAAGATGTGCTTTCAAAAGCAAAAGAAAATACCTCGTGGGATGCTCTTTATAACTAGGCATCTTTCACATGCATCGTGTGGTTTAATTATATTGACCATGAGTAAGTTATGACCATATATGTAAAAAAAATAAGATGAACAGGGATTCATAAAAAGATATCTAAATAAGTTAAAAAAAAAAAAATAACTTGAGCCTACTAAATCATTTAATTAGAGAACAAGTGATTAAGTGTTTGTTATTGTTGAGTAGTCAACAAAAAATAAATGTTTCATAGAAATAATCCAGACAACTTTCATCATCAAAGTTGGTGATAAAGAAAGATGTTCCAAACTCTAAAAGAGTTTGAAGTTAAAAAGAGAAAATCAAATCTTCATCTACCATTAGAATCAATAAAAGAAGGAAAAATTGCTAGAGTTGCAAAGAGAAGACTATTGAAGGAAAGACAAAGACAAAGATAGAATTTATTGAAAACATGTTCAAATGTTCGTTAACAAAGACAGTCACACATGTATACTATTAATATTCACTTGGTAAACACTGAACCAACTTTACAAAGTCAAACATCATTTGTGATGATTCTTGAAAACCAAGATAAACATCTAGCTATGTTGTGAGTAGTTGTCCTATAAACATTTTTTTAAGTTGTATGTCAACAACTCAAGAGGTATATCAAAAAAATAATGCAAAATCATTTTCCCAATAAATAATAAAAAGATGGAGAGAAATCCTACGACTTAAGGATGTGGTGCAAACAACCAAATTTAATGAAGAATAACTAGTGGAAAAAAAATATTACATAAAAGAAAGCTAAGAAAATAGTAGTTAAGGATAATAACCTCAAATTACACATCATTGACAGTTCCTATCTTACCTTTCAGATTAAAAGATAAATGCCCATTTGTTTTAAATGAAGTTTTTCAAATAGACTTATTAACACCCTAAATATCATTGGTTGAGACATGAGAGCAAATATCTAAATATATGAATTTTATGAAGAACATTTGATACAAGAAAAAAAATTGAAAGAATGGTACGCAAGTAGGCCAATAGAGAAATATAATGTCATTCTATAAAGATACACCTTATATTATATGGTGGTATATGAGAACAATTCAAATAATTAAATTCAACTTGATTACAAAAATTTACTTTCTATAACAGGAGATTAGATTTCTTAACCTTATATTTATTTATTTTATTTAATATGAGGTTTTGAGTTTTTTTTAAATAATTTAATATTAGTCATATAATTTTTTGACTTAATAAATATTTTACACAACATGATATTATATTTATAATAATGTTATTATTTAAAAAATATTATAAAATATACTTTAATTATAATTATATTTTTAATTTTTTTTAATTTAATTATACCTAATATTAGTATTGATACATTATGTTCACAATTTGGATTCACTAATATTATTTTGTATATTTCAAAATTTAAACAAATCGGGATGATATCAAGTAAAATTATTTAATTAAAATTTTGGATTCAATAAGAACAATAATCAATTGAGTAAACTCCCAACTTAGTCTTTCAACATGTCAAATATTTGTAATTAGTTATTTTACAAAATTAAAAAAAAACTATAAAATGTGTATTTTGTTCATTTAGTCATTTGTCAAGTAGTATTCATCAAATATAATAGAATTGCTTATGTGGCATATTATGTGTCAAGGTGGAGTGCTACATAGTCTAGGGGGCCATTTTAATTCGAGTGAGTAAATTTAAAGTTAAAAAAGTAACATTTGATATCTTATTTAAATTCTTAATTGGGTCATTAAATGTGTCAACGCTTATAATTTAGCTTTTGAAGGTTGTGAAATTAAAAAAAAAGTCCTTAACAATATAAATTGTCTATCACATTAGTCTTTATATCATATTAAGTTATTGAATTTGTCATAACAAGATGCTAAAAGTATACCTCATTAACACTGCCACGAAACATGTGCAATGTTTATGTCATTCTTCACTTGATACAGAGTTTTGTCTATTTTTTCCTCATGCACAAACTAATACACATGTTCTATTTTATGATATCCTCGACATCCTTTGTACATAAATAAACAAGAATAAAGTCTCTCATGTAATCTATTTGCATTTTCACCTAAACACATATTTCACTACCGCTTGTACTCTAGTTACCCATTTTTATTTCTTTCGCAATTTTCTCCATGGTACAAAACAAAAGTAATTTTAAACAATATCTATCAAGACAAATCGTATAAAAACAAAGATATCCACAACATTGAAATATATTATAAGTGAAACAAAATTAAAAAGAAAAATGTTAAAACATAAACATAAACATCAAGGAAATGTATTAGAAATAAAAAAAAATGAAAAAATTAGGAACACTCGTAACAATGGTCATATGCAATGAAATAGGTCATTAATCTAAATGCTTACACATTGTCCTCAATCATCCACCAAAATGCCCATATGTCATCCTATTAGGCAAGGATCAATGGAGGACCAATATGATGGATAATTTACATTTTCAAAAACATTTTTTTAGTTCACAACGTTCAAAGATTAAATTGCAAGAACTTACACACTCAATGACCTAATTAAAGGTTTACTGGTTTGTTAACATGGACCATCTCATAAAGGGAACAATGTGATGAACAATTTACTTTCAAAAACTTTTTTAATTTTATAACATTTAAAAACTAAATTGCATGTTATTGATCTCGGTTTGGAAACTACTTGATGATTTAAATAAGACATATTATCGTATTTTTTGAACTATCAATTTAGCTATTATTCATATCAAATGGTTACTTACCACGTGACATTTTTTGTTGGCATATAACATGTTACTCAGTAAGTCCGATACATTTGATGAAAACTACTTGACAGAAAAACTAACTTGGTGAACAAATTATACGTTTAGATACATTTTTTAATTTTGTAACCTTCAATAACTCAATTGTAAGTGTTTGACACATTCAAATACTAAGTTGGGGTCTACTCATAATAAATTTATCCTAATAAATCCGAAAAACACCCTTACTTTGGAATAAAGTAAAAGACTTAATTATATTACTCTTTTAGTTTCTCTAATTTGGTACATGAACAATTTTAATTATTATTGTTTTAATTACCAGATTTTTGTCCACATATTTGAAAAATATGTCATTTTAGTATCATAATTGTAGTTTGATTTTAATATTTGAAAAATAGATAATTTTCATTCAATCATTAACTATTAATTTTTTAACTAATATAATGACATGAAAAAGCTAGTCAATTTTTTTTTAAATTAGACAATTTATGACACATAAAGATATAACGTGACATTAATTATATTAAATAATTTAATTTATACAAAATTAAATAATTAATGACATATAAAATATTTATGTATCATTCATTATTTAATTTGTCACATCACTGTTATATTCATTAAGAATTGGATAACAATTTACGTCTAAGATTAAAATTATTTATTTTCAAAGACTTAAATATATTTTAGATCATTACAAATATGATCTCTGTTTTAGTCACTGTCTTTTTTGTCATTTTTAAGTTTTGACATTTTTCTCAATTTCAATTTTTAGTCTTTATTGATAATTATAGTTATTTTATTGCTACCATAACTATTAAAATAAATAATATTATTTAAGATAATTAAGTTAATGAAATTATTATTTAAGATAAAATTACTATTGAGATATATCTAAAAAATAAGTGACAGTACAATAAATCAAAATTAATAAATTTAAATATAAAATAACATAAAAATAATATATTAAAATTATATAATATTTTTTAAAGTATAATGTTCAAATTAAATTAGTAAATTTAAAATAAATTATGTGTAATTATCTTATTTATATAAAATAATATATATATATTAAATAATTGAATTGAACACCTAAAATTAATTTAATTATTTTAATTTAAAATATTCTTTATTATCCTAATTATTTAATTAAAATTATCTATTTTGTTAGTTATCTTATCATTAAACTATCTAAAGTCAGTGAAAAAAAAAGACATACGATAATATCAAATATTTAAAGATGATAAATATTTTTACAAAGATAAAATCAGATCCATATTTATATGAAACAAAAAAAATGTATTTAAGTTTTTCTAAAATATATAAATTAAAATAAAATAATTAAAATTAAAATTTAATAATTATATACAAGATTCGGTTATTTATTACAAATAATTAACGTGATTATCATAAAACTTAACAAATTTATTATATATAATAATTTATAATTAGAAAACTTTATAAAATTTGTATACACGTAGATTACTTATTTTCTGAAAAAATTGGTATTGAAATTAAACTAATGACAGACGTGTTAATTTTTCCATTTTATTTTTCATTTTGGATAGGTTTCTAGCAGTTTATAACTTTATGGCGTACAGCCGACCTTTCTAGCTCCCTCCAAAGTCTGAAGCGCTTTGCAGTTCTCCCCAAACTGCCCTTCTAGCATCGGCGCCACAGTACAACCACTCGCTTGCTTAATAGGAATGTTGATTCAACAAGCCTAGGTTTGGATTTAGAGGTTTTTTTCTTTGCCCAATTATTAACTTCACTCATTTTTTCTTACTACGTTTATTCTTCTGCTGCTTGCAGACTCTCATCACAACTTAGTGAAAGCCTATCAGTAATATTTAAATTCGGTCCAACATTACCCAAATATCAAAAACCCAACCACACTTTGGAACATGGCTGATAATATAGTTACTTCTGCTAAATCTTCTACGCCTTCGCTGAACCCTACTCGGATAATTTGCCACGTGTATGTTCATCTGCAACTTATTATAGGGTTTTTCTCTACTTATATTTTTTTTATTATACTAAGATGAAGATTAACGAGTGTTAATTTTCCCTGTTTTCGCTTTTTATTCGTTTATTTTCTAATTTATCCATTCTCGTCATTTAAAACATACAAGCACTTTTAGTTCTATCACAGGATATGTGTATGCAGAAAAAAAAAAAAAAAAGATTTATGCGTTCTATGTGGTGTTAGCCTTTGCAATGAAAATTAATCTTTTTTTTTTCTTGAGATTTTGTAGCAAAGATTTATTGTTTATGGTAAGAGAACTGATCAAACTGCCGTCGTTTGTTCCTTTTTCATACCAGATGCCAGAAGCAGTTTTCCCAGTACACATGTCCTCGATGCAATTCGCGATACTGTTCCCTCCATTGTTACAAAGTAAGTATGGTACTTGTATTTATGTATCTCCATTTGCATTTACTGTGCCACTTTACTATGGCGAATGTTCTAACTATTATGACAAGGCTTTTATTTTAGCAATTTGTTATGGTTTTGTTTGATTTGTATGATTTTGCGATCTGGCTGTTGCTCACGTCTTTTTCTATAGATACACTGAATCTTGATCCTTGTTTGTTATAAACTGCTGTCAATTTTGATCTTTTTGTGTTGTAATTTTGACAGTCTCATAGTCTTCGTTGCACTGAATCCTTCATGAAAGAAAATGTAGTTCAGGAACTCCAGCAAATGCAGCCTGATGAACAAACCAAAAGTAAGATGTTGGACATCCTGAAAAGATTTCATTCAGAAGAGGAAATGGATGAGGATTGTAAGTCATTCATGTTTTCCTTTGCTTTCAGATGTTCCTGAATTAATTTGTTGCAGTTTTTCTTGTTTAATATCTATCTTTGTATGAAAGCTTACTCTAGTTTTCGTATCTTTTCTGAAGCATATATATAGGACATATGAACAGAAATCTAGATTTATCCCAATAGGTGGTAGGGTTGGCTTCAATTAAAGCCATCGGGCTCTTTTGAAAATTAATTTTCAGTGAAACATTTGACTAAACCTTCAAATTTGTCCTTAAAAGTTTATGCACCTGTCATGCTTGTCCTTGAGGCTGAGAGAAAAAGAGTCCCTCTTGAGGTGCTTAAGAGATATTAATGCCAGGATGTTAGTACAGGCAGTAAGATTGCTTTAACTGACTCAATTGACATGAATGATTTTTTCTTAGATGCATGGTGGCTGGAAAGCTTGGCTGATGGATCTAATTTCTTGCTACATAGTTCTTCTTTGTTCAATTCCCTCTTTACCCTTAATTCTCTTGGCCTTCCTTGAAGACTAACATGAAGCCTGGGAAGCTCTTTGGTACACAACCAGTTGGCCAGGACATAGTTGATGTTGCTGGTTGTTGTGATCAGCAGTATTAGTTTGATATACATTCATTAGTGGTTGGAAGGTGGTTGACTGAACCTACACCTAGTCCAGAACCTAGATCTTCTGCAATGGAGAAGATAACAGCTAATTATAGTTACTTTTAAGCTAATGGTTAATTTGGTTAATTAGGGAATTAGGGTTAGGGACTTCATATGTGGATTATACCATGCCACTTGTGCAATGAATTAAATCTATTAATTCAGACAGATAGAAGTCAACAATTGTATCTAAATAACTGATAGTTTCATCTTTCAAGGACCTCAAGATGGATTCTTTTTCTTAGTGACTAATATTGACTGGTGCATAATATTTCAAGGACAAATTTGAATGTTTGGTCAAAACTTTTTAAGCAAGGTCATTTTCAATGGTTTCACCTGAAGTTTTCTTTGGTGATGATTATCCAACTTTCTCCTGGATACATTTGTTCCTGATGTTATGTTTTTCAATTAACACTCTTGCTTTTAATAGTAAAATATATTTCTGGAGAAGAAGGTTTAAAAAGTATGTTTGGTAGCAGTTCTTTTATATGCTTTATAAATACATATAATAATATAAAAACTAGAGTAGATGAATAATTTTTTGCTTCCTAGAAGTGACTTACCACTGGAATTTATGAAAGAGATCAGAAAATATGAGAATGTTGACTTCTGTGTGCTTGTTAAAGAAGAGTGATAAACTGCAATGAGTTAATTTTCATTGCCATGTTGGGATACTGTTTGTTGTTTTGTTTTTTTTCTTCTAAAATACATTAAGTAGTTTTATTAGGACAAGAACCTAATAGCTGGGGATGAAAAGAATTTTCAAGAATAGAGCCTGGCTCCCTCTTTCTTTCATAGCCGGTAGAATGAGAAATTTGACTAGGAAAAGAAGGAAAAGCACTAGAGGGTTAGAATTCTTGCAATGGAAACAGGAAGATGCAGTGAGTTAATAGGATTCTATAATTACTGAAGCTCAGCACAGCTAGTCCTTTAATGAATGTGAATAAATTATCACATAAGTGCACTCTTATTATTTCATGTTGATTGCTTTAGAAAATTTGTTGATCTTGTAATTATTAATTAATGAGCTATCCAAAGTACTGCTGGAGAAGGGAGCTAAACTTCTATCCTTATTTCCTTAGCTTCTGCAGATTCAACTTTATCCGAGGAGACAATGGAAAAAATTTTGTCTGGTATATTCCTATTTAATGCTTATTATTTAGTGCATGTTTTCTGATTGCTCTGCTTGTACAAGTAAAAGAGGTTTATGTCCATCTCACCATTGGGCAAGGCTGATTTGATTTTCATCTTTTTACAGGACAAGAAATCAGCTTTGATGGTTTATCTCTTGAAGAAAAGAAACAGTTTCATAGAGCAATTGCTTATGGGGAATTGAGCAAGATGATCAAACCATGGGATCCATGGTGGTCAAAGCCTTCTGCCAGAAAAATCCGTCTCAGTAAGGAAGGAACTCAGCTTGTTCAACCCCTGCCAGAGCAGGAATTGCTAGATGATATTGGAAGTGAAGAATTCATGGACATTCCTCTTGGCCCTGAAACCCCTCTTCCTCCTCTAAGCAGTCTTAGTTCCAAGGAGCCATCACCCCTTTTAACAGTTCACCTAGTTGATATTCTGTATAGCTACTGCTTCACTCTTCGTCTCTACAATGGAGATTGGAGGTCAGATGCCCTAGGGTCAGTCATGGTTGTATTGAGCGTGTCCTCAGTGTTGGGTCAAGGTGCACAGCCAGAGACGGTACTAGAAGCCCTTTCTCATTGCTTGGAGCAGGTGTGCGGTCCAGCTTACAGACACATGGGAGGATTGCAATTTGGTTTGGGTGTCATTGATGATGTGATCAGTCTGCTTGGTTTGGGAACTCCTGCTTTGGTGTGTGCCCTTTGTGATATGCATCGGTTGATTCAACAAGGGGAAAAGGAGGCCAAATCAGAAAAGCCAAGAAAGTTGCGGCGGGATGGGATCAGAAGTACTATTAAGCTGGCAGAAAGGAAGATATATTTCATCATGTGTTGGGTTCATGAGCAGCCAGAGGAAGCGTGGTCTTCCTTAGCAGCCATTGTAAGAGCAGAAAGGACGTCAGCCATGGAATTTCAATGGAGCAATAAAGCTGAAAATTTGAACAATAGCGTAGAGGCCAAAGGCAAATGTTTAATTGAGGAGATTTAATGATTTACGTAGACTACTGCCCCATACTGTTGACCATATTTATTTATTTTAGAATATTTGGAGACTGAAAAGGGTTGTTCTCAAAGCAGTTGTAAATATAGTTTTACATGTAGAAATCCTTTTTGACGGGATATTCAGTCTGGGTAACGGGGACCTTAGAAAATATTAGATTAGGAGGGGTCCTGGAGTTCTTGCAGTGGCAAGAACTTAAGTTTCAAACTAGTTGAAATGATAATCTATTGACATTTAATGAAATATAACTGATGAAATTGGTTTGATAGTTAATTAATAAATGATTTAAAATCAACTTTCGTCGCTTATGATTAATTACGTATATTTGGTGATAAATGGTGTTATTGTTTAGTGAAAAAGTTTAAATGAACTGATAACGATAACATTCAGAGGAGACAAAATTCTGGGGTAATTTTCCCTATAAATTTTTGTAAGAAAGTCTAGCTATATATTATATGAGATTCTTTATTTGGAATGTGGATTTCTTCCTGTTGAATATCAGGATGTGGTCATGTTGAACAGGGTAAGATGTTTAATTTATTAATTTAATAAGTAACACTGTTATCCAAAGTGGGCACAACATTGATTATTCTATGTGATTCAACGTCAGACTCTGTATTTTACCAAATCGGTTCTGTTACCGCAGCTAGTGTGTTAGGGGCAGTGTTTATCTCTAATGATCCTGTATTAGTTGAATCAGGACATGTCTACTTTCTAAGTACTGTAATTAGTCCATTGGATGCACCGATTGTGTGATCAACTAGGCAAAAATTCAGTAAGTTTGATATTGACTCTAGGGAGTTATCCTTTCCTTCTTTCTCTACAAGATTAATCTCATATACTCTTGCGATTCTCGATGTTAACTCGGTGAAATCTTGAATGGAATTTTATGGTCTTGAATGAATTTTCAATTCCAGATCAAATGGGTTAATTGAAAACTGTTGTGTCCAGTTCGAGATGCTTAGAAAGCTGAATTATTCTCTAAGGACAATATAGAAGAGGAAAATGAGGTTGGTACCAACACTATCTCACGTGGGAGGAATCCAACTCTTAAATTCCTTTAGAAACCAAGTGAGAGAATTCATTTTTTTTCTCCTAAGGAATTTTTTTTTAGTAGAGAGTCAAATATTAATCTCACAAAATATGAAGATTCATTTAAGTGATCGATAATTTCTCGAAAAGATTTTTTTTTTATCTTATCTTTTAATATATAGAGCACCAGAATTCAATTCCTGACAACATATTTAAAGAACATTATTATTAGGTAATCATAACTTATGTTTTTGTATTAAAAATATATTTTTACTCACATAATTTTTCATTTTTTAAATTAACTACAATACTTTATTGTGGACAACTTTTTATATGTATTACGTCAAATGATTATGTATTCATGAATTTATTTTACTACAAAATATAGTTAGTATGAATTATATAAAGATTTTAGTTTTCATGTACTATTTATACTATTAATTATTACAAAATAATTTAAAACATAATTTTTTAAATAATTATGATAAAACTTATCGTATGCAACTATATTTTAATTAAAATCATATATAAACATAGTTTTATAAGGTTGATATATGTCGTAAGTTATTATTATGTAAAGAATAATAAAATTAGTAATTTCTTGACTATTATCTTTTTAATGATTTTTTACATTTATAAATAAAAAGTTTGTATTTAATTTTTTGAAATATTGTTCAAATTTTTTTACCAAAAAAAATAACAAGAAAAATTATATGCAGAAAAAGAAGTTACAAGATAACTTCAACATTTTTTTTACTAGCACTTCAGTCAAGAGGGGGAAAAATATTATGATTAAAGATTAAAAAACATTGTATGAGAACAGTCCTATAAGCACGTACATAAATTTCATATTAGGGTGGTTTTCATTCACGTTTCTATATTATTTTGCGTGATCGATATATATTTTTAATAAAATAAAAAATGCAATGGCGTGATTAATGTTTTGTTTTTAATAATCTTTTGGTTTACACTTTGTAAAAATCTGTCAATATGTTAATTCAAATTGGGAGTCTTCATATCATAGTTCATCCATTACGTTCAACCACATTTTTAGAGAAATAAATCAAACAGTTGACAAATTAGCTAATTTGGAATTAACATGCGCGGAGATCTCAGAATTTTTTATGTACCTTTTCATTTTATTTTCTATTCATGTTTTAACTCTTGCTTTATTTCCTTGGTAGGTTTTAGTTTAGGCTTATTGTCTCTTCCACTCAACAAAGAAAATAGTATCATGTATACAGAAAATGAGAAACATTGCCTATGACATCAGAATCAATCAAATTAGTTGGCCACCCTTAGCTAATAGCTTTCTAGTTTTTTTTTAATCGGTTAATAATATAGAATTTTTTATATTAATAATATATAGTTATTAAACTCGTTATTTATTTTAACTTACACAAAATCAACGGTCATTTTATAAAAAAAAATGCTTGTAAACCTTAAAATAGGATTTTTTTTTCGAGAGGTCATTCTTCCTTGCATTCTTTTTTAGAAGGTAAAAGATAAGGTTTATATAGTAAGAGTGTTTGTTTTCAATTCAAAATAAAATTGTAAATTGATTAAAAAATAAAAATTAAAAAAATTAATTTTTTTTGGATTGTTTTAAATAATTTTCTTATTTAATTGATTGAATTAGATCAGATTTCAAATAGAGTTTTTAAAACTCAACCAATATTTTTTAATATATATAAATTATTTTTTTTATATGTAACTTTTATATATTTTTTAGTGTTTTATTGTTATTTTTATTATAAATTTTATGTACAACCAATGTGATAAAATTATATATATATATTTTTAATTTTTATTTTAAATATATATATTTTTATTTTCTTTAAGAAAAATAAATTGTGTTGTAAGATAATTAATTGATTAATTACTATTTTTTAAAATAAGTTATTACTATACTTACACTAAAAAGATAATTTATTTATTTTTAAAAATAATGTTTACTTTTTAAATTAATTTTTTTAATAATAAAAAATTAAAATATAAATAAAGAAATGTGATAAAAACTAAATCATTGAATCCAATTTAAATTACATTCTATCGGATCGATTTAAAAAAAAAGTTTAAATTAAACCATACATTTTTTTAATCTTTAAATTAGATGAAATTTTAATTTAAAACTAATCTAAATTGATCCAACACTGAAACGAAAAAGGTAAAATTGTATTAAAGTATTTTATTGACATTTATTTTCTTCAAAATATAAAAGTGATGTCTTTTAAAATTTATTTAAGTTTTTTAATAAGATTACAAAAATAAAAGTTTAAATATATTTTAGTTAATGTAAATATATAATTTTTTTCAATTTGTGTAAATAAATTTATTTATTTTTGGTTTAACTGTTCTAACATATATTTTCACCTTTTTTGATTGAATTGACATCTCACATCACTTATATATTATATTCTCTTTGTTCAAATCCTCTCATTTCCATTGGCCCATATTGCAGCATCTAAAAAGCAAGACACAGGGTCCAGCATCTAGCTACCTTTTACATGGAATGATTCTGATGATAACTATGATCATAGTACTTTTATTTATTTTTTGATAGCAAATGATCATAGTATTTTAATATATGCCATCATCTCGAGATTTCACATCAACCCCAAAAGTAAGTAACGAATAAAATAGGGTTATCCCCTACCAAAAGGATTTCCACTAACGAAGTAGTCATAGGCAGAGCTATCAGTCACTTTGTTCCACTACGCTTTGTGCAAAAAATTGCTCCACTATTAAATTGCACTAAAGAGTAGAAAAGTGTCTGAAAATTACCACTTCTCTCTGTAGTGCCCATATATATGATCACGTGCATTTACATTATTTTGTTTTATTTTTCAGTGAGATCTATGTTCTTTTATTCAACAACGGAAGGTTCATAAATCAGTCATTGCCAAAAATTTCCCGCTATACCTTGAGCCAAAATATCATATGAAATCAGTATTTTTTTTTTATAAATTTTATAATATTTAACTTTTAAATTTGCATATCATATGAAGTCAGTATTTTTTTAATCAGTTATTTATTTAAAGAAGATTTAAACTTTAATTAATTTTTAAATCAATATTTAAAATTTTTAATCAAAATTTTGTATAATGAGATATTTATAAATCATAAATAAAATAATGTTTTATTTTAAGGTATTTAAAACTACAAAAAATAAAATATACATTTTATATTTTAATTTATTATTTATTATCAATAAAATAATCTTCTATCATTTAAAAAATATTACTCTTTATATATATATATATATATATAAATTGGATAGGCTTTGCTACTAAAAAAATGTTCCACTAATAAAATCGCACCAAAGAGTAATAGTGTCTGAAAATTACCACTTTTTGACTAAAAAAATTATGGATTTGGTTTCCTGTAGTTTAAAATAAAAAAGGCTGTATGAGATACAAATCGTATATGAAAAGCATCCCATCCACTTTTATATAATAAATAGAAATTATCACTTTTGAAAATAAAATAAATTTCATATACATGCTTCTTTTTATATGTAATCATGTATCTTTTTATTTTTCAATAATGCATATCTTTTGAGTTTTCAATCAAATTAATTTGGTGTTTATATTAATTAATTATACATTTAAATGAAAATTTTACTTTTTTTTTATCAATATTCAAATTTCTTTGATCGATAGTCTATATGATTTAATGATTGGATATTTACAAATCATAAAAAGTATTTATTAAATAAATTAGTTTAAAATGTTTAAAATCAAAAGATAAATTATACATTCTTATCTTAATTATATTTATTAACAATAAAACAATCAAGTTATTATTGTTTTAAATGTTTTTAGTTTTTTGTATTGTAGTTACATCTAAAAAACCTGCTCAATATTTTACTAGTTTTATTATAAAACTAAATTATAAAAGTTAAAAATACTCTCCTATAGACATGCACTTGCATGTTTTTGTTATACTTTTTAATGAAAACTATCTTTGTTCACAAAGCAATTGTCTCCCGCTGCACTTTGCACAAAAGAATTGTTCCGCTATTAATAATTCTCGATCCGTCGTAAAAGAGAGTCTCAAAATTATCACTTCTTTTATGTAACAAAATATAGGATCTATATGGGCTACAATCAGAAAAAAGAAGAAGAAGAAAGAACTGTGTAATATTAAAATCATAAAAGTTAAAAATAATTAGAATTATAAAACGTGCCAATCCTTAGATGAATAAGTGCAGCATATAACTTGTGATGACGTGCCCTTGCATAATTTTGTATCCCTTCAATGATGTGTATTATCGTCATAAACAATTTTGTGTTTCTTTTCAATATCTGAGGTGAATAAAAACTTTTGAGTAGCTAGACAAAGTGCCCTCTAATTAACGATTGAGAGATGCTTTACACAATTTAAAATATTTATCATTGGACGATCCCCCGAGTCTCTAACTGATGTTGTTGTAATGGTTTTAAAAATAAAGATTCCAGTTGCTGCAGCATATGCTTGGGACTGAATCACTCTCTTAAAGTGTGGAACATGCATTCGTAGGGCCAATAACAAGCCTTGATGATTCTTCTATTTACTTTTTATATGTGTTTGTTGTCCCATTGCCATGAAATATTTTACGCATATAATTCGGACGACATAATTTTATTTGAGTTGGCTTGTTATTGGCCAAAATTTTTTTTTAATTAAGTTGGATTCGGCTAATTTTTTTTTATTAGCTGAGTGAGAGAGTGCATAGAGAGTTAATGATAGTAATTTGCTAATTAATTTATTGTAGATAGCGGGTGGATGCACTTAGTTCATTTAATGTGTAAATAAAATTTACTTAACCACCGACATAAAAATATCAAATTTATGGTCAGAGTCTATTTTATTTTAATTTTTTGATCATTGGACCTTAACGATTAACGAAGAGAAATATTAAAATCAGCTTTGTGAGGATTTGGAAAATCAGCATTGAAAAATACTATTTCATATGGAAGGTGTGATTAAATTGCCATAGCATTGGTGTTAATTGAGTTTTTACTTAATATATATCTCTACGATGATAACAAATGGTAGCAAAGGAGACCAATAAATTTGCCTCATAATTTATTAGTTTTGTACTTATATGTGAGTTTTTTATACACTTTGATTGTCTTTATTTTTTAAAACTAGTGTGTGAGTTTATTGATCTTGATTTATATGATGATTAAATATATATGTGTATAAATTAACATGGATGGAAAGTAATATCAATGATTGAAATCATGATAATATTTGAATCATAAAAAGATTAATCAATTGAATATGTATGTAATGCTTATAATTATTTTAATTAATTTAGTTATACATTTTTATGAGTTAAAAATATTATTTCGGCAGAAAAGTTATCTTTTAAGTGTTTTTACATGACGAAAAATTCTTACACACACATACGTGTGTTATTGTTACAAACGAGAAGTACAAGTAATAAAAACTATTTTTATTATTAGAAATAAAAATTACGAATAAAATTTATTAAATCATATTTGAATAATTAAATTAAAAATACACAAAATAAGAATTTTTTTACTTGATATAATTAGAGTCGTTTAAAAAAAAAGTTTAATACTCAATTATAACTATGTATTTTTATTATTCTGTGATTCCTTTCCCTCCTCCTTGTGAAAAGTTTTTTTTTTTAGTAATTTCAATTTGAATACTCAATACTAATAACAATGATTGGGCCTGTATGGATGGATGGGCCCAGCCCAACAAGTAATTCGAAAAGTGACGCTTTGGTGATCCTCAACCCCCAAGCGTTGGGATTCTTAACCTTTCAGAACCCTCGTTCCTCGCCAGAATTGCAGAGGGGAAGACTGACAAAAAGAAGAAGCAATTTTGGTGGTAAACTAACATTGACCGATATTATTATTATTATTATATTATATTATATTATAAATTGAAAAATTGATTTGATCATCGAAAGAAGAAAAGAAGAATGGGAGGTTCATCGGAGACGAAGTTCCTGCAAGACCTGTTGTTGTACGCGGCGAGCGCGGCGCTGAGTTGCTTGGTGCTGTTCGCGGGGCTGAGACACCTCGACCCCAACCGCGAAGCATCCAAGAAGGCTCTCGAGCATAAGAAAGAGATTGCGAAGCGTCTCGGTCGCCCCCTCATCCAGACAAACCCTTATGAGGTTTATCCATCGCGTTCTAATTCTTTATATCTCATATTTTTCATTGCACGCTCCTTAGTTTTGTAATGGTAATGCGAAATTATTTGGCAACGAACATGTTTAAGGACTTCCATAAATCGCATTTTAATTTTAATGTTAATAATAGGAATGATTTGTGATGTATTAAAGAATCCTAACGGTAGGGGTGCCTGTATTGTATTGTGTGTATCATTGATGTGGACTGTTAGAGGGTTTTTTTTTTTTTTGGCCTTTTCTCCCTTGTGCATACACGTTATAGGATTGCTATCTTATCTTGTCCTTTTGATTTTTTTTAACTATCTCTTAAATGTGATTGGTTTCTGCAAAAGTTTCCTTTAACTATTTGTGCCTTTTCTTAGTAAATGACTAGTGTACGGTAGGGGAAGGTGAGACAGGATGATGTTTTTATATTGTAGCTCAGGTGGTTGAATGCGTCATTGTGTGTCTGTTTGTGTGTGTCTCTGCACTTGTCTGCATGTTATTCCTTGACCTTCACATTGTATTTTAAGTTTATTAGGTTGGAACTCAAACGGTTTTTTAATAGGTGGAATAATGTGATTTTGGGTAGCTAAGCTCTAATTTTGACCTTAAATGTAACTTCCGCTGGGGATGAGGCTTGGTTGTTGTTGACGTACATCATGTACTAATATGCTGATATTATCATGTTACTTCTATATTCTGTAATCAACAGAAAGATGGATTTCTAGTGCTTGGTAACTGTGTTCTTAAGAAGATTTTTCAATTCCCTCTGATTTCCTAATTTTGACCAAGTATTTTTGTTAAATTAAGAAATTAATTTAAACACAGAATTCCATTCAAATAATCGTAGAAACAAAGGACTACATCCATTTCATATCCTTTATATGGATTTATGGCCTTACTTTATTTTAGCAGTTAAAAATATTGGACCATAGTTAACTGTTATCTTTTATTTCAATTTTTAATTTGTGCCCTTTATTGTGTACAGGATGTTATAGCCTGTGATGTTATAAATCCTGACCACATTGATGTGGAGTTCAACTCTATTGGAGGGCTGGAAACAATCAAGCAAGCATTGTTTGAGCTTGTTATTCTGCCTCTAAAAAGACCTGACTTGTTTTCACATGGTAAGCTTCTTGGACCGCAAAAGGGGGTCCTGCTGTATGGACCACCTGGCACTGGAAAAACCATGCTTGCCAAAGCTATTGCTAGGGAGTCGGGAGCAGTTTTTATTAATGTGAGGATATCAAACCTGATGAGCAAGTGGTTTGGGGATGCTCAAAAGCTTGGTAAGTGCATAATATCTTCATGGGTACTTTTACAATACACTATAAAGCTATGCCCTACTGTCTACAATACACTGCAGTATCTTCAGTGTTGAATTTTGTGTGAACATATGGTTTTTATAACTATCTCACTTCAATAAATTAAACTAGCTTATTCTCTTATGCTTTGATCCTTTCTTATTCATAAGATCCACATGTACACACAAAGATCCAGTAATTTGCTGATCATTACATTCACCGACTGCATCAATGTAAGGACAAATAGTTGTGGGTGGTGACTTTAGGAGACAATGTAACTGTGAATGAAGAGGGTGAAATCATAGTAGTTAACAGCTGCCACTATAGCGGCGGCGGCGCATGACTGCAGCAACGTAGCGGTGCAATTCTTTGTTGCAGCGGAACGGGGCGCATCCATTCGCATGGCGGGGAAAAGTCGAAAATATCCTCATGTTTAAAACGTTAGTGAGGGCATTTTTGACTTTTGGCTTTTAGGGTTTCAATTCAAATACGTTTTCACGTTTTCAGCCTGTTTTCCCCCTTCTTTGTTCTTCTTTTTGCCTTGAAACTGCTTGCGTTTTCACCGTTCTCGGACGACTTGCCTTCTTCTCCGATGACGCGTGTTCACCTTATTCTTCTTCTCCGGCAACGCGTCTTCTTCAACAACGTGTCTTCTTCAACCAGTCCTCATCTATTCTCCGGCCAATCCTTGTCTGTTCTCCGACCAGTTCATCAGTGACGTGTCTTTTCCAGCTTTGAAGAATTTTTTTTTTTTTCTGTAGTTTTTTTTTTTTGCCTATCCCTTTTCCTTCTCTTGTTCCTCTTTCACTCATGCTCTGTTTCTGTTCATTTTTTTTCCTGGCCAATAGAACCTTCTATTGTTCAATCATGGCATCTAGGTCCCTACCAAGCAAGAAAAAAAAACCACCGCCATTGCTGCTGTTGTTGGTGGCAGTGGTACACCTACACAATCAATGAGATCTTCAAATGCAATGTTCAAATCCATTGGTCAAACATTGACATTGCATGGAAGTGGAACCAACGGGAAGAGCGTAACATGTGAATTTTGCCTAAAAACGTCTACGGGAAGAATCACTAGAGCCAAAAGACATCAACTCGGAATAAGAGGAGACGTGGGTGCTTGTAGGAAAATACTGGAAGATATTAGGTTGGAATTGAAGGTAGCTTTTGAACAAAAAAAAAAGCAGAAAATGAAATATACATGGAGGGAGGGCAAGAGGATCGAGATGAGGAAGACGAAGTGGAAGAGATTGTAAGACTTAAAAAGTGAAAAAAGACCTACAACATCATCAACAGAAGTTACTTCAGTTCCTGCCAAGAAAAAAATGTCAATGTTAAGGGCCCCTTGATCTGCACTTCTTCAAAAAACCTAAAGAAACCATCCAATTGGGAAAAAACAAGAGACAAACAAGCATAAATGATGCTTGTTACAAGGACGCAAGAGCAAGGACAATTAAGTACATTGCTCGTTTCTTTTATAGAAATGGAATTCCATTCAATGTGGCCCCATCAAATAGTTTTAAATTGATGATTGAGGCAGTTGGAAACTATGGTCCTCATTTAAAGTCTCCAAGCTATCATGAATTAAGAGTTCCACTTCTTAAAAAAGAATTACAATATACAAAAGACATGTTGAAGGGTCACGAGGAGGAACGAATGAAATATGGATGCTCAATCTTGTTAGATGGCTGGACCGATAGGAAGAACAGGACATTGATAAATTTTTTTGGTAAATTGTTCATTAGGAACAATGTTTGTGAAGACTATTAATGCATCCGAATTCATGAATATTGAGGACAAAGTATATCAACTTTTAAATAGCTTTGTTGAGGAGATTGGAGAAAAAAATGTCATTCAAGTAATGACGGACAATCGGAGTAATTGAAATTTTTAGGTAAACTTTTACAAGCCACACTAACGAAATTATTTTGGACTCCATGTGCTGCCCCATTGTCTAGACTTGATGATTGAAGATAGTGGGAAGATTGCCAAAGTAAAAAAAATTATACAGAGAGACATCAAGCTAGTAGGTTACATTTACAACCATTCAATGGCTTTGAACACCATGTGAAAGTTCACTAATGAGTCTGAATTAGCGAGGCATGGAGTTACAAGATTTGCAACTACCTTTCTTACGTTGCACAAGTAAAAAGTCAATCTTAGAAGAATGTTCACTTTGGATGAATGGGTGGAGTCTAGGACAGCTAAGGATACCAAAGGGAAGAAAGCAACTGATATTGTTCTTGTGCCCTCATTTTGGAATGATTTTGTTTACACCTTGAAGGCTATGGGCCCTATTACTTGTGTATTGAGATTGGTGGATAATGAAAAAAGACCCGCAATGGGTTATATTTATAAAGCAATGGATAGGGCCAAAGAGGCAATTCAAAAAGCTTTTAATGGCAAGGAAGAACAGTATAAGGATATTTTTGCAATCATTAATAGAAGATGAGATTGTCAACTTCACCATCCTTTGCATGCAGCTGGTTATTTTCTAAATCTTGAGTTCTTTTATAGCAATCCAAACATTAAAATGGATTGTGAAGTATTGGAAGGCCTTTACAAATGTATTGATAGGCTCAGCGTAAATGACGAGTTTGTAAACCACATCTACAATGAGTTGCCAATATATAAGAGAGTTGGAGGGATGTTTGGTTTTCCTGCATTAGTGAGGAAAAGAATGACGATGGCTCTTGGTAAGTGGGAAAGTTTCCTTATAATTTGCATATTTATTTTGATTACATTTCAAATTGCAAATTTGAGTAATCATTTTGATACTAATGCATATGAACTGCATTATAGCTGAGTGGTGGAAGATGTATGGAGCAAATACACCACACTTGAAAAAAATATTGCCGTTAAAGTTCTAAGTTTGACTTGTAGCTGGTCGGGATGCGAGCGTAATTGGAGTACCTTTGAGCATTTAACTTAATGTGAAAGTGAAAATTTTAAATTTGAGTTTAAAATATATAATCATAATGTAACAAAGTTTGTTAAATTATTATAGATTAATTCAAAGAAAAGAAGCAAACTAAACTGGAGCACCAAAAGCTTCAAGACTTGGTTTATGTTAAATATAATCAAGCTCTTCATGAACATACGAGTGTCATGATGTTATTGATCCTATTGCTTTAAACGACATTGATGATAGCAATGAGTGCATAGTGGGAGAATTAGATGGAGAGGATGAAAGATGCCAAAGATGAATTGGTTTTTGATGATGATGTTTTGATTTTGAGAGATGTTGCTAGTGCTACTAGGGCTACTGAACCTTTGAAGTACACTAGGAGGCAAACACAAATGCAAAGGATAGTGGTTGCATCTAAATAACAAGGAAAAAGGAAAAGGAGTGGTTCAAGAAGAGGACGCAGATGAATTAAGTCAAGATGAAGGGGAGGAAGAGTACAATTCTAGTTTGTAATGGGAGTGATGAAGACAATGGTATAGAACTTGAAGAGGATGAAGAAGATTACTAATTTAAGATGTTATTGAATTTGACATTTTGACTATTTGTTTACTATTTGAATTTTAAGTCTTTTTTGAACTTTTATTATTAATGAGTTGTTAGTTTATGAATTTTGAGTAATATTTATGTTTTTGAACTTATATATATAATATATATTAATAATTTTTTAATATATATAATATTAGAATAACAGCCATCCCGCTATCTGCCATCTCACTATCCCATATCGAGGTTGGCTGCTCCGTTCCGCTAGCTGGGATTAACTACTGTGGGGAGGCCACTCCATGCAATTTAACCACTTTGCTAGTAAAAGGGGCAGCAACACTACATGCATTATAAGGATGCTTTAAATGAATAAAATGCCCATATTTAGAGAGTCTATCCACCACTGCTAGCACAACATCAAACTCTTTGCAATGCTGAATCCTTGTGAACTTCCTCATAAACCCTCTTCCTTGTAGCCAAATTGGGGTAGAAACATTGGTCCTCAACTATGCATCTACATGGATTCCAGAAAGTGAATCTGCTTCCCTATTCTCCCTTTCCCGGTTTGAAAACAATATCAAAGTGAAAACCAAGCAATTTAGCCATCCAACATTATTGGTCAGTAGTAATTTAGTGCCATGATGCATGCTTTTTGTACTTGAAGATAATATAGTTTTAGTTGAAGTCAAGAAAAGAAATATATAGGAAGCTAGAGCGATTGTGACACAAGCTTTGGAAGCACGTAGCTTTTGTTTAAATAGAAGTAAAATGGAGTGTATAATGGAAGTTTAGCAAGTGGTGCACTAATCTTGGCTCTTGGGTTGAAAATTGGAAACCATAACATATTTGCCACAAGTCACACTGTTTAATTATCTTGGGAAGCCGTATTGTAAGGTCAGCTACATGGATTTCACAATGCCATTGGACTCAGTTAAAGACCAAATTCTTAGGGGTATTATTCACCATGGGATCCCTCTTACAATTTATTCCAATGTCCTTCTTGGTCTCTCTCTCCCCTTTTCACAAGACTAAAAGTCATGCAATTGATTCTCTTAATTGGTGCTTCTAGAGGCTTTCCTTGCACATTTCTGGTTACAAAATGATGGGGAAATAAAGAGAGATTTAAAACACATAACTCAAAGGATGCTCATGAAATGGAGGAGTACTTTATGATAGAAAAGTACCTCTCAGCAACAGCAACAAAACCTTGCCCTACTAGGTGAGGTTGGCTATATGTGGATCACACTAATCCATTCAACTTGATGGACCAAATCTTTAGAGATACTATTTGCCATGAGATCCCTCTTAACAATTTCCTCCAATGTCCTTTTTGGTCTCCCTTTTCTCCTTTTCACATGGCTAAAAACCATGCAAGCTACTCTTCTCATTGATGCTTCTAGTAATGTTTGTATGTGCCCAATTCAGCTTAACCGATTTTCTGTCATCCTCTCCTCAATCGCTGCTACACCACCAGTATGACAATATCTCCTCGTATACAATCATTTTGTATCATATCTTTTTGTGTGGCTAAAAGAATTCACTAAACCATAAAGTATCACTCAAGCTTGAGGTGAAATTTTATCATCTAGTTACAGAACTTGTGATGCTGTATGAGACTAAATGTTGGGATGTAAAGAGCCAACAACCAAAAAAAAAATCTAATAGTAAGAGCTAGAAGGAGGTGTAGAAAAACTATAATTCAATTGGCCAAACCATTTAGAAGGATTTATATTTAAATGATTTTTCGTTAGACATGGGTTACAATAGGACCCTATGGCATTGATTGATTTTCCTGTAGCCCATCCGCCAGTAAAAGGCTGCTGTGTCTTGTGAACGAATATGTAGGTGAAACATGTGACTGCACCATTGGGCTTCTTCATTTTCCTTTCTTTCCAATTCCCAATAGGTTTGTTTCACATTCACATAGTTTATACTGTGGAGTGTGGATGTTCTTTTGAGCTGATGTTTTGACCTGTTTCATGGATAAGGTTCTCTTTTCATCTAATGGAAATCTGTTGATAGTGGTCTGGCATTGGGATAATTTGCTGTAGCTGATAGCAATCAAATATCATTTTTAAGTAGAAAGGAAGCCCCCTCCCTCCACCTATTTAAGGCCATTTGACAAATTTTTGCATCTGTTAAATGCTTATGATTGGTCAGGAATGTACCATTTTCTAAAAGTTAATATAGTAACTGATTTTTTAAAATAAAAGGTTAAACTTTACAATCAATTATGGTTTTGGAACGTGTGAAACAATTACTCTATGTGTTGTTGCTGGTTGAGTTTGCCATCCTTGCTTGTCTCTTTCCCTTGAGTGGATAGTGATAGGCTACCTGTGTATATATATGTTCTCTACTTATTGTGGATTAGCATGTGTGGTTTGTTTGGTCGATTACTTGAAGCTGTTCAGCATAAAGATATAATGGTATATTGGCCAAATTCTTCATCAGAAAAGTTAGTCAACAGGGCGTCTTGGTATACATAACTATGCTTTCATTTTCCAAACCCTGCCTATGTGATTATATGAAATAAATTTGTGTCTAATTTTGGATGTGCTTAACTATGCTTTATGTTCTTTTTCTTTGTTTGAACTGTGGTTTGTTTTTTCTCTTTATTGTTAATATTCTGCTGCTCTGCAGTGGCTGCTGTATTTAGCTTGGCTTATAAGCTTCAGCCTGCCATCATATTCATTGATGAAGTAGACAGTTTTTTGGGGCAGCGTCGTACAACAGATCATGAGGCTTTGTTAAACATGAAAACTGAGTTCATGGCTCTGTGGGATGGATTTACCACTGATCGTAAGTATAAACCACTTATCATGTTATTTTATTTTGTTGCATAAGTATTCAAAGAGAAATGCTAACTAGACTTTCTTTCTACTATTGATTGAAATTTATTGAAAATCACAAATTTTGATGGGTCCCACTCATTTAATCTTGCTTCTAATTTATTGGTGAGTCCCACCAAATTTGTGATTTTCAGTAAATTTCAGCTAATAGTAGAAGTCTTGCTAGCATTCTTCATTATTCAAAATATCTTGCAAATAAGATAATGACAATTTTGATAGAGATTTAGTTGGTAATATTATGTTCTCAATTTATCTATATTTGAGTGTATTTGTTGATCTGGGTGACGTTCTGTGTGTGTAGAGAATGCTCGAGTTATGGTCCTTGCAGCAACTAATCGTCCTTCAGAACTTGATGAAGCAATACTTCGACGTCTTCCTCAAGCCTTTGAAATTGGAATTCCAGACCAAAGAGAGAGGACTGAAATATTGAAGGTTATCTTAAAGGGTGAGAGGGTTGAGGACAACATAGACTTTGGTCATGTAGCTGGCTTGTGTGAGGGTTACACTGGGTCAGATCTATTTGATCTTTGCAAGAAAGCTGCCTATTTTCCTATTAGAGAACTACTGGATGAAGAGAAGAAAGGGAAACGAACTCCTGTTAGTATATTTAAGTCATTCTCTTCTACGTTCTTTCTCCTTTTTTTTTTTTCATTTTTCATAGTGAATATTATGTTATTTACATCTGACTTGACTAGAATTCCGTATCAATTTCTGATAACTAAGAGTTTGTTTGGGTAAACTTTTCTATAACCACTCATAGAAGAAGAAAATAGGAAGAAAAAATAGAATAAACTTCTAAATAAGTTAAAATTAGTTTATGTATAAGCTAATTTATAGAAATTATTTCATATTAATTTATTCAAAAATTGATTTTTAACTTATGCATAAGTTAAAGAAGCTTATTTCATTTTTTCTTTTTATTTTCTTATCATATAAGTGGTCATGGAGTGATTTATCCAAACAAACTCTATAAAAGAATAAATCAATTTTGAGTATGTCTATTTTACTTAAAAACTGTTATATGCACCCAAGGTTATATTTGCATGCCAGAAAGTGGCATCTTTGGTCAATAAAAGCAATTACTTAATGTGCAAGATCAATTTGTGGCCGTGTTAGATATATGATTTCATATATTAAATCTTATTAAAGAAACTGATTAGTCTCGGTGGCTTTCTTATATTGTAAGTAGTGCTACTGAGTTGTTTTCTTTGTCTTCCACATTTCAGGGTCCTAGACCTTTGTCGCAGTTAGATTTGGAGAAGGCCCTTGCCACTTCACAGAAGACAAAGGTTGCTGCTAGTGAATACGGTGGATTAAGCTTTCAGTCACCTTCGAGATGGACAGCACATGGCGAGTCAGGTGATTCTCAGATTCAAGCTGCAATCAATGAATTCTCTAAGCTTGTGGTTTCTCACATGATTAACCTCCAATCAGATTCCCAAGATCCTTAAAATCTTCGCTTTCTTTAGAGCATTCTTCTACTGTCCATTTAGCCTAGTTCAAATTGTAACAGTGATTACTTCCTTAGTTATACTAATTATAGGAACATATATTGATTATACATTGATTATAAAAGTGCCATGGTTAGTTGTTGCATTATGCTCAGTACTTTGTGCATCAATCCTTCTTGTAGCACTTTCTAATATTCCATTTATGCCAAATTTTATCTCTGATTACTATTTGGGTAATGCAGTGATAATTTTGTAATTTTGTCGTTCCACCCTCGTTTGTATATTATTGTAGTACTGTGATAGTATATGATATGATGCGGTAAACGGACATAAAATGGTAGCTAATGTTTATTTCAGTGGTCAGATCCATCCATATTTTATGACATTGTTATACTAACCGAACATATGCAGAAGAGAGAGTAAATAATTCCATATGGCCCGAACAGTTAGGTGGACTCAAAAGTTGAATTACGCATTCTATTCTGTTCTGTTTAGCTTGTCGAAAAGGGAAAAACATGTCATTTTTTGAATCAGTTCTAAATTACTCTTACTCCCAGTCCTATTAATACTAACATAAGCAAAAGTTCATATGTATTGTTCTATTATGTGATTTAATGTATGATCAGTATAATTGGATCAAAAACTGACATGCCCAACAACTTTAACAGACTAAGCTTAAGATTCATCAAGAGATGCAGTGTGCATCAAGTTGCCAACAGCCATCAATGATTGAGACCTCGGAGAAATAACTGGCGTTGGAGTGGGTTCGGCAGTGTTATAATTTTAAAGCACCGTGGGTCACTTATCATCCTTGTGTTTTTGTTGTCTTTTTGGTCCACCCGCATATGCTGATGATTAACTCAAACCCTTGAAAGTTGCAAGCTCTTCCCATCACATTCATTCATTATGTAGTTAGGACCACAAATTTGTACTTTTCCCCTCTCAAACATAATTTCTACAGTGAAGCCAGGACCACTACGTGGGGGGCGTATCTTCCCCAGTTTGTTCCGGGTGATGCCTGCCTCGTGGTTCCATCATTACTCAACCACTTTTAAGGTTAAAGGAAAAAAAAAAACCACTAAAGTTTAATATCGAATAAATGTAAGATGACGGAGTAATTAAATATACATTGGCGTACATGATTGATCACAATCCGAGAAGGAACAGCATCTCTTTCTTTACACGCATTTGGGATTTTTGGAATTTGAATTAGCTATTCTGTTTGAAAATATCCCCGTCTTTGTCAAAGACCTGGGAGACTTGTGGAGAAAAACAACCTTACAGATTTTTTGGACACGAAGGGAAAATAATGTCGTACTGAAAGTGGCGTGACAACTATATTCATTAACCGATATGACAGTCTAGTTTATGGTCACAACCATTTTATAGTAGGTTTTAATTTTTCAGGTAAATAAAGCTTGTGACGCTGACCCATTATATCTGAAGTCATCATTCATCTAAATAAGGAATTGTCCCTATTGTTAATGCCATATCCTCGTCTTACAATATTAAGTGTCTTCCACAAAAATGAAAAATGGTTTTCAAGGGTTCATATATGATTTCGTTACCGTGATTGTCATTTGTCAAAACTCTTGGCCGATTCCTCTAATAAGTCGTATCAAATTTTTTATTTATAAAAAATAATATATATTTTTCTTATCTTTTTTGGTTTTTAAAGATGTGGAATCATTATGACCACAGCGTGCTGACACTAACTTTGATCAAACGACTTATTAAAAAACCACATGATTTAATATTTTACAGTATTTCTTTTATTAGAATATTTTAGGTTTCTATTTGTTCAGTTAAGAACCGAGCACATCAGTTATGCAACATGCTAGGAGTGGCTGAGATGACTTCGGTCACAAGCCAATATTCTAATGTTCAAATTAGTCTAAAATTTAGCAGAGTTTCTATCAGTATTAGAATGAAGAGAACATACTCGAGAGAGGTATCTGCATGGTACTTTTAGAAAACTGGAGGTAACGTGAGTCGGAGGATAATGAAACGTTATGCCAGTCCATGGTTGTGTCAGGAAAATATTTTGTAGCTTGCTTGTTCCGTTTTTTTTTTCACATGACTAAATTTGCTTTAGTTAGTGACGCATGAAGTTTTATAATTTTCATAAAAATTTAATAAATATGTTGTTTGAATTAACTATGTCTTATAAGGGGTAATGAGAAAGGAAAATACGATCAATTAATTAGTTACTGTACCTTACTAAATCTAGATGTTTTAGAACAGTTAATTTTTAGAATAATAAGAATATATGTTGTTGCCATGTTATCTAATTTGCTATACAGTCAGAATTTTTTCTTTTATTTTCATTTAGTCCTTAATTAATTAAAATATTTTTTCTTTAAAACTTAAAATTATAATATTTTAATTTAAAAAATCTGATTATTATTTTAAAAATATTTTAATCATTCTGAACTCCTTTTTTTTTCTTTTTCACCGTTCAAGTTTTCTTTCAATTTTTTGAAAAATAATCATATTGTTAATTATCATAATTATAATTTTTGAAAGAACATTTTAATTAAATAAAAAATAATTAAAATATATAATAATTTTATTACTAAATAATAAAATTATCACATCGCAGCAACTTAAATATTATTGTTTACCGTAGAATTTCTCTTAATTAATGTCATCCGAAGAATTGGCTATTATTATAAGCTTGTTGGCGGTTGAACGTTGAAACTATATTTTCCTGACTAAGCCAACCTTCAAAATCAAAGGAGACAATTAAACGTACCTTTGAATGCAATTTTATATAATGTCTTTTTGTTTTTCTTCGATTATTCTCCTAACATTTTCTTTGATTCTACACTTATACAAGTTCGTGGATTATGATGGCAAATCATCATGGACCAAGGGCTATCTTGAAATAAACGAATTCCATTACGATGGGTAGCTGTATTTCCGTTCAAAACGAATTAGTTGGCACATTGATTTTCACTAAATCAAAACGAACAATTATATTTTTATACACAAACTTAGACATAAAATTATAAAGAAATATACATTCTAATGTGAGATTTTTATACGATAAAGTTACGTAAATTTGTGTCTTTTATTTTATTTTATAAATACTAGATTAAACATATGTGACATGTACAAAAAATAATACGTGCCTTAAAATCATACAACTAAAATTTATAATAAAATAATAATTTAATATTGTTTTATCTTATATTCTAAAATTATTTTAGGCTGTGTGATTATTAAACTCTTTATAAAACTATTACGTTAAATATATATTTTTATGTAAATTTTTTACTTCCAGTAATATGGATAATAAATTATAAATTATTATAGAGCACAAATATGGCATGATTAGGGGCCAATTAAGTTTGTGTATATTTATAAAAAAGAAATAAATACAAAATTTTTATATGACCTAATTATACGAAAATTTAAAATAAGCGAATTTATTCTCATCAGTATATATTCTTTCCAAGAAATTAGTCACTAGTGCATTTCAGCACAACTCCTAATTTACCTAGATGAATCATTTAAAACTATCAAACTAATTAAAATGTATTAATTATAAATGAATTTTAAAACTATGAATAATATTGTACATTATTTTTATTCAATCATCCAATTATAGATTATCACGCGATAAAATTATTAATTTGTCATAATTATTTTAAAAGTTATATTTAAAATAATTTTCAATCAAATATAAAATTACATTCACAGTATATTAAAATTAAAGTATAAAAGTATTCTTCCATGAGTTAAAATAGAAACCTTTTAATATGTTTTCGTACACATACATTTTAATATCAAATTCAAAATCACATACTTAAACATATGAAACCACTTTACTTCAAACCCAAAATTACACCTTTAAGAAATTTAAATGGCTTTTACTTGAAGGAACACATGTTAGGATGCATTCAGAAACTACTATTTTTTTTCCCCAATGGTTGGCATAATAACATAATATTACCTAAACAGTTAAATACATACCACGGCTGATTTAAGACAACTTACCTGCAAGTGTGTCATTTTCTGTAAAGTGCCACTTTATGAAATCATGTGAGCAACCTATCATTAGAAGTCATCATCATTGGTCAATATATTAACATAGAATAAACTATACTCAAAGAATTATTTTCTTCTCTAAATGATTTTTAAAATACTAAAATTATACTATGTAGTTTTTTAATATTAATTTTTTAAAATTAATCCTTTAATATTAGTAAAATAAATCAATATAGAAATTAAATTAATAAATTTTTAATATTTTAAAAATTATTTATATAATTATATTATTTGAAAAACAATTTAAAAGAGAAAATAATGCTTAAAAATACTAAATTAAAAATTGATTGTATTATCTTTTGCGAAGAAAGGAAGAAAATAACAAATATAAAAAATTAAGAAGAGTATGAAAATGTTATAAGTTATAAGGATAATTGAGAAATGTGTGCGCAGTGCTCAGCAGCAAGAGTCAAAAACCTTGAAAATCAAACACACCAAAGAAGAACACATGTTTTTACATATATGGATTTAAAATAATAAAATTGCCGGCACAGACCTGACCCTTTCAAAGTTGATACTCATAAAAAGTTCCATAGCGCTGTAGCCTGCACCACATTCATTGACATTGGCATTAGCAAATATCAATATCCATTTGGGTCACTCATTCCCCAATCCCAATTTCAATCTAAATCTCAATCCATACGCATGAATGATTTGGCAAATTAACATGCTATCCCTTTTCTTCTTCCTCCTTTCCTCTTTTCTAATCCTTTTTTTCTTCCGCAAAACCTCTGCACTTCACATCCTCAACCAATGGTTCCTCTCCTTCGAAAATCGTCTCCACCTTCACCAATCCTTCAAAATCCCTCGTTACAACCACCACTCTCAGGAGAATCAACTTTACCGCAAAATCCTCACCTACCTTGATTCTCTCCCCTCACTTGAGGACTCCGATTACACCAACCTCTTCTCCGGCCCCAATCCCTCCGACATCTTCCTCCACCTCGACCCTAACCACACCGTTCATGACACCTTTCTCGGCGCCAAGCTCTCCTGGACCAACGACGCCGCCGCTGCCGCTCTCGTCCTCCGCCTCAAGAAGAAAGACAAGCGCAGAGTCTTCCGCCAGTATTTCCAGCACATTCTCTCCGTCGCCGACGAGATCGAACAGCGCCGGAAAAAGGACATCAAGCTCTACGTAAACTCCGGCGCTGGCGAGTGGCGCTCGGCGCCGTTCACGCATCCGGCGAGCTTCGACACGGTGGCCATGGACACGGAGCTGAAGAACAAGGTGAAATCGGACCTGGACCAGTTTCTGAAGTCGAAGCAGTACTACCACCGGCTAGGTCGCGTCTGGAAGCGGAGCTACCTCCTCTACGGCGCGCCCGGCACCGGAAAATCCAGCTTCGTCGCTGCGATGGCGAAGTTCCTCTGTTACGACGTGTACGACGTCGACGTCGCGAAATTCGCAGACGGCACCGATTGGAAGGCAACGCTGATGCATACGACGGCGAAGTCGCTGATCGTGATCGAGGATCTCGACCGGTTGCTCGCGGCGAAGTCAAATACCACGAGCCTATCGAGCGTGTTGAACTTCATGGACGGGATCGTGTCGTGCTGTGGAGAAGAACGCGTGATGGTGTTCACGATGAACGGAACGAAGGAGGAGGTTGATCAAGCGGTTTTGAGGCCTGGGAGGGTTGACGTGCACATACACTTTCCCTTATGTGATTTCTCCACCTTTAAGATTCTCGCGAGTAGTTATTTAGGGTTGAAGGAGCACAAGCTTTTCCCTCAGGTCGAGGAGGTTTTTCAGAGCGGAGCCCGCCTCAGCCCGGCCGAGGTTGGCGAGATTATGATATCCAACCGAAACTCTCCAACCCGGGCCTTGAAAACCGTTATTTCGGCCCTGCAGGTGCAATCCAACGGCGTGGATGCGAGATTGAGTCACAGCGGGTCGGGTCGGAACGTCGATGATAACGAACCGGGTTCTGTTATATGTAGGGAGAGTGTTCACACTGTCAGAGAGTTCCGGAAGCTGTATGGGCTTTTGCGTTTGGGAAGTAGGAGGAAGGAGGAGTCCTATTCCGGGCCCATAGAGAAAGAGGCTCCGCGTATCGTTGGATAAAATGGGTCGGGTTTTATTTTTTAAATGTAAAGTTGCTTGCCAATTTGCTACTTGCCACTGACACATTATTTTCTTTTTTTTTTTAGTTAGCAATTATATTGTTTGTTGTATCTAGACAGAAAAATAATGGTAGGGCGGTAAGATAAGGCCGAAGGAAGGAACTCCAATACACATTCTTGTTTATTCCGTTGATGAGAATGCATATTAAATGCTTCACTTATTCTTTAAAATTCCTTTGTATGGTCAACATTCTTTTGTTTACTTTCATATTAGGTGGTCAACATACTTTTTGTGAGGTTCACTTTTCTACCCCAAAACAATTCTTTTGAGACGAAAGAATTAGGAATTAGAAGCCATTGACAGGAGTAACAGGGACTATTCCATTGGAGACCATGGAATTTGGAATACGCGTTGTTCGACTTACTTTAATTGGTGACCCATGGTTATGACTTATGAAAAACAAAAATGATCTCTTTCTACCATAAAAATATAGAGAATCTGAATCGACTGCTCAGTCATGCACAAATTAGTGTTTGGATGGAAGTTAGATACGGGTCAATTCGTGTAGTTTTTAAAATCAATAAAATAAACTAGGCCATGGCTGCGTTTGGTGGAGTATGCTTGAAGGTTGATGACCTGATTACTACAAGTCTGAAGTGGATGATGATAAATGAGGTAGATAGGTCCTACTTAGAACTTATATTAATTGTAACCATAGAAGATGGCCCAAAAATATATGTATAACCTGGCGGGAACAGAACAAGTTTCACAACTCTAATGTTTTTGCTGACTGCTCTATTTCATTCCAATAGCTGGCTTCAGGTTGGAGCGCCCAAACCCAAAACAAGGCAAGAACTATTCAACATTCAACATGCATTAGTTGCGGTCTCATCAAGGTTTGACCCAAAACAAAACCTAAATCCAATCCGTGAAATGAGGACTTGGTGAATACTTAGTTAAATCTTTATGTCCTGATCCAAGGTCTAAGATTAAGTTAAGTAGTCAAAGCAATGAGGATATTTCTCAAACCCCTCATCATTGTTAAGGAAAACAGATAAAAATAGAATCTTTTTGTGCCTATAAAGTGAAATTTAGACTGGGAGGGAAAGAAAAAGATTAATATTTATATAATTATGTAATAAAACACCAATTCATCATTGTTGGTATGAGTTGCATAATTTGATTACTTTGATAAATTGCGAACCGATGACTTTGTATTTTAGAAATTGACAGAAAATAACCTAAAAAAATTTACACAAAATATTTGCATAAAAATAAAACGATGTTTTGATAGTATTTTTTTTGTAGTACATGCTGATGAATAAAAAAAACTAATAGCTAGCTTTTAATATTTTAAAAACGAAAAGTATTAAACACTTTTTCCAAGTAATTATAATAATTTAATAAAGAGTAATCAATTCTCATTTTAACTCCTTAACATAAGCTTTTTTTTTTCTTTGGGATCGCCAGTATTTAGATATTTTACATTGGATACTAAATAATTTTGGATTACGTTATAGGATTATTTTATAGACAATATAAAACTCTCATAATGCTCTTTCCCAATTTAACCCAAATCAGATAGATGCAATACCTAAATATTGGATAAAAATAATTATAAATTCAAAATCATGCACTCTTTTTTTGTTTCTCCAAAAACAATTAGATGTCATTTAATTAGCCACTGTTATCACATGTGATAAGCATGTAACAATGTATGCCTAAATTTAAAATTTATGATATTCTAAAAAGATTTATCATTTTCAAAATGAAAGAAGGAAGATATTTTAGAAGATAAAGTATAATTATAGTTATTATTTAAATAATTAAGAGTATATTATAGATTAATTATATTTTTATTGCTTGAAATATTGTAATTGTGTATTTTTATTTTTTTAAGTTTCTAGTTGTGTCATTTGAATCCATTTTAAGAATTTAAATAACCAACTCGAATTCTTAAGTTTTAATTATGAAAAATTATATTTATAAATATTATAATGGTGTATTTTTGTTTTTATGTCAGTTTTTTATTAAATATTTAATAAATTTTATTAACATAACATTAATAACTATCATAATAATAATGTGACATTAATAAATTATATGATAAATGACACATATGTGACATTAATATATGATAGATGTTGCATACATACGATCATTAATCTATTTAGCTAACTATTAGTGTTGCGGTAATACAAATTTATTAAATATTTATATTGACACCAAAATTGTATAGAGAAATTTAATTTGTACAATTAAAATTTAAAGGACAAAAATTACTCAATCTTAAGAAATTCAATCTATACAATTATAACTTAAAAGATCAAAATACTTGAGTGACTGAAAGTGTAGTTAAGCCTAAATTATATTTTTCTATAAAAATGTTCTAAATTTATTTTTTTATCATTATATAATTTATCACATCTTTTATATTTTCCCTCTTACTTTATAATATATATATATATGATTAACTTTCTAAAGTCAAATTCACCTCTATTATAATATTTTTCTGTAAATAAGTTCAGTGTACTTAGCTAATAATCGCTTAACCTTAATTTTTTCAAGAAAACAGGAAAATGATGTTATTAGAAAGGAATTCACCGTTGTATTTTAAAAAATAATAAACTATTATAAAAAGAATTCAAACTACTATCCAATTATGCATTTTACCTCATTTAACGACCTTAATAAATAATAACTTATGTGATAAGAACGTGTGTTTGACAGGATAATTAAGTAGTTTTCAAGTTAATTAACCAATGTATTTAACTTAAAATAATATTTTATAAGTGTTTGATCAAAGCTTTTTATAATTAGGTTCGGGATTTAAAAAAAATATATTAACTTAAAAGCTTTACTTTACATAAATATAAATTTTACGTTATTTTATATATATAATATAATATAATAGCTAATTTTATATCAAATACTTCTAATTAAATTTACTAGTAGATCATCAACTTTAAATTTTCAGCTTTCAAAATTTTATTTTCCTAAAACTTTAACTATTCATGTAAAATGGAGTCAACTTTTTTTTTTCTTTTCTGCGTTTTGGGTCCAAGTGATACAAGCACGCTGTTTTTTAATTCATAAATCTAAGTATAGGATGGTCCAAACTTTTTTTTATTATTGAAAATTGCTCTCAGCGTGAAGAAAAGTTAGGCCATTCAACCCAATAAAGAATATGGGCGTGGACACGGTCCACCGTACCTTTCTTAAAAGCCACGTCATTCATGACTTGTTTCTTTCTGAAACCCTTGAGGTTTTGACTGAAAAAAAATCAATTGAAAGTTAAGACCAAAAGTAAAACAAAACTATCAAATGGTTTGTGAAGAGTTTAATTATTCTTTTAGTTTTTTGTGTGTACATTGTTCTTTACTTTGCACTTTAGTTATGTGTGATTTTAAGCTTTTTAACTGTAATTACTTGTGTTTAGTTATTATAATTTTCTAATTGTTAAAATTAATTTTTTTACATCAAATTCCATCTAACAAATCATAAAATACAATGTAAGGTCAATAAATGAAAAAAAAATATTGAAATTGCAAAGCGTTTATTTTGGGCATTAATTATTATTTTTTATTTAAAAATTTTATGTTTTTATTTATTAATCTATAAAAATAAAGACTTCATTTTAAAATTAAGAAATTATAAAAACTAAACATATGCAAATAAAATTAAAGATAATGAAATTACACATAAATTAAGTATAAAAAATAACAAAATAATAGTAAAAAATACGCTTTTTTATAGTATATAAAAAATTATTTTAAGTTTAAATAAACTAAACACCTCTAAACATTAAATAACAATCAAAACAATATTATCATTGTTAAAATATTATTGTTTATCCATATTCTCGGATTGTTGTAAGATTATTATCCACATTTTGTAGTCTTCTACATCCTTACTATAATTTGGTAAAAGACATTTACAACTTTCTTCAAGACCAGATCGTGTTCTTAATATTTATATTTTACGTGTTGTTGATACTTTGATTAAGTATTGAGTAGGCCATAATTTTTTTTTCTATGAATGAACAATTTATTAGCTTTTTTAAAGACTTTTATGTCCCTTAATTCATTCATAGAAAGAAAATAATATCATAAAACACTTAAATTATAATTACTTTATTATTTTCTATGTAGAATAATAGTGTTGTAGTATATTTATTTTTCATCTACAACTAATTCATATTTTTCTTTATATGAAGATCAATGTACATGTATGTATGTGCATATATATAGAGACAAGATCCCCTTACTATAAGAGGGTTATTCCTCATCATCACAATTCATTTTCATGAAATATAACGACTCTAATGAGTGATATATTTTATCTATTAGATTGTAGGAAAATCAACGAGAAGGATGAGAAATAACTCTCTTAAAGTTGCTATTGGAATAAGTAGATCCTTCTTCATATATATATATATATAGTGTATCAATTGAGAGAAGTTTTTATATGAGAGGGTGAGAGGTGTAAATCTAAACCATATAAACCATTTGTGGAAGATTTTGATTGAATAAAAATTTTACATGACATTTTTAAATGGACACGTGAGTATTAAATATCTTAATCTTTTATATATAATTGTATGATTTAAATTTATTCTCTCTCTTTTCATAAAAACTCATCTCACATGACATGCTCGTTTTTATACACATATATATATAAGCTTTATACATTTTTTTTCTTAAATGTATAAAAAGAAACTTAAATATATTTTTAGTCTTTGTAATGTAGAGGTAGAGAAATGAACCTTTATATATTAATAAAAATTTAAATATATAAAAATTATGTATTTTTTCTTAAATGTAACAAACAAAATTTAAATATACTTTTGACACATGTAATATAAAAGTAACAAAGTAGACCTGACTCAACAGGTTAGGTTGAGCTTAAAAAATCTAACTCATAAAATCGGGTCAATTATTGAATCCATTCAACTTAATATTATTTTTTTTTTGAAAATTTTAAATATTTTAAATAAAAATTAGTCTAAAATAATCTAACCTAATCTATTTTCTCTCGTTAACGTAAAAGTTCCAGTGGTTTATTTTGCCACCTCTTTTATAATATCCTATTTTTTTAAAACTTTAATCTTTGTAAAATTATTATTTTTTAAGATGATTATAGTAAAATTAAGGTTTTTTTTTATTTTAGTCCGTATATTATTTTTAGTCCCTATAATTTATTTATTTTTATTCTAGTCCCTATAATATTTTGTTATTTAAAAAAGTTTCTTTAGAGAACAAAATGTAGGGATTAAAAATAAATTAGTCACATGTTATATTATAAGGACTAATAAAAAAATATATTATGAGTATAAAAAAATAATTTTACAAGAATCAAAATTAAAAAATGTATTTTAAAAGTTAAAAATATATTTAAACACTAAAAAATTTATTCTTATTTTATCCTAACTTCGGTATTATATCGACTACTACACATGTATGTCAATATTTCAATTTTTTCTCTTTATAACATCTCACATTTTTTTTTATATTATCTTCTCTATATTTTAATAGTATTCCCACTAACAATATTTTTTAATACCTTTTATCTAAAAAAAAACTCCTTCAATCCCGTTTACAACAAGAACGACAATACTAGTTCTCCTGCCACTAGTAGTACAGTAGTTAACTTGTGCTAATTTTTGTATAAATGTAACAGAAACAACTCAAATTTTATTTACTCATTTAATAATATTTTTTTTCAATGTCAAACCAGTTTGTTTTTAATTTGTTTGACTTGCATTATATTTTTAGAAGAATAATTTGATTTGTGCAGTGAGGAAAATAGAGAAGTGATGACATGTGTATGACGGTTCATAAATCTTAGTGTAAGAAGTAAAGCGAGATTTGTATCGTATCAAAAAATGGTTAAACTCGCGGGTGCGTTGCAGTGGCACAAGCCGTTCACATTACGGAAACCTGGTTTGGCGGCATCGTGTTTGTCGACGAGCGTGGGCACTCACAACGGAACCTTCCACTGCGACGAAGCCCTCGCGTGCTTCATGCTTGGCCTCTCGAAACGCTTTTCCGGAGCCCACATCGTTCGAAGCAGGGACCCCAATCTTCTCCAATCACTGGACGCCGTGGTTGACGTGGGAGGCGTCTACGACCCGTCACGACACCGTTTCGATCATCATCAAAAGGACTTCCACCAAGTCTTCGCTCACGGCTTCACCACTAAACTCAGCAGCGCTGGCCTTGTCTACAAGGTGTTTGTACTTTGTTCAACACTCTTTTTTCCTTTTTTCCTTTTTTCCTTCTTTCCTTTTTCCTTTCCCTGCACTCATTAGTCATTCCTATTCCTCTAGCATTTTGGATTGGAGATAATTGCAAATGTGCTCAAGCTTGATCAAGACCACCCTCATGTTCACCACTTGTATCCAACTATATACAGAAACTTTGTTGAGGCAATTGATGCTGTGGATAATGGACTCAATCAATATGACCTAAATCACTCTCCCAAATATGAAATTAATACGACCCTGTCCTCTAGAATAAAGCGCTTGAATTTGAACTGGATGGACTCTGACCAGTCATCTGATAGAGAAAACGAGGCTTTTCATCGAGCAATGGCGCTAGCTGGTGCTGAATTTTTGGAGAATGTCAATTATTATGCAAAATCATGGTTACCAGCGCGTTCCATTGTTGTGGAGAGTCTTGCAGCGAGGGAAAGTGTTGATTCGAGTGGAGAAATCATAAAGCTAAACCAATCTTGTCCTGTAAGACACAGCCCACAGGGCATTTAATTACAATCTTGCAGGTTTTGAATGGTACTGTGACTATTATCTAAAACCTTTTCTCACTTGCTGTGCAGTGGAAACTTCACATTCATGAGCTTGAAGAGGAGATGAAAATCAGTCCTATCAAATATGTTCTTTACCAGGTATGTATGTTTAGCTGAATTAGTCAATGAATCTTCAGAATTGAGTATAAGTATGAATCATTTTTGCCCCCCAAAAAACTGTATAGTGGTTTATTTTGCAGGTTACTTGTAAATTTTAGGATTCATTCTTTGGTTTACTATTTGATTGATAATTTTTATAATAGATGATTATTGTTTGTAGGATGATAGAAGTGAGAATTGGCGACTGCAGGCAGTGGCAATTTCACCTGCTAGATTTGAGAGCAGAAAACCATTGCCATATCTTTGGAGGGGTTTGGAAAATGACAAGCTCTCTGAGGTTGCTGGAATCCCAGGTTGTACTTTCGTGCACATGAGTGGTTTTATTGGAGGAAATCGAAGTTATGACGGTGCTCTAGCCATGGCAAGAGCTTCTTTAAAGGCTTAGGAAATGGTAAGTTTAACCTAATACCCTTTTTCCCAATCTTTCTTTTTGGGCAATAATTGGACATCTTAAGGCAATGGAACCAAAATCGCTTTGAACACTAAACTTGTTTTTTTATTGAAGCAGTATGCTTCTGAAACATGGTTTATGCATGGTGCTAAATCTCAAGATGCTGATAACACACAGCTGATAAATGGACCCTTTCCAGTTTAGGGTAGGGATGCAATCTTTTGAGAATGTAGCCTAACATTTTTTGTCGATTTTAGCATACTAATTTTATGCTCTAGTTCAATAATGACATTTCAATTTGTTGGTTCTATTCTTCATATGCATTTATTAGCATTCTCATTATGATCAAAACTAGATCTAGGCTTCACTACAGGCACATTCTTGGCACTAGATTCACTCCTCTGAAACACTTGGCAGGTCCTCTTTAAACCACGAGTAAAGACCGCCTTCGAGATGGAAGACATTGGTAAAACCGTTAAGGACCAGCAAGTAAGCTGCTATGAGAGACCTGTGAAAGTATCAAGATGTGATGTGACCATCAATCAATAATAATTTTTTTCATAATCACACAAGATATGCAACATACGGAGTACAGCCGTAAGAAGATGAAATATTGCAGACAATCATATAACTTCCCTGATCATACATCCATGCAATCCAAGTCATTAGCTGCACTTTACCTTTTGTATTTTAGCCGTTGAAGAACTTATTTAGGTTTATCAATTATGGTTGTATTTGACTTACTTGAGTTACTTCTATTTAGACCTAAAAGATCGAATGGAATGATATATAGACAAGTAAATATCTTACGATTTTAAGGATATTCATTTATTTATATTTAATTAATCAATTTTAGGAGATTCTCCATTCGAAGTGGGGATAGACTATTCAAGAATTTTATATTTTTTTTGTTTAATAGAGAATTGAATAAATAATTAAGAAAGAGAAAGAAGAATGCGACAATGAAATGTAGTTCGGTATTTATTGAGAACTTGAGTAAAGATTAATTTTTTTTTATTTTATATTCGAAGTTTTGAAGGTGAAAAATCTTTGCTTAATTTTAATTTGTGTAACTACTTGAGTTGGATTTGAGGAAACCTTCATGTTTGATTTTGAAAGGGAGAGATCTTATTAGATTTGATCTTATTTAAATTTTGTTTGCTGGACCTGTGGTTAAAAAATTCATTTTTTTACGATTATGAGGTTCATTCTAATATGAAATTCAAATCTTGAAAACACAAAATTCTACTTTTTTTTTACTACTCAAGGTTTTGATATATTTCAAAATTGAAAAATTTTAAGTGGAACTTGTGCTATCTAAGAACAATTAGTCAATATGGACTAAACCCTAAACCCTAAAACCTAAATAACGAAAACAAATGGGAAGATCGAAAAGTTGGAAGAGAAATAACTTTTTGGTTTGACTCATAGAATTAGCTAAATATTTTATTTGAACAAATATAGAACAAAAATGGGTGATTTTATGTTTCTTATTGGTTCTTTCTTTCGAATTAAGATCTATTATTCAAATAGATAAGGATAAATTAATGATCTTGTACATTAATTAACTCTATAGAAGAGTTATTTATTGGAATAATACTCTTATCAATCTATTAACAAGAGAGAGATCCACGCCAGGAGAATTAATAATATGTCAAAAGAAATTGGTACAAGAAATAATAAATACACTTCCTGATAATGGAATTGTAGAATATCTAATGAGAATGGGTCATAAGAAGATTTACAAATCCCTTTATTGTCACTCATTTGTGTTTTAATAACATTAATAGTTTGGTAGGATGATTTACAGTAATATAAATCTCATTACCCTGTCTACTAATTTTAAATGTCTCTGCATCCGAAGTTGGATGCAAAGTCCAAACACATCTAAAAGGATGGCCTCAGACTTGCTATGCAAAATGGATACATTTCACAAAATGTCTTCAACCAATTTGGAATATTTATTCATGTAGCATGTAAGAAATTCTATTTGCAAAATTAAAAATCCAGAGAGTGAAGAAAATAGGCAATTAGCCACAGGAAATTAAAAAATATTAATACCTTGATTGTTGACCTTCGGGCAGATTTTGTGATGGTTTCATTGTACCCCCTGCCGAACAAGCTACTATTATCTTTGCATTTTTATCTAATTTTGCTTCAACAGCTGCCATGAGGAAGCAAATATTTTGTTTCAGAAAGCAAGAAATTAAAGTAAAATGCATGATGAGTTAAATTTATCGTACACTGGATAAACTCGGGGTTCTCTTCAGTCCCGGAAAAAATACCAAAAAATGCAAATGCAGCACGTCTGGCAATGTCCCATGCTGTCCACTCTTTTATAAGCCTATATATTTGCACATTGATAGCATCTTGAGGATGAGCCTGCACAAAAATTCAACATGAATGTGCAGGCACGTTCAATTTTGAATACTAAGCTTCTAAATTTTGTTTACTAACCTCTTTGAACTCTGCTTCTGGCCTTACGTCGAGAATCACAAAATTATTTTCTTTCTGAAGGCGCAGAGCTTCCTTTGCATCCACACTTCTTACCTGCAATAATATCATAATCACCTTTAAGTAGTTGCTCTGCATATAATATAAACAAGATATCACATTCCCTTAATTCTACAACAAGGATTTAGTTGTAGGATTTATTATTAATTATAGCATTTATATAACTAGCTAATCTGGTTGTCCCTTTGAGTACTCAAGATATATATATATATATATATTATGATATAAAAGACATTTCAAGCTTATGTTACCTTAACGCTTGCATTTTATTTCAAATTTCTTTGTACTCAATTTATCATGAAGTGTACTTTGCAAAGACAATGTACTTGTTTGTGCATTCAGGAGAGTGTGTAACAGAGGTGGAACTTTACCCTTTTTTCCAGCAGATATTCTCGCTTAATCTTCCAGTCTTCTTCAGCTAATAACTCGGAGAAAAGTTAAAAAGTAAAAGAGCTATTAGGTTTGTATTATGTCTTCAAAGTGCATGGCGATTTAATTAATTAAGAGTAACTCAGAACAAGTACCTGGCGACTTTGCTGGTTTTGTGGCAGCACTCTGAATTGTTAAGCCTCTTGTGATATTGTGTTGGAGTGATGTTTTTCCTGTGGATTTGTATGATCTCACTCTCCCCCACCATGAATTATGATCACGTATAGCTTCTAAAGAAGGTACCAAAGATTGTAAAGATGATGTGGATGAGTACTGTACTGCAATTGATGTAAAAGCCGCCATGCTTTGAAGCTCGGTTTCAACTGATTTTATTTTCTAGTTAATGGTTAAATTTTAGTGGAAGATCTTGGAATCGGCTTACATGATTCTGTTATGTAGTGTGTTTGGGGTAGTTTGTGTGAAATGAGTATCTGCTTATTGTGGATATTTAGGACTCAGAATCTGAGATTGTGGTTCACATTTTACGACTCCTTTACTATTTGGATATCCTTCGTTCTCATCATTTTGTCTTTCCACTAGTAATAATAAGAGTTATTTTTATCAAGAGCCGGCAAACCACCCGAGCCAAAACGTGCAAATTGAGTTAGTATGGTGGGATGAGTATTTTTTTGAGTTGTTATTTTATGAGGTCTACTTTGACTTTAGGTTATATTAGTGAAGTAAATTAGTTTTGATTAAAAATTAAAAAATTCTAGATTAAAATATGATATTTTTTTTAAAATTAAGTTACGTTAATGAAATTAAAGTTTTTTTTATTATTTAAATAGAGAGTTTTTATATAAAAATAATGAATAAATTTTGTGATTTATTGTTTTGAATTTAGTCCATTTGGAAGAATAATATATTTATTGAGATACTTCGTATTTATTGAACTACTTACTTATTTATTGGGCTATTAATTTACTTATGTTATTGCCTACTAACATTTTTATATTTAATTTTTTATCGATTATGTCTTGTCTCAATCTAATGAGTCAATTGAACTAAACAAGTTATGCCAAAAAACTTGATTCTATTTAAGCCACTTTTTTAAAAGTCCAACTTAGTCTAATTAGCAAGTTATTTAGGCTAACTCATTAGACAAAACTTATTTTGTCAGCTTTATTTTTATCCTATTTTATAAGGACAAAATTTAGATATTTTATTTTATTTTTTTAATTAGAATTAGAGTTCTACTTTGATAATATATATTATAAAATATTATATTAAATGTTAACATATATTATTGATATAAATATTTAATTTTGATTAGGGAATCATATCGACATTATCTATAATATTATATATAAATATTGTCTATTTTATAATGCATGCAATACGTGTGATAAATATATTTACTTTCAATTAATGACTTATATATTTTTAGTCTTCTTCATTTTAAGGTGCATTTAAATGAATACGATTGGATTGATTTACTTATTAAATAAATTATGTTTTTATCTTATTCACATTTAACTTTTTGGCAAACAAACTTGTATATAAAATTTTGAAAATTTATAAAAAAAATTTTATTAGAAAACTTGAAAAAAAATTAAATAAATTGATAAAAATAGAAAATATCTAACATAAGATTAAAAAAATATAAGAAAATATGCAAAGATTAATGAAATAATAAAATCTAAAAAAAAAATTATTTGCATCACTCAAACACCAATTTAATAATATAAAAAATCAATATTTTAAATTTTTTATGTCATGAAATTATAAATATTTAAATACTAATAAAGAAGTCAATATATATTAATCAAACATTGAGTAATAATTATTCAAATACACCAATAAAACTATAAAATAGTAAATAATATTAAAAAATTAAATTGGTTCGCATACTGGTATATTAACTCATGGACCCAACTAGCTTAATTTCGTGGGTGAAATAGACTCAGTCAAATAAGTTTGCTTTTAAATGGATTGAAATTTTAACTCATCCTAATATGCTTAATTTGCAAGTTGAGGAGATACTCCTATTAGTCTTCACATTAATCAAGAAAATTAGTTAAACGTAATTGAGATAATAACCATTTTTTTTAAATCATCTTTATTGGAACTTGATATCAAAAAAATAAAAAAATCATTAAAAATAAAATCTCAATTAAATAAAAAACATTTTAAAGTTAATATCATTCAAGAAGATGAAATTAATTGAAATTTGCATAATTTTATTGACTTATATTTGAAAAAATAAGAAATAATCTATAGACCCAAACCTCAATATTCCCTCGTAATTATAATATAACGATTTAAAAAAAATGCATTAGCGTTTATTTAGACGCACCTTAAATACTCATTTAGGGTCACTCTACCACAAAATTTCTTTAATTGAGTTTGGGATCAAGTTTTTTTCAATTTACAAAAATAATAATAATAATAATAATATCCATTTTTTATGCCTGTTTGTAGAGTTTCCTTTCACTTATTTGAATTTTTTCTCACCTCTTTTCCCTATCCATTTGTCCCATTTTTGTTTTTGCCCATTTCCTACTCATTCACATTGTTTTTCTTTCTTGCTCATTTGAATGACCCCCTCGCCGCCAATTTTTCGCCCATTTGCATGGATTTTGTTTTATCTAATTAGTTAAATCATGCGTATCAGAATTTTATATATTTTTTTTACTAAGAATTCTATATAACGAGGTTTTGTATTTAAAAGTCTGAGCCAAAGGTAAACTATGATGCATCTCCTGCTGAACTTCACTGGACGGTCGTGCTTTCATTTGTCCCAAATGAGAGTTTAGCTTAATACAATTACTTAAGATCCGTTTGTTTCTTTTTTTTTTTCAATACTATTTTAATCAAATGATATGTTTAAAATATTTCAATAATTAAGTAAGCTTAAAAAAATAAAAATAAAATGTATCCTATTATTTTTGAAAAAAATTAAAAATAAAAAATTTGAAAATTGTAAGACATTTTTGTAATATTTTTTAAAATTTAAACAAACAAAAGAATTATATTGTTTTAATACCAGAGCATGTTATAAGCACAGGAATAAAATACGTTTTCCCCCTTGTAGGCCTGTATTATCGATACATCAGGCTAAGCCCAACTCATATTTTAAAAAGAATGGGTCAGTCTTCTTCTACAACTAACAAATGGACTTTTACTTAACCAAAGTCTTCAGCTGGAAGATATCATGCAGATGTTATTAATCCAACAACACCAAATAAATGTTACTCATTTTTTCGATAAATAAAAATAAGCGTTGCACGAAAAAAAGAAGAACAAGGATAAAAATAATTAATCACGAAACATTTACAAACTATTTATTCTTCGGTCATGTAAGAAATAAATATGTAATTGATTAAAATTAATGAAAATAGTTAAGTTAGTTAATTTTAATTAATAATATCCTAAATGAAATTTTATTTTAAAAAAACTCAGAATTGAATTATTTAAGTGATGATCATATTTGATGACATTAGTCTTAATTCAATAATTTTTTTTCTACCAACGAGTGAGTTATGTTGTTAATAGGATAGTAAATGCGTCTACTTGTATAGGAAATGAGTAAGTATATCCTGATAGATTTTATAACACATTAAGGATAAAAAAAATAACAATAAAAACATATGAAATTGGGTCCATATTTTTTTTATAATAAGAAAAAAGTGTACCCATTTATTTCTTATATAAAGGAACCAAGAGTGGTAAAATTTTGTTATCATTTATTTATACATTTCTAACAAGTTTCATTTGGATTTATGCAAATTATAGTAAATATCTATGAAATATTAACCACAGAACATGTGAATCAATTGGTATAGGACAGCTCTAATTTAACCAATGATATTAAATTTGAATCATAAGGATACAATTATGTTAAATACTCATAGGAAGAACTTTGTCACTCATAGCAGTTATATCTTACTTGAGCAAATTGCTTCTCATCAAAGATACTAGTGGTTTCCACCCAAAAATATATTAAATGCAAAAGATATTATTGATAGTGTTTTCCCATATTTTGTAAGATTCCCACATTCAAAATAATTTTTGCTATAGTTGAATCAATTGATACATAATTGTTTCGGATACATTAAATTTGAGTTATAAATATGCAACCATGTTAAATAGTTTGAAGAAGAATTTTACTGCTTATAATGATTATACCCTACCATAACAAAATTACTTTATGTGAAAGGTACATGTAGTGTTTATAAAAAAAATGCTAAAAATATTATTGATACATTTTTCCCATAATTAATGGGGTTCCCAAGTCCAAAGTAACTATTGCAAAAAAAAAACAAGAGGAGTGAAATGTTGCTTAAAAATGTATAAATACAATGTTTAATTCCAAGTCAAACATTTGTTTTAACATGTGTAAATTAATCGTAACATTTTATGAGGAGAATTTCTAACATAATTTTTTACGTGGGTTGTTTAAAGTCAAACAAATTGTTTAACATGATTCTCCTTTGAAGTAAATAACATGATTTTCCTTTGAAGTAAAAATTTAACGGTGCTTGTCCATGCATAACAAAAACGCCAAAGAGGATGATGAACGCATTGGATTCTTGAAGAGCATTGATTTATATCGAGGAGTTGGAGACGTAGGGAAGAGTCAGTGTGGTTCATATTCTACGTAGGAGAGTAAAAACTGTCAAAGGTTCTAGAGTCAAGGCAACGAGTTCCGAATGTTGCAACAATGGGAGAGCATTGTGGGCCTAAAAAGGGAACACTATGTTGAGAAAAAGAATGAAATGGACTTGTGAATGCTTGAAATGAGAAGTAAAAGGGTTTGAGATGGAAAACTAACTATGAATCAAGAAATAGAGGTGAAATAAATGAAATGAGTTATTTTTTATGTCAACAAATGAAGGACTTTTTTAATAAATAAATTCAATGTGTAGGATCAATTTAAGCAATTTATTTGATAGTTTCACGGGAGAAAAAAAAATTAAGTGTGATGTGGTATGTTGCAGGATTCACCAAAAAGTCACTTAAACAATTCAATTAAAGTTGCAATGTTGAAGTTGCTCATGAGGTTAGAGTCAAGTATTTCATAAGTGACAAATCTTTTAGAAAAGAAAGAGAAATACTTGTACTATTCAAAATAGAGAAGAAAAAGATACCTTAATCATAAGTATTGTCCGAAAGATAATTTTGTATCATTATTCAATTACACGATGAAAAATATTTTTCTAGACCAAATCTTGTTGTTTTTCCTTTTTCATATTAAAATATTTTCATGTTAAAATTGTGCTGTATTTATCCTCATTTTTTTATCTTTATTTAATGTCCACTATTTTAAGGCATATAAAGAAATTGTATTAGTTATATTATATTATAGTCTAAAATTGTCACTAATTAAAAAGATACATAAGTATCAACCAACCTAAACTTTTTTTAATTATAAATAAATAGTCTAAAATTGTCTGCTAACCTCACTTTTGCATTTTCTGAACAATTATAATTTACTTATTGTTTAAAAATTGAATCAATATTTTAATTGAAGAAGGTGCACAGTCCACTCACGTGATTAACATACAATGCATATCACCCAAACGCGGTGTTGATTATTGAATGCTTTGCGGCATTAGGCAGGCTGCAAATTCACTTAAATAAACTGTCATATTGCTTACCGAACCACGCGCACACAATTTACGCGCTGGATTCAATGCAATAATGAGATTTCACACCTTACGTTCTTTTCTTGATACAATTTTGTCAACACTCTCACAACTACATGATAAAATAGGTGTAAACTTGAATCTTGAGAATACTCTGAATATAATGTATAAAAGATATATCATCCTGATAATTCTTCTTAAGATACTCTTAATTACTAGAGGCTATGTTAAGGACGTTAAAAATCTTCGCATCGATAAGTGATATTACAAAAAAATATAATATATAATTAAAAAATAATCCTACGCAACCAAAATGACTAAATGAAAAATCTGCGTCGTTTGATGTAAAAATTGTCCCTTAACTGGAAAGAAATGAAATTGTAGTTCCATCATTGGAAGTGGAATATTGACATTCTTTACTTCTGAAATAGTTTCATTTTTGCTCCTGCATCTGGGATTTAATAGCTGAATGATGAATCGGGTCAAACAAATGGAGCTGTAGAAGAACCATCTAGTAAATTCAGCCAATTACCTAAGACAAACAGTGAATTGAGGTCGGGTGGATTTAGGATTGGGAAATGCTAAAAAAATTAGCCGATTAAGATTCATGTTTGATATCATGTATCGCAATTGTAATGTTTTTTCAGTTCAATACGCATAAGGAACTCACAACAAAGTACCTGGTCTGGTGGTTTTGCTGGGTCCGTGGCAACAATATGGGCTATTAGCCCATTGGTATATTCTCCACATCTACTCTTTATTCTTCCAACAGGTTCAATATATATCTCATCAGTACCAATATTATTAACATTTTCTTGTCAACTTCTTCACCTCAATATAAATTGTTTATTTTCTTTATCACAAGATAAAACTGTGTAGGAAGAAGAGGTTGGCACGAAAGTTATTGCGAAAAAGTGGGTTGCGTTAGTCAACGTCAGTCGTGGATAAACGTTGGTGTCAAGTATAAGTTCACTATGGGCGGAAAAGTAGTTATGAAGAAAAAATGGGTTCAATTATATATGGCTAATGTCAATGTCTGCCATGTATCGTGATGATGACTTGCTAAGCAGTCATGGAGAGATACATCGTGCTCAGATTGGGATCCAATTGCTGCGTTACCGACATTCTATAATAATTTTATTCATTTATTTGTTTGTGAATATCTACCTAACCAGCCACTTAGTTAAGACTAGCAGAATAAATAGATCTTTACTCCTATAAATACCATGTATAAATGAATTAAAAAATAATGGTATTTAAACATAGAGATGATCAAGTCCATTCTTGTTCATAAATATAATTGTTCCAATCAAGAGCATTTTATCCAATATATATTTAAGCCCGAAAGGTTAAGTAGCTAAGATATGGATAAATAAATTTGCATAATTATACATTCTATCAAATTAATTATGTATGTTTTGGAAATGAAAAAACAGTTGTGAATATTTTAAGTTTCTCCATTGCACAGACTTTTACAAAACTAAGAACAAGATATAAAGGAAATAAGCTATGCACCAAGAATATAATATAGTTGTATATAATTATTTAATTACAAAATTACTATGAAGAATAAGTTAATTAACTTTTATAATAATTATTTTAAAATTATATCAATAGTAATTGTAATTTGATGATAATATAAAATTATTGTATGTAATTATTAAATTTTAAGATATAATAATTTTTTAAGATTTATGATATTTACGTAAATAGATATGAGAAATTATAAAAAAAAAAAAGCTTCAATTTTTTTTAGTTTTATTTACTGAAAATTTAAAACACATGCTTCATTTTTACCTTTTTTTCAGACATAACATCAAAAATAAAAAAAAAAATCCTCCCGCCATAATGTCAAATCAGAGGTTGTTTAGTTAGGATAATTTGCTCGTAAGCTTATTGTCAAGACAAGAACAATAATTTCAAACTAAGTTCATAAGTTGGCAGTTAACGAACTAGCTTAACAACTTCTTCCCATTTTTGGGAGTTGAAGTTTAAGTTACAATTCCAACAAGAAAATGCTATAGTTGGCCTTGGTTTTCCTACAACGTACCAGAACTCTTGCTACTTCTACTCGTTGACCTTATTGAACCAATGGAAAATATGATCAAATCTCAAAAGCTAAAGTTGAACATTGTGCTTCCGTTAAACGAGCATATGATTGATCGATTTATTTGTTTATTGCTGAAAAACACCACGACCATAGTCAACTTTGCTAAGTAGGCAATTTTCCATTCTTTGAATAAGTATTAATTATTTCTATGTGTGTTTAACACCATAGAGTAAGGTATTTACGCATTATATTTAAGAATCGCAATTTGTACAAGGTTCAAATGAAAATATATTCGGATTGCAAGCAATAGGGTATAGAGCAAACTTCGTAAATGAATGCATACTAATTTTGAGATTTTGATGCCTAAAATCTGTTTACACTTCACAACTTCAATATTGAGTATATATAATTTTGTTTCTCTGAAATTTCTTGTTTCTTTTCGTTAATTTTTAAAAAATGATAAAGAAAATATTTTCTTTACAATAAAATCAAACAAACACGTATTTATATTTTGTTTCAATAAGAGAAAAGAAATAAAAAAATAAAATAGTTAATTAAAGGAAAATTCAGAAAAAAATATTTGTTAAAATTATTTTTTTTATCTAAGGAAAAAATTTAAATTTAAATTCTTTTTTTCTCCATCCAAATACAAGATCAAAGAAGTATTATCGGCGTGTATTTGCTTCATGCATAATGTTTCAAATAAAAAGACAAGCCTAATAATTCCCATGTGTTTTTTATATTATTAGAAAGGTGATTTTACTGTGTACTTATAATGATGTTGTTTTTTAACTTTTGAGTTTTGATTTCTAATAGTTTTATATATATATATATATATATGTAATTTTAATAATTTACTTGTTGAATTAAAGATTTTTATTAAATAGATCAAATTTATAATAAACTTTTAAAAATAAGTAAATATCTATTATAAAACTATTTAATTACATGTATAAGATTAGGTGTGGATGATTGTTAAAATAATATCAAAATATTTAATAGCTACAATATATATAAAAAATTATTAAACAAAATAAAATTTATTAAATTAATGTTTGGCATAACTTTTTTTTTTCTAATCTTTCTTCTCCTTAAAAAAAAGATGGACCAAACATATTTGAAGGAAATTTTAATTTTTTTTAAGTCTATTTTTATAGAAGAAAATGTTTAGAAAAGGCTGACCAAAGTATTTTTTAAAAATAAACGGCACACTTTAACCTTTCTCTCTCCTTCTGAATTAATCAACGTGGAAAAAAAAAGACTGATTTTAACTAAAGGATCTTTTAAGTCAGAATCATTAAATAACTTAAAACTTTATTTTTAAACTTCTTATTTTGAACTTCAACTTTAAAATAATTTTTAAATAATAAAAAACCCGACACTCTTTCTCTCTCACACATATATATAATTAGTAAAATATTAAAATTTGTCTCTTCAATTTTGTAAGAATAATAGTGTAACCTTCTATTTGGTTTAGAAGAAAGAAAAATAAGTAAAAGGTTTTTTTATTTAAAATTTGAATTGAAGAAAAAAATATAAAAAATGAACAAATTTAATTTTTTTTCTTTCTCTTTTTTCATTCTCTTTCTCGTAAATTAAACCAAAGAAAAATATATCATTATTCATATTTTTTTCCTTTCGTCCTCTCATCATAAAATAATTTGCTTTCCAATCTTAAAAAGCTGTTAGGTTACAAAACTTTATATCATCCTTAACTTAGGCAACAGAATTATATATGTAATAAAGTTATTAGTTTTTAGTTTATCTGATTTTTTTAATTTTAAACCTAAAGATATTTTCTTGCAATGTAATTTTTATGCAAACAAAAATAAATCTTAAATAAACATTTGATAATCGTATTGATATAAGTGGACATGTCTAAGATTATAGAGTTAATATTTTTGTAGCCATATATTTTTTTGGCTGAAAAGAAATTGTGTATGGAAAACTGGAGGTCCTACCGTGCGAAATTGCAAATAAAATCCAGTGTGTCCTCAATTCATATATGCTGGGGTTGGAACTTGGAAGTGGCCATCTAGTTGGCTCTCATGGTCTCCGATGATGCATTTTCCCAAACAAATTGAAGCAGTTGATAAAAGACATGGCTGGACCCCAACTCAACCTGAGTTATAGTGCTACAATCTCTGAGAGATTGACTAGATGTTTCTCCTTCTTCCCAGCAGCGACAGACAATTAACCCGACAGAGGCTGATAAAGGTCTTCTAGTTTCGAATGATTTGTTTATAGCTCTTAAAAAAAAACATTAATTCATGGTTTTGGGTGGTGGAGCCCCATTTTGCAATTTTTCTTCTTCCCACTTAAATCAATATTCGATCGGCCTGCTCTCACAATTGATTGGGTCACGCCATAGCCTAACTCATAATATTTTTAATGCTCTTGAGTTACAACAATTATGTTGAAATTTAATTTATAACCTTGTACCAATTATCGAGCCATTTGTCACACACCATTAACTCAGTTTTAGTGGGTTCGGTACAATGTTTATTTTTAATAAATAAAAGATTTTATTAAAAATTAAAATATTTTATTTTACAAAATCACATGTATCTTTTTTTACATTAAATAATTATAATTGAATCGAGTATGTTATGATAACAAAATTAATCTTATAAAAGTTTAAAACAATTGCGTGTGTAAAATTTGAATTCGTGAATACTAATTTAGGTAGAGAATAGTATGATAAAGGTATATTAATATTCTTGACTATTGTATTTTTATTTTTTAAAATTATTTTTAAAGCATTTTTCTCAAAATATAATTGATACTTTTAATACCAACATATTTGTCAACTGTGTTGTTATAAGTTATTCTTTATTTATGAAACTGATTATTCATTCGTTAATGCACAACGTAGTCTAAGCGTGTAACCATGTCAGAACAATATGGAAAATAAATTTTTAAAAATCTTTATAATGAATGTATAAATAAATATATTTGATGTTTAATATTAATTACTTCTTGTTAAAAGTGTATTAAATACATTAGTTAAAAAATATCTAGAAAACTCTATGGAAAAAATTACTTAAAAAATAAGTTTAAATAAATTCTTAAATATTTTTTTTTCTTCTTATTTCCGTAGTTAATAGCTAAGAACACGTGTTAACATTTTTCTTTAATATTATAAAACTATTAAGATGGAATTAAAATTCTCTGTCTCTCTGAAGTCCAAAGCGTCCTTATTGAGCGTTGTCGACGCATAGTTGACCAAGCTTGCACCATTAACATACGTACCTCTCCACGCGGTTGTCGGAGTTCTGCTCCGTAAAGGAAAAGCTATGTAAATTAATTGTTATGACAACTTATAGTTGGAGTGAGTGAGTGACAAACAAGAGAATAGACAAACGAAACATGGGATTTTAATTCATTAAGATAACATTAATTATTATATTTTCAATTACTTCTTTATCTCAACATATTTCTTAAATATTTGATATACTTACCATAAATAAAGGAAAAATAATAATGAAAATCAGTGGGAACCTATATTAGAATGAGTGTGTAAATACACTTTTTACTTTTAGAAAATTACATTTAAATATCTTAATTTTTTATATTTGAATTCATTGTACCTGATTTCTCACTCCTCTAATGTGTTTCTTTTTTACTGAAGTATTTGATTTAAAAGTATAATTTTATTTTTTACTCACTAATTTTGTCTTTAAACTTCTCTATATAATACTGGTTATTATTATTATTATTATTATTATTATTATTATTATTATTATTTTAAATAGATTGTCTCAATGACTTAGGGGTCTTAGATTTGTCATCAATAAATACCATATTAAAAAATTAAAAATAATTTCAAGAATCTTATTAACTAGTGTCCCCATAATATTGATTAAGAAATAAAAAATATGAAAAATTATACTGTGAGTTCATTAATAACACTTAAAAAAACATTTTTATTCTTTAATTAGTACATCAAAACATTTGCCTAATTTGAATATAAAGAAGAATATTCAACATATTTTTAAATTATATATTATGTGTTATAAATACAAATATGAAAAATTAATGATAGAAAAATAAATAATAAAATATTTAAAATTATTCATCATAAAAAGATACTGGTAAAAATGTAATGGGGAATATTGGTCTTCATCGTTACTTAACTGCGACGCGTAAGAGTTATTGTTTTTTTTTTCCTGAAAAACTATTCTGTGATTAAGGAAAGGTAGAGGGGTCCACCGAGCACGTTCCTCTCCGGTTTCTAAAACTGGAAGTGTCCAGTTTACAAGATCTCACCATTAATGCATTATTTTTTTGTTATTTATATTTTAAAACGATGAAATATTAAAATTAATGAACGGCTTGGATTTCATGCAGTTTTCTTAAAAACTGCCGAGGATTTTTTCCGGGGTCCACCGCACACTATCAATTTATGCTTTTGCAGGGAATACTAGATCCGAGACCTCGCCGCTTGGAGCGTCTCTATGCTGCGGGACAACTGCATAAGCCAATAACCACCGACACCACCCTCCTCTCATATTCAATTAATCAAACGTCTCAGATGTCGCCACGTGTAATACCTTTCTTAGTTAAACGACGGTGATTAGAATATCAGCACCAAACCGCGTTCTTGTCCTCCTCCTCCTCATTATCCCATGCATTCCCCAATCACGCGTCTTACGCTTGCTGTACCTTCATGAATTCTGAGTCCTTAATTTTTTTTAAGGCTAATAATGACCTTTTTCTTTATCAATAATAAAAAAATCTGACAGATAATCATTTTCAATCAGTTATTTTATTTAGAAAATTCCAGGCTCAAATTTTATTTAAGAAATTCCAATAAATTTTACTCCTACCATCGTAACGTTGATTGATATTAATGGCCTTTAAATATTAATTGAGTATGTAAAAATGTTTAATCAAAATAATTTTATTATATTATAAATACTACTACATATTTTTAAATAATTTAATTTTTATAAAATAGATATTAAATATTTCTTAAGAATAGTCTTGAGACACTGATGAGTAAGACTTTTTTTTATTATTTGAAATCTACTAACTTCATGTTATTATTATAGATAAAAAGGCCAGGTTTCCTAATTTAATTAGAACTTACTGATCATGTGTTCGATTCATCTTAAATAAAAAAAATTTAATTTTAGAATCGATAAAAATTTGGTCAAATCAATTCAAAACCAATGGTGAAAATAATTATCTGAATTAGTCATAAATGGTTTAAAATTAACAAAAATCAATGGCAACAAATAAACTTAAATTTGTTATTTTTCTTAAATTTTTTATTCAACAATTTCTTTTTGACAAAATAAAGTCACTGTAAAATGTATTCTTATCAAGTCTACATCATAGATTCTTACTATTTAATTCATTGATATTAATTTTTATCTTACAAAACATATAATTTAATTGTTTTATGTAAATTTATTTTTATAATATTTTATTTTTTATTTAATACATTATATAATATTAACATTTTTTAACTAATCATAATTTAATTAAAATTGTGAAATAATAGTTTCATTAATTTAATAATCAGGACGAATTTAATAATGTATAATAATTTTAATCATTAACAAGTGTGCATTGTTGTGTTATCATTTAAATCATTTTTGTAAAAATATCATTAAATGATATTTTCTAAACATTAGCTTTAAATTCAATGTTAACTATTATCATTCCTTTTAAAAAATATTAAAATGAACGCTGCTTTCAATACGAGAGTTTGCGATTAAGCATGGCTGAGATGAACAACACAAAAAACTAAATACATGAACCTTTTGAAATGAACTGGTCAACTGTAGGAATGACAAAATATAAGTATTTAACATTTATTCTTGGCGATATTTAGTAATGTAAAGATGCTTTATGAGTACTTAAAAAGCACGTTTCCATTCCAATAAAACAACATATCATGTATTTATTGTTACGAAGAAAACAAGTATTTATCATTTTTAGATAAAACTTTAAACACATTAATTACAAATTAAAAAATTTAAATCACATAACACTTATGTATAAGTTATTTTTATAATTGAAGAAAAAATAAAAATAAATTATTTTTAAATAAATTATAACATTTTCATAAAATTTTATAAAGAATTTATTGAAATAATCAGAAAACAGATTATGAATAAAGCATAAATAATCTTTATAAGTTATTTCAAACATTTATAGAAATAAATAGTTGTAAAAAATTATTCTGCACACATAAACAAATTCAAATAATATAACAATATTTACAAGAGATTTTTAAATTATTTTCTTATTAAACAATACAACGATGGAAATTTGTAAGTATAAGTATATATTTAACATTTTTTATTTAAAAAGTTTAGGTAAATTAATTTTCAGGACTTACATGGAGTAAGATATGCCTCTAGATTCAATGGATGTTTACGAAGATATTTACTGATAAATTATTCACCAATAAATTTTTTCATCAACAGCGAAACTCAAACTCATTCTTTTAAGATGAGATGGATTCTAGCCAAATGAAATAAAAGATTATTATTTATAATTTTTGTATCACATACTAATATTGTGTCACGTAAAATTAAATTAAAATTATTTAAATAAAATTTTGAATTTAAATCTTGTTAATGATTTTTTAAATATTCAATTAAATATTATTAGTTAAAAATTTCGATAAAAATCTACTTATAACATAATAAAAATATATATAACAATTTTTATGTTAAGCAACTATCTATCCTGACGATGTAACATTGAAAAAACCACTAAATAAGTTTCACAGTATTTCTAATGCATATATAATAAAATATCAGGTCCTTTTTCTTGGTTAAGCAACATTGCTTGGTCAAGTTTTTTTTTTTTTAATTGCGACATGAATTAGTTCTAACGATAGAATTTAGTTTAATACGATTAATTATTAGAGATAGTCTGACATTGATTTTTGAGAAATAAGTAATTAGGAGGCAGGACATTGATTTCAAAAATTTGAGACCAAAGTGGTCCAATTAATCAATTTGTTTGGTTAATTACCGGGAGTGGTAGTAGCAAAAGGTAGAACCGGTTTAGCCAGTGGCGTGAGGGTAGAGTAGCTGCAGCGGATCAGAGCACCGTAGGGAGGCACTATATATAAGACCCTCCCTTCCTTCTTCTCTCACCCAACCCGTGGTATCACAGAAATCGTACACGCACACACACTTTGTTCAGTGCCTCGGAAGGCATTCGCGAAAATGGAGTTGTTTTTCTACACCGTGTTCGGTGGTTTGGCCGCGGTGGTGGCAGCACTGGAACTGAGCAAGAGCAACAAGGACCGAATCAACACCTCCACGGCATTCAATTCCTTCAAGAACAACTACCTCCTCGTTTATTCCCTCATGATGGGTACAGATCTGTCTCTTCTCTCTTAGATCTCGCTCGATCCGCTACTTCGCTTCTCTCATTGCTCTCGATCTGCTCCTTCTTTCTTTCAATGCTCGCCGAAACTTCATTTCTCCTTTTTATTTTTCGCCGCCGATTATTAATTCTTAATTATTAATTATTACCGAAATAAATTGAAAATCAAATAAGGCTTTCTTTGTTTGTTGTTTCATGCTGTTTGTCTGTGAATTTGTAAGTAGCGAGAAATCAAGAGCGTTTCAGGCGGATCCTGAGCCGTTGGTTATCTGTGATCATAGTGACGTGTTTAATGGTTTTGGAATTTGTGATTTTCACTTTTTTTTTTCGTTTTTGGTTTTATAGTAGATGTGTACAGTGTGCACTGCATTGAGATCATATTTAAAAGGAAAGTTCTCTCTTAATGTTGTCGATTCGTTGAATTCGTCTTATTTGATGTGTTTATCTGATTTTAGTTACATTTTTTTTTTATCGTTGAGTAATGATTTTGAGGACAGTGTTGTTGGTGAATGAATATGTTGGGCAATAGAAAATGCAATGATTGTAATGTGGAAATTTTGTGGTTTGTTTGTGTATGGTTGCATGTAATTGTGCTGTTGTTCAAATCATTTGGGATTGGATTGGAGTTAGTTACTATTTTTAGTTTTTTGAAATGTAATGGGTTGATGTTTTAATGGCTATAGCTGGAGATTGGCTGCAAGGTCCATATGTCTACTACCTTTACAGTACATATGGATATGGGAAAGGGGAGATAGGGCAACTGTTCATTGCTGGTTTTGGGTCTTCGATGCTTTTTGGAACAATTGTGGGATCTCTAGCTGACAAACAGTGAGATTTCTTTTTGGTTTCTGGTTTCTTGTTGCTGCGTATTTCTCTTAGAAAATTTCAGTGTCTCATGCTTCTTCTTACCCTGAAACCAGAGGCCGGAAGAGGGCTTGCGTGACTTACTGCATAACCTACATTTTGAGCTGCATCACCAAGCATTCTCCTCAATACAAAGTCCTGATGTTGGGCCGTGTTTTGGGAGGCATTGCCACATCACTTCTGTTTTCAGCATTTGAATCGTGGCTTGTTGCTGAGCACTTCAAGGTGAGGAATAGTTGTTTGTTTTTACAAGTTATCTTCTGTTTGTTATGAATATTTATTGCCTCTGGGTGTGTTGATTTAAGACATACAGGAAGTGCCTTATAATTTGGAGGCAGTCATTGATTGAATTGTACATATGGTATAACATTTTCCTCTTGTATTTGGAGGGTGTAGATGACTTGAATTATACAATGTAACTTTAACTGCCTTAGGCACAAGAGTGGCGAACATGTCCTCAACATGATAATTTAGCTTTGTTGTTTTGGACTGACATTCCAAATTGGGCTAGTTTTGTATGTAGTACACATTGTATTTCCTGAACTTCTTAAGATGTCATTCTAAACAGAACTAGCCACTACTTAAGATCTTACAACTAACAATTTCAAAAATAGTTGGGAAGTGTATCATTATGTCTAGGCTTAGTGTGTGTGTAGGTTCAGCATATGTATATCATGTAAATATATTAATTGGGAAAATTGTATTTTTGTATTTATTGGATTCATTATATGGATATCAAGTCCGCGGTGTAGAGTTTAGACACAGTTTTCAGCATATGCTTCTCTTCTCTCTTAACAAAAACTGATGCACTAGTTTCTATCTATTGAGTGCAGAATGTTTTAATTCAAATCTATAGTTCACTTATAAAAAATCATTAACCAGAAGCAAGCCTGTTTGATGTCATCCGAAATATGATATCTTTCTAGTGTTTAATTTAGGTTGTCATACTCATCTATAACTTCCCAATATAGTGACCTCTAGATTTTTATTAATTAGATATCTCTCGATTGTGTTTATTTTAGGTTGTCATATCTTATAACTTTCCTATATAGTGCATTCTAGATGTTTATTTTGCTTTATTTTTCTTGCTTCTCTGCCGTCGTATCTCATTGTTTTGAATCAACTTGTTCCTGCAAATTATGTTGAGTTTGAAAGAAGATGCTGATTTCCAGGTTTTATAAATGCATCAGGGTAAAATTGCTTTTTTCTATGATCATCAAGGGGCCAATGAAATGAATGTTGGTCATCATCATACATTTTTACCCTCTAAAACAGTGTCAAATGGTTTTTATAATATTTTTTTTTTGTCTTGATATCCTTCTTGTTGCATTGTGTGTACTTATGAATCTGAATTGTCTTTTTTTTTTTTAATGATGAATTTTTCAGAGGGGCTTTGATCAACAATGGTTATCATTGACATTCTCAAAGGCTATATTTCTTGGAAATGGTCTTGTTGCTATTTTGTCTGGGCTGTTTGGAAATGTTCTTGTTGATACATTGGCTCTTGGACCTGTGGCCCCCTTTGATGCTGCTTCATGTTTTCTTGCTATTGGAATGGCCATCATACTATCTTCATGGACAGAAAATTTTGGGGATCCTTCTGAGAACAAGGACTTGCTTACCCAATTCAGGGGTGCTGCCGTGGCAATTGCTTCTGGTAGATTTCTTACCCTAGAATTTATTTTCTCATTACAATGGTTTGATACTGTAAATTTGAACTTTGAAATTCTGTATGCTTGATATTAATCTTCACAACACAGTTTACATGACAAAAATGTCAACATTATTATAATCAATAGCAGAAGTTATTAAAGGTACCCTAAATGGAATTGATTGAGCAAAGTTGTTCTTTAGCTTTACTTATTCTGTTATCATTTATTTTATTCATCTCTTGTCTTGTATTCTTGTTCATTGTGTACTTCCCAAGTTCATTTTTTACTGTGTTCTTTGTACTTCAGATGAAAAGATAGCCTTGCTGGGTGCCATACAGTCTCTCTTTGAAGGTTCAATGTACACCTTTGTGTTTCTATGGACTCCTGCATTAAGCCCAAATGATGAAGAGATTCCCCATGGTTTTATTTTTGCAACATTCATGTTGGCTTCAATGTTGGGTAGCTCACTTGCATCTAAGTTGATGGCCCGTTCTCATCTCCGAGTAGAGAGCTATATGCAGATTGTTTTTGCAGTTTCTTCTGCTGCTTTGATGCTTCCCATTCTGACCACTGTATGCTATTCTTCCAATATACTCTTCTCTTTCCCCCTTCTAGTATTCTGATTTACATTCACACATTTTGCTATATCTTATCTTGGTTATTGTGGAACAGTTCTTGGTAGTTCCCTCCAAAACGAAAGGTGGAAGCATCTCATTTTCTGGTTGCGTTCAGCTTCTTGGATTCTGTGCTTTTGAGAGTTGTGTTGGCATATTCTGGCCATCCATTATGAAGATGAGATCTCAATACATTCCCGAGGAAGCCAGGAGCACCATCATGAACTTTTTCCGCATTCCTCTAAACATTTTTGTGTGTGTTGTGCTGTACAATGTATGTTACTCAATCTACTACTTCAATACAATGTTTGTTCTTAACAATGTAGTATTTTTATGTGTTTTTTTTACTAATCTATTTTCTCTGTGCAGGTTGATGCATTCCCTATCACAGTTATGTTTGGCATGTGCTCAATTTTCCTTTTGGTGGCTTGTATTTTGCAAAGGCGACTGATGGTGATTTCAGATAAGCAGCCAAGTAAGACCCTCACGCTGATGATCTGTTCCTTAAGTTGATTTACAAATAGGATAGCAAAGAGGGCTCATAACTTATTTAAGACTAATTTTCTGTGTTATAACTTAATCTTTTTTGGGAATTACTGGTACACCTTTGGCTTCATTGCTCCTGCCTGAGGCTGTTCTTGTAGATCACTGACAGTTCAGCGGAGCCAAACATTCTTTTGTGCAAGATAGCCTATATTGGTTAATTTTGTTTTACCTTGAAAAGGATTAGTCCAAATGCTCCTTGGTTTTGTTTTATGAAAATGTTCTTACTTTGGGATTATTTTTGTTTGAAACAGAAGCAGTTGATTGGCAATTGAAGGATAGGGACGCGGAGTCAGAACCATTGAATATTTAACTGGCTTTTGCTAAGTTTTGCGGAGGCACTGAACTTTAGCTGCTTCAGTCTTACAAATGCAGTTTCTTGTGTCTACGACTGTGTACGATGCGATTTGAGTGAAGGTAAACCTGATGCTCACAAAGACAAGGGGATTCAAGCAACAAGCAGAAAGGAGCAATTACTATTCAAGTGTTTTTGGTATAAATATTGTTGTAGTGCATTAGATTTCTATTGGCTATTTCTTGAGGAGAAATCTCCGTTTTGGTAGTTCTGATGGTATTCTTTTGGGGGTAGTATCTAAGTTTGCCCCGTTTGATGGGAATAGTATATATGCCATACTATTTCTTTCATTGTCTTTTAATTTTGTAATGAGATCGCACTCCATTCAATTAATGCATCCTTTTTAATTTTCACTTATTTTCCCTCAATTAAAATTTATAATAAGTATGATTTTTAAGATAATTGTTATAAAAATTAATAAATTTATTATCCATGATAACTATATTTAAATGACAGTCTAAAAAGTCTTTATTAAATTATTTTCTTTTAAAAATAATATATTTTATTAATATAAAATAAACTATGAAATTATAGTAATTAATAATTTCAATTTTTTTTTTCTACGGAGAGGATTTCTTCCCGCTCCTTAGTGCATAGGCTCAAGGAAAATGCCAAAAATGTGAATGTAATTATTTTTAATTTTTTCATGTATAGTCGTTAGGTTTATATATAAGTTCATGTGAAGTTTTGGCATAGTAATATACTTTTTTTAAAAAATAGTAATATACTTATTTAAAGTTTAATAACAGTAAAAAAAATTGAAAGAATGAGTAAAGAAAAAAAGTATATTGGAAAAAAGCACTTTAAGTTTAATTAGAGTTGATAAAGAATATCTTCTTACTAGAATACTAGTATTTGTTTTTATACTCAGGTTTGAAAATGATATTTGAACTCAACTTTTTAATCTTTATCTCGTATATGTTAGAGTATCTATATATCCAAATTGTACTTACTGTCCGGTCTTTATTTAAGTGTAAAAGAAATAAAAAAAATATTAATTAAAAATTACTACAATATTAATTGAAAATTTATTCTTAATCGTTCAAATGTAACTATATAACAATAGGAACATAGTTTGACTGGAATGACTTACGACGAGGAGGATAAGTTGTATTAGGACAACGATTACGTTACTACGACGCTGCAACACTTTCATCCGGAGATACTTAGCCACACACTACAACACTTTCATCCGGAGATACTAAGCCACAATAACATTAAACGAGATGAGAAAATGATTGGTAAATTTCCAACGACTGGGTGGTTGACAGTGACTTCATAACCAAAATTAGTTAGTGTAATACATAGTAAAGTTACATTGATATAATTTGATATTTCTCTTGTATTTTGATAGATCCTATTATTATTTAAGGAGTTTCTCTTCTTTGAAAATAGGATTCACCAAAAAAAAATTTAATTTCAATAAATTACCACTAATAATAGAGAGAATATAAAAAATATATTAAAAAATATTGCTAGCATTTCTTGATATGTGCGCGTGTCTGTATAAGTATGGGACGGGTGAGTATTGCAATTCTAATCCACTCATTGTCATTAAATCTTCGCTGCTGGAACCATCTCCAATAAATGAGTATTAATCCTACTTATAATATGTATTATTTGTATATACCAATAAAATCTTGATAGAAGTAATTTTCTCTTTACTTTCCCTCGACGACAAGATATTCCCAAGGACAGTAAAATAGTTCTTGTTATTAGAACTCAGGAAAAAGATTTAGCAAACTTAAAATACTCTTTTCCTTCGTTACCTTATTTGCTTCATTTATATTTTGAAAAGTCAATTTAACAGCTTGTTGATCCAGTTACCCAAATCGATTATCCACGTACAACAAGGTAATACTCTTACTATCAATTTTTTTTTTTGATCATTTATTAATTAATTTTACACAAGGAAATTGAACTTGACATTTCATTCAGTGAAAATGTCAAGGGATAAAAACCACTTGTGAGTAGTGTGATTCTGATGACTTATCTGAACAGGCTACAACCTGTAAATTATTAAAAGTGCTAGAAAATAACTGAATGCGGTAGATACAAAGAAATAAGTATATACATGAAATGAAACAATGCTTAGATACAGAGAAGTTTTAGAGTGAAGAAGTTGAGTATTGGATTGAATACTAGCGACGATCACATGACACGGCTACGTTTTGCTTGTGCAGAAGCAACTTCCAAATCCCCAATGAAAAAAAGGATTTTGTCCAAAATTCCACGACATGATCTCTCTTGAGCTAGAGAAGTTTCTTCAGAGAAGTCAATTTCTGAATGGCATCTTTGAGCAGTTACTCTTGAACCCAGATGTCGCTCTATCTCTCCTTGGTGAACAAGATAGTAGTCACTGCCTTCTCTAATAATCTTCAAACCCCTATTTTGTTAAACATGATAAATCAATTAAGTAATTCCCTTCAGACATCAGACTCATATCATTGTTGCAATAGACTAGATTATTTATTGTAGAGTGCCAACTTAATTTTCTAATTCCAAATCAATTTTTAGACAATAATTTGTTTTTTTGAATTGAATAATAATGGTTTATGTTAGAGCTAAGCTAGTTCCAGCTAGGAGGAAGCCAACATCAATGTTGTAGCTGCAGTTGTTAGCAATAACTTTAAAACTGGATTCGTAATTCAACGTATTAAAGAAACATAATATCATAATTTTATAATACTAAAAGCTAAAAACAAATCACATATGAAGTACATACAAAAGTTGAAATAAAATGTATCATAATATTTAGGTATAAGTTTAAAAAATACACTTACATAAATCAATACGATGCAGTATTAAGTGCTTTTCATTGACATGTTGGGAATCAATTTTTATCAAAATGGGTTCGATGATCCATGAAATAAAATGATTCACCGGTTTCTAGGCCGTGCCGGCTGATCCGGTTTTCAGAACACAGGTTATTGGAAATGTAATGTAAAGAGAGAAAGAATGCATGTGGATGATTATGCAATGAGAAAGCAAAAGGTCCTCTGACCATCATGGTGATGGCATTGACAAGATGAAAGAATAATGATGTGTGTGAGAATGTGCATGCTCTTAGACTCTGAGTAGAGTAAATAAAACAACTTACACTCCAATTCGATCACAACGATCTTGCACCTCATATACATCTTTCCATGATTTTGAACCAATAGGAGCATAAAAAGCAGCATGATCTCCTCCCCATCTCTCCTTAAAAAGGTTACACCATAGACCATTGTCTGAGGCCACCACCTTCCACTTCCTACATACTGCACAAGTGCAACAAATAGTCAAATTATACTATTTTTTGGGAGCCATTTATTCACCATTATCACTCTCATGCTTGTACTTTCAGCCATTAAAATGTCCAACGCTGGAGAGAAGACAGAAGAAAATTTTACACACCGTTGGGAATAAAATTCCAAAATCACAAGCAATATAATGGCAACAAGGTACATGGTAAAATTTAGGTGTAACCTTTTCTCATTTAAAATGTTTAACCATATGTTAATATTTTTCTGAAAGACAAGAAACGTGATTACAAATGAAATGAAAACACGGGCCTGCACTTGCGCCACGACCTCAAAACAAAATTATCCATGAAATTTGATTTGATAGATTTATCCATAAATTTTATAGGAGAAGAAAATAAAAAAAAATTATCTTCTTCATAAATTAAAATTAGCTTATGATAAATTAAAAATAAGATTTCGAAAAAATTAACATTAGAGAATTTCTACAAATTAACTTATAAATAAATTAAAATTAATTTATATACATGATTTATTTGGATAAACTTCTTAATAATCCTTTATAGGAGAAAAAAATTAAAAAAAATAAGTTTCTTTGTAATAAAAATAATTAAACCTTATATATAAGGTAATTTTATTCTCCTATCATTTAGCTGATAAAGTTTATTTATTTATTTTTTATTATTCACTTAAGGCCAAAACCAAATCCTATTCCTGTTTTGAATTTCATTTGATCTACACTAGACACTGCATTGCCTTCCAGCAATTTTTGGTTTCTGATTGTAAAAATGCCTCAATTTAGACATTAAATGAAAGGAAGAATCAGTGATTGACATGAATAGGGAAAAACTGAACAAACAAATCAACCGAATTTAGAGGATGATTACTTCAATTTCAGATCCAATTCAGACAGATAGAAAACAGAATAGATTATCCAATTCCAAGCCAATATAAAGAACTGAATCGAATTGAAGAAAGTCAATTCAGATCTAATATAAATATCTCAACTCATAGAACTCGCTGCTGATTTAAAATTTAGAAATCAATTGCAACGCTAATTGGATTGAAAGAAAAACAATGATATGTTTTCAAACAGAAAACAACGTAAAAATCAAGAGAGCGTGGCTGACCTTGTTGAGCAACAGCAAGATGATGGTAGTCCAAGAGACAGAATATCTTCATACAGATTTCCGAAGGTAAATTCTCCATTTTGATTTTTGAGGATTTCACAATCTTAACTTAGACAATTCATGCAACAACAACAGTCACACGTTTTGTTTCCACTTTTCACTTTCACTGAGAGAGAGAAAAAGATAGTGTCATCCTTGTTCTTGTTCTTCCTCGGATTCTGTCCTGGGATATTATTAAATAAATATTTTCGAATAACTTTTAGGAAGAGAAGAAGCACCAACCACTGTATAATATTACATATTCGGCGCGTAGATATGTTGGTGTTGGCTACTCGCTCTATCTATCATCCGATCATGAGATCGCATCTAAATGACCTTTAAATTATTTATACAAGTATTTTTCGTTGCACCCATCGTTGTAAAGAATAAGTAATATATTTAGAAGTAAATTGAATTTTATAATAAGTAATTTAAAAATTATATCAAAATTTTTATTAATTGATATTGTAAAAAGTTTTATACCGTAAGTCTATTAAATTTATTTATAAATTTAATCTTATTAAAATTGGTCTTTAAATTTAACTAAAATTTATGAATAATTTTTTTAAGTATTTTTACTTTATTAAATATAAATAAATTAAAGAGATAAACTTTTAAAATTAAAGAAAATTATAAAAAATTATTTAAATTAAGATTCATAATCCTTATTGATATATTGTATCAACTAACATGACGTTGACTGAGTAATGTAAAAAAAAAAAAATTAATAAAAAAATTTCACTAGAAGTAGTCTGAAATATTAGTTACCGATAAATTTGGTAGATACCTCACCCTTATAATATAGTTATAAAAAAATATTATACTAAATTTTAGTATTTAAAATTGTAATTAAAATTAAAATAGATAATCAATATAAAAAAATACATGTGAGAATATAATTTTAAAAACACTTTATTACTCATTTATAATATAGAAATAAATAAGTATAAAAAAAGTACAATCATAAAAGCAATTATGATAAAAATAAATTTTCTTTTACTAGAGTCGATCAAGTAATTGAGAAGTTTAGATAATTTATATGAAATTTTAAGTTAAAAATCGTTGAATACAATTTTTTTATAATGATGCATTTACATTAGTAACTAATTTAATTTAAATTGATTCACAGCAAATTATAAGATATGTTGTTTACATACATACAAAAAAGACATTTACTATGTGGGTGTCTTGTGCTCTTATTTATTCAAATCTTTAGCAACTAATTTAGTATTATTATTTGAATTTAAACTAAATAGAAAATTATAAAAAATTCCTGTCCTCGATAAGAAATGGCCATCGGGGATGCCACCGTTTTGTAAATTTCACTGGCACACGAAAGAGCATTTTTATAGTAAATATTCAAATTCATCATTTGAAGGTATATGAAATATCAAGTTCATCCTAAAAAAAATGAAGCATTAATTTTGTTTTTTAAAATAAGTTTTAATCTAAAAAACAAAATTGACGGTGAAAGATATATCAAGGCACTAAACTATAGTATATTTTAAATATTTAATTATTTACATTTTGAAGTTATTACGTCCGGAAGGGTAATTATCTCAAGTATATATATATACTATACGTGCTTAAGGACTTCCCTCAAAGTCAAACTTGAAACATTTTTCTCCTATGAACTTGATTAATCTGATGCTTATTCTTCCATTCTCTCCTTAATTGCTTCATTTAAATAGCTTCTAAAATTCAATAGGGAATAAGTAGATTTGTTAAAAATGTTATTTGGTAGCTTCCTAAATTAATATCAAGAATTAAATGAAAGTAAAATCAATTGAATTTTCTCCTATTCTTCGTTGAGTAGACAAGTAAACAAGTCTCAAAGCCAGCTCGGAAGACATTTAATTATTAACCAATACACAAGGCTTCTGTTCTTCGTTGAGTAGACAAATACACAAGTCTCCAAGCCAGCTCGGAATACACATATACATATATGAATAAATTTTTAAATCTCTAACTAGCCTTTCTTTTGACCAAAAGAAAATATCTATGTAAATAGTAATCAACAAAACCCCTTGGATCCTAATTGATACAAATGCTACCCTAAAACAAACAATCTGATAAAAGGGGTAGCGGGGGTAATCAAATTGAAACGATTATGAACTAACACTTGCAGAAAGCAATGGCAATATGGATTGAATCAAATTGCTCAGTTTGCCTCTCATCCTGCCAACAGTATTCTTCAATGTTTTACATGTCTTCTCAACAGGGAACTCGTTGACTTGTAGCATGTGCAGCTGCATTTCCAGATACCTATTAAGACTGGCCCCGGCAATGTTAATGAGACTGAGTGATTCATTACTGTGCATAAATTTTGTGACAAGAAATCCAGCTAGAACATGTTGATCAGCCTTTACAAGTTCTGATATGAAATTAGGGAATAAGATCCTTGTGAAAAGAAGCAACTGATTCTCATGGTCTTCGTTTTTGTTAATTCCTCTACCTGACACCAGAGCTTGTTGACATTGATTGGATAAGTTTCCAACCACATAGCAGATATAGGAGAAAACAGTACCATAAGTAGAGTCAGTGGTGATAGAAGCGAGAACCCCAGAAGTTAAAACAAGAATTAATAACTCATAGTCCTTGCTCCTTGTTTGAGGGATGCCTTGTCTTGTGCTATCCTCAACAGCACCCAGGCACTGCAACTGTAACGTTTTGTAAGGCAGCAATAGTGTCACCTTCAAAGCCAGAAAGCAATCGATGCCAAGTGCTATCTGGGTTAAGCTGTAGGCATCATCTTCATCAAGTAACAAAGCATTAGGTCTTAATGATGATTGATCAATCAGTCTCAGCACATCAGTAAACCTTGATAGGCGTATGAATTTTCTGAAAATCTCCGCCCAGCACACATGCAAAGGGTGAACAAAAACAGAGTCTTCTACCTTCTCTTTCTCAGGATTGTCTACTGCCTCAAGACTTTCCCATCCCTCGTCCCAATCATCATTGTTCCAGTCATTTCCTCTATCAGATGCTTCTGCAGAGGTTTCTCCATCTTTCCCTGCAGTGAAGAGTCCATCCCACTCTTCCAAAATAGTCAGCAGAGCATCAAAGTGGAAATCTTCACTAGCTTCTCCACACAACCTCAAAAAGCAAGACACAGCCGTGTCTGTATTCAATAGATCATCAGGGGTAATTTCTATGCTAGGAGAGATTGACGCCACAAGCTGAGATGATTTAAGAGCAACCAAAGTATTTGTAAACCTACTAGAAGAGTCTTTGTGATCTGGCAACTGCTTGTCAACATCAGTTTCACTCTTTCTACTAGCATAAATCAATTCATTCCATTCTTCCCATGGTTGAACATTGGCTAGTATTTCTGTAGAGAAACCCTTAATATTTTTACCTGAGATAAATTGCATAAGCTCCAGCACAAAAACTCTGACGGAGCTTGGCAACTGTAAATTGTCAGAGAACTGGGCCATTCTTTCCCAAATTACATGTCTAACACATTGCATAACTTTTAAGTCACCTTCTAGCTTGCTTAAAGAAGACAATATATGATACAGGTTCTGGCTCTCATGGGATCCATTGATCAATTCCGACAAAACAACTTCTAGAATATCTAAATAGAAATGAGGAAGATCCTGAGAACATGTACCACAATCAGCAGCTGAATCAGTTTCTGATGATGCAACAGAAAAAACCTCTGCAACAGCACCAAACCCACAACCAGAAAAAATCATAGCTTCGCAGAAATTATAAATTTCTACAGAAGCATCACCATTTAAGCCGCAATTGACATAGCCATATATGCTGCCCCAGCCCTGACTAGGAGAGATGATATCTTCAATCACCAATTTCATAAAAACCTTCAGACAACTCATTAAACATAGTGGATTGATGCTACTACTTTCTCCTGAATTTTCCTCCAATGCAATTTCCTTCATATCCTCTGCCAATCTCATCCAAAAGTTCAGAAGAACAATAAGGCACTCTTGCCATGTTGAATTGTCAGGTAGAAGTCCATATGAACTGTATAGAGGCATGACTACTGCAAAGTACTGCTTCATGATCCCCAAAGCATCAGACTTGGTCAAAAGCCTAATGTACATTCGGCACAAATCATAGCTCTGTTCAAGCTTATTTACAAAGCCTTGGAGGTATTCAGGAGTTCTAATACTAGACTCAGTAGTAACTTTAGTCTCCAAAGCACTCAGCAAACTTAGGATGTAATACCTGTAGACATCCTGCCATGACATGAAATCATCAGGCAATGAATCACCATATATATTGACAAAAGCCTGTACCATTTTTGACAAAGCTGACAAGCTATTTTCCTCAATACATGCAAAAACTTCATCACTAAAGCACTCAAAGTTCAAACCATGTAACCCGGCAATATTTTTGAAGTTCATGTTATTGATAAAGGATACATTTTTGCATTCTTGCTCGATGACCTTGTAATATTGAGCTAAGCTTAGATTTGCATTTACATGATCAGCCTGTACCATTGGTGATAAATCTTGGGTACTTTCCAGTTGCAAGTAGCACTCTGATAACAAGCCATACACATAAGCAAGGCGAAGTTTGTTGCACCCATCAACTGCGGGGTAAACAATTGTTGAGATGGTTTCAATGGTTTTTGAACTATTACCAATTATTTCTCCTTTATAACCTGAAACTTCGGCTGTAATATCATCATTGGTCCAAACATCAGAAACAAGGATAGCACTTAGATAACGCAATAGCACCTGCACAAAAACAAAGTAATGAGGTCTCATCAATGGATTATATTGTATTTTGTTCAAAGAACTAGTTGACTTAAACACTCAAGCAGTTAAAGATGGGATGAAAACAATTTTTATAATTCAATACCCCTTCAAGTGAAATCACTGCTGGACAATTTATACTGAAAACTAATGCTACTAGAGACTGAATTTACTAAGAGACTAGCGTGGCCAAGAAATAGAACTTTTACATCATCAATGAGCCATGGAACTATAAGACAAACAATTTCATTGTATGTAATACATAAGGTTTATGTTTCAATGCATTCTTGCAAATCCTCGTACCTCAGCACAGTTCAAGTCATAAGTGTCAGCCAATTTTAAAATGTCCTTCAAAATGTGCTTTTTTTCTAACTTTACTGACTCAATGAGAGAGATAACAACATTCTCAATATATATGGAGTCCTTGGACAAAAACCGCTCTGTTTCAACCCCAGGAATTATTTTCTCTAGTGCTCTAGAATGCTCGGTAAGACGTTTTTGCTCTTCTAACTTCAGCTTCCACTCTCTCCAAAATGAGGACTGTACCTTGCCAAGTTTATCTATATCATCTGAATAAAAAAATCAAAACAGTGTCTTAGTCAGTTATGGATGCCAAATAAGAAAGAATGAAGGTGGAAAAAAGAAGTCAATCAATACAAGCATGATTGACAAACATTTTAAATAGTAACAAAATACAGAAAGTAAAAACATGCAACCTAGGAGTTAACTACTAAATAAATATACAATGAAAAGAAAATAACAGAAAAGCCAATTACCAGAACTGGTTGATGCATGCTTTTCCTTAAACTTCCTCTTCAATAGCTCCTTCCGTCGAGCAGGATCAGTCCCTATTCCAGAGTTGTGAAATAAGCTGTATGCCATCCCAACACTCATAATGCTACAAATTTCTTGGTAGTCTTTTCTTATTTTGAGCTGTTCTTCTATAATTTCTACCCCGTTAAAGGCATCCACAAGATTCAGAAGATAGGAGCACCCCATTATATCTTCCTCTTCAGTGACTGGTGGTTCCATAATGGATTTTGCTAGAGAGGCAATCAGATTGTCTCTGGGGGCAAATCCATTTCTGGCCAACCAGGACAAAATGGTTACCACAGCCTGTGTTCTGATGTTTAGATACAGCTTTCCAGTACTAAGTTTCTTATGATTTTCTCCTTTCCTACTTAATTCAAGCAACCAAGGGAGCTGTAAAGCAGCAAAAGACAGAACTCTCCCATTTTCAGTCAAGATTGATGCCCAATCAGTTCGATCCCCAATAGCCAAGGTTTTTGCAACAATGGAAAGTATGTCTCTAGTTTTCTCAAGATGAACATCTTGATTGTCAGAACTAATACTGTCAAACTCCTGAAAGCAACCATTTCTATCTAGTATATTTTCTAAACTTTGCTTTGGAAGTGAGTTTAGAGATGAGCCTTGCACTGAAAATTTGGAAGGATTTGTCCCTGTCGATATCATCAATGTTTCACACTGGCCTTGCATATCTAGATCTTTCCATGCATGGAGAAGCTCACCAATAGATTCCTCATCACAGTGGCTTAAAGCAAACCCTAATAGCTGCTTTCGAGAATCCACATCCATATTATCAAGGGCAGGACCTCTTGCAATTGCAGCACATAAATCCCATATGTAACCATGCCCTTTTCGAGCCAAACCAAGACAAAGATCAAATGCCAATTGTAAATCACCAGAAACTGCAGCTTCTCTAGCAATAGCTTCCTCAACAGCTGATATGTCATCAGCAGACCTCAAGCCAAGAAGTCTGGCAACCTCAATAAGTTCATCAACATGAAAATATGCTCCAGATTGATTTATGATTGCTATTTTTACAATTTCCATAGGATCTTTTATTTGCCTGAATTGCATGGGCAGAATATTCACCCCAAGGTTTGGAAGTTTAACTGTAAGTGCATCAATAATATCTGCCTCTGCCTTCACATTTCCACTACTCGGATATATATTAAGACATTCTCTAGCCTTCCAGATCTGAAACAAATTATAGAAACATAATTAATCAATTCATGTAGTTGAGGGTAGGTTAGCATAAAACATAGCTGCTTAAAGACTACCCAGAAGCAAAAATGGCCTTTTGAGGTGATTTCGATGACAGTTGACAAGGATATTAAACTCTGGTTTCAGTCACTATTATAAAGTAGGTAAAAACTGTCAAAACTAAAAAAAGGAAATTGCTGCACAATAGTTCTTACAGCTGAATTCATGTTTGTGTTAACATCATGGATGCATTGTCTTGAGAAAGAGTAGCAAAGATTACAAACATTAAATGTTACAGTTAATAAGTTGTTACAGACAATCTTACTTCAGAACAAGAAAGACTTGAAGCTGAGAAAAAGTACTCCCTAGCTGCTTGAATGACAAGGTTTTCAGCCTTCTCTGACACCAAAGCAACTGAACTTGTACCCTTCAAGTAATTTCGTGCAAGAGAAAACTTCCCAGCTTTAAGTAGTCCTCTGCAAAATTCAGTCAAAATATACTCCAGGTCCAGAAAAGGAAATGCCTTTTCCCTCAAGTACAGCATGTCACGCCACATGCTGGCCCATTCACTATCTGACCGACTAGGCTGACGGCGAACGAATTTAGAAAGAATAAGACGTATAATCTGCTTTACACCCTTTTCATCCAATTGAGCCCCTAGGAAAAAGTTTAATGGCTTTGGGACCTGTATAGATCCATAAGACAACATAGTAAACACAACCTAGCTACAAAACCATAACATGAATTGTAGAATCATATTGCCAAATAGTGGAGGGGAAAAAATGCTAAACAGAAATTATGCAATCCAAACTATGGCGACATACAAATTGAACTATTGAAGTACAATTTATTTGATTTCACCATATAATCAATTGACTTATGGCCTGCTAGTATTGGATTCTTTCAATTGTTATCTGAAGAAATAACATGGCCAGTCTGAATGCCATTTTGGGACATATACAAACAGGCCATCAGAGATCACCTTCATAAATAACTAAAGGTGTACAACTTTGGTTGCTCATAGAGGACAAAGTACTAACCTGGTAAAATGCCAAAAGCCTCCCGGCTTCAATGTGCCCTTCAGCAATTCTAAGTCTTCTCTCAAGGTCCTCAACTTGAATTGCACCATCTGTTCAATAATATATACTTTAATGTACTCATAAATTGATTGGAACTAAATGCAACTGAATTAACTAATTCAACAACACATGCAGGCGTACATAGATTTGCAGTTTGTGTCATTGGTATGTTTTGGAATTCGAATGATACGCATACCCCAGCTAAACACCACAAGTATATGTCAATCAAATATGCAACAAAAGGGTAGCAAAACAATATTGAATGGCAGGATCGCAAGCAGAAATATCATCCACACTGAATGACTAAAACAACAAGAGCCATTTTCAGCACTGGAGTCAATACTCTCTAGCGAAAGAAACTAATTAGGCCAGTAACACTTTGCATAATTTTGTGCTTCAGAATCTAAGACAAGGATATTGACACTGATTTGTAACAACATACAGGACCAAAAAATAACCCAAAAATACATAGAATGGTGAAATTTCCAAAACTTTGGAGGAAGGTTAGCAGGGAAAGCTAAAGCTGTTAGATGTTTGGGTTATTTTTTTTAAGATTAGTATCCATGTGCCTATGAATAATATACAATGTATATTTCAAAAGCTTTGAAGAAAGTTCCGCATGGAAAGCTAGATTCATTAACATTACAAGGCAGTTGTTTCTTTTTTCCAGTTTCAACATTCACGAACATGTGATATCAATGTTGTTAAAATCGCAATCTAGATCATAAGATTGCACGATCTTACGATCCTGGTGCCCTGTCCAGATCTGGATTGCACCAAAAATTGCAAATAGGTAAGATCATAGTGAATCATGAGATTGTGAGTTTGTCGATCCTGAAATTGGAGATTTTAGGGTCAGTTGCACGACCTGGTTTGCATAAACCCAGATTTTTAACCCATTTTTGTGCCCTATTGTCACTTTTTCTTCCCGAAACAGACCCCATCTCTTGCTCAGGCCATCTGTGCCCAAGCCCTTTGCAGCATCTCATTCTGAACCACCATTCATCTGCATCATCTCTCTCAATTTTTCTGTCATGCTGATTCCCTGAACATCTTCCCCATCTCTGGTGCTGGTTTAGTGTGTTGGTTTGCTTTGTAATCACTGGAAAATGGCTTCTGCTGGCAAGGTGGTAGTGGGGCAGGGGCTGGTGGTTATTTATGTGACTAATTATGAGTTGTTTTGGATGTTATGGTTATGAAACTTCAGATTTAAGTTTGCTTTAATGTTATTTTTTTTTTTTTTTCCCTATTTTCTGTGTGTGTGTGTATGTATAATATATATTAGTATAATATTACATTTTGGTAAGATCTTACTTTTATGATCTTGCAACCTCCCTCCTGGTCCAAAGTAGGATCTCAATCTTGACAACATTGCTTGATGTAAATGGAAGAAGAGACAGGTTGGATGTCAGAAAAAGAATTTCTTTTCAAGAGTGTGAGGAAGCAAATATCACCTTGAATTACCGCAGAATCCATCAGGTGCACTAACATTTTTATTAAGGTTATGTAAGAATAGCAAGACAAACTATGGAGAATCTGAAATGGTGCTAAATGTTGGTACTTGGTAGCCCCAATTCACAACTTCAGAAAATTATGTTGCTTAATGTCAGTAGCCCCTCTTTAAAATGCTAATACGTGCTGATTCCTTTACAAACAATCCCCTTAATTCCAAAAATCCACCAATCAACTGTAGTCCCATGACCTTCACCCTTGATGATCGCACAGCTTATGTATTCATGGGTTGCAACAAATGACAAAGACTGTGCATTAAGCTCTGCACTTGGTTGCTAATTTCAGTTTTGGGCTTCCATTTCTTCTTTGATTGGCTAGAGAAGAGCCAAGGTGAAAAGCATGTAGTAGGAATCCCTAAGGAGCATCAGACAAAGAAAACAAAACAGCTCTAGAATCCTTTCTTCTTTTTTACTGATGACAGTTTTAAAACTCATAAGCAATCAGAATTCAAATGGATTTGATTTTGTTTGGGAAAATTAAGGTGACAAGAAGATGACAAGACAGAGATGTGTTTCTTCTTTTTTTTTTAATTTAAGGAACTTAAAAAATATGGGAAAATGATTAAAAATAAAAAATAAACAGTTAAGATTTAAACTGAATCAATGGTCAGGATCATTTCACTGTTAGCCATTTAACTCCTAGTTAACAGAAGGACTTAATGGAACAATACGTATAGTTTAAGGATCAATTGAAAGTAAATTAATTAAAAGTTAAGGGTGTCTATATACTCTTTTCCCTTTCTTTTCTTTCAACTATTCTAGTGAAATCCCCAGAAACATTGAATAGCAATAAACCACCTACCAAGAAATTATTAAAAATACAATATCTCATTGTTATTAAGAAATTAGAATAGACATAAAGCCAAACTCACCATGTAGTTGAGGAAGCTTAGATAGTATAGCTGCCATAATAGTCCACCTATCTGTAACTGTGGACAAGTATATGCATTGCAAGGCACAATCAACAGCTTCAACCTCAGTTTTGAAATAGTCATTACTTTGGAAGTTTCTGCACCCTTCCTCAATTACCACCAAGCATATGTCCAATTTATTCTCCAAAGAAGTTTCCTTCAACCATCTCACTAAAAATGATTCCTCTATATTCTGATTTGTTAGATCAGAAAGATTGACATCTCCAATTAAGTACACCTTATGAAACTTTTCACGCATAAAAGGAATGGCTCTATTGTGTAGTCTTTCAGTTACATTTTCCTCTTTGACTCCCTTAAGCATAAATTTAAATTTTTCATAGTCTGACAATTCTCCCCACATAGCAAGACTCATGTTGAAGCTCATGTCACTATCTTCATCATTGGAATAAATAATTTGATCTAAGTATAAGACATCCTGATGGAACTGCTTTAACTCAGATATGCCTTTGCGTAGAGCAAACTCAAGTAGGCAAAGGCAATTATCCAGCTGCCCACTAAAATCATCCATAGCTCTAGCTCTACTTGTATACCAATTTGAGATCTCATCAATTGATGGCCAAGGAAATCCATGGAAATGCTTAACAAGAGGTTCAGTTTTGACTTGGATTTGAATGTCATGGTTTTTAACTGATACATCAATGAAGTGAACCATCTTCTCACATTCAACCCAATCATCTTGCCTCACAGCAACACCAGATGGGGGAGACCTCCCAGGAAGAAGCTGCCCATACATTTGCACAGGAACTGTTTCTGGGATGGCAGCTAAAATTTCCAACATAAAGAGAGACAAAGAATATGGATGACGCTTGAAGAGCAAGTTTAACGCACCAATTTTCCCACTTTCAGCAAGTGCTATGGCAGCTTCATTAATAGGCATAATGCGGAATTTGCTATATTCCTGCACAGAAAACCTGCAGAAAACTGTGTCAATGAACTTTGAGTCAGTGGAAACCATCAGAATTATTGAACAGTCACAAATTATCAATATCCTATCATTCTAAATCATTAACATGGTCATATCTTGGAATGTATGTAATGTATATCTGTATGCCTCTAAGTTTTGTTAATGAGCTATAGTACAGGGAGATGGGTATTTGCAACATTGTCGAAAAAAGCAAATAAATAGACAAAAGCACATTAAAGTTTTAATTGTTACCATCACAACCTTGAAGTTTATTTTAAAGAACTTACCATTAAGTTTTGAGAATACATAATGATATGCCAATATTTCAATTTAAAGACTGAGGGATTTCTTTTTGTGTGTGTGCAAGCGTGTACTAAAAACAAACTGAGTAAATAGATGTGAATTTAACCTAATTAACCATTTATTCAATCTTACTCCCCCTTAAATTGGCAATGTGGAAGGATAACATTGGGAATCCAAAACTTATCTTATAAAGGTTACTTTTCTTGCTAATGATGATATGGACCAATTTAAAAAAATCTAAAGTGCATATTACAATGACGAAATCATTGCTAGAGTACTGCATGGGAATACAAAGGATTAGAAAAGTTACAGTGCAGCTAAAACCAAGATTGATACAAAACCAATTTTAAGTTCTATATAAGCTATTTTGCCTGATCTGTGTTATGTGTGGACAGTGTGGTTCTAGTTTTAAATCGGTTCCTCACCGCTTCTTACATTGTCCTGCTTTTATTTCTCATTGGAACTCTTTGTGGAATTTTTGGCTTTCGGTCAATGCTACATGGGTTGTATAAGTCCTTGGAGCAATGTTTTATTATCATGGCCAAAGTCTAGTGGCAATATGCAATCCATGCTACAATTTGGCACATGTAATTGGTTATTAACTCTCACATCTTTAAGGGGTGGCACAAGATTTGAGATATGGCTTCCATTTGGTGTAAAGTACACAGATTTTTTTGAAAGGGTCTCCCTCAACATATATGCTGAGGTATTGGGCAACTTTGCTTGATTGATGTTTTCTCTATCTTGTGTTTTGCTTTTTGTAAAAAGTGGATTCCCAAATCCCTATCCTCCAACTCATTCTAATTTCTTCTCTTCTTAATAATATTTCTATTTTAATGAAAAAATTGTAAAATAAAAAATATATATAAAAAACTTTTAAATATAACAAAAGCATAAAATCATATAGTTTATTTTATCAAAATAGACGTCTGTAACTTCTAGGATACCTGCCCATGTTTATTCCAAGATACGTTTCCAGTCTGTCTCTAAATTGCAAGATTTGAAGTCTGGCCAAACGAATATCCCATACTTGACTAGCATTATCATCATCTACTTCTGAGAATCTATGATGGTCAGTAATGCGTAGGCCATAAGCCAGCAAAGCCTTCACAGTATCTTCTGTTGGTCCAATTCTATCAACACATTCAGAAAGTACAAAATCTCTATCCTTAATATTGGTTAAAAAATTATTTATTTCATTTACTCCTTGGCTAGAATTCAACCACTGTGACTTCAGAACTTTGTCTTTATCCAATCCATGACTATCTGCAAAATCTAGAGCATCCTGATATCTTTTCTTGCTAATCAGTATATCATACATTTCAGGGATAGATTTCTCATTAAATGAAACGAGGTGCCAGAGCAATCTAGAAAGATGAAATTGATTAAACCTATCTTCAATTATCCACTCTGTCTGATGCAACTCTTCCGCCAAACCAAAATCAGAAGGATTATATCTTTCTTTTGATGATAGACTTGCTAAAAGGAAAACATAGCCCTTATATTTTGGTGCTCTTTCCAGAACAGGTAAAAAATATGCAGGATCCTCTTCCAGAACTTTAGAACCATTAAGGATGTCAATCAACATAACCACACCATTCCTATCTACAATGGAAAGGATGTGGTCACACCACCAAGTAAAATCCACAAACGATTTGTTCCAGCCACATGATAAATTATCATACATTGGTGAATCATCATCTCTCTCTTCCAAGACATACTGGGAGAGTGTAAAGCCTTCTTTGTCCAGCTTAAAAATATGCAAGCATCCTGTCAAATCCAGAGTAGCAATGAATGTAGCTTGTGGTGAGATTAGCACCTTTGGATATGTCAGTTGACCACTGTAACCTTTTGGCTTTAAATATAATCCCTCAAACTGCAAAGAGAACAACTGCTCCAGTTTGGTACTTGAATTTTTGCACCACAGAGAAAGATGGCAAGATCCTAAAGATATATGTGTAACTAGTTAGTGAAGAACTTGGACAAATAATGTTTGGCACATAAGTGACTTGTAAAAGAGAATATAATGGAAGATGCACAAGATCAGAAGATAAAATATATATGTTTTGAAATTTGAATCAAGATCACATAATACAAGTTCAGTAATGAAATACTCCATGTCCATGATCCAAATAATTTCCATAAGAAATGAAAAATCAGTGAACATGACCAATAAAAAAATATCATGGCTTGAATGGATGCCCACATGAAATAATCTCTTCTCGGAATTAAACAACAGCAACAATAACAACCAAGCCATCCCACTAGGTGGATCACCTACATGGATCAAACAATGCCAGAAAGTTTTATTGTGAATCATGTCTATAGAGACCATTGACCTCTGATTCTAAATCCTTCTTAATAATTTTGCGTGCAGCTTTTCTTTGTCTCCCTCTAGCTCTGGTGATAGGGCTACCCTCCACATAATCTACTCTCCTTACTAGGGCTTCTATAAGTCTTCTCAACATATTCCTAAACCAACTAGGTCAAGATTCTACCATTTCTTTTCAACAATAGTTGTTACCTCAACTTTCTATCTAATACAATCACTCCTAATACAATCATTATTCCTAATCCTATCTTGTCTAGTATGTCCACTCTTCAAATGCAACGTTCTCATCTCTACTCCATTAAGAAGAAAATAGAGAAATTAGTGTAATAGAAGATACATATTTTACAGTTTAGACCCTTAATTAGGTAGTTTTGATAGAACATTAAACAAGTAAAAGCTTCAAAAGTGTTAATATGGTTCAAACCTTCTAGTAGCTGAAAACCCACCTATATTTGTTATGGAATTACTATAATTATTTAAACTAACATCCAACTTCTGAAATTATAAAGAAAAAATCCTTTTTATACAGCAGAAAGATATGAGAAATATATATCTTTCTAAAAAATTAAAACAAAGGACATCAAACATTATACATATATAGAGAAGCCAAATACAGTATATAGTGCAAAAAGTTCCTAAAACTACAAGCAGAGTCTGGAGGTCAGCTTAAAGCAGCTTGTAAGTAATTCAGCCTGAATTTTACCAGTCTAGGTAAAGGTTCCTAATGACTAAAACTTTATTTTGCTTTTGAAAATATTTATTGAGATATTCTCATTGTTACTTTGTCTTCCCTTGTTAAAATTGGCTGAAATGGATAAGTGAAAGTTTAGCCGATGACATTAACAGAAGCTATAGCTGAAAGTCATCAGCATTTCCTGCATAATCTTTAACCATGTAGAAAGGGGACTTTTTTTCAATATCAGGCCAGTTGTCAGAAGTAAAAGAAAGCCTACATTGATTTGTCTATTATATAATGCACTGCTTAAATTCAGAACCAACACTTATGTAACATAGAAAATAATTGAAAAAATAAACAAAAACATACATACCAGAGTTATTGTGAACAGCCACAAAAAGGTTAAGTTCATGATGGCGATCAAAGCAGAAAATATTGTTGCATATACGACTCATGTGATTAAGAATGTACTTGGGAACAGTAGAGCCACTTTGTCCATGACCAATCTCAATTTGTTGAAGCAAGCCATCTGATGTAACAATGGAGAACCTACACCTCAAACAGTTCCAACATTTCAAACTGACATTCCATTTCCCTTGACAAGTAGTTCTCGACAATCAACATTATTTTAAAGTGTGGAAATTTTCCAAACAACGACAGCATGGCCATATCTTCGATATCAAATTTTCGATTCCTTGTACAGTATGTCCGAACGCAGAAAAGGAAAATAAACTTACAAGTAAGACTGGTGCGTATCCAAATCGATATCAGAAAATAGGGCAACGATTGGAGAAGAGACTTTCAAATGTTTCTTCGAAATTTCCACCACAAGTTCGCCGCTGAATTTGATAAAATAGAGTGTATCAGAGTCATCAGCAACTCCAAGAACGTCCTCATCTTCAGACCAAGCTCCTACACTAAACGTACCAAAGCTAGAACCTAACGAACCAATTGCTAATCGGGATCAAATTGCGTTTCGACTTTTTAATAGAAATCAAAATGTCAGAGAGTAAATAAATAAATCTCACTGGTGAAAATGGCGCATGGATGTTTATAGTCATCCTCTTTACTCAGAATCGTTATCCGATTTCCCGCGGCAACTGCAACGTGTTTGGCCGTGGCGGAAACAAAGAGCGACACCAACCTTCTGAGTCTCTTCGGTCGATTATACTCGGTCCATTTCTCCTTGAGTTGGCTCACGCCTTCGCGGCACGATACGAGACGAACATTAGTTGGATCCAAAGAAGCGTTGATCAGGATTCAACCAAGTCAAAAGGAAAAGCGAGACGTACCTCGAGAAGAAAGCAAGGACAGGAAGGAACCCTTGGCGCTCTCGTTTCCCTGAAATACAACAATGGTGAGCGAAAGAGAGGCGAATCGGAAGATAAGAGAGAAGAGACTGTGACCTGTTGGTTTTGGTGGTGTTGAGAAGGGTAATTGGAAGCGTGATGTCGCGTCTCGTAAAGCGGCACATCCATGTGGGAACCGTTACTGTATCTTCTGCAAAACCCCACACCTCAAAAACTGCACCGCATTCGAGTGCGTAGCTATACGAGAAAGCCAGAGACAGATGACTTCCGCTTCGGTTCATTCCCATTTCTCGATGATCATGGAAATTTTTTTTTTGTTTCTAACCTTCCAACTTGGGCCCTCACTGCGTCCAGATTTGATCTTAAAACTTGGCCCGGTATCGAATAAAATCACCAATGATATGTGCTTTTGTTGGTGCTTGGACATATAAATATTATGGACTTTTACTAGTTACACCGTCTTTTTTTTTAAATGCATCGCTTTTTTATTATAAAATCTAATAGTAGAGCATGTATTTCTTATTTTTTATTTTTTTTATTTATTGTACCGTTGACACCTTTTAGAGAGATAAATACCTAATTCGGTTAATTTTAAAAATTTATAAATTTATTATAATGAAATTTTATAATATTATTTGTAATGTTTTATGATGATTATTATAATTTTAAAAGAATTTTTAATATAATTTTAATTTTTTATGATATTTATTATTATAATTGTTATGTTTTATAAAAAATTAAATATAATTTTGATTTAATTATTATCATATTCTTAATTAATATTTTTTATTTTTTAATTTTTATAATTAATTAAAGTATAAACAATAAGTATAACTATAGATATTTAGGTACGTGAAGGACTATAATATTTTATCCATGTACAAATTTAGGTTTAGGTTATAATTTTTTTTTTTAAATACAAAAATGATAACTATAGTAATTTATCCATACTCTACTCTTATTGTTATTCCTACACACATGTTGTTGACTTACTTTTTTATGTTGAATCTTTCAACTAACTATATACAGCAAAAATTAATTTATTATACTAATTTAAATTTTTACACATGTAGAGAAGATTTTTTACAGAGTTATTGTATTTGTCCAATTAATTTATTATTTCGTATTAGGTCATGTTGGTTCGTTTTGGATTAATTTATTGATTTCTATTGACCATTATCTTGGACCATGTCAATCAAATTATATTATTAATATAATTCTTTTATTTCCTTTTGCGATTGTCTACTTGTTTTGTGGAATAGGAGTTTTGGGTGTTTTATCAGTTTTGTAGTTAGGGATGGAGCTGGTATAGAAGTAGTCTCCAGTTGAATAAATATTTGTCCTTATATGTGCACAGGTATAGGTTAAGCGGATATTTATAGATTTTTTAAATATTTGTATGTGAGTATTTGTAGATATTAGATATTTACTTTTAATTATTTTAACATTTTTTATAAAAAAGTTTAAAAATTATAAAATTTTAATTATTTAAATATTTTACACAATTATTCTACATAAATATATTAATTAAAATATTTTAATTTATAAACTAGATAGATTGCGAATATGCGTGAGTATAGACACATCATATATGTTTCTGTCTTGTTAACAAGCAACAAGCAGATAGTAAAATTACACTTATTCATTACCTGCAAATATTTAATAATATTACCTATTTTCTAATTCGTGGCGAATTTTATTATTGCGCAAGTAATTTTTTACCATCTCTACTTATACTTGTGGTATAAAATACTTTTACGTTTCTATGTACATATAAATTCTAAGGAATAATTTGAAATGTGTTTTTACATATGGTTTGAATTTATATTGCACCTTTTTGTAAAAAACAAATTATATTGCACCTTTTATCATTACGAGTTATTCTGCTTTCCAGTTATAGGGATGAAGCAACAGTTAATCGTTGGAAAATGGTTAAAGGAATTTAGAGAGATTGATCCATCAATATTATATTGCACCTTTTAGTAAAAAAAAATAATTATTATATTGCACCTGTTATCACTACGAGTTATTCTTCTTTTACAGTTATTGAATGTTATAACCTGAAGCTACAGTTAATTATTAGAAAATGGTAAAAGGAAACAAAATTTAGATAGATTGCTTGATCAAGATTAGGTTATGTGTTGATAAACTTTACATGGTGAATGATTAAATATTGAATAAATGACTAAGTTATTATAAACATTAACATGTTATTTTAAAAAAATTTTGCTTCAAGTTATTTTAAATATTTATGAAAATATATAGGTAGGGAATATATTCTTACAAGATTAATCAATTTTATTCATGGGCAAAACTCATATACCTCTCTGCGTTTCATTTCCGAGAAAAGGAGTAAGTTAATTTTTATGGGTGTGGATAACATTATATTTATAATCCTTTTATTTTTATCCTTTTTAACTTCGTCTGCACTTCACTTTCATTCAAAGATTTCCAACAAATTTTAATTAATTAGGCATGAGTTTTTAAAATATTTCGAAATGTCATATCCATCAATATATTTATGGGAATGTTATTTCCAAAAAAAAAAACAAAGGTAGAGATAACTTGAAATAAATGTCTCATAAAAAATCATGTTATTGAGTTTTGATTTAAATAATATAGAGAAACAATTAGTAATTTTGCATTTAACTCTTTTAAAGGAAGGAGATGTAGTTTAACGAATAAAGTACACTTACAATAATAATCAATGATTAATAATTTGTATTAAAATCAAATACATATATAATAAATTCTAAAATTAATTAGAATTTCATAAAACTCTCAAGGTCTTTTTGTTTGATGTAGCATACCCCTTCTTCTTTTAGTAGCTTTGGAATAATATTTTAAAAAATAACTTCAATATATCTTCTCATGTTTGAATGCTTCCTAGTGGCAAGTAGATTAGTCAATATGTGTGGTTTATTTTCTTTTCATTGATTTCATACAATTTAAGGCATGAACACATTTGATACATTTTAAAATATATTTAAGGACAAGCATGTCATATCACACTAGTAACAAATACTTGAGAGTCTAGATGTCGTACTTACATATATTAGTACAAATTATTATTAGTTTTCATAAATTCTTATGTAGTTTAGACAAACCAATTTTTAAGAATTTGAAAAGGATTTACGAAACTAAAGATAAATCAAACAAGTAAATTGAAATTTGAATTTAAATTTAAATTTTCTCTTTTTGTTAATTTTACCTCTTAATTTGTCAATTCATAATTGGTCATCTAGAGCCCTATACTCTAAATAAGCATTAAAAACATAGAACCTAGTTAATAACTAATCGAATAAAAAGTTTGGAGAAAAAGTTTGGTTATAAAATCTCCCTAAATCCAATTGTTTTATAAGTTCATTGACTAATTATAGTACAATCATCATTAATTTATTGATTAAAACATGCAAAGGCTGATTAAAATAATAAAACAGTTCAATCATAGAAAGAGAGGAAATAGAAATTTGCATTCAACTAAGATTGATGATTCCAAACATAAACTACATCAACTCTTAAAAGGATTTTAACTACCCATAAATATGGTGAGAATATAAGACACTAAAGAAAACATAAAGAAGTAAAGAAAAAAGAACTTGTGATAGTTAGAAGTTCTATTCCTTCACAATATACTATGTCTTAAGTCTTCTTAAATGGCTCTAAGGTGCTCCTAAAGAGCTTTAAAACCAAATAGAATTATAAGGGAAAAGATAGAGTATAAAAGACAAAAACTCTGAAATTTCTTGATGTCATTTTTTGCTTCATAGTTGCTCCCTTTTATATTGGGCTTTCCTTATGGGCTTTGTCTTTTGGGTCAAAAAATTTGAGTTCTAATCCTTTTTTCTTTCTTTTGGGCTTGTGGTCATATATTGTATCAAACTTAAAGAAAAAAAAGTTAATTATGCATTATAATAATTTGAAAAGAGTGCAATTGAACCCTAAAACTCTTCTCATTAATATACACAAATTTGGCTTATCACCATACCACATAGAACTCATTCAAGTACTTGTGAGAAACCTCCTTTTCTTGACCACACAAGGTGATAAACAAATGTATTAAACCAAATTTAACCTTAAAGTTCAAATCTTTATATTCTATATAAAGGGAATACATTGTTAGATGTAAAGTTATCCATTCTCTTTAGCTCTTTTATGTGTTGATTGTTGTTTCTTTCTTAATTTTTATCTCACAATTCAATGTGCATGCAAAAAAGAGCAAAACATAAAATAAATTAAAAGAAACTTTAACATGAGTCCAAGCAACAACACAAAACGTTTGATGGCTATCAAACAAAAATATACTATTTTTCATTAAATAATTTAGTAAAACAAAGATAAGGGTTGAATCCAAGGACTTGATAAAGATTCATTTATTTTATTAAATTAAAACAACAATAAAATAAATTGAGGTTTGAACAAAGTTGAAAATAAAGCAATTATTAAACTAATGAGAAAAATAAAGAGATGATTAAAATTCAATCATTTAAATACTCTATCCTAAGGTGTAAAATTTGTTTTAGTTTTTCCAAGGTGATTATTGGTTAAAAGATGCATTTATTTCCTTCTAGATAAACAAATTATAGTTATTAAAAACTCTAATAATAATCAATCTCTCCTTACTTTTTATAACCAAGAAATGTTCATTGATTACATCCTTTATCAATGAACTTAAATAAACTCTTGGATAACTCTAAGTTGTAGAAAGACCTAACTAATAAACATGTGAGATATCAACTTATTTAAGTGAGGTTATATTTTTATATGACCAAGGTCCTTGTTTACCAAAATTAGCTAAAAACTAACATGGCAAACTATGTATGACATGACAACGAATTAATACAATATACTAGTTCAAAAACATTAGTTGAAAATTTTAATGATCATGTATTCTGTTATTTAATCACAAATCATTATTGATTTGATTTTAAGTTAATTATTATAAAAATTAATAAATTTATTATACGTGTTAATATATGATTGGATGACGATGCATAACTTATTTTCTCTTATTTGGACTACAATGATCTAAAAGATACTTTAATTGTATTGACGCAAGTATTTAGTCAGTGATGTTTGTGATCAAATTATTTTTTTAATGACAAAAAAAATATTTTTTCATTCTGAACAAATTAATTACCTAAATATTTGATGAAATTAAGATAAGGAGACTTAAATATAAATGAAAGAAAAGTTAAAGATCCAATCGATATAATTGAAATATGAAAAAATCTTTCACCAAAAAATTATAACACCAAAAAATTTTAAAAATTAAAATCACATAATTACGATAAATAAAGGATTAAAAATACAATAAAGTATAATATCAAATAGTTTGTCCAAAATAACTACAATTAGAAAATTATTTTATAGAAAATATTACTTGAATAAGTTATATATATATATAATTTGTTAATTACGGTAGTTAATAAAGTAATTAAGACATTATGTGAGAGTATCATAAGTAAAAAAAAAACCAATTACTTAAATGTGTAGAATGATTAAAATTAAGAGATCAGTATTTATGCATTTTCAATATAAAACAGTATTATACTATTAAATTAGTGTTATTATAATTTTTAATGTAATTATTATAAAAGTTAATAATTTTATAATATACGATAATTTGTAATTAGATAATAATATAAAATTAATTTATACTTTCAGTGTATAATTTATTTTCTTAAAAATTAATTTATTTTATATTTCATTGATATGTTATAGTTATAAAATTCCACAAGAATATATAGAAGCACTTAGAAATGATGCTCCGCAATCAAAACCTTTGAATTATGTGTCAACTCGATGGTATATATCATGGTAAATTAAATATAATAAAAGCAGGCCAGAAGCAGAAATTAACCTACCATTTATAGAAAATAAATAAAGAGACAAATAAAGTGTTTTTTTTTTAATGAAAAGAGACAAACAAAGATAACTTATAGTAAGAGGGCAGAATAAAAACGAATATAATCTGTATTTAAAAGAATAAAAGAGATAAGATACGAATATGCATATGCAAGTGTATTTGTTTAATTTAATTTGAATGTGTTGTTAATGTAATGTTTTTATTTAATTATTTAATTACAAATTATTATATATAATAAAATTGTGAACTTTTGAAATAATTACTTTAAATATAATATTTAAGATAGTTTCTAATAATTTATAAAAATTAAAGTTATATTTCTTATACAATCAATTTTTTATAAAATAATATTATAATTTCCAAATCAAGAAAAATACAAAAATTTTTACTATAAAAGTAATACTAGCTAGAATCAAGATTTTAAATTCAAGTCTAGTTGATGTTAAAAATAGAATTAAAAAGAAACGCTATTAAAAATGATAAATAGATTTTTCGATAAAAATTAATAATTAAAAAAATGATAGACACTTTATATTTATAATCTATGGAAAAAAATATAGTAAAAATGGTTAAAAATATATTATTGTGAAATGTAACGTGTTTTTTTTTATTATAAAATTAACGTGAGAAGATAGAAATAGTATTATTCACCTTTATATTTATTGATTTTAAATTATGAAGGGAATCTTGAATTGTGAGTCATACAGATGTTGAGCTCTCCTCGTTCTGAACATGGCGTTTGGATAAATAATTAATACTAACGTGAATAACGATTAACCAATCCCAAACACCATCATCCTTCCAATAATTAATAATACCTTTCCCTGCTGGTGGAAGCAGCGGTGGCGCGGTGTGGTTGCGAGAGAGGTAGGGACAAATTGGGGAAGAGAAAAAAAAAAAAAGAAAAAAGAAAAAAGATCTAACCATTCATTTTAAAATAATATATCTAACTGTAATAAAAGTTTCCCACAGCGGGAAACATGAAAGGGTTTCCATCCTAGCCTTCGTCTAATTAATAATACCTTTCTCTCCCACCTTTGGACCAAAACATGTCTCTTCCATTTATGGAGTTTGCAAAAGAACCTCAAGTGCATAACACATAACTATGGCCACTAAGATGGTTGCTTCGGACAAAAAAATGTTGCATAATAAATAAAGTTTGTCTCCGTTCATGATAGGAATTTATTTTAACTTACGTTAAGCTAAATTTCACCACCAAAGACAAATATTACGGCTATTAATTAGGAAATTAAACAAATTATGTGAAAACTGTAGAAATATTTCAAATGTAAAAATTAAAATTTTAAGGAGTAATTATAATTCCAAATCCTAATCCATGCCCAATTTTGTGCATTAAACCAACAAATACTTAAAAATTTAAATTGGATATTAAATTTGACACATCATGTCAACCTGAAAACATTTGCTTTTGCTTTTAAAGTAGATTGAATTTTTAGATAATTACAATCTCAATCAATTCTAATTATATTTAATCTTTAATCTGTACACAATGAATTAAACTATTAGACATAAAAGTTATGTGTCTTAATTAAAATATTTTTTTTTATAATTTTCTTCTTAATTTAAAAAAAAAAAATTATAACTTCAATATATTCATATCTTAGTTATCTATTAAAATAAAGTATTCATTATTAATAATAAATAATTGATCTCTTACTATTTTTATTTTACATAAAATGCGTAATTTTGTTATTATTTAATAATAATAATAATAATAATAATAATAATAATAATAATAATAATAATAATAATAATAATAATAATAATAATAATAATAATAATAATTTTTAATTATATAATTTTATTTTTAATGTTAAATTTTACTTAAAATATCCGTATAAATGTATAATGCCTGAGAAGTGAGAAACTCCACAACCCCATTACTGCAAGATATAAAATTGAGCAGTTCAATTCAATTCTTTCCCGTCGCTTGTATAATAAAAACTTTGTTGAAATTAAGGAGGGGAGAGTTTTTGAATGAGAATATTCTCATTACTTGATGAAGGAATTTCACGTGGTAAATTGTATTATATTATTTTCATTTCCGAGAATCTAGAGTGCCTTTTGATTTAATAAATGATCATTACAATTAAATATCTTTTCCTAGTCTTCAATCTGTAAGGATAAAAATGGGAATTACCTTCCTGCTTAAAAGAGCTTCTGTTAAATTTTAAATGTTGTAGTTTATATGTCCTGTCCCTTGTTTTATCAGAGCAACCAAAACCTTCACAATTGACTAATGGCCAATTTGTTTTGTGTGTGTTTTAAATCTCTAAAAAATTATTTTGATGTTTTCTATATTCATTAACAGATAACATTTAAAAAAAATATATACAAATTGGATCTTATGCATTCTGGCTAGAAAGAATAAATTGATTAATGTTTCAACAGACAGACCTACTTGCATAACGAGATGGAATTTAGCAAAAAATGCTAAATCCCTTCTTCAACTTTTTGTCGTTTCTGTGGTTGATGTTTTCCAATGATGTTCAAAAAGTAAAAATATTTTATGTATTTTAAAAAAATAGCTTCAATTAATATTAAGGAGAATGCACGAATGTTATAAAATTTTCCAGTACCGCATTGGTTTCCTATTATAACAGTAAGTTGAAAGGAGATTTGAAGTTAAAATCGATGAATATTAATATTAAGTATTGCTATATTGCAATTCATATTGTCGCGTGGTATGATTTGGTTTCTATAACAGTAAGTTGAAAGGAGATTTGAAGTTAAAATTGGTGAATATTAATATTAAGTATTACTGTATTGCAATGTGCAACTTAGTGTGATATTGATTGGAGATTTAAATGTTAAATACGTGTATGAAAAAATATTTATTAAAAGATATTAATTTTATAAATAAAGTTTTGCTCATTTTTTGTCAAATAAAAAATATCCTTGATAACAAAATAAATAGAAAATGTTAATCATTGTATTAAAGACATTAGTTAAAAAATAAAAAATAACTTTTATTAAACAAATTTAACAATACATTTTCCGAGATTTTTAATGCAAATTTAATATAATATTCGATAAATATTATTTATATATTGATTTCTTAACTAATGTTGCCAGAACACTTGTTAGCTAGAACCAAAAAAATCTTCCAATGCCCAAATACATTGTTAATTTTTAATAGATCTCTATGAATCAAAATCTTTGCACTCTCGGTGGAGTTCCCGGATCTAGTATCTCTAGCTTGAAACCGCTATACTTTAATTAGTTCCGATCTAAAGCAAGGGAAGGTTTGGAACTTTATGAAAGTCAACTCTAAATTGGTAAGATTCTAAAATTGCTTCTCTTCTAACTTGTAGGTTGTGGAATAAATCTCACTATGGAATGGATTGAAAATAAGCTATATCATGATCTATTTCCTTGAAAGAATATGTAAGTAAATGCTTTTGCCAACATGGGTTAGTACAGGTGTTTGAGGTCCCATAACCTTCTATTTAACCCTTTCTTCATCTTGGTTGGTAAAAATTAGTTAATTTAATCTTTTTTTTTAGCGAGTTGAGAAATAATTTAACTTAGACTCAAGGCAGCAGAATTGTAGATTATGAGTTGGCTTATTTAAAATTAAAAAAATAAAAAACAGAAAAATAAATACAAACAAGTAATATCAATTTAATACAAAATTTGAAATTCTAAACTAAAACAATTCAAATTTCATTAAGTATAAAATAAAAAAAAAAAAAAAAACTCGTCAACTAGCCTCACAGTGAGTTTAACTTGATGAACGGCAAGAAAAGCGATAAATTGACTAAAAGTCTTGGTGAGTAGGTATTTTAGCGACTTAATCCGGCTCAAACCAGTGAAAAGCTATATTACAGCTATTGGAATAAGGGAATCGCCACTGCATAATGAATTTTGCACCATGACATGACTTTCATAGTAGTTTTCACGTGCTACAACTAAGGAATTAATCCTCCATTATGCAGAGTAGATAAACATTGAGAGGTTCGATAGTGGACCTAGTGAATCTTGATCATGATAAGTGTTCTAGATGCTTAATCATTTCACTTGTCGCAGACGTCCTTGGATGTCTAAAGAAGTCATATATATATACGATACTGACACGGTACCACAGTGCTTTGGTTAGTCCTATTTATAGGAGGGAGAATTTGGCATTCTTTTCCTCAACATACAAGCTTTACCTTAGCTGAGTGGTCTTATTATAAATATATATATATGGCTTCTGCAAAAGTAGACACGGTGTGATATTGGTCCGGCTCATCTTAATTCAAGCATTACATCAACTTGAGACGAGCCGAATCAATATCACTCTTGTTTGCTTCATTGCATATATCTTCTTTTTTTACTGTCAATGAAAGAAGCTCCATGAATCCCTTACATGACACATATCGCATACATTCTTATGTCAAACTATGCTGATTCCAGAACTAATGAAGGAAAAACTGGAACTTCACTGCTCTTATTCACGAAACATATCGCATAAGCTGAATGGATGTGTAGTTCTCTTTTCTTTTTTTTACTTATCGTAAGTATTTTCTATAATAAACTATCATCCTTGAACTGTATGGTTGCTATTGATGACAAAGTTCTTCTTCTGATTATTTAATATATTTGCATATTTAGATTGCAATTTGAGACCATTAATTAAGCTTATATTGTTTCTTCGCCCTTGGTGGTCATGCAGTTCTCTCTTCATTAATATTCTTGTAATTAAGCTATTTAATTACCTTCGATTCGTTTGGCTAGCCTTAACTGAGGAAGAGGCCTCCATTCTCTCCTCAGAATGAAGTAGCAAGAAAAGCATCACCTGAAGTGTTGTTTTTGGAGAAAGAGAAACAATCAGTGATGGGCTTCGTTTTGCCCCAGAAGTTTACTGCATATGTCTCGTTTTTTTAGCAAACTATCCTTTGTCCTATGCTTTTTATCCCTTGTAACGTCTCTTTGCATTCTATGAACGAGGGTGTTCAAATTTCTTAAACTTTAGGTGTTACCTACTTAATACTAATTGCAGGAATCAAACTATGCTACGAGAGGCATGCAAGAACACAAAACAAGGGGATAATGTCTTCTGTTCAGGGACATGTTTCATCAATGAGGACAAGGCCAGAATCTTCATCTGAGTAAATACTACTTGTTCTTTCATTCTGAGAGTAGTGAGGTTGAAATTTCTTGTGGCATATTCCCCGAACTTCTAGATCTGTGGTTGTTTCATTAATGAGTGCACTATTTACCCGTGAAAGAATCAACTGATACAGCACGACAACATCCAGTGTATTGGCATTTCCAAAGCAGCCGAGTGCTGATATAGATTGAAATATCAACTCAATGTAAGCCATTATAGTTGGTCTCTCTTGAGACTAATATTGATGAGGTGATGAGTAATTTCTGGAATCTTGACCCTTATCTATGGTAGTAAAAAGTTATACATCCAATATGACATATTCTCCATTGATATTAACTTCAGAAAAGTTGCTGATTTTCTTTTGAAATGACTACAATTTGGAAATTTTCTAATTTCACTTGGGCTGTTTGGATGAGTTTATGTTAGTTTCAAGGTTTTATAAAACTGTCCGCAGATTTTTGCCACAACGGAAAGATTTTTGGGTGACCGCCAACTGTAATTATGGCCGTATTGGCCGCAATTTTCCGAATACCCAGGATTACCAATTGCAATCACGATTTTGATCAATGACAAATTTTTTTAGATCATTGTAACCATAATGCAATGGACACATTTATCTATAATTTCTCGCAATATTAAAAATTGTAACAAAACTGCAACCATGACCCCAATTTAAAATTTACACTTATCCCTTGCAATAAGAACTTATCACACATTTACTCCAAATAAAAAAGTTGTTAGCAACTCAGAAATTTAGAATTGTTGCAATCCCCGGGTTTAACTGGTAATATAAGTATCTGAAGTTTGAAAGAGTCATATGACTCCTTTTCCACGTTACCTGTAGTCTTCACTTTTCACTACCAAATCCATTTAACTATACCGTGATTCAAGGTATCCCACTTCTTTAAAAGCTTTCAAATTGTATAATCAAATGATGTCTAATTGATGGGTGACTTAAGAATGGTAAGTTCCATGGACAGAATATAGCCTTGAATAAATTTATGAAGAGGACTAGATTTGAGTGGCAATAAAAAAGGGGGCAAAGACAAATTAGTTAGCCATATTACGACTTTTGATACTGCTTCTACATTAAAAGTTTGGAACTTCACTGGATTTCTTTAAGAATACAGTAGCCGCCTTGGTTAAATTTTTTATTAGTCCACATGAATATATTCAAATACCCCAATTTTTTTTATTAAACTTTTTTATGCCAAATTAGATCTTTGTACTCTGTCCCTGTCAGAAAATTTCCCAAGTCAGCTATAGAGACTTCATCATAATTGTCATTAAAAACAAAGTCTGCTATAGATGGAGCAACCATCATAATTGTCTTTTTTCATTATTGACTATGATCATATGGTGTAGGAGTGTTATAACTTAAATAAGTAATCTCTAACTTAAGTCTTATTTAATATTTGAAAGTAGAGTTTTGTAGCCTAGAATAATCTTATTTAGCTTGAACAATATTGTTTCCATAGGTGATTAAAAAAATATATAAATATTTTGATAGAAATAATATGATAAAATAATTTGAGAGAAGTTCGCAGTATTCTGGTACGTTGTCTCTATGCTCCTTCCATCCAACTTCTTCATATCCAATTAACCGACCAAATTGTTGGTTCTTTAATCTTTATTCATCAATTAAAGGAGGATCAGATGGCAAGGACTTGGAATGTGCATCTCACTTAGGCAAGTTCTTTTCCTATAATCCTTGTTGGTTCAAAAATTAAACAAAATTTACAGTTTTTACGTAGATAAATTTTATGAAATAAGTGTTACATCTTGAATGAGTTAAAAAATAATTTAAAATTATATTAAAAAATAGAAGAAAAATATAATTATTTTAAAAAGATAATAATAACTGAAATTTAAGATTTAAAAATCAAGTTGAATTTTTTAACAGATAAGTGATTAAAATAAATTTTCATAATAAGATAAAATCAAAAATCAAAAATATAATTTAGTCATTAATTAATCTACATGAAAATTTAGAGAAATAATTAAATAATAAAATTAAAAAATATTAAATAGGAGTATTTTATTCTAGATATAATAAAATTTTGGATTAATTAATGATTTCTTAATTTATGTCCATCAACATAAACAAAATAATTTTGGAAGGGGAACATATAAACTTATATTCTGAATAAGAGTATATAATTTTTTATATGAATATTTCACACATTATTTTTATAATTAGGTAAAAAAATTTCTCTCAATCATTCTAAACTAATTTTCTCTTATTTTTATATGTGTATTTAATTTTCTTAATTATTTATTTCTTTTAATTTATCATCTTTTATTTCTATTTTTAAAATTGAATTTTAATTATTAAAAAATACTTATATTACAATTAAAAATTTTCAATGTAGACTTAAAATATAATTTAAATATTTAAATATAATTTATTTATTATAAATTTTAATTATAATATAATTTATATATTCAAAAATATTTTTTATTATAAATCTTAATTATATAAAAATAAACATTTATTTATGCAATATACAAACTAAAATACTAATATATGTAACAATTTTATAATATTAATTTTTAGAGTAAATTACATTTCTCTCCCTTGAAAAATACCAATATTACATTGCAATCCTCTCTTATGTTGAAAATTACACTCTCCTCCTTTAATAAACTCAACTATATATCATTTTACTCATTTTAAAAAATTTTCGTTAAAATTATGTTAGCTTTTGTATATTTTTTTATTACCAAAACATCATTTGCACTACCATTTCCTAAAAATGTAAATATTATATCGCCTTCTCTTCTTGTATTAAAATATACTTTTTCATGTTGTAACAAATACAAATATATTCACTTTACTATATAATATATATTATAATTTTTTATTTATTTATAAAAACTATTTATAATTTTTTTTAAAATATTTTATTCAATTGAATATATGTATAACAATTTATCTCTTAATTTAATTTTAATTAGTATATTAAAATTGTATTATGAAGTATACTAAATTTATTTATATATTTAATTTTTAATTTTAATTATTATTTTTTTCACAAAATATATTTTAAAATAATTTATATGTAAGTAAAATAAAATTAAACATAAGTATTAAAATACTTTTTAATTTATGTTACTAATATTATATTTTTAAAAATATTTAAGTAAATTGATATTTTTCTTATATAGTATTAAATAGTATATTTATTAAATTTAATATATAGTTCATTTCAATATATTATTAAATATAATATATTTATTGAATTTAATAAATGTAATTTTAATATATGTATATTAAACATACAATATTTTCAATGAATTTATTTATATTAAAACTCTATTATTAAATAAAATCTCATTATTAAAAAATTTAATACTTAATATATATATATATATATATATATATATATTAAAATATAATTATTATTTTATTTTTGTTTATAAAATTAGTTTATAAAATATATTTTTAAATAGAAAATTTCAAATATATATTTATATATGTATAAAATTTATCTCATAATTTTTGTTTTTAATTATCATTTTAATAAAAATTAATTAGTTTAAATTTAATTATATATTTTATAGAAATTATCAAATGGGTGAATAATAACTTCTTAAATTAAAAATATTTTAACATGTATTTTAAAATCTTATAATGATTATTTTCATAGATTAAAAGAGATTAAATTATATATTTTAATATACAAGAAACATAATATAATACTTCAATTTTTAAGGAAGAAAAATGTATTTTATTTTACAATTTAACATAAAAAGAGAGAAATGTCTAATACTTGCATCTCTAAATGGAGAGAATGTAATACCCACATATTTCAAAAAAAAAAAAAAAAATTTAATTTAATGATGTTAAGTTAAATGAACTAAATTATATATTTTAAAATAAGAGAAAATCATGTAATATCCCCTTATCTCATCATGAGAGGAAAAATACAATTTTGTCTAATTTTTATCATATACTCATTTTATCCAATATTATTTTCTTCATTTATCCTACCTCTCTCTTTTTGTATAAAGTGTTGTTTAAAAATTTATACAATTAACAATTTTCTTCTAACTCACTAAAATTCCGTAAATCGTTAAAAACAAGATGCAGTCATAGAAAAAGAAGGTACAAGCAGTTTTCAACATCCTCCCTCTATATGTATATATATTCAAAAATAAAACCTGCTCAATTTTACTATTTAAAATTGAAAGTACGTGAGGAATAATTAAAAACAAATTACAATGAAGGAAATGATTTCATTGAAACAAAGGGCAACAACTAAACAAAAATATGATATCAAATATGTTTTAAAAACAATGTTGGTATTAATTGTGGCACTTGATTTCAACTTGATTTATATTTACCTTATAGAATTAATTTATAATTTTACCTTATAAGTGTAGAACTATAATTTGTGGCACTCATGAGTTAAAACAAGTGTAAACAATGTGAATACTATATTTTACCTTGTATTTATAACTTGTTTTAACTTATATTTACGTTGTATAATTTTACCTTATAAGTAGTATTTACCTAGTTTACCTTATAAGTAACATTTACCTTGTATTTAACTTATATTTACCTTGTATAGTTTTACCTTATAAAATTTCATAACTTGTTTTAACTTATATTACCTTATAAGTAATATTTACCTTACTTGATTTCAACTTGTGGCACTCATGTTCTTGTTTTAAAAATTATGTTTCATTCTATAAGGTAAATATTATATTTCATTAAAAAAAAACCTATAGAAAAGGTTCTCCCACTATTACCCGTGGCAACCAAGGTTGGTATCGAATGTTTTAAAAAAAACTATAGAAATGTAATCACATAAATCGGCTCCGCATTTCACGAAGGTTGAGATATCAGAATGCGAAAACCTATGAATTTCACTCTTTCTTTTTTCTACAGATGGTATGTATAATATCTTATCACAACTAAATTTTTCTATTACTCTCTATAAACAATCTCATTAAAAACCTTTTCTCCAAAACTTCCGTAGCACTATAATTTTCTTTCTGCCTCAAAAGAAAAGAAAACCTTAAAAAACAAAACTCCCACTTCCCTTTTATTCCGAAAAACAAAACCTTCTTCAAAAGAAAAAAATAAGTACACCAAACTTATATAGAACATGTTACCTGATATTCCTTGGCAACTTAAATGTTACCATGTGCAACTCAATATCATGACGAGAATAAACATATCCGCCATGTTCCCATCCCAGGTCAGTCCAAAATATAAATGTGGGAAATAGAAAATGCACACCTCTCAAGAGGTGTATAGAAAAGAGAAATAAAAAAAAGAAAAATAATAAATGTCACATTAACAAAAATAACAAAAATGTTGGATAAAACAATGGATATTACTAGATAAGGGGATCAGTTCATTAATTTCAAAATCGAAAAAATATTTAACACTCTGATTTAAAAAAAAAAATGGATAAAATGAAATAAACGAAAAAATAAGGTTATAAATATCATCTCTGTATATTTTTGTGATAGCATGGTGATTGATAATTTTCTAACGTGTTTGCTTAGGTATTTAGAAGGTGGTTTCTCATGTTCACAAAGAAGCTAACAATTATAGCTTTGACACTTTTTAAATAAATGGATGATATTTTTCTGAGCTAGTAACATGAGTCTAAACACACATTTCCAATACATTTGGATCTGCATTTTAGGAAAATAGATTCACATTTTTTTCAAAAATTTCCATGTCTTCTTGTTAATTAGCGTAAAAATTTCAGAATATGTAAATCAAGAACGGGTCTCCAAACATGCACTTCATGTTAGTTGGAATTTGTATCCCATCCAATGTTGTGAATGTCAAATTGAGAGCCTATCTTAGTCCAAAAGATTGATCTAGATCAAATCTCAAGAATTAAGATAAAACGGTTATTTATAATTTTGTATTTTAGTCTTAAATATTCGTTACTTGTTTTATAAAAAAGTAATTATATTTGAATATCTTAACTTTTCCTGTCACATCATATATCAGACATTATATCATACCTAAACTTCTCTCTTCTCCCTCTAGGTATCAAATAGTATAGAGCATCTATGCATCATTTTCTTTTATAAAACCCAAATCTTTTGTACAAGCCAAAAACCCTTTTATATAATTTATCAGTCATATCAATCCATGGAGCCATGGGATGGCCTATCAAATAGACAGCGAACATCTGAGACGTCAAGCTATTGTAGATTCACATGGTGAATGGGATGCTTCACAAATTTTATTGATACAAAATTTTCTATATAATTCGGAATTCGAGTTTAATAAATAAGAGTTTTCACTCATCTCTTATTCAAAAAGTGGAATTCAAATATTCATTGAATTCATCATTAAAGGTGTTCAAAGGCATCATTAAAGTTCTTAATTAATCTCAATTGTTTAGTCCGCATTACCTGTTGGCTTATGTTATATAGTTATAGTATATTGCTATATTGTCTCACGAAGTAAACGTCAACTGAATGTGAGACCCTAAGGCACCACTTTCTAGTCCCAACTAACCATCAATATTAAAATGATTACAGAGTAATTTAGCAGATAATTTATTTCTCAGGACGCAGAAAAGGAAGGGCAAAGTAACAGGAGCTCTGACTTGGACGGGGAAGATTATAGTTAAGTATTTTAGTCAGTTTTAATTCAACTAGTTACGAATCAAGAAGTAGCTATTCTCCTGTTCATTACAGGTGCTATAAGCTTATTTTAGCTTCAAAAGAAGGTGAATGATCTAATGTTTGGGTTGCCAATAAAAAAAAAAACCGCAAACAATATATAATTCAGTGGAAAAGAGAGAAAAAAAAACCTAAGGAATCGTACGTGCTGATAAAACTGAGGTTGGTCAAGTTCAAATATCATTTAAAGGAGAATTATGGACTTTTCCTAAATGAGCCTTAACATAATTAATTAGTATCGGCTAATACTGAATTCAGCTAGTTTATAATGTTAGCCGAATTGAAGGGTTAGATCAGATGAGCATGAGTAATGTCAGTTAGATTATTTGACTATTTGAGGCCGTTAACGAATGAGAAAATTAGCTGAACGTGAACAAAGTCTATTTGATCAAAGATAAGAGAATTCCCCAAAATTCTAGAATCCTTTTCAAATGTTAGCTGGAGGGTACAAAAGTTAAAAATATAAGAGTAGTGCTCCCTTAAAAATAGGAGTTTGATGCTTGGTTTTTAAAAAACGAGACACTGACGATTAATAATTATATGCGATTAGAGAAAGTGGAGATCATTCTTAAAAAATTGGGAGATTTGATTTTGGGTGGTTACTCGATGATCAAACAAGCAATACGAGGGGAATTCACTCAAATTAGTCAAATATAACTGTCGGGATTAGTTGAATTAGTGTAAAATTAACTAACCAAGGTCCAAACCACGTTTTAGATAGTTATTAAGCAGAAAAATATGGTAGATAGAAGTATTTGAGTTACTAGCTATCTAAATAGGTCTCAATCAAATACATTTATTTTTACTCAGTCATTTATCTTCATTGCTTTATTGCCTTTATTGCTTTTATTTACTACTTTTATCTTTTACTTTCATGTAAGTTATATCTTCATTCACCCTTCCCACTAAGTGTTTTCTAGAGCAGTAGCTTAGGAATTCAATAGCCAGAGAGAAAAGTTTCCTTCTTGGCATAAGTTGTTGGATTATTTTGAATATCGCGTTGGAAATTAGATGGTGATTATTTTAATTAAATTTTTATGTGACAACAAAACTGACACATCTAATGACGCCAGATAAACAAATAAATTGAGTAGTTCAATTATCTTGATCATTACCACAACAACTAGGATATATATGCACTTTTGTTTTGGAAGAGACTTGAGTGAAGGGGAGAGGATGGCGGCACAGGAGATGAAATAAAAATAAAAAGGAAAAAGAAAACAAAATAGTTGGAGATAAAAATGACAACTCGTACAGTATAAGGAAAAAAAAGAAAAATACGTCAGAAAAGCAATCTAGACAGGTGGACCCTGTCACGTTACTCTGCTTAATGGACCTCGGGCAAGAGAAATCGGGATAGAGACTCGTGCACTATCCAGCAAAGTCATCTTCCCCATGAAAAGCAGAAGGCTGGGAGATGAAGAGGCGGCGACGATCAGAAAAGTGGAGAACGTCACCATCCATTCATTGCATGGCCACCGCATTGGATGAAGGAAAATCTTCACAGTGATGCCGAAACATTAATGAAACCTATGCATTGCATTAAATGCTGAAGGCCCATGGATGAGCCTATAAAAAGCCTCAAATTCAAAGGGGCAAGGGATAAAAAAGAGAGGGAAGAAAGGATAGTTCGTGGGAGTAGAAAGTATTTTAATATGAAGGAAAGAGAAGAGTTAGAAAGTAAGAAGGAGAAATACTCAAGAAAAATATCTGAGAGAATGTGAAGGTTCAACAAGAGTTTGGGAGATTCATAGTAGAGAAGGAAGGAGTCCACCTATTATAATAAACCAATAACCCCTGGATACAAGGTAAGTCTTTCGAAACTCTCCCCAGAATACACTCACCTAATGGCCCAAAAATATACTTCATGGTATGGTCCAATAGATTACCACTTTCCATAGAATCGATCCAATTCAATCTCCCATGTAGCTGACTCCTGGTTGTGGACCGACTTCAGATCGACCTCACATGTAGCCGAAACCAGTGTCAACGTACACCGAGACTAGCCCCATGAGGTAGGGATCAAGAATAATCAAAGGCTGACTCCTAGGAAGTCGGTTCACCCATGAGACTGAGTCAGTCTCGATTCCTTTTAGTTTTTTGTTTTGTCCCCTAAGTATCTAAATTTTCAAACTACACTTTACTCCAAACTTCTCTGGACGCTAGTGGACAGTCCACCTTTTTTTTATTTTATTTTTCTGAGTGCTAAATGATAGTTCATTTCCATCCAATCTCTCAAGACGCCAATAGGGTAGTCCATTCTCTCTATTAGAAGCACATCCTGCTAACGCAGTCAACACTCTAATAAGATTGAGTCGGTTTCGGCCACATACATTCTAATGTAACCGAGTCGGTCTCGACACCATACATTCCAATGTAACTGAGTCGGTCTCCCATCCTACATTCCAATGTAACTGAGTCGGTCTCGGCCTCGTACTCCTTAATGAGGCCAAATCGGTCTCGGTCTCATACATCCTAATATAATCGAGTGGTTTCGGTCATCCCACGTTAGGTAGTCAACTTGATCTCAGTCTCCTATTATCCCAACGGAGTCGGGTGAGTCTCAGCTCCTCCCCATTTAACCACCCTGGCCTCAGGACTATGTAAACTTTTATTTCTCCATTTCACAGGAGATACGTAGGAGCAAGAGGCGACTCTTGTCAAGTTGTTCATCCCCAAAACACCCAAAATTCATCTGCCTTGTAATATCTTCTATTCTAGGGAGGCAAAAGCCATAGTAAGGAAACCATTTTACTTTCCATGCATTTAATAAGGGTAATTATCTTTGGATAGATGTGATGGAGAACTTGATGATCCCTAACATGTAACTAACTCATGAACCCAGCCTCTAGTTCCCAGACATGCCTTGTCCAACATATGTTTTCTTGATATTTTCTATAAAAATGTCAGTGACGACTCTTCAATCCCGGCTCCTTCTCCGGGAGGGACTCGGATTTCAAAATTCCATCATCGCCAATGAGTGTTGTGGCCTAGGTTGCGACAATATGAAATCAAGACATCTCTCTTAAGACAACAAAGTTAGTAAACATGGGATGTCAATTTTGGTAAAAAAAAAACTCTATTTACAAAATTATTGTATATTATTGTCTTATTAAGATATATAAGATAAATGAAGGATAAAATGGTAATTTAATGAGTATGGTGAATGATATTGAGTGTATCTTTGTATCATAAGTATCTATTGTGAAATGTATATTCAACATTAGACAAAAATAATAATCTTTTATTCTAAGATGTGATAATTTCTTCAAAATTTTATATAAGATTAATTATGATTAATAATTACTAATCATGGTAATTTTCATATTAAATATGACAAAATAATTTCTAAATCAATATAATCTTTACTGCATAGTTTTAGTTTCAATTGAATTAAAACTTTCACATTAATTTTAAATAATTAAATTTTATGTTTTAATTAATATTTTTTATTTATAAATAATGTGAATTAGGTTAATTAAGAAATATAAAAAAAGCAGATGTTACAAAATACGCATTTAGTTATTTTTAAATAAAATAACTATTTAAATAAAAAAATCACAATCTAGTTAGAGAAATTAATTCTCTATTTGGAAAAAGCACTAACTTATTTGATCGGAATCACACAAACTATTGTATTCTAAAATATAATATTTTTAAATTAATAATATATTTTTCTAAAATATTGTTAACTTATTATTAATTTTTATCACATATATTAATTTTTTTAAAATATATATATTCTAATAAAATAAATAATATATAGAAAAGTTATCAACACATTCTTTTAAATACACTTATTATTATTAATTGAAATTTATATAATTTTATGAATGTAATTTATTGTTTAATAATTTTCAACCGTAATTTATTGTCACTTTTTAATATATACTATATTTATTAACTTTTATAATAATATTTTGAAATAATAGAATACTTATATATATTAATTTGGTTTAATTGAGGGTAAAATCTTTTAAACTGGCACTCCATGCATGTTCAAGTCCATACTTATACCCGTAGGTGTTTTACAGTTGCAATTGGCGCCACTTTCACGGAAGTCACTGTAGCTGCAACGTAATCTCCACTGCAACTCCGAGTTCAACGGTGTACGGTCTCATGACGTGGCAAAACTTGATAGGTTGGTCGCACAGTACAATTCGGAAAGTAAGATTAGACCGGAAATTTTGACTGCTTGGGTCGTAACTTGTAAGCACTATGCAACTAGTCAACAAAACCGAGTCAAGACCAAGACTCAAAAGCTGAAGAGAAGACCACGCATTCTGTTTCAACTCTCCCTTTCCTTCTATCTCTTTTCCTTTCTCCCTCTTTATACAACATGTTTGTTAGATAATGAATGAATATAATCTTATAAGATCGCATTCTATTATTATTTGATTTAATTTTTCTCTTATTTATTTCCCCCTTTTTTTCAACTAATTTCCGGGGAATTCTGCCAAAACTGGAAGGCTCAGGTTAGTTCCTGTATTTCTCTGTTAACTGAAGAAGTGAATTGTAGTGTATAGCATATATTCTTAATATTATATTGTGAAGATCAAAATTTATGTAATTATGTTTATGTTATGATACGCATGTAAGAAGAATTAATTAGGTATTATTTGTTTGATTGTTAATTTCACTTCTGGTCAATGAGGTTTGGTTTTTGAACAAACCCGAGGGAATGAAATGGCGAACGAATTATTAGTTAGTGCCTCACATGGTTCTGAGTTACTTTCCCGGACCATCTTTACTGTATTTGACACTGTCAAAGCGGCCAATGAGGTTGTCATTCACAAGGAAAATTTTAGGAGATTTTCTATTCACTTGGAGAATATCTCATTTATATTGAAGTCTTTATCAAAGGAAGAAATACACAATCCCCAGAGCTTGGAAAATGCTATGAATGGTCTCAACCGAGAGGTCGGAGTTGCTAAGCAGCTGGTTGTTGAGTGCAACAGTAGAAGTAAGGTTTATCTTTTAATGAATTCCAGAAAGGTCGTTACACGCTTGAACTGTTGTGCCAAGGATATAGGTCACGCCATAAGCCTCATCCCTTTGGCCACTTTGGAGATTAACACTGGTGTGAATCAACAGATAAGTGAGTTGAGTCAGAAAATGTTAGATGCTGAGTATCAAATAGGTGCAGCATATGAGGAAATTTTGGAAAAAATTGAGACAGCAATACAAGAGGGCAATGTTGATCTGTCGTATGCGAATCAGTTGCTAACCGGCATTGCAGATGCCATTGGGGTCCCCATGGAGCATGGTGCTTTGAAGAGAGAATTTGAAGAGCTGAAAAATGAAATGGAAAATGCCAAGTCAAGGATAGATGTGGCAGAAGCTCTACGTATGGAGCAGGTTGTTGCAGTGCTTGGAAGGGCTAATTTTATAACTTCAGCACAAGAGAGGGAAACTAAGTATTTTGAGAAGAGAAATTCCTTGGGAGAGAGACCATTGATGGCTCTTCGCTCCTTTTACTGCCCAATCTCTCTTGATATTATGGTGGACCCTGTTGAGACTTCTTCTGGGACAACATTTGAGAGAAGTGAAATTGAGAAGTGGTTTGCTGAAGGGAACACTCACTGTCCCTTGACTTGGTTGCCTCTGGATACTAAAATCCTGAGGCCAAATAAAACTCTTAAACAGTCTATTCGAGAATGGAAAGATAGGAACACAATGATTACAATTTCTGCCATCAAATCTGAGCTTGAAACAAATGAAGAAGAGGGAGTGATTCAATCCTTAGACAAATTAAAAGACCTGTGCCTAGAAAGAGAGGTGCACCGAGAATGGTTAAAAATGGAGAATTTCATTACTGTTCTCGTTGGACTTCTCAGTTCCAAAAATCGTGAAATAAGGAGTCGTGTTCTACTCATCCTGTCTATGCTTGCAATGGATAATGCAGAGAACAAGGTAACTCATAGATCCTTCTCATTATTAACTATACATATTTTTTTAGATAGCTCCATGTAAAACTGAAGATACCAATATTGATTTTGCGTAAAAAAGATAATTATACTTCTTTCTGGCAGGAAGATATTGCTAAAGTGGATAATGCACTTGGAACAATTGTCCGCTCACTTTCACGTCAAGTTGAGGAACGCAAGTTGGCATTGGAGTTGCTGTTGAAGTTATCTACAAGTAAAATGGTGTGCAGTCTCATAGGAAATATTCAAGGAAGCATACTTCTCCTGGTATCAATGTTAAATAGCGATGATGTTGAAGCGGCCAAAAATGCACATGAGCTGCTGGAAAACCTCTCTTTTGTTGATCAGAATGTCATAGAGATGGCAAAGGCAAATTATCTCAAGCCTTTACTGCTGAAACTTTCTACAGGTATTCCATAAATGAGACACCCTCTAAACTTGTAGTGATTTATGTCTTGATCAGCATCCCTGCAGATTGGTTAGTTTTAGAACTTCAAAATTGTGTTTATTGCTTTTCTTTTTTGAGAGGGGGAAGGGACTTCATTTTTAGTAGTTGGCGTTGATCTCCATTCAGCTCTATGAAGTAGGATATAAATACAACATATTCACATACTTATTCACAGTAACTTCTTCAGAATCTCTTTCATCTAACTTCCCCAAAAGAGTAAAAGTTGAAGTGCATAACTTGATTTTAACTTAATGGGAGAAGTTTGATTTATTTTACTTCTCTTTTTCTCTCTTGGAAATGCTTGTGAAGAAGTTTATGTAAGAAATATGAATTCACCCATCTCTTTTATGGAATTATATATGCGTTAATTGCTTGTGCTCACAGACTCTTTGAAATTGGCAATACTTACAAAACAAAACAGAGAAGATTCTTATTTTGTTTCTTGTTTTGCCTCCTTTCTTAATGTGTATAAATTATCATATATCTGGGATAAAAAGAAATTAAATGTGTGTTGAGTGCAGAAATGTAAACGAACAAAATTTGAATTTTCAATGAAAGGGAACCGTTCTGAAATATGAATCTGACATGCATCCATATGTACTCACTGATTGCCAGTGCTTATTTTCTTGATATAGGACCAGAAAATATGAAAATAGTCATGACCGAAACTTTGTCGGAAATTACATTGACCGACCAGAATAAATTGTCCTTGGTCAAAGATGGGGCATTGCGACCTCTTCTTCAGCTGCTCTTAAATAATGATGTGGAAATCATGAAAGTGGCTGTCAAAGCTCTACTACAGCTCTCAAGTTTGCCGGAGAATGGCCTGCAGATGATTAAGGAAGGTGTTGCTCAACCACTGTTGGAACTGCTATACTGTCACAGTTTACAGTCACCTACTCTGCTTGAACAGGTTGTTGCCACAATAATGCATCTTGCCATATCAACATCTCACCCTCAAGCTGAAGCTGAACATGTTTCATTGTTAGATTCTGAGGATGACATATTCAGATTCTTCTCTCTAATTTCTTTGACTGAACCTGAGATACAAAACAAAATTCTCAAAGCTTTCCAGGCATTGTGCCAATCTTTCTATGGCTTCCGCATCAGAAAGAGGTTGAGACAGGTCTGCACTTCTCTTAACGTTTTAAAATTTAAGCTATTAATGTTACATGGTTAGGAAAATAGAGAGGAAAAACAAGTGGGAAAATATGAGAGCAGAATAAGATTGGAATAATTTTAGTCCTTCTTGAGTACATAAAAAGTTCCTTTGTACTGCATTTCACAGATTTACTAGGCTCGTAATTTCAATAATTGTAATTCTCTAAATTCTATCCCCTAAAAAATATAGTTAAGGTTTAGCACTACCCGAACTTCCAAGTCTAAGATTTATAAATACAAATAAATTATTCTATTACATTCTCTGTCATACTCTCCCCGATTCTTATCAAACTCTGGAACAGATTATTTCTAGCAACCTCAAATAATAACAACAATAATAGTTGTATTAGTAATTATTATCATCCAATTAACGTATAAAAGTGATTTCGTACTTATAATTATTGCAGATCTCAGCTGCTAAAGTATTGGTCCACTTGTTGGAGCTTAATACCCAAACAGTGCGGGTCAATGCCTTGAAGCTTTTCTATTGCTTGACAGAAGACGGTGATTATGGCAACATCTCATCACATATAACTGAAAGATTCATCGAAGTCTTGCTTACCATCATCGAGGCTTCTGATGACGTAGAAGAGATGGTTACTGCTATTGGTATCATCTCTAAACTACCACAGGAGTCTCACGTGACCCAGTGGCTTCTGGATTCCGGGGTACTTAAAACTATTTTGACTTGCCTTACCGATCAACACAAGCATGCCTCACACAAAAAGCAAGTCATAGAGAATTCTGTTCAAGCTCTTTGTCGTTTTACTGTCTCAACAAATCTGGAGTGGCAGAAGAGAGTGGCGTTAGAAGGCATAATCCCAGTGCTGGTGCAATCGCTGCTTTCTGGAACACCCTTTACTAAACAAAATGCCGCCATTTCAATCAAGCAGTTTTCAGAAAGTTCATATTGCTTGAGCGAGCCCATAAAGAAGCCGGGTATTTTCAAATGCTGCCTTGTAGCCCAAGAAACTGGTTGCCCAGCACACCTCGGCACCTGCTCAGTTGAGTCTTCATTTTGCATTTTGCAAGCTAATGCCTTGGAGCCCCTTGTGCGCATGCTTGCAGAGAAAGATGTTGGAACGCGTGAAGCTTCCTTAGATGCACTACTAACTTTGGTTGATGGTGAAGCACCACAGAGTGGAGGTAAGGTACTTGCAAATTCAAATGCTATTACACCAATGATACAACTATTGAGTGTTCAGGTTCCCAGGTTGCAGGAAAAAATGCTAATAGCTTTAGAACGAATTTTTCAACTAGATGAAGTGAGAAATAAGTACAAATCTGTAACCACAATGCCCTTGGTAGAGATAACTCAGGGGAAAGATAGCCGTTTGAAAAGTCTTGCTGCCAGATGCCTTGCTCAATTGGATGTACTCGAGAAACAGTCTTCTTATTTTTAGAAACTGTCTCACAACTGTTTGGCTACTTGTATCATTTAAGTATTATAGTTGTATCAGTTGGGTTAATCAGTGGGTAGTTGCAATTTCGTTGAGTTAGTTATTCTACTTCTAAGTGTGTAAGTACAAGTTGCTTGTGTATTTTTCTGAAAGTTTTACTTTTCCTAATCAATGATATCAGTACAAAGCATATTGCTCTCTCTTTTGTTCACGATCGAGTTATCGGTCAATATGGTATTAGTAGTGTTCTTTGATTCTTTCGCTGCTTGAAGCCTTTTTTTGTTTCGATCTTTCACCTTCTTCCCTTCTGTGTCTACCACTTTCACTGTCAGTCATGGAAGATAAACTCAGTCCTTATTTTTTGAATCCTTCTAGCAGCCTAGGGCTTATGCTGGTTTCTCAGAGGTTCTTAATATCCAGAGATGTTCTTTTTCATGAAGGTATATTTCCTTTTCACATATTGTCAAATCAGCACTCAAAATCAAATTTCTTTCATGACATCATCATCCCTAAGCCTGCATCTGATCTTGTTCAATTACCACAAACACCACGCCTCAACCCTTTACAACCTCACTTAGAAAACCAAAATCAAAATCAAAATTCAGATATAATGCCAATTAGACAATCTGCCCAACTCCACAAACCCCCCTCTTCCCTTCAACATCCCGAATGGAGAAAGGCAATGGCTGAGGAATTAACTGCTCTTGAAGCAGTTAACAATTGGACAGTGCAGTTAACAATTGGACAGTACAGTCCCTCCCTGTCAGATTGATGGAGAAAAAACAATAAGCACTAGAAAAACCAATAATGCATTACGAATATAGTGACCACGGAGATAAATTCCTTCAACTTAAAAGAATTTATAAGGAGTAACCACAAATAAAAATGATAGCAATAACAAGAAGAATCATGTAAAAGACACTAAGATTTTTCACGTGGAAAACTCCCTACCACGAATTGTTCATGCTAAAAAAATCAATATTATTGAAAGATACAAAATTATAGCATATTTTATATAAGTAGAAAGAATTAAGTTAGGATAGGATATGTGTATATGAAAGAAAGGTTGAATTTTTTTTTTTTTTTGTTCTTGAGGGAGAAAACTGCACCCTTTCCGACAAGCTTAGGTGCATTATCATAGTAAACTGCATAGTAGGAGAACACTTTTTTAACTTTTAACTGAGATCCCTGAAGTGAACAGGCATCAAGGGAATCAAGGGAAATAAGTACAAATCTGTGGTCAATTAATTTCTTTAATTTATATTGCAGTGAAAATTAATTTCAATTGATTAAGTCAATAAGTACTTCAATATATAATTTGATAGATAGATTAATTGATCGAAATATTTATATTAGGATTACTAAAAATATACTCTTTATTGTGTGGCATATATAATGGTTACAAAAGAAAATAACAAAATGTTTGAAGTTTAAGGTTGATCTTGTTCTTGTACTAATAATATCTTTTCTCATTTTTAAGCATCCTCTCCCCTGCTCTTTATTAATGGTTATTAACGATTCTTATGTCTTTTTTAATTTTTTTTTCATTTTCCCAGATTTATTTCTCAAATTTTTAAGATTTAGTATTTTCTAATTATCTGATCTTTTTACCTTTAAGTTGATTTTTGCATAAACTTCAATCAATAATCATATTATATTACTACTGTATACAGGTTTTAGAATTTGAAATGATAATATGTTATTAATTCCTTATAGCATAGAGTAGAAGACCCATTTTTTCCACCAACGTCTCTTGCATAATTTCAATGACTGAAAATGTAAAAATATCAATAAAAATAAAGTTTAATTTAATGAAAAAGGATCAAAAAAGGAAAAATTTTAAAGTTAAAAAATTAAACTATCAACAATGAAAGATATAAGATGACTCTAAAAAAATAAGATAAAAAGAAATCAATATTTAATAAAAATTAATAAAAATACTTATAGATAATAAAATATAAAAACTTTAAAAATGATAGAAAAAGAAAGGTAAAACAAATTCAAATTTTAAGACACAAACGATAAATCAAAATAATAATGAATGACATTCACTTGAAAAAAATAAAGAAAACAAAATTTAACAAGAGAAAAAAGGTATTTAAAGAAAAATTCAATAATTTGAAGAGTTATTACAATTAATAATAAATGTAAATTATGAAATAAATTTTTTTTACATAAAAATATTCACATACCTCTCTTCTAGGTAGAAAAAAAAAACTTAAGACAATTCTTTTTACTTTACACAGATAAAGATTTGAAAAAGAAAAAGTAACCATAGTATGTAGATATCGTAGGTCTTAGCCCAGAAATTCTTATTATGGACCAAAAGGCCCATAAATTCTTTTATCATCACAATATATTGGGCCTGGCATGAATGGTCCAAATACAGGAACACCAGCGACAGATGCGCCTGCGCGGTTGCGTTTTTGCATCTCCTCTCTCTCTCTCTCTCTCTACAATTTCCCTGTCACACACAGATTCACTCCAAAGCTGAACGCTGCAGAAGATGTTCAAAAAGTAAGTTCACTCGCTCTACAAACATATCTGCAATATCACTTCGTCGATTCTGTTGTGATTCAACACTTGCTTCTATTATTTTTTTCGTTTTAGTATCTTCCTATTGCTAGTTTTCGAGTTTTTGTTGGCAATTGCACCATTGACGGTGGTGACGGTACCATAAACCCTAAAACATTTATTGAATTTTACATTGGAACCCCCAACCGCTCGATAATTCCATGAATATATGTGTTGCATGCTCTCTATTTTATGGACATGAATATGATCCTATTGCTTCCCCTTACAATTGTTTATTATAATGTGGATTTTTTTAATATGTATCTTTAGATTTACATGTCAGTTTTTTCTCTCTCCAGATTTTCAGGTGAAGATGTGTCTGCACAGAACCAAGTGAAGGCGTCTGTTCAACGAAAAATACGGCAAAGTATTGCAGAAGAGGTGATATCACTTTTGGGGTTGGGCCTTTGACGTGAATTTTAACATTAAATAACAACATTCCTTGTTGTTACACGCTGATTTTTGTTGCCTGTGATTGTGACATTAACCTCACTCACTCCACTGCAGTATCCGGGCCTTGAACCTGTGTTGGATGATATACTTCCCAAGAAGTCCCCTCTTATAGTTGCTAAATGGTTTGATTGTGATTCTTTTTTGCCGTGCATTTTGCCGCGTCATAGCTTTTATGGTTGCTAACTGGTTGCTTTTCCCCTTGTTCTTGTAGTCAGAACCATCTCAATCTGGTTCTTGTGAACAACGTGCCTTTGTTTTTCAGTGTCCGTGATGGACCATACATGCCCACCTTGCGACTTCTCCATCAATGTAAAGTTTATAGTTGCATTTTTTAACTTGTCTAATGAATTATAAATATTTCGCTGGTTTTTAAGTTGCATTCTGACTGGTGCATACCTTTTATAGTCCAATGATGCATAATAAACTGTTGTAGGATGCAGCTGATTTTGGACTCAGCTCTTATGATGAAAAGGATATTGAAATACATATATGGAAAAATTATAATTGCTTAAATAAAAACTATTTTGCAGATCCAAATATAATGAAGAAGTTACAAGTTGACCGTGGGGCAATAAGATTTGTCTTGGCTGGTGCAAACATAATGTGTCCTGGTCTCACATCTCCTGGGGGTGTTTTGGATGAGGATGTAGGGGCAGAATGTCCTGTGGTACTGCCGTTATACTCTATACATTGATTATAATGCACAAAGTAAGCATTTTCTAGTGATTTTATATTAACTTTCATCTCACCATGTATTTATCTGATTTCAGGCCATCATGGCTGAAGGGAAACAGCATGCTCTTGCTATCGGCTTTACAAAAATGTCAGCAAAAGACATGTAAGAAACTTGTCTTCTTCCATCTTTTGGTTGGACAAGAATGTCGAATGAAATAAATATGAATTCTTCCACTAATATATGGAGACTCTGTCATAAACATTCAAGTAGGAGTGTGGTTGGGTCAGTTGGGTTTACTGGGAAATGAGACCAAACCGATTAACAAACTTTAGCTTGGGTTTGGCAAATTTTTAAGGACAAACCAAACCAATCAAATTCAGGCTGGTTCATGTCTGGTCATGGGGTTGACATATTTAAAAAAAAAAATTAAATTAAATTTTGTAAAGATAAAAATTAAGAAAGAAACAAGAACTGCAGATTGCAGAATACAGCAAAGTCACCCCTCATTACAATACCTCCTGCTGTAGGCCAACACCCAAAAGCATCCCACATTGCTGCTCCCCTTGCACTGTCGGCAGCTGTGCCATATAACCAAAAGTCCAAAACTACTCTCCTGTTAGATGCACTTGATTGCAAGCCCAAGACAGGTGCATCTTCAGTGCCATCAAGCTTGTAACCCTACAAAACACTCAGCAATGCTGCTTTGTGTCTAATGCAATGCTTTTAAAATCGAACCAGTCATTGAACCACTCAAGGCACTGGTTCAAGACTTCAAGGTTCAATAGTTTAATCGTAATTGAACCGTGGTTGAACTAGTATTAAAAAAATAATAATAATAATTAAATAATATATGAAACAATATTAAATAAATATAATTTCATAATTTATATTGAAAAATTAAAAAAATATATTATTTTTAGAATCACTGGTTCAAATTGGTTCTCTGCACTGGCTTTTGACTGGTTTTTACCGGTTCTGAAATAGTCTGGTTTTTTTTTTAGAATAAACGGACCAATTACCTAACCAGTTCTCAGTCAGACCGGCCTATCAGATTTTCAACATAATGGTCTAATAGCAACCACGCATCCCAACATAATAAACAAACCCTTGTGTGCTGCTACCTCCACAGCTCTTCATCAAGTCACCAACACTTGCTCATCCAAATGAACTATTCATGATCAATGTGAGGTGTGAGCTATGATGATTGCTAGGTGATGGGCGGCCTGCTAGAGGTCACCAATGTGAAGGGAGGAAAATATTGAGATAGGATTTTACCTTTGATTCAACTGGGAGTAAATTAGTGAGGCATATAGGGATATACATTGGGTTGGGGTTTTATGAGTTTCAAGTTCATTAATTGACTTGACCTAAGTTGGGTTTATATTCATGTTAATCAAACTGATAGCCCAATTCAATCCGATTTTTTACTTTTGGTTGGTTTGGGTCTCATGAGTTCATGAGTTGACTGGAACCTGCTTATACCATGCATTTAAGAGAAAAATTGATATAAATAATTTATTTTCCAATATCTCATTATCAGCCTATCAATGTCTACGACATCTCATGAGCAATCAAGGGCAGACTTACTTGTCTAGGTGGGGGGCAACCACATCCCCAAACACTTTTTTCCTTGGTTTCTATTTATACATTTCAAAATAAGCCCCCTCAGATAGTGTTTACATGAGTATGTATTTAGCACCCTCACCTGATTCTTTTTCAATTTCACTGGTGTGCAACAGTGGAAATAGCATTAACATGTCAATTGGTGAAGTACTGAGTGAATGTCTTACTTCTTACCTTAATTGATGACTCTTGTATTTGTTTGCATGTTGCACAACTCTCCCATTAATGTTTCTGGGATGGAATATTAAGACACAAAGCTCGTAGTGTGTAACTATGATAGAACTGGTATCATAACAGTGAGAAAGAACAGTTCTTTTTTATTGAATGAAACTAAGGAGAAGCTCCTAGGAAGCAATATATGATTTCAGATATTTAGAGAGATCTGAATCCACTCCTTACACTGCTTTTTCAATCATATAAGTCCCCCTAAACCATTTACAGTTATTCCTATTTATAGGTAGCCACTGGTCTACAATTTATAACTGAAACCTACCCTTAATGGGCCTAATAAGCTACAAGCCATTTACAGTTCAAACCTGCTTGATCATGGGTCTGCTATCAAACTAGCACCGGCTCAACTGAAAATTCAACATTGTACCTTAAAAGGCTTAAAGTTGGAACATCACTGGACTGCCAATGATATCAACGTTGCTTGCATCAATACCATAGCATTTGCTTTCTATTAAAGAATAAAAACTTAAGGCTGATGTGGAAATAAAGAGAAGTTATGACTTGCCTAGTTTAACCTACCTTGATTGATTCTTGTACTCAAGAAGTTTAAATTGTTCTGTGGTTTCAGAAAAGCAATCAATAAGGGAATTGGGGTTGACAACTTGCATTATCTCAATGATGGTCTTTGGAAGGTATGCTTGATATATGCTTTCCTTCTTGTTTGTATCACTATTAATAAAAAAGTATATGTAGTGCTCATATTTATGTTCTTTGATCTAGTACCTGCAATAATATCATGACCTTTTATTTTTCTCTTTCTTTTGTTGATATGAACTGTGACACTTTTGGCCTTGAACATCGAAGCCAAATCCAATTTCTAATACAACACTTTTTTTCCTCCTGAATTCCGCACCCTCCACCCAGTCCTTCATGATATATTTTCTGCTGTTTTCTAATATATTGCATCATCTCTTTTCTATACTACATTGTAGATGGAGCGACTTGATTGAAGATGTTACAAGAGCTTCAATGGCTACTAATGATTGATGAATTCCTGTTTTCTGGACCTTGATCCAGATCTTAGGGTTCATATGCGAACTTGTTTTATTTTGTTATACCGTGTAAACAGTAAAGAAATGAATTTTGTTGCAGAGAGTGCTCACTTTTAGTAACTATGTAGATTTCATGTAACATGGAATGCGTGTTGACTCAATACGAAGTTTTGTTTATTTTTGGACTCGAAATTAATGTTGGAACCGTGCACGGAAGTTTATTCAAACTTGATGATGCCATTTGATCCTTGTTGCATACCACAGAACTGTCTGAAGCTCGTACCTTAAATGATCATGACTGATCCAAAGTCTGTTTGATTGGAGGAAAATTGGCTGTTGACAAAATTATAACTTTATTTATTGCATTTTTGCGGAGTCATTTTCCACTTTCTCATTTTCCTCTCATCCATTCACTCTAATAATGTGTTTTCCTACATGGCTCTAAGAAGCAACATCATCTTCCATGCTTGTTAACGAGTGAAGAAAACACAAAAGTCTTATTATCCTACACTTTTGGTAGTCCTGTAATTAGGTTTAAATGTACTTTTGGTTTCTCTAAGTTTTGTAATATTTTGGCCCCTCTTCAAAAACTACATACCAGTGCTCCAAAAAAATTGTCGTATTCTCAGATGAGCCTTGAGTTAAACTGTTTGATCTTACTGTTATCCACTTGCGTGGATGTCAACATGGAGTGAAAATTACATGTCATCAAAGGTGGCCAGTGCAACAGGTTGACGTCAATGATTAACATGACGTGAAAATTTTGTTAGTGACGATTTATTTCATTTCTCATTTAACAACCATTGATATTAGGGTTTGTGTCTTAACATTACCAAGTCACTACGACCTGAATCTCATTGTACATCCGAGAATCTTGCACTAAGATATGAAGACTCGCCACATTTTGTTGAACGGCGTGTTATTTCGTCGGGATAGGGTGGATGGAATTACGATGGTTTTTTTGGTCAAGGGTAGTAAATGACTTCAATTTAGAGAACTACAACTAATGTCAGTTTTTGTTTCCATGTGGGTTAAGGGTTTGGTGCACATTGGAAAGCTTTTATTTTGTCTTTAGGACTACATTTGGATACTGTGATTGTTTTTCTTCTTGTTTGTAGCAAATAGCAATGAATACGGGGCGGGTTTGTCTAGGACCTTGACAAAGTATAAAAACCAAAGTCTGGCTGCAATTACGATTGAAGTGTTAAAATTTTAACATTTTAAAAAATTAAATTCCGGAAGACTACGTGAATGGCTTCTCACGTTCTAGGGACCTATCCTTCCTTAATCAAATTGCTATACAGATAGATGGCCAAGGGAAATTATCTGAAAGACATAAGTTTTCCATAAATTGTAGCCCAACAATGAAATCTTAGAAGAGAAATGCTAGTAATTAATTCTCTTAACATATTTTTTTATATATTTTTTTACTAATGATTGAAATTTGGTATAAATCATAAAAGTCTCTGTGTTTAATTGCATAGGTAATGAATTACATAATTTTATAATTTTTAATAAATTTTAACTAATAAAAGAGAGTAAATCGAAATAAGTATATGTTATATTGCTTACACTCCCCATCCTAGAATGATTATTGAATTGGGCAACCTTCAACTAGAATGTCTTTTGCAGTAGGACAAGTAGCCAAGGGGCAGCCTTCAGGATTATTTCCCCACCAGTTAAGCATAATGTTGTTATTGTTCAAAGCAAGGAACAGTAAGATTGTCATAAAGGCAGTTCCAGCATCAAGACCACCAGACAATACATAATTGCAGCGCTTCCACCATTCTTGTCTATATTTATATGCAACGTACCCTGAGAGAAAGGCCACCAGTATCCAACTATTGAAGTTGACAGCGGTTGCTGGGGGCATTATTGATGTAGCACTCAACAAGACAGGCATGTGAATTAGAGTTATCCATTTTTTCCCTGGAAATGCCTTGTGAGCAAGCCAAACTAGAAAGGGAGCAATAGCTCCACCAAGGAAGAACAAATTCACTTTGGCATATTCACCAAGGTCCCCAAAGATTCTGCGTGGTCCAAGAAGACCCCATATAACTGATGCATCAAAGAACACATTGTCCATTGGGCAAGTCCAAGGGCTATCAGGAGGCATGTCACAAAGGTGAGGGATTGTCCTCATCAACCACCATGCTGTTAGTGTGTATATAAATACTGATAAGATTGTTCCTACCACCTACATACAAACTAGATTTAGTTTCTTAACTAAGAACTCCTCTTACAATTCACATTTTAAATGATAGAGGAATCAAAACCTACCTGCGCCATGAACATTGTTCTTGGTGGAATCTTCATATAGTGTCCAAGTTTGAAGTCTTGCAAAAAGGTTAGTGCTTGAGTCATGCTGATGTAGCCATACACCTTAAAGCACATGTTAGCCACAGGGCGCTCTGGATACATGTAACCAATTATGTATTCTGTTATAATGTTTAAACCGGGTTGCTGTTTAGAAGAAAGAGATGAGATCTTAGAGAATTCTCCTTAGCAATGTAAAATTAGCAAGCTCGGTAAGTGAATTGTTGAGATACCTGATTTGTAGTAGCCGTTATTATACCAATCGGAAGAGTGAAGAAAATGGAAATTGCACAAGCTAGCAATACACCCCACCAAGGCAACTGGAGTGATTCGTTGTAGTGCTCACAAATAAATATGATAGCAGCTATGTTCACTACTAGAATGATGTGAAACCACCACGTGGGGACTGATTTGTACCTTCTCATAAGTCTTGTGTGTATGTCAATTTTGTTACTATTTCCAAAGGCCTGTTTACTTTGAATCCATATTTCCCTGCATAGGTCATATGGTAAGTGTTTATGAAATTCAAGTTTCGAAAGACAACATATTTTCACAAATAAAAATTGGAATGGGTGGGGACACTGCAGATTTTCATATTAAATAGTACTTGAATACTTTCATCTTCACTACAAGCAGAACTCAATAAAGTAAGTGATAACATAAATATATGGAAATTCAGTTCAGAGCCGAATAAGTTTCTGCTGTAAAGGGAACATATAACATCTTTCTTGCCAAAAACAAGCTTCAAGTTGAAGGTGTTTAATATAAGAAGTTCAGAATGGGTCTGCTCTCAAGAGCTTCATAAATATTTTTTTAAGGACAGTGAGGGGATATAATATCTAGGTTTAATTGCACTTTTTATTTGATCCCTCACTAATTTAATTGTGCAATTTTTATCCATATGTTAACCAGAAATATAATATTTAACATAAATGTGGCATTGCAATGGAGTATCACGTTAATATTTTAGTTTAATATTGAATATCAAGTTAACAAATAAAACTAAAATTGCAGGTATAAATTATGGAGGATTATAAAATGAAGAGACTATATTTGTGAAATAACGACAATAAATGTACCAAAAGTGCAACATCTTAACTTATGTCATATTGATGATAAAATCAAATGATCCACATAGTGGCTACCTTCCATGAAAGAGCAGAACATGCACAAGTGTAGCAGAAAGTGCAGCGAATCCGAGGCCATAAGTCATTGCAAAGAAGGTGCTGAGATGTACAGGCCCGTTGATCGAATAAGCATGCCGATCAAGATGGAATTCAGAGTTGACAATGGTTGAAATGTTATAGAGTGACCCATTTCCCATGAACAGCTTACTTGAAAATATAGGAAAAGTCTTGGCATGATAGGCATTTAGCCAATAAGCAATTGGTGTCATCACATACATAACAAGAACAAACCCAACAGCAATGTTAGCAGTAGCAAACCATGGACTGGCCAGTGGACTGCCAAGATAAGCAGAAATGGTAGACCAATCAATTCCAAATGCTGCAATTCCAAGACCCCTCAATCCAGAACCAAGTTGTTGAACTAGAACAGACTTGGGAGCAACCCAACAGACCCAAGAGAAAGATGTCAACATTGAAAACATATAACCAGGAAACACATAGTAAGCCAATCCTGAGACCAAGACAAGGAGGAAAAATTGAGTACGTGTTGTGCCTCCTTTAGGCCTTTTGCCTTTCTCATGTAGAGCACTGCATTAGTGTATAGGATCAGCATAGTTGCATAGTTTAAAATGCTACTTATTCACCTACTAGTTAAAGGGATCACCTGAATAATGAGACTTGGACTAAATTAGAAGGCCACCACATTTCCCCTGGCTCAACCAGAAATTTCCGGAACAACCCTGCCCAACCAAACCCCAGCACCTAAAATTGAATAACAAAGCATAACATAAGACAATATCCTATAGTATACTTCTCATAAGAGTTAACTACAGGAAATTAATACCATAACAAAAAAGAAATAGCATTTTTAGCTAATTACGACAATAATTTTCACATAACCTAGGGACTAAGAATATCACGAACATTATTATTATCTCTGATAATATCTGGTCGAAAACGATAGAGCAGATTTGTTGGAGGCAGGACTCAGACCAAAAGATTGACTGAAATTTCAAATATTTTTATCTAGTGACTTAACATTCCACAAAACCTATGGCTCCTAAGAAATTTTTCGTTCCTCCAAATAAAAAAAAAAAAAAACTCGAACAGTTTGTTAAACATCCATACATCCAATAATAATTATTAAAATAGGTTCTTACATCATTTTAAAATTTAGATTTATTTCTAACTCAATCCTAATTATATATTTAAATATGTTTTTAATTCCTATAAAAACAAATTGATTTCAACGTTCTAAAATATAAAATTATAAATTTTTTATAAACACCAAAACCAATAATTTTAAATTTTTGAAGAATAAAAATTAAATAAATTTTTTATAATCACCAAAATCAAAATTAACAGAAATAAAAAGACCAAAACCAGTAATTTTAAAATTTTGAAGAATAAAAATAAAATAAAATATTTATAATCACCAAAATAAAAATGAACAGAAATAAAAAAATTTAACCCAATTTTCTTACGAGGAAATTGGTCATTTTCAAAATTTGTTCCTAAAATTGTCATAATTTTGGCAAGATTGCATAGACTTTGTTAAATCCATGTGTACATGGTTAATAAATATGAAAGGTAGATTTGAAGCAAGAAAGAGATTGTGGATGAAAGAGGGAACCTGAGTAGTTAACATGACTAGCAAGGAAGGAAGGAATTCAAGCTTTCTTTTATACAGGAGCTTGACTGCACTCAAAATATGAGTAGCATACACAGTTCCAGCACCTGAATTGGCAAATATGGTTATCAGAACATGCTCTTTGATATTGAATGGCCCTCGGTTGAGTGAAAACTCAAACCTTGTATCCTTGAAGAACACATGCATTGGCAGAGTCCTTGCCATCAAGTGCCCAATGGGAACCACAGCAATCTGAGCAGAAACTGAGGTCACTATCAAAGGCTGTGTTCTGTACCAAAAGAATTGGTTCACAAACGACAATAACACGCATGAAGCAATTCCCAGAACCCACATTCTGAACGTCAGAATTTGCATGGTGACGTCATCCGTTTTAGGCACGGTGAGTTCCACTTGTTTCACTGGACACTCTTCACTCTCAATCTTCTCCTTCTCTGACTCGGACCCATCCTCAACCTCAATAGTGGAAGCCATGCTCAAACTCTCTTTTCCTCCAACACAAATAGCGTGTTTCGATACAACACAAGAGATTTGTCTCTTATAACGTTGTGAACCACGATTTAAATTTTTATATTTACACTTAGTGTCTAACCATGCTTGGACCTACAAGTGAAAAAAACTAAAATGTAACGTCTTTGACAGCTCATCGATAAAAGAAAAATTAAGTTTGGAGCGTCGAGAAAATCACATTAACTGCGATATATTGTAACTGTGATATGTTGAACAGATCGAAGAAGACTGTGATCATGCGTGGGTGGAGATGATATGAAGAAGAAGAGTGGTAGATTACAACAAAGTGACGAATCTTTCTACGCACTAAAAGACAACGCCAAGAAATGTATATTTCCGAGAAAATGAACTACTATGATTCCAACAAATAAAGTTGTCTGCATCCGGTTTAATTCCATACTATTTAATGATATATTTGACTTAAATTTTTATGCACCCAAGTAATATTAAATACATTTATTAAATACTATCAAACTAGTGCAGGATAAGTCAGCTTAATAATAAGTACTGAATTTAAGTTCTAAATATGATATTAAATACATAATAAATGAAAGATTAAAATAAACCAGAGATAAAAATTGATGAAAGAAAATTGTGTTTGAATTGATAAAAGATAATTTCTATAAATAGGTGTTAATTAATAATAATATATTTAACTTAAATTTTTATGCACCCAAGCAATATTAAATACATTTATTAATTACTATCAAACTAGTGCAGGCTAATTCAGCTTAATAAAAATACTGAATTTAAGTTCTAAATATGCATACTACTAAATACATAATAAATGAAAAGATTAAAATAAATGGGAGATTAAAATTGAAGAAAGAAAATTGATGTTTAAATTTATAAAAGATAATTGCTATAAATAGGTTTATAACCAATTTAAAATTTCTAAGATATCTCATTTATGATCATAATTATTGAGATTTTATTAACTATCTAAAAATAAAATATAAAAGATAATTTGCAATAATAATAAAATGTAAACTAAGACTTATTTAAATTTTAAATAAGGAAAATCTCCCGACTCTTACACTCCTCCTTGAGATTTGTTATAAACATGCCAAACTTTACCTTCAAGAACTCCAAATTTGTTTTTGGAAGTACTTTAGTCACCATATCAACAAATTGCACATTAATTTCTTAGTATATACTATTATCGTCATAATTAATTAAATTAATTCCTCATGTCTTTAAATTTCAATTGTTAAAATTTGACATTTCAAATACATCTTACATGAGTTTTAATGACTTCAAGTTGGTGTAAACAAATCTTTCATGCTATACATTACTTTTATCAATAAAATCACAATCTTAAACTAAATCAAACTTTAAATGAAAATTGTTTCTAATCATTTCTATCTTTGTCATCTCTATTTCATGTTCATCCATGATACAATAATAGTTTTCTTTAAAAGAAACTCCATATCCATTTCTTAGCATTTGTGCAACACTTAGGAAGATTTCAGTCTAGTTTTGGAATGACAATAATGACAATTATCATACATTTCTTAGTTGATATAAAAATTGTTCCTTTTCCTTTAGCATGCACAATTTCACCAATTGCCAACTTAACTTTTGATTGAATGGATCTATCAATGGAGGTAAAAAATGAGAGAAATTTGGTCATCTAGCTGGTACAACCACTATCAATAAGTCAAGTATTTAATTCATGTGAATTGAGTTCTTGTGATGCCATAAACAAATACTCATCTTCATTGTTGTTTCAATCACATTTGCCTATTTTTTTGGTTGTTGCTCAGACTGTTCTTCTTCTTGACTCTGCAATACTTTCACTATGACCATGTTTATTGCAAAAATTACAATAAAAAATAGGTTTATCTTTATACCAACAATCTTCTTTAGCATAGTTGGTTCTTTGGCAATAAGAACAAGGAGAAAACTTTCCTTTTCTTAAAGAACCCTCAACTTCCCTTTGTTTGAAATCTGTATGTTTTCAGAATGCCTTTTATTATGCTTTGCTCAAAATGCACCTTCAACAACTTCACCATTTCTCATTGAGACTCTTTTCTCTTGTGAATGAAGCTTGTTGGTTAACTCTGTAATTGTGAGAGTTTGCAAATCGCAAGACTCTTCAATTGCAAATATCTTGGCTTCAAACTTTTTAGACACTAAAATCATGATTTTTTATACAATTTTTTTTTATCTATAAATGCCTCACCAAGAAGCCGCATTTGATTCATAATTTGATTCATAACTCTGTAATTGTGAGAGTTTGCAAATTGCAAGACTCTTCAATTGCAAATATCTTGGCTTCAAACTTTTTAGACACTAAAATCATGATTTTTTATACAATTTTTTTTTATCTATAAATGCCTCACCAAGAAGCCGCATTTGATTCATAACATCCATTAGTTTTCTAGAATAATCCTTGACAAATTCATTGTCTTTCATCTTCATCAATTCAAATTCTTTCTTCAATGTGAGGAGCCTAACAAATTTGACTCCATTACTGGTCTTAAATTCATTTTGGATCTTATCACATACTTGTTTAAGTGTTTCCAAGTCCATGACTTTGGTGAAAATGTGATCTACAAATTTTGAATGTAGAAAAGTGATGACTTTGTATTTTTTTCAGCCTCTCCTCCTCGTAAGTTTTTATTTGAGGAATGGTAGAATTTTCTCTCAATGGCGTGAATCAGCTTCAGAGATCACAACATTTCATAAACCTTGAGGCCTTAATAAAAATTTCATCTTAACCACCTAAATGTAATAGTTTTCATCGTTATTGAAGTCAAAGATGAAGCATTGTTGGAAGTAGACATTTTTACAACACGATTACTTGAAAATAAATCACTTAACCTCAATAGTATTTGTACTCAAACTCAATTTGTTTAACACTCAATAAAATTTTGCCTCCTAGCCCATAAGAAGATATCTCTAATACCACTTGTTGAAAATATTTTGTGAGAAATATTAAAAGTTACATAATAAATGAGAGATTAAAACTAAAGAAGAAAAATTGATGTTTAAATTCATAAAAGATAATGCTTATAAATAGGCTTACAACCAATTTGAAATTTCTAAAATATCTTATCTATCGTTACGGTTAGTGAGATTTTATTATCTACCTAAAAACAAAATATAAAGGATAAAATATGCAACAATAATAAAATCTAAAATAGAACTTAGTCAAATTTCAAATAAGAAAAATCTCACAACTTTAACATAATCTTATTTTTTTTTGTATAAGATTACTTTTCATAAAGAATACATGTGATTTTTATAAAAATAACCATCTCACTATGAAAATTTTTTTGTGAATCATCAAGTATTTTAATTAAATTATAAATATAACTTTTTTTTAAATCCATCATGTTATTTATCTTTTTTAATGTTTTTTATCTTTTTTTTCTCTCATTTATAATAACTTGTGTGTATAAAACTAATATGCAATAATACAAGCACTATTATCCTAATTATTTTTAAAGGAAATTACAAGATTCTAAATGTAAGGCGACAGTCTTTACAAAATATATAATTATATTAATATTTTTTAGATATATTAATGTTTTAAAAAAATTAATATGACTTGTATTATGTTTTTTATGAGTTAAAATAAAAAAATACATTTTAAAAAAATTATGTCTTTATCATAAAATTTATTGGATCAAATTAAGTCTTTGTTAGATCAAATTAAAGAAATAAGTTTTTTCAAAACACTCAAAACGTCCAATTAAGCCACATAATGTGAATCAATTCCACATTGAATTGTCCAAGTAGACAATTATGTTACAATTAAAATTGACATGTTAGACCTTAGCACAACACAACATATTACATTATTTCCTGTGGTAGACATTTTTGCAACACAACAACTTGGAAAATAAATCATTGACCCTCAATAGTTTTTGTGGTCAAACTCAATTTGTTTAACACTCAATAAAATTTTGTCTTGTTACTCATATGAAGATAGCTCTAATACCACTTGTTGAAAATATTTTGTGAAAAATATTAAAACTTACATAATAAATGAGAGATTAAAATTGAAAAAAAAAATTGATATTTAAATTCATAAAAGATAATACTTATAAATAAGTTTACAATCAATTTAAAATTTCTAATATATTTTATCTATCATCACACTTAGTGAGATTTTATTAACTACTCAAAAACAAAACATAAAAGATAAAATCTAAAATAGAACATAATCAAATTTCAAATAAGAAAAACCTCACAATTTTAATATAATCTTATTTTACTCAAGTAAGATTACTTTTCATTAAGAATATATGTGATTTTTATATAAAAAAAATAATCATCTCAGTATCAATTTTTTTTGAATCAACAAGTATTTTAATTAAATTATAAATAGTATAACTATTTTTAAAAAATCCATCACGTTATTTATCTTTTTTAATATTCTTATCTCTTTTTTCTCTCAAATTATAATAACTGGTGTATAAAACTAATATGCAATAATACAAGCACTATTATCCTAATTATTTTTAAAGTAAATTACAAGATTCTAAATGTAAGGCGACGGTCTTTAAAAAGTATATAATTATATTAATATTTTTTAGATATATTAATGTTTTAAAAAAATTAATATGACTTGTATTTATGTTTTTTAGGAGTTAAAATAAAAATACTTACATTTTAAAAAAATGATGTATTTTTCTTAAAATTTGTTGGATGAAATTAAGTCTTTGTTAATATTTCTTAAGTTGCAAAAAAGGCCTCGAAAGTGTCAAATGCCATAAAAGAATTTTAATTTGGAATTATTATTAAATTAATAAACTTTTAAGTTTTCTTTTCATTCAATTTTTATTTTCCTTTTATTTCTACACAATATACACATACTAAAATACTAAATTTTAATTGAAAATAAAACACGTTAGTAATCTAATCGGGATAGAACACAGTTAAACAAGAAATAAAGCTAAGGAAGAATAGCCGCCCAAAAAAAAACATTCAAAGACCAGAACCAACTTATTAGTGGGAAACTAAACAATGTATAAAGTTAAGATCACCCACTTGTTTGACAGAAAAAAAAAGTGTTATAGTAATCATATAATACTGTTTATAATATATTTTTATTTTTATTTTTTATAAAGAATTAAATTTATTATATAAATACATTTTTTATCTAGAATAATTTAAGTGATATAAATCAAGTTTCGATTCATCTAGATTGGTATAAACCTCAAAATTTAAAGAATACTTATAAAAATATTTATAAATTATTCACCAATAAAATCTATACATTATTAATTTAAACTTAAATTTTTTTATGAAATAAGAATTCAATTCTCACATGCGGAGAATCTTTGTTAAAAGCAATAACAAGAAAACAAATTAAAGAAGCAAGTTGTTTCAAACACTCACAACGTCCACTCGAAGGTAAGGTGATGTGAATCAATTCCACATTGTTTAAAAGAGACAACCACGTTACGATACAATTGAAATGGACAACTTTGACCTCAGCACAACACAGCAAACTACATTATTTCCTTTTCGAAATCAATATCATATTCATTCCCACCCAACACTGCAAACAACCAAGGATCACTATGGCAGCACAGTGATGATAATGAGTAGGGACACTTTAAAACACTTGCTGTGTTACTATTCACATTTGGTTATCTACGCGAATAAATATCTACCCCTACTCTATAGCTTGTTCTTATCTTCATAACAAAACTCTTAATGACATTTTATTGGCCGCGTGACCGAGTGTGAAACATGTTTCCGTTTACTACATCGGAACGCATTTTTTTAAATTAAAAAATTAATAGATAAGCATGACCATGGTTATCTATTTATTTCCAATAGCTAAAGATACTGAAAATTGTTCCTATCTTCGGAAGACCATGCAGAGATCGCCTATTACAAAAACATTGAAAATGAATTCTCTCTTTTCTTTTCTTTTTTTTTATGTTAAGAATTTTAACCTTTAGTTGGTTGGAGGTTATTCGATTTATAAAAAAGTTGTAGATTTTATCTTTTTAATTGTCAATTTTTTAGATAAAGACGACTATCGTACTTGTTCATGGGCCAAATTCTTAAAACATATTAAAAAATGAGCTTAATATTTAGTAATAAATCAGTTTAAGAACACAAATATAAAGAACATATAGTTTAACATAAAACCAAGAGGATATTTCAACCTAAAAAAAGAATGAATGAAACTTAAAATAAATAACATAATAGACGTATAATTCAACCGTGTACAGAATTATAATATGTGCAGTATATATGAATTTGGATTTGGCAGGATCTAATCCAAATATATAATCATTTTTTTTATTTGGTATTTGGTGCCTTCCATTCGTAATTAAGGGTAATATATAATTTATGTATTCGTTCAGCAGAAATGGCAGTGTATTAAGGACGTAACGGTTGGTTTGGACAGATTTTGCTAGTTTCCTGCATTGTGGATCTGGTGTGTCATATATAATTTATCCAAACGTAACTTATGTATGCCAAATAGGGCAATTGTATTGTTTGTTGTACCTTAATCGGATTTTGTGTCTTGAAGCTGAACGTACGGAGTGGCCGAGGCTTGTGACAGTGATGTGATGTGTTAATGTTGATATTCTCGGTGGTTGATTAATATTAAATGCGAGTTACATGGGTTGCAACTTGGTAACGTTGACAAAACTTAATCTCTATTTTCTTCTGGCTACACGATTGTGCTAAGTTCTAACGTTATCTAACCTAAGGTTTTTAGGTATCTAACTTTTCATACCCAAAAATCAAAATTCATGTTAGACTTAACTAAATTAACTCAAACTAAGTGAATTCATTTTAAGAGGTAAAGTTTCTCAATGTCTATTTCTTTTATCATTATATTTACAAAAATTTAATTTATGATATAAGAAGAAACAAACTCCTTAATTCTTATCACTTTATGTATCAATAAATAAAACAATTATATATAGGAACAAAGTTCTCCCCAAAAATTTTAATTCTTTTTTTTTTGTTTGTTTTTGCGTACACAACAATGAAATTAGAATCTAAAATGACATGCTAGGGCTCAAACAATTTCTCCTTTGATGAGCAACATATCCATTAAGTAAGTCACTTTGCACATTTGATATTGTGTGAAAAACCATTACATATATTACTATTTAACGACGAACTGTTTTTTTCTTCACAAAAGAAGCCACAAGCACAAATAATGTTTAATATAAAATTATTTGTAAAATAATCTTAAATATAAAAATATTTAGTATTATTTAAAAAAATACTTAATTTTTTAATATTATCTGCAAAATTAGTTTTAAGTATTGTTTCAATAAATTAAATAAATAAAAATATATTTCAATTGAATAATTAATTACAAAAAATTAATATTGATTTGAATTATAATAACACACAAAAATTGTCTTAATAATTTGGTCATTCAATTTTTATTTATTTTACTTTTTGGTACAACATTCTAACTAATTTGATATATCTATGTCGTTATTAAACACAAAATATTAATATTATTAAATTTTCTTTATATTTTTAATTTTTATTTTCTTAAATTAAAAATGTATATTATTATATATTCTTAATTTATAAATAAAATTATTTTTTTATATTAAAAAATTAATATTATAATATGCAAGAATATCATTTTGCGTAATATGCAAGAATAACATTTTTGAGAAGTGAAAAAATTATTTAAAAAACCACAATTGATAAATATCAAATTACATTACTATAAAGTATACTAATTATTATACAATAATTTATATTAAATGTGAATATGATTTTGTATAAAATTTAGTAGTAACTTATTACTACTAAAATCAGATACATACGTACGACAAATTAACATTAAATAATGTCTAGACTTTTTTGTTTTATGTAAACAAAATATAGGCAGAAAAATATTTTTTTTTCTTTACCCTTTGTTCGCTATTTTTATTTAAACTTATTTAAGTAAAAATATTTATTTTTATTTTTCCTTCTTTTTCCAAAGCTACATTTAAGATTTTTATAAATGAAAAATTAAAAATTTTAATTTTTATAATATATTAATTGAATACAATATTTATTTTATTATAAATGTTATTTAAAAATATTATCGGTTAAATATATGTCACCACATTTATATGTGTGTTTATATGCACATATAACTTTTCTATGTTGTGAATAACAAAAGTAAAACACATTTATTTTAATTTCATATGATTTATCATTTTTTTTACTGTTGAGTATGCTAAATGAAAAAAAGTTTAAATTGTTTGTATTTTTATATAAAAAAAATAAGGATACATTTAGAAAACATGACAAAGGTTAAAAAAGATAAAGTGTGTGAACAAATATATATCAGCCATGCCAGTAGTTCGTACGTCTATCATGTAATAAATATAAAATGAATAAATGATTGTAATTACATAAAAGTAATAATCAAAAGCAAAGTTGTATTGTCTTACAAATCTTTCTACTAATTTTCCTAATACTTTATGAATAAAATATTAAAATAAAAAATAAATACATTTAACATTCAATATTTTTTTATCTATTAAATAAGAAGATTAATAGAAGATTCTAATATTCTAATCAAATATCAATCTAGAAGCAATAAAAGCTGAGCCAATCCAACACACTTTGACATGAGACCACCTCCTTGCCATCAAACCATCATCCATATTATATATCCAATTGCTGGAGCCAAAGAAGAACCCATACAGGTACCATAATTATCATAGACCGCATGATAAGTAATATTCTTGCTCTTTTTCAGCTGTTCCTAGCAAATATTCTTACTATGCATAACCCATAACCAACCAACTGCATATTCTTATTGTGTAAACTAGGGAATTGCAGCTGTACAGGGGATACGAACAAGGCTACAACCGTCCAACTTATGGTTCATGGAATACGATATAGTTACTAACGATACGTACTTTGCACTCCATAAACGTGCCTCAACAGGAATTACTAGCTACTTATTGCGAAATGCCTACTTCAGGTCACAACTTGTAGATGTGCAAGCCTTAGGGGAATCACATACTTGCTAACAATAATTCTTTCCTTGCAAAAACACAGGACTCGTATTCTCTAGGGATGTCAGCAACAACAACCTCTTGTCAGTGGTTCCGGAGCTGCATTGAAACATACCACTGTACGCCCTTTGCTAACCAACCATTCTGTATAGCTCGTTACATGTTTTTGCATGGCATGTACACATGAAAACAATGGTCACATTTGAAATTTGTTGTTTGTATTATCACTTTATTTCTTTATATGTATCAATGTCCCATTTATAAATATAAAAATGTAATCTTATTTCACATTATTCTGTATTTTAAGATTTTAAAAAAATGTAAAAACAAAAGATTATTTTTACTATTTTTTCACAAATAATAAATTATATGAAAATAAAAAGAGAATGTGATAATAATTAATTAAAACATATCAACTGGGGGAAAAAAATACACCTATTGATAGCGCACTTTAGTAACATAACCAAATAGAGCAGCCATGGGCTACAGCAAAGTTTTCATGGTATGGTAGTATCTTCGAATAGGAGCCGTTGCAACTACAGTCGCGGCAAAATAGCAACTCTTCGCAGGGCTAAAGCGAGGCATTTAGGAGGAAAAGGATCAACAAATGTTTCACTTCTCATTAAAAATAATATCGGAAGACAAGGTAAATAATAGGAGTCGCAAATTTTTATCCAACAAAACCAAAACCATGGGAGCTATTTTATTCACTAAATAGGTTTAGTTTTTATTCTATTTGTTTCCTTTAAAGCAGCAGTAACAATCGTCGCACATGTAGCAGGAGTAAACCCAATGAAAACGTTTTTTTTTTTTTTTCTGAAGGGCGCAACTAGTAACTAGGAAACCTTGGTGTCATTGATGGGAAAGCTTCAGGCGGGGATGAAGTTGCTTTAGTGCAAGTGAAAATAAGCGCAAGGGACAACAGATCAGACTAATGGCTAAAAAACCACCACCAACGATCAAATTCAAAGAGCAATACCTTCACACACACGGCACAGACAGCATCCTTGAATATTTTATCATCCTCTTCAAATTGACTGTATAACTTACATTGGACTGGGCACCCAGAATAAAATAAATGTAACAACTAACACCGTTCAGATCATATTATCATTGCTAATCTGCTGTAGTTAGCAGGTCATTACTACCAGGATTATAATTAGAGATCGGGAGTAACCTTAGTTACTTTTCTAATAGTCCATGTCCCACAAACGCAACCACCAAATTATCATATGCATAAACCCAACACTAACAACTCGAAACACAAAACTCAACCAAAAGCCATATACTATAATATGAGAAACATGCTTTGACATGGCTAGAATTTGTTGTAAAATGAAAGATGTTAATTAGAAAACCAAATGTAATACGTTTCATATTAAAACTATAAACTAAAAAAATAATATTAAGCTGAAAAAATATCTAATGAAGGAAAAAGGCATGTATGCTGGTTTTGGGAACCTATATTTGTCTACTTGTAGTAATATAATATAATAAAATTAAATTAACAATATTTGATATCTAAAAGGCTCGCTAGAAACATGCATGAAAAACATGATTCTTATTCTCAGATATATTCGAAGGAGCAGTGAGATACCTTCAAAAACATAAATTGTATAGAACAAGACAATTTGAAACAATTTATACTTAATAAATTAGACAATTTTCTCAAAGATGCACAATCTGAAACTCTAGCGAGCACTCCCCATAAACGAATACCACAAAGTTCGACTTGGTCCTAATGAAAGCGATTGTAATTCTCGACTGCGAGGCTGGTCACTTGCCTCTCAAAATCATAACCTCCCCAACGTGAGTGAATCCTACATAGAATTGTCGTTTCACGATTCAGCACGATTAACCGTTTATATTGAAGCTTTTATTCAGCACCCAACGACCATTAATAACAGCGTGAACGTATCGAAATAATAGCATTAGTCACCTGTAAATTGCATAATTCAACGCTTGCCACGATGCACGCCACCTGACCTCGCACCAGGATAGCGAGCAAATTGGAACCTTAAATTAACCGAGTTGCGGTCAAGCTCATCAAATTTGTAACCTGCAAAATTAACGTTTATTGTTTTACGCTGAACAACTAGCTACGTTTTGAACGGCGGATTAGGGTGTCAACAGGCAGATGATATAAGACGTGTGTTATATCTTACCTCGGCTTAAGACATAATAAACCTGAAATGCATCTGAAAACGTTCAAACCCAATATCCCACATTGGTGAAAATGCGCCCTCATTCATTACCTAAAGGCTCAAACTTGCTACTTAAAAGAAAGAAGGAAGGAAGGGTGAGTAACCTTCAACAAGTCTCCATTGTTGGACAGTCTCGACCCAATGGGCATTCAATGAAACGTAGAATATTTGTAGCATATATCCTACACTCGCTTAAGTATCCATGCAGCAGGAACAAATAAAAAATTGTGACATGTAACTCACGATCTTACGATGCTGGTAGATGGAAGAACAAATGAATATGATAATTCTCCTAAACCAAGAGTGCGTATTTGGTCAAACAGGCCCTTAGCCATCAATATTTCATGTACCCAGCGATCTTTTAAGCAATCCACAGAACTCGGATGAATTCCTCAAAACCAGGAAGAGGATTGCCTCCACAATATGAAAATGTCAAAATGGATGGTATTCATAATCTGGCCCCCCACAATCTTCCAACCAGAAATGATAAAATATGGGTGTCAGCTTTATCACTGAGTATGACAAAAATGGTGAGGAGTGGATAATATTCATTAACATGACATTAGTTTTACATAAAGCAACTTGTCACCTTTCCAAACTTGAGTATCATTTTTTTCATCAGAGCCAAATATATTGCAGAGGGTTGAATACAGTGCTGCTTTTTAGTTATCACGAACACCACCAAATAGTATTCCAGTACCCCCCCACTCGTATCCACATGCTTACTGTCCATGCAATAAATCCTTTATCCATCACCACTGAGCATGTTTCAAGCAGCAGTCACATCCTAAACCCAGACCTACCTCATCAGAGTACTGGTTTCATCTATTACCCAAAACCAATACTGCATATAGTATCCAGGAGCAGCCACACTCCTGAGGCACTGACATGAGGAATGCAAATCATAAAGAAGTTGAATATACAGATTGTTCTTGCCAACTCAATGTTCGTGACATCGGAAAAAGTAGTTCTATAGCAATTTCTCTATATTCATCACACTTAAGGGAATAAAGAAATCGAACACAAAGGATTTGCCAAGACATGCATGAGGATGTCATTACAAGAATAAAAGAAAAAGAGATCTTACCCTGCAATGCTTCCATGGCAGTTGCTGCATGAGCTGGACTCATAAAATCAACAAAACAAAGTACCAGTGGATAACCCCCTGGCTGCACAAAATCCAAGTTAAAAATCCATCAATGTAAACAAAATTTTGTTTTATTTTTTACTCTCTAATTAAACTTACTTGTTTTGATTCCTTGCTAACAAGTCTGACTTCTTTGTAGCCAACAAAAGGACGAAAAATATCTGTACCACCAAATTAAGGAGGACAAATCTACAATGAAAAAGATTTAACTCTTCTAAAGTGAGATGTGTATAGTGAGAAAGTGAGCACCGTTGATTTAAAGTGGGTTATGTTTACAAAATGCATTATTTCAAATCAATGGTAGATTTCTCACTTTACATATCTCCTCACTTTGGAAGAGTTAAATCCCAATGAAAAGCATTAAACTAAGGGAAACCAGATGAAAGGATACGAGCTACTTCCCGTCTTGTACAGTTGGAAGGCAAACCCTCCACAAATAGTGTACTGGTAGCATCAGGTGGAAGAGAATAGTCAGCCCTTCCACTACTTAACCCCAGGATTTTGTCTTTTACATTTGTTCCCCTGTCTACTCCCCCAATATTTGCAACATGTAAATCATCAATAGCATGACTGGGAATTCGCCCACCAATGGTTCTAGCAGACTGCCCCGGACCATAAGATGAAACTTGCTGAAAATGTACAAATTTTTACCCTTAAACATATAGGCCTGTTTGACACACCCATGGTAGTTGAATTGGGATTTAAATCGAGAATCGAAAAACCTATTTTCTGAATTGCATATCGAATAGTATCATGAATTGTAAGACTCATGACCAATAATAAAACATAGCATATACAACTAACAAAGACAGATAAAAATACAAATTCATGAATAATAACTAAAAAAACATAAATCTAGAAACATTTTAACATAAAGTATCTCAAAAGTCAAAACATACTTTGAATTAAATAAAATATTAAAATATATGAGACCCATTTATTTTTATATTTAATATACTTTGAATATAAATATATATTAAAATTAAGGATAATTATATTTTTTTAAGAAAATACATTTTATAAATTTATAAAAACTAATATAATTTTAAAAAATATAACATAAATACATATTTTTCAAAACTTGTTCAAGAAAAGGAAAATAGAGGAGAGAGGAACATACAGCAGTGACAAATGCAGAGGCAGGGGACCAACAGCTTAATAAACACAATTAGAACTGAGGAAAGTAGAAGAGAACAAAAGCAATGGACCACTCAAATTGTTGGGAGGAAGAGGGAAGTAAAAACATGAAAACAAGATAATGGGTCACCCTGAGTCTGATCAGAGGGGGGGAAATTAGCAGGTTCCCTCTCTTTTAAGCTATTTTTTTCAAAGAAAAAGAAAATATTTTTTGGGGGCTTTACATAACTGATTTGGGATGCGACCCGTCTACAAAAGAATTGTGCAATTCATCTCCAGCATGAGATTCTTGTGATTCATGGTGCAATTCAAGCACCAAACGATTCACACATTGATTCATATAGCTAACTATTGGAATCAAATCGCATGTATAGTACCATGAATCGTATGATACTAATAACACTGGACACACCACATGTATCTTGTGATAAAATGAGATTAAATCAGATGTGCAACCCAGTGAAATGAATTATTTCATCACATGCTCAGTGTAACTAGATGGGATATCAGAATAAGATACAGTTCACAATTTTGTGTTCATTAAATGATAACAGGACACAATAATATATTATTCAACCTAAAAATGTATCTATGAAAAAAAACCTTTCAATTATTCCCCTACTCCCCCATGAGAAAATTGCAGCTGAAACAGAATTTATTTTGGTTTTATTTATCCATTATTTGAAGCATTAAAAATCCACTCAACCAGATATCCAACATACCTGTAAACAAACACAAGTAAATAGATCCTAGTTGCCTACATATTCAACATGCCAATTAGGGCCATAAGAAAGAACAAGAAAAAGATAACTGGCCATTTAAGAACCAAAAAATAGCTAATACCGCACTACGGAGGTAACGCTCATAGGATGCATCGAGGGATTCAGTATCTCTAATTACAGGGAGCCCTCCTCTATCATCATCATGGGGAAAGTAACTGGGCAAGTCATGAGCACCAGAGACATCTTCAAAATTAAACAATACTTTAAATTAATGAGAATGTAAAGACGGGGACAACAAGGTAGCAATGATCATTTACATAATGATTATGAAACAGAGAAGAATAAAATCACATGATTGAGAAAAATTAGTATAACAAGATATAAGCCTAACATTAAGACAATATGAATTTGAAACAGAATGGCTTCATTATTGAAAAATAGATTCACTGGAAAGTAAGAAAGACCTACCTAAAAGGGTAACATAATGGAGCTGAAATCCAGGCTTAGAGCAGCATATAGTGGCATGTTTGGTAAATAAAATGAAAACATCATTTCCAAAAACTCTTGAAAAATTAGTGGGGACATCATCACTTTTTATGCCCTACCATCTATTTCTAGTTTTAAGTCCACTGCATTCATGATTAATTGCAAATGAGTTGTGATAACCAGAAATTTCAGCACCTCAATAGCTGAATTGCTTTGCAGTTTGTCTTGTGGTCATTTCAATTATAATATGTTGAAACATTCAATGTGGCAAATTGGCAATACGTATGTTCTGTGCACTTATACCATGTATAGATAGTGGCATATGGCACCGAAATACATCTTATAAAGATGTCACACTATATTTATTCTGCCTGATAATATCATTCTTAAAACAGATAGAGCTAGCTTAAAAGGTAAAAACTAGGCATGCTGTTAAAATTAAGGAACCAGTAAAAAAAAGGTGAAAAACAAGATTGCAATAACTTTGAAACTATGAGTTTGATAAAAGTAAAGCACGCCAAACAGAAAAAAGAAAAAAGAAAAGCATAAAATTGGCATCCCACGGAACAACCAAAACTGGATACCCGGTGGGAAGAAGTTCTATTAGCATAAACCTCAGCAGAATCCCTTAGTAACAAATAATTAGGCACTTAGACAAACAGGGACAAAGAATTATAAAACCAACTTCAGTTCAGCGCACACTTAGCATTTTCATAGATCCGTGACCAGTGCACAATTCATTGGCATACTTCCTTCCCCCTTTATTTACCTGTTACATTCCTTTGCTAGATTACATTAATGCATAACCCCCACACTAAAGGAACACATCCACTCGTGATTACTGATTATTCACTAGAAGGAGCCTTGCGTGTTGACGTGTCAAGCGACAAAACTAATTCTTAGCCAGAATTCAAATGCAAAGTCCCCAAAACGCACGGTAAAAAGGAAACAAACCAATATTAGGATAAACTGATTCAACGCTTTGAATCGATATTTGGTGAATTAGGTAATATATATATATATATATATATGTATATATATATACCGAGTGGTCTCGTTGACAGTTAAAACAGGAGTCCCGAAATAGGAAGTGGAGGAATTTTACAATTGAAAATTAATTCCCTTGGAGATGGAAACCTAGCGAGGGAGAAAAAGATGAATGGAAGAGGAAACCCTAAATTAAAGGCATACCGTAGTCGGAACGAGAACGCTTGCCGGCGATGGAAGACGGGGCTTGACGGGATTCGGCGTATCTCCAGAAAGCGTCGGACATGAGGATAGATTGATTGATGAATGAAATTGAAAAGTGGAAGAGAACGAGACTATGGTTAACGGTTCTAGTCTTGCTTGCACAACGCACTTAATTCCCGGAAACGCCACACGACACAACAACTCCAACTCTCTATACACACGCACCAATCTGGATTTTCAATTTTGTCTTGTCTCCGTATACTCCTTACGCGCTTATGTTAATATACATGATAAATCCGCCCGTCCTCCTTATAATTTATATAATTTTAACTCGCCAAACTATTCATTCTTATTTTTTCTTCTCGTTAAGTTTTATTTATTAAAATTAAAGTACTAACTACTGTTCAATTTAACTTCAATAAAATAATGAATGGTTTGTGTGCTTCCACCAAACTCTGCCTCGTGTGTAACTATTTTTTTTTTAACTATTTCTAATTTGTTTCATGTGTTTCGTAAATTTTACCATGCAAGGGTGAAACTATCCCTTACTTTTTCACCCTACACTTTACTTACTTTAGAGAAATTATACCGTCTTTCCCGTTGTCTTTTTTCTTTTTCTTACAAACCCCTCCCAATCTCTAAGCATACGTTTAGAAAGCTGAAATACAAACGGATTGATAGGAAGGACGGAAAATAGCACTTTTTCTATCCTTTCACAGTTTGGTACATCTTAAAAAGTAAAAGAATGAGGAAAATATTGTAGAATTCATGGCTAATTATAATATGTTCATCTAGGAAAAAAAAAAAAGATAGAAAGGAAAGTGTGAGTTGTATAACAAAAGATTAAATTGTTGTTAAATTTATAGCCAATTTTCTTTTATTAAAGATATTTTGTAATTTATATACATTTTTTTTTACTTACTATCCAATCAAGTAAGAGAAAAATAAAATTTAACTTTTTTTTTTCATTTTCTTTCTTATCAAACCACTTACATAATTGTCTTTTTTTTTTTTCTTTTTTTCATATCACTTTTCTCTTTTAAACATATCTTAATGTATGATGCAACTTGCACTACATCTTTTTTTCTTCTAAGAAAATATATTATTTTATTTATATTTTATTAATTTTTAATTTTATTTTATATTTTTGTTTAATTAATTTAAATTTTATAAAACTATCGTAAAACATTCACTTATTATTTTAAAAATAAATGTAATTATAATAGTTATAAGTAGTGTAATTTATATAAATTTTCTATTAGTGTTATTTTTTAGGATTTACGGATTAAGCTGTAATTTTTAATTAAGGTCAATTTTTAATTTGTTAAAACTTCCAAAACTTGTAAATGTTGAGTTTGTTTGAGTACCAGTTGAAATTCCATTTAATGTGGATTCTAAAAATTCTTGCAGTCGCGTTTGGTGATTGAAAATGTGTAAAAGGGAGGACAAAATGTTTATACAAACACACCTAAATACGTAATCTTCTGCTCAACTATTAAAAAAATAAAGGTTATATTTTATTTCTGACGATTGATAGTATATTGTTTTATTTAATTTTTAAAAAATAAATAAAAGATGTTACGGATATCATTACATTTGCGGGAGCTGAACAAGACACGACTCCTAATTATTTCTTTACACTGTTGCATATTTCTATTAAATGTTCAAGTCGAATTATGCTTATTCCTTACTCTGTATGGGAGAAATCCCATTTGTAAATGTTACATAATATGTTACTTAATGAACAAGAATAAACTTTTCTCCTTAAAACTGTGCTTGTAGAAATTAACAAAAAAAACATGATAATTGGGATAAGGGAATCAAAATTGGCAACGAATAAAGTTTTGCAACTAAATTCTCTTCCATTTCGTTTCTGTGCCCACCAAAAGTGTCAAGTCTAGATTGTAAATATTTATAAGATACGAAAGTGGATAGTTTTGTAAGCCAGATAAATCGAGCTCCAATAAGAATATTTTGCAGTCACCTTTAATTGCAAGATCATCGAAACATTATAGCTTCATTTTGTCCACTCAGTAAATATAAGATATTTCATGTTATACAGGGAGTTAGTTCAGAGTTAAGAAAGTATTTAGATTAGTATATTTTTTTCAAAAAAAGAAAGTATGTGTTATTCAACTTCATATAAAACATTAAAAAATATTTGTTTTTAAATATTTCTCCAACACATGCTTAATCTTTAAAGATTAATTAATTTTAAATCTTCTTGTAACATTATTTTTTTATTAATATTTCTAACTTGTTCAATAAAGTTAAAATTAAATTTAAGATATTAAAGATATTTAATTTTAATATTCTTTATAAACTTTTAAAATATTAATACAAATATATAACATTACTCAACAAAAAATACTGTTTATGCGCATTATATTGTGTATGAGATGTTTGTGCTCCTACTTACTACTTTAGGATCCGTTTAGGTAAACAGTAATTATTGTGTTCTAACATTACTTAAAATTATAAAATGAAATAAGTATTTATATATAAGTTGTTTTTGTATACAATTCGTAAATAAGGATAATAAAATGAACTCATATTCATAAATTTGTGTGTGAAACTTATTTGATTCAAACTGCACAATCCATTCGGTCAATAAACGATTCCCTATATGATGAATTAGCATTTGAACTCATTTGTTATTAACATACTTTTGAATTTTTATCTCATGGAAAATACTAAGTAGCTAAGAAAATATATATAGGTTATCTTTAGGTAAATTTTTTTATAAATGGTCATGAGAAGAAAATATAAAAAAATAAAACAAATTTCTTCATAAATTAAAATTAACTTATGCATAAATTAATTTATAAAATTTCTTTAATATTAATTTATCTAAAAACTAATTTTTAACTTAAGTTAAATTTAACTAATTGAAAAAAAATTATTTTATTTTTTTTATTTTCTTCTATAAATACTTATAAAAAAATTTATCTAACCATATAAAAACCATCGCTCTTACCTCGCTCTACAATTCTCAACATGAAAATTTAAAATAAAAATATGCACACACTGTACAGACAACAAAATCTTGCTTAGTTTGACTCAGCATAAGTGAACTAGGATACAAGTAAGTCATATGAGAGTTTAATACAACAATCATTAACTATACGAGGATAACAACCTAAAGGGGTCATCAGTTTTTGATCACCCCCTTCTTCCGGACTAGGATGGTATATATACACATGGGGGATTGCTCCTTGCTACGTTATGGGCTGCACGCCTCTTGGGGTAGATTGACCCACTGGACCGACCCAGTAGTGGGGGCTAGTTGTCTTAAGGTGTCCCCCTTTATCTGGGTTGTGGTGCTTTTATTGGGCTTAAGCCAAGATGGTTAGCTGGTACAATTATCTTCAGTTGCAAACGTGATAGATGCTTAATGAGAAGTTAGTTATACAATAAGAATTTGATTGATAGAGTGCTATTTTACAATAAAACGAAATATCATAAAATATAGAGCTTCCCAGTATTTCTTTACATATACATGTTACGTAATTTTGAATTCTTTATTGGTCTATCATACAAAATTTTGTGATTTTTAGTATGTGAAGAATCTTCAAGATAACTTTTAGCATTAACAATATACTGATTGCTCATACCAGCATGACATGGTTAACTATATGAATATAAGAACGACCAAACCCTCAATGATCATGCACTATGTTCTTTATGATAAGACTAGACTTATATAGAGAAACAATTGCTACCAATTTCGTTTGGTGATGTATATTTGACATTAAAAATATTGATTTTAAAAAAATTATATTTTCTAAAACAAAAAAAAATTCAAAGAATAGTTAAATTTCCAAGAGTATAAAGAAATTATCTAAAGGAAGCATTAGACGTTGTTGATTAAACAATAAAAAACAAGTAATTGACGGGAGGAAAATGATTTTTTACTTTGTGGTGGTGAAACATGAAGTTGTGACCCCATTATATCCCGAATACTTAGATTAAAATAATAATGTAAATAAAATGAAAGATAAGGTAATAGTTAAAACCAAAGAAACACAATTCATATTAAGGATAAAGATTCACATGGTCATTAAATAAGTAGGTACAAAGTTTTCGAGAATATTTTAAATCTAAATATTATAATTGAAAAATAAAGTCATTATCATCTTCAAAATAAGCTCTTCAAACAACGAGAGACATAGAACAATTATTCTAAATTTCAAAGTCCAATGTGACACTAATCAGAGCAAGACCCCATCTCTTCAAAACTCGGCATGCCCTCAACATTACCTAAAGGAAAAAACCATAGGAGAGTACGGTGAGAAATAACATTCAATCATATGTAAATGCATAGATAGTACCCCAAACCCCACATTCATTACCGTATCCAATTACTAACAGTTAACAAATAGTCATATATCAACCACACATTTCATCGCATTCAAAATCAATCACATTCAATTTATGTTTATAAAATGCACATGCTTACACAATGCATATGCTTATCACCACACTTAAGAGTCTTGATTCAAAACTCCACACCATATGCATATGTTTAATGACGACCACACCATTAAACACCTCATATGGCTGGTGTGTTGCATAGTTAAACACCACCAGTTAAACACCACTCTACACAACTGTTAAACACCAACTATGGCTTGCGTGTAGCATGGTTAAACACCACCTATGGCCCATGCATATGAATGTCCCGCATCATTAGTCCATCCTGTTAAACACCACTTTTGGCCAGGGTCCCCGGTTAAACACCACATATGGCAAGGGTATTGTAGCCACATCTGGCTTCTCATGCATCTTATATCCATGCTCAATGCATTCTCATCTACATTCTCATTCTCATTCTCATGATTCATACATCATTCACACAGTCCATAATGATGTCAAAATCACATCAATTTAACCATCACTACCATAAATCACAGAAACACACATAAAACACTATTAAATTCCACCAAATTTCACCATTACACACAAGAGCCCCAAATTGAACCTTAAGTCATGAACAACCATGCACAACCACGAGAATCAAGTAATTAAGACAATTAACCATACAATTTTAAACGAAAATCACATTAAGGCAAAACGTTAATCCAAGAATTTAATCTCCTTCAAATGCCACAAGAAACCATACAATAACGATTATTAATAAGGGTCCTGGGAAAGACCCTACTGCTCTTTCTTATGTAAATAAACACAAATAAATAATGAGATATAACTGACATCTCTGCATACTTGGAAAGCATAAAGAAGAAAACATGTCCATCAAAGTCATTCTTCTTGTTCCTTTGGGATTCCATCTAGAGGTTTTCCTTCACACTAAAGGCAACCGATTAAATTATCAATTAAATCAAACTAAACCACGGTACACATGATGAATATTTTCTACTGATTAAAACATTTTTAGAACATAATAATCAAACAAATTTGAGAATTTAAATACTAGAGGTACTTAGGGATTGCCCTCGCTATCCGTACATCCCCGCATTCACATATAACCGAACCCATCTCCCCCGTACCTTAGACTCAAAGAACAACGATGATCTGATGCGACCCGAGGACAATCTGAATACCCTAGCTCCTCCTCCTTGCAGGTTAGCATTTTCTCTCATTTAGGTCTAACTGTTTTGACGACGCAAAACATAAAAATTAGGGTAAACTGATTAACTCATGTCTAATATTGTAACTGGGTCGAGTCAACCTGACCCGCCGTCAGTCCCCATTAATTCAATTAATTAAATTAATAAATGAAAATAATTCAGATTAATGCCTCATTCACGTATAAACGAACCCATGGTGATCTGATGCCCGGCACCAGGACAACTGAACACCCTAGCTCCTCCTCCTCCGAACACCTTAGCTCCTCCTCCTCCGAACACCCTAGCTCCTCCTCCTCCTTGTAAGTCTGCGTTCTCTCTCTTTAGGTATGGCTGTCTGACTAATATTCTAACTAGTCGGGTCAACCTACTCGCCCGTCAACCCTCCATTAATTCAATTAATTAAATTAATAAATGAAAATAATTCAGATTAATGTCTCATTAGTTTATAAAACCATTAACTCCTCTATTGAAATAAAATTAAATGTAAATATTTAAGTATTAAATTAATTTTCTACCATCATTAAGAATAATAATAATAATAATAAAATTTTAGTTTCAAAATGAAATTATTTAATAAAATAATTTATTGTAACAATTAATAATTAAATAAAATTGATAATAATAATAATAAAATTTATTTCTAAAAATAATTAAATAAATTTTAGGATGTTACACAAGTAACTTAAGTTGTTCAATTTATCATCATTGATAACATAGTACAATATAGAACATATGAATATTAAATTCTATTATTATTTATTTATCAATCAAGCAAGGAATAATCTAAAAAATAAATATAGGACATGAAGAGATTCTAAAAAGTGTTCCCAAACAAGAAAACAGATAACAAAATGAATAGAGGATTATATAAAAAGTTATTGCACTTTTGAATTTTTACATATATATCTTGACTTACTTATCATTTTAGAAAAACTAAAAAAATATTATTCATTATTATTTTATTTATTATTATTTTTGTTCTAATTAATTCTTAAATTTTAAGTATTGTGTTCAATGCGATTCAGCAATTGACTTGGTAAAAGATCATTTTATCTCACCACTAATTCCCTAGAATTATAGAAGGACATGGATTCACTTGTTTAAAAAAATTGCTAGAAAGTCAAACCACCTCATTCTAGGATGAATTATCATGTAGAATAATGATAAAAGTAGAAATAATAATAAATAAATAAATAGATAAATAAAAGAGAAAATAATTTTTTTTAAATAAAAAAGTTTATTAGATGAGATGTAAGGGTATGAAAGATAAAAAAAAATATATATATATATTAAGAATTATATTTGGGTTGAGAATTTCAAAGAAATTCAAGATAAAATAAAATTTGTTTTGATGGACTAACTTCTATTGTCATGTCTTAGGTTGCTATAAAATGAGGGATGTATGAGATGATATTAGATATGTTGGCTTGAATTAATTCCCAACAATCATCCACATAATAACAATGAAGCTTTTTTCTCTCTTGTCACTAGAATATTCAAAGTTGTTTCATTTGTGTTGTGTTATATTGAATTTAATTAATTTTCAATTAGTTTAGTGGTACAATATTAATTCAGCTGGACAATGTATTGAATGACCTGAGTAGATTGATAAGTAACTTGATTCACAATCAAATAAATCCAATGAACTGATTTTATTCGAGTTTAGTAATATTCATTAGGTTTAATACAATATTCATTAGATTTTATTCAACTGATTAATAATACATGTAAATACATTACTTTTTAAGAAAAAAAATATTGTTTATAAGTTATTATTTAGGCATTAAAACCTTTAATATATATGAAAATTAAAACATAGAAATATATATAGGTTTATTTTTTTATAATTTTAGAATTAAGAGAAAAAAACAAATTTATATATTACAACGTGTATAAGAATTATTATTGTATTAAATCTCAAATACAATAAAAAGTAATTGTATGTACAAAAGAGGCTCAACTTAAATGGGCCTGACATATGGGCCCAACCTATTATTATGATTATAAAATGAAGGTCACCCATCAGGTTATTTCTTCAATGCGTTGCCAAGAGAGAGAGCCAAGAGAGAGAGTCGAATTCAAGATCAGATTCCCGCCATGTTTTAGTTCATGTTATATCTCTCTGCTTCAGTTTGTTTCTTTGAATTTCTTTATAACTGATTTGAGGAAAATGGTGCCTTCCTTGGGCAAACGGGAAGAACCTCTTATCTTCAAAGGCGGAATCGAGATTTCCGGGAAGAGAAAAGAAGAAACAGATTGTAACCTCTTATCTTTGAAATAGGACCCTATCTCAGAAAGAATCGATTAAATTCATCTATTTAAAGAGAGTCCATAGAAGCTGTAATGGAGGTGAAAAGGGAAAGCAAGCCTCGAACGAATATCTTTTCTCATTCATGATTGTTCAAGAACGACCAATTTTTCATGAATTCTATTCTAAGAGCGACTCTTTATTATCCCAATGACCCAGTGGCAAGTCTGATTCTTTATTTCTAAATTTTGAATTCTTTATGTGGCAAGTCTGATTCTTTATTTCTAAATTTGGAATTCTTTATGAATTCTAAGTGATCCTTGCTGTATTGGCAGTTATTGTCATGACCAGATGCAAAGAGACTCCCTGCAAAGATCCTAAAAATCCCCATGGGTTTGGTGGAAGTGGCTGTTAAGGTATTTCTTAACTGATAAGCTTTTCCAAAATTTAGTCCTTTTCTTTTCTCAATGCTTTTGCGGTGATTTTTAATTGGAACCAAGTTACCTGACAATTCTTTATTGGCCTTTCATAAAATATATATTCTGAGTACCAGTTTTCTTGTGTTGTTTTATTCAGCCTTTCCACAGCAGACATGGGAAAACTTATCTCTTCAGTAAGGTGTAAGTTATCCTTGATGTTGGAACCTTATCAGAATATGATTACTAAAAAGAAACCAAGATAAACGTTCTCTTTTTATGATAGTATTTGGACTATCAGTGATAAAACTTTAGAATATAGTTGTATGCCACTTATATTGTCTAACATGAGACGAAAAAAAAAAAAGAAAGAAGAGAAATTAAATGACATTTTATTTGTCCAAGAACTTGTTTGAGGGTATACATTACACGATGCTATTGTAGTCCTTGTTCTATGCATGTCTATCACGAATCCAATCATGTTTGTTATAACAAGAACAATCCATTCATGCAAAGATTTGGCAATCGAAATCAAATGTGCATCACAGCTACATAACAAGAATCAAATGTGCATCACAGCTACATAACAAGAACAATGCATAATCGCTCTCACTCATCAACTGACATTTAGGTAATTGTGGATCTTGTAGCTTGTAACCGAAGTATCATGCAGCAGAGTTATGTTTGTTATTCATGGCTTCTTGCCCTTGGATGTCTATAGCTCTAGCCACGTTATGTTTTGCAGTTGGTTCTGTTCATAAATATAGTTAATATATTTTATTCTTTTACAGCGTGAATGTTTCTACTGGAGAAAACGAAGATGGACAGATGCTCGCTGGGATGCATACTGTGGCTGACATTTTCTGTGTGGGTTGTGGATCAATTGTGGGTTGGAAATATGTAAGTTTGTAACAATGCTTCAAGAGTATGATTTTCTTTTTCTGTTTGTATATAAAATTAAATAGTTACCATATTGGTTTCTTGCAGGAGACTGCTCATGAAAAAAGCCAGAAGTACAAGGAAGTAAAATTTGTACTTTAACGGTCAGTAGAAATGTTGTGTGAGAAAAACATTGTTAATATAATGTGAAGTTTTTACTTTTGGCCAGGTACAGGGTGTCAAGTCCTGATGACAGCAATTACTGGGTCACCTATGAAGCACATGTTGGTGGAAGTGATGCACATGATGTTTAGTCCTCTGCCATTGACAATTGAATTGTACATTCCATAATCCCCCTTCCCTTGTTCAATGAATGTGGATTTACTTGGACAATTTAACAAAATCTGCGTCTTGCCCAAAAGACAATTTGAATACATTTGATTGTTAATTCTGATGTAAAAGAAACTAATGATTAGAACTTCTAATCAATCCTGTTTTTCTAATTGTTGTATTTTTTATCTTCGTTTGCTCTAACCATTTGCTAGGAGTTGGCTTGTAGTGTCAAACTCAAGCACTATGCCATGGGGTATGTGGAAGCTTTTCTAAAGAATTCATTTGACCTTGTCTAGTGCTTAATTAAGTGTTTATGAAACAAGCTTCGTATACAAGTGCTTAATTAAGCATATTACCTGACACACTATGTTTAAGAACAAAGGTTGATTGATGCTCATCGTGTATTTGTAATTGCAAGGCATCAAACCAATCTTTGCATCATTTTCCTGTAATTCTTTATTACGACATCTTCACAAATGGAATCTGGTTGGATAAGCGTTAAACCCTTGTGAACGGTAATCGGTATAAGCAACATTTTACTGTGTTATTTTTTTTGTTGAGCTATCTTTTTAACCATGCTCATTTTTGTGTATCACCTCTCCAGGATCTATTTAACAATGTTTATGATATATTTTTCTTGTATGTCAGCTTCAGGTAGAGTTTCCAAGAGGAGTTCTTGCCACCATATGTGTAAGAGTTGTCTGAATTATTTTTGGGTGTTTCTGTATTTTGCACTAGACTTGAATCTGATTTGATTTTATTTGATTTCAACTTCATGGAATGCTGCAGATGTTGCTTCTCTTATTGACAGCTTATAGGGCAGCTTTTCTTCTTTCATGTGATTTTGATTCGAAAGGTAGTTTTCTTTGCTGCTTTTGAAACGATCAACAATCATATTATGCTTTGATTGATCGGTTTGCCAAAGTGCTTTGCCTTCAATTTCTAGCTATGTCCGTTTACTAGAATGCCTATTGCTATTGAATTCTGTTGTGTTTGTTATTAATGAAGGGAATGAGGACCTATTAGTATATCCTAGCGATTAGAGAAGAGAATGAAGCCATGGAACTGGAATCATTGGATGATTCTTCAGATGAGAGCTTCGATTTGGACTCACCTAAAAAGCCAACACTGATGTCAAGGTTTCTATGCACAGGACAGAGGGTAAACTAGGTAAGAATCAGATAGAGGGTATTACTAATTTGTGGAATTTAAAATCTGCTAGTAAATTTTAAATTTAAGGATTTAAATTTTGGTGGTTTAAAATCGCCACTAGATGTTTAATAAGGAAGAATAGAAATGCATTTTAGGGCGGTTTATAAATGTCAAAATATGCTGTTTATGTCATTCAAAATGATCCAGCGTGATCCAGATATTGATGCCTACATTATTTGAAGGTAAAGAAGAGGTCATTTTTTGTGGCGGTGTTTTTCTTATTTGACCTGCATCCCTTGGCCTTCCTTTTGTATTGTTTAATATTGTGCAGCCTTTCAAACCAAAGAGAGAAAAGTAGGAAAGTTGAAGAACTTTAATATCAATAGTAGTTTGATTTTAGAGATTCCATTTTTCTACTTGGTATTTATTTTAAAATTTTTCACCAAGAAACTTAAATTTTAGGGATAAATAGTTGTAACAGCAAACAAAGCCAACTACTTCTCATCTCAGTTACATTGGCAGTTAAGTGCATCATCTATTTATTTTCCATAAAAAATAGAAATGACTGATAATTAATTCTGAAGAAGGCCAGAAGGCAAATTTGATAATAGATTATGTCCTAAGGGTAAAATTTATACTTTAAAAATTCATATCTGATTATCCCGAATTCATCATAATATTTTGTTTTTGCAGATTTTGGAATTAGTTTGTAATGATACCGTTGTACGAAATGCTATGTTAAGATTTAAGAGCTATCTTTGTGGACAAAGCAAATATGTTATACTGCAAGTAAAATTAACCTAAATTCAATCTGGAAGTGTTTATTGTTTAATCATCTAAAAATTGCTTACATATGAGAATCTTTAATAATTATACGTCTATAAATGCAGGGAAGATATGGGTTGAATCGGCTAAATTTCTTTTCATGGATGAAATACCCACCGGTTTGGGTAGCTTAACAACATTTCAAATCGTGAATTCACTCCAGGCATAAGTTCATTGACTTTTTGCAAGCAGTTCCCTTGCATTTATTCTTAATGATTAATCTATTTATACAGTCAAAAGTGAATTTTATATGTATTAACAATTGAATTCTGGCCATGAAAATTGTTATAGGTGACATCAAGGAAAAATCAAGAGTTTGCAGAGGCACACCACCCAGCCAAAAGGTATGGAATGAGAAAATGAGAGATGTTAAAAGCTTGCTTATCCAAAGAATATTTACTTATGAAGTGCTATTCATTTGTCTTCACCTTCAAGCTTTGCCAAGTAGTTTTGGAAATTGGAATGTTTCATTTTATTGTCTTACTGACAGCCTTAACAATTATTTTGAAATGGTAAATGGGACAGAGACATACAAGCTTTTCACTAATCTATCTGTTTATTTTTTATGCCTTCCTCATCATATAAATAATTTGATATTTGAATATATTTTCTTGTGATAGGTTTTAGAGAGGTGCTAGGAGTTGAGGTTTTAAAGTCCTAGGGATTCTTCACTGATTGGATATACATTACTTTTCGACTTTGGCTACATCCTTGCTCTTACGTACTTGAATATTAAGCGTCTTCATTTTGAATGTATAACAAACCATTTAAGGCAGGCCAATGTACTAATAAAACAAAATTGATTATGCAGGAAAATATCGAGGTGTTACATCAGACGAACCTTAAAGCAATGAGTAAAATGGTGGTAATAGAAATGGAGCTACACCGTTCCGTTCTCATCCTCGCTTGTGACTTGGCTATAAGACTGCTCGGTTCTCACTTGGATTTCTCCAACTTCTACCTCTCTATTATCCATATAGGGAGTCTTTCACTCGCTCTACCTCTGCCATCGGGTACCCACCTTTATTCTTCCCAAAATCAAAATACTGCGAAAACAATTATCGTTGATGGACACAACAAACCTTTTCAACTCTTTCTGGTTTATGTCACAAAAACAAAACCAATAAAGAAAGATTTTTTTTCTTAACTCTCTGTTCTGTGCGATAATTTATTCAATATTCCCACAAGTTCATCAAGAAAGCTTTTCTTGAACATCCGATTTTAATACTAATAGATTGTCACACTTTTTTTTATCTTGTTTTCTTGTAATCTCCTTTTCTCAGGAACTTGGTACTTGAAAGAAGTTAAGGTATTTGATGCGATCTTCAAAGAAAGGTTTTTCCCATGAATAATGCCTCATAATCTTTTCGAGGTGAGGTCATCTTATCATAGTATAGTTAGTGTACATATTTCAATTTAAAATCTACGTACCCATTTCAATCTTTAAAGATTAATTATAAAATAAACAATCACTTATGTTCAGTTGTATTTTAAAAGTTTATATCAATATTTTTTAAAAATTATATTACAATTATTTTGAAAATAATATTTATATATTTTTTAAATTTATATTTTTTATCATGAGTTTGGTTTCGGAAACTCACCACACATAGAAAATTTATATTTTAATATTTAGGAAATAATATTATAATATTTTTAAACATTTATGCTAAATTATATTTAAAATTTTATATCGAACTTTTTTAAAAGTTATATTACAGTTATTTCGAAAATTATGTTAAATATTTTTTGAATTTATATTTTTTTTATGTGAGTTTGGTTTCGAAAATTATTTATATTTTTATATTATAATATTTAGAAAATAATCTTATAATATTTTTAAATGTTTAAACTAAATTATATTTTAAAATCTTATATCATTCTTTTTTAAAAGTTGTATTATAGTTATTTTGAAAATTATATTTAAACATTTTTTAAATTTATGTTTTTTCCCTGAGTTTAATTCGGGGAGCTCACCAAAAACTGAAAATTTATATTTTAATACTTAGGAAATAATATTGTAATATTTTTAAATATTTATGCTAAATTATATTTTAAAATTTTATGTCAATATTTTTTGAAAATTATATTACAGTTAATTTGAAAATTATATTTAAATATTTTTTATATTTATGTTTTTCTAAGTGAGTTTGATTTCGGGAGCTCACAAAATATAGAAAATTTATATTTTAATAATTAGGAAATAATATTATAATATTTTTGAATGATTTGCTAACTTATATTTTAAAATTTTATATCAATATTTTTTAAAATTATATTACAGTTAATTTGAAAATTATATTTCAATATTTTTTAAATTTATATTTTTCTATGTGGGTTTAGTTTCGGGAGCTCACCAACGATAGAAAATTTATATTTTAATATTTAGGGAATAATATTATAAAATTTTTATACGATTTGCTAACTTATATTTTAAAATTATATATTAATATTTTTTAAAATTATTTTACATTTAATTTGAAAATTATATTTCAATATTTTTTAAATCTATATTTTCTAAGTGAGTTTGATTTCGAGAGCTCACCAAATATAGAAAACTTTTATTTTAATATTTAGGATATATTATTATTATATTTTTCAACGTTTATACTAAATTTTATTTTAAAATTTTATATCAATATTTTTGAAAATTATATTACAGTTATTTTGAAAATTATATTTAAATATTTTTTAAATTTATATTTTTTTCCATGAGTTTAATTCTAGTAGCAGACCAAAAACTCAAAATATATATTTTAATATTTAAGAAATAATATTGTAATAATTATGCTAAATTATATTTTAAAATTTTATGTCAATATTTTTTGAAAATTATTTTACAGTTAATTTGAAAATTGTATTTAAATATTTTTAAATCTATTTTTTTTGAAGTGAGTTTGGTTTCGGGAGCTCACCACATATAAAATATTTATATTTTAATATTTAGGAAATAATATTATAATATTTTTAAATGATTTGCTAACTTATATTTGAAAATTTTATATCAATATTTTTTAAAATTATATTACAGTTAATTTGAAAGTTATATTTCAATATTTTTTAAATCTATATTTTTGTAAGTGAGTTTGGGTTCGGCAGCTCACCAAATATAGAAAATTTATATTTTAATATTTAGAAAATAATCTTATATTTTAAAATTTTTTCAATATTATTTGAAAATTATATTACAGTTAATTTAAAAATTATATTTAAATATGTTTTAAATTTATATTTTTTTTTCCGTGATTTTAATTCTAGGAGCTCACCAAAACTGAAAAATTTATATTTTTATATTTAGGAAATAATATTGTAATATTTCTATATGTTTATGTGAAATTATATTTTAAAATTTTTTGTCAATATTTTTTGAAAATTATTTTACCGTTAATTTGTAAATTATATTTAAATATTTTTTGAATATCTAAGTGAGTTTGGTTTGGAAAGCTCACCAAATATAGAAAATTTATATTTTAATATTTAGGAAATAATATTATAATATTTTAAATGATTTGCTAACTTATATTTCTAAATTTTATATCAATATTTTTTAAAATTATATTATAGTTAATTTGAAAATTATATTTCAATATTTTTTAAATCTATATTTTTTAAGTGGGTTTGGTTTGGGGAGTTCACCAAATATAAAAAATTAATATTTCAATATTTAAGAAATAATATTATAATATTTTTAAATGATTTGCTAACTTATATTTTAAAATTTTATATCAATATTTTTTAAAATTATATTACAGTTAATTTGAAAATTATATTTCAATATTTGTAAATCTGTATTTTTCTAAGTGATTTTGGTTTTGGGATCGAACCAAATATAGAAAATTTATATTTTAATATATAGGAAGTAATATTATATTATTTTTAAATGATTTGTTAACTTATATTTTAAAATTTTACCAATATTATTTGAAAGTTATATTACAGTTAATTTGAAAATTATATTTAAATATTTTTTAAATCTATATTTTTTTAAGTGAGTTTGGTTTCGGGAGCTCACCAAATATAAAACACTTATATTTTAATATTTAGGGTATATTATTATAATATTTTTCAACGTTTCTACTAAATTATATTTTAAAATTTTTTATCAATATTTTTTGAAAATTATATTACAGTTATTTTGAAAATTATATTTAAATATTTTTAAAATTTATATTTTTTTTCCTTGAGTATAATTCTGGGAGCTTACCAAAAACTGAAAATTTATATTTTAATTTTTAGGAAACAATATTGTAATATTTTTAAATGTTTATGCTAAATTATATTTTAAAATTTTATGTCAATATTTTTTGAAAATTATTTTACAGTTAATTTGAAAATTATATTTCAATATTTTTTAAATCTATATTTTTTAAGTGAGTTTGGTTTCGGGAGCTCACCAAATATAGAAAATTTATATTTTAATATTTAGAAAATAATATTATAATATTTTTAAATGTTTTGGTAACTTATATTTTAAAATTTTATCAATATTATTTGAAAGTTATATTACAGTTAATTTGAAAATTATATTTAAATATTTTTTAAATCTATATTTTTCTAAGTGGATTTGGTTTCGGGAGCTCACCAAATATAGAAAAATTATATTTTAATTTTTAAGATATAATATTTTAATATTTTTCAACATTTATACTAAATTATATTTTAAAATTTTAAATCAATATTTTTTGAAAATTATATTACAGTTCTTTTTGAAAATTATATTCAAATAATTTTTAAATCTATATTTTTTTACTGTAAGTTTGGTTTCGGGAGCTCACCAGTTATAGAAAAATTATATTTTAATATTTAAGAAATAATGTTATAATATTTTTAAATGTTTATGCTCAATTATTTTTTAAAAGTTTATATCAATATGTTTTCAAATTTATATTATAGTTATTTTGAAAGTTATGTTTAAATATTTTTTAAATTTATATTTTCTACGGTTAGTTTGGTTTCGGGGAGCTTACCAAAAACATAAAATTTATACTTTATTATTGAGAAAATAATATTATAATATTGATCAAAATTGATTGGTCAAACAAGGCAGCAGATACACTTTCTAGTTTACAAGATGAAGAGGAGCTAGTCACCATCGTGTCCTCGCCTGGTTGCAAGGTAAAGAATTACAAAGAGAAGTATCTGATCCTGATTATAAAGATTCATTGCTCGTTTACAAGCTGCTTTTACATTGCATAAAAGTGTTTTGTTATATAAAACAAATTAGTGCTCTCATCTAAATTTGTTTTCATTTCTTCATTGCTTCAAGAGTTTCATGTTACACCTTCAAGGAAAATTTTGGTTTCTTGCATACTTATAGACACTTGCTAGGAAACTTATTTTGGTTTGGGACGAAGAAAATGGTGCAGGAATTCATAAGAAGTTGTGATATTGGTCATAGGATAAATATGTCAATTACTCCATATGGTTTCATCTAGGGTTTGATGTTTCAGTTTGTGTTTTCATATTTTTATTTCATTGATTTTGATTTCATTATATACTCATAAAAATGAACGAACTACAATCTTGCTTCTCTTGGTGAAAATAAGAATCGATCACTCCTCGGCATAGTCTGTCATTTTTTTCTTCTCAATATTTTTTCCTGTTAGAACCATTGGTGGAAGAGAAGCAAAGAATCTTCAGTAACGTTGAAGCAATATTGGTTTGTGTACATCGCATGGTTTAATTTGGTGTCCTTTGTTATTGTATATTTGATCATTTTTCCTTTTCTTTAGGTTTTTGTTTGAAGTAATTTTAACTTATAATGAAATTTGAGTTTGGTTATTTCCGATTGAAATATTTATGCTATTTATATTTTACATAGCAGGGAAATCGAGTCATAGCAGAAATCCAGTTTGCAGATTACATTTTCCCTGCTTTCAACCAGGCATGGGTTTGGTTTATTGAGATATATAAGCCCTGAAAATCTGTTTACCCTCTGTGTGAATGAATCTATTTTTACCAGATAGTTAGGATATTAAGTTATTTTTAAAAATGTACAAACATCATGAGAGGTATAAGTAGTTTTTTCGGGGGAGAAAACGAGAGTTTTTGTATTTTCATTCAAATAAACGAGAGATTGAAGTAATATGCCCTGTTTTAATCATAGCTTATATTGTATCCTTCTGTAGTCCATTTATTGGTAAAAAGAATTGTCATATTATTGCAGTAGTTGAGAGATGAAAGCATCATCTATGATCATTTTCTTGTAGATGTAGTGCCTGTGATCTAATCTATATTATGTTACAATATTGGGGTTTTTCATGTGTTGTTGAGTTTTGTTATATTAGTAGTTTTATTGGCTAGGCTTGTGCTACACTAATACTTGATTTAGACTAGTAATATAACTAGGAATTTTTATTTATTCTAATAAGTTAATGCTACAAAACTTTAAAATTTCATCAAAATTTTGATGGAATTCTGCTAGATTCAATACAAGAATGGTAGTTGGATAAGATAAAGTGGTAGGGACTACTAACCTATCCAACTCATCCTGTAAAAAATTCTAGCTTATCTAGCATTTTCTTTATCTAATTTATCATGGGACAAAATTTAGATGCAGTTTTATACGTGCTTTTGATGTTGTTCTCCAATTAGAATTGAAATTTTATCTTGGTAATCTGTGTAATTGTATTAAAGATCAACATAGATTATGGAGGTGAAACTCTATTTTTTGATTAGAGAACAACATCACAAATACTTATAGAATTGCATGAGTTTTGCCCTATATCATATCATATGAATATCAATTAGATAGGTTCTTTTTTGTCTCTTCTTTTTCATCAAGCCCCTGTAATTTCAACTTGGTGTTAGAGTTCTACTATCCTCCTTGACCTAATATCATTACTATTCTGCTGCTGCCTATGGCGCATCCAAAATTTGAAACTCCTTTCATGGTGTCTTCATTCAATGACTTGACTTTCTTTACTTTTTGTAGTTTGACTTTGTTAGGTTATGCTTATGCATCACTTTAACCATTTAGTTTATCCGTGTCATCCTTCTGTTTGTTTCTGTTGGGGCTATTTAGAGCTTATTCAGTTGCTGAATTTTGTCTACTGTTTAGTTCTGCAGTTGAGTTTTTATTGTATTTTCTAACTTCCTTCTGGGTTTTTATCTGTTACATGAGTATCTACACTAATATGGGTTTAAACAGTCACCGTATCAGCTTGTCATGCATCTTTTCCCCCTCCAATATAAAATTTTGAGAGTGCCAATTGTTAATTTCAATCATTGATTTAATATTCATCTTTTAGTTATTATTTATTTATATTCCCTCGGCTCAATTTTAGGATTTTGTTCTTTTGTCAGTTGCTAAGGCCATAACATTATTGCTTCCTATGTGGTATATATAAAACCACTAATGAGTCTTAATTTATGAGTTTTGATTAGAGAACAACATCAAAAATACTTATAGAATTGCATGAGTTTTGCCCTATATCATATCATATGAATATCAATTAGATATGTTCCTTTTTGTCTCTTCTTTTCCATCAAACTCCTGTAATTCAACTTGGTTAATACAGCGAAGCCGGGAGGAGATTCTAACTTGTCAATTTGGTTTCATTTTTGTTGTTAGAAGACCTACTGACTCTCTTCATATAGTTCCAAGTACGAAACAACTTATAAACATTCTCCAGGATGTTAGAGGAATAATAAAGCATGTACCAATCAAATTGTTGTATTTATTGGTATCTCTCTGGAGGATAATTAACAATAGGACCTGTGGAACCAATAAATGTAACATGTTTCTGTTTTCCCTTCTCCAGAATGTCATTGCGTTCAGGCCCTCCATGTTCTTGGAAAATCACGCTTCTGTTAGCTTTGGCTGGAAAACTTGATCCAAAATTAAAGGTTAGAACATTGAAGAAAAGTATATATATTTTACTTAATGATATTTTTGTCTTTTTAGCTCTATTTTCTTATCTTAAAGCTCTAGTTAATATAGCTCAACTTTTTGATCTGTTCTCTGAAAAGGTTGCTTATAATGAATGCACAGGAGGACTGCTCATGGCAGAAGCCATTTGATGTACTAGTGCAAGAATAAGGTACATATTCTCTGAGAAATATGTAAGTTTGTAACAATGCTTCAAGAGTATGATTTTCTTTTTCTGTTTGTATATAAAATTAAATAGTTACCATATTGGTTTCTTTCAGGAGACTGCTCATGAAAAAAGCCAGAAGAAGTAAAATTTATACTTGAACGGTCAGTTGAAATGTTGTGTGAGAAAAACATTGTTAATATAATGTGAAGTTATTTAGAGCACGAGTATACATGGTGGATTAAACCAGTTTTTCCTTTTGGCCAGGTACAGGGTGTCAGGTCCTGATGGCAGCAATTACTGGGTCACCAATGAAGCACATGTTGGTGGAAGTGATGCAGATGATTAGTCATCTGCCATTGACAATTGAATTGTACATTCCATAATCCCCCTTCCCTTGTTCAATGAATGTGGATTTACTTGGACAATTTAACAAAATCTGCGTCTTGCCCAAAAGACAATTTGAATACATTTGATTGTTAATTCTGATGTAAAAGAAACTAATGATTAGAACTTCTAACTAATCCTGTTTTTCTAATTGTTCTATTTTTTTATCTTCGTTTGCTCTAACCATTTGCTAGGAGTTGGCTTGTAGTGTCAAACTCAAGCACTATGCCATGGGGTATGTGGAAGCTTTTCTAAAGAATTCATTTGAACTTGTCTAGTGCTTAATTAAGTGTTTATGAAACAATCTTCCTATAGAAGTGCTTAATTAAGCATATTACCTGACACACTATGTTTAAGAACAAAGGTTGATTGATGCTCCTCGTGTATTTGTAATTGCAAGGCATCAAACCAATCTTTGCATCATTTTCTTGTAAAACTTTATTACGACTTCTTTAAAAATGGAATTTGGTTGGATAAGGGTGAAACCCTTGTGAACGGTAATCGGTATAAGCAACTTTTTACTGTATTATTTTTTTTGTTGAGCTATCATTCTAACCATGCTCATTTTTGTGTATCACCTCTCCAGGATCTATTTAACAGTGTTTATGATATATTTTTCTTGTATGTAAGCTTCATGTAGAGTTTCCAACAGGAGTTCTTGCCATCATATGTGTAAGAGTTGTCTGAATTATTTTTGGGTGTTTCTGTATTCTGCACTAGACTTGAATCTGATTTGATTTCAACTTCATGGAATGCTGCAGATGTTGCTTCTCTTATTGACAGCTTATACCTGACAGATGGCAGCAATTACTGGCTTCATTTTCTTCTTTCATGTGATTTTGATTCGAAAGGTAGTTTTCTTTGCTGCCTTTGAAACAATCAACAATCATATTATGCTTTGATTGATCAGTTTGCCAGAGTGCTTTGCCTTCAATTTCTAGCTATGCCTATTGCTATTGAAGTCTGTTGTGTTTGTTATTAATGAAGGGAATGAGGACCTATTAGTATATCCTAGCGATTAGAGAAGAGAATGAAGCCATGGAACTGGAATCATTGGATGATTCTGATTTCTCTTCAGATGAGAGCTTCGATTTGGACTCACCTCAAAACCAGGTAAGAATTAGATAGAGGGTATTACCAATTTGTGGAATTTAAAATCTGCTTAAATTTAAGGATTTAAATTTTAGTTGTTTAATATCGCCACTAGATGTTTAATAAGGAAGAATAGAAATGCATTTTACGACTGTTTATAACTCTCAAAATATGATACGCGTAAGAGGAATTGTAATGCATGTTTCGACGGTTATAAACCCCCAATAATAACTTTTTATTCTCTAGAAAAAAATTGTCAAAATATGACAAGCTTTTTCCTCTCTTGTCACTAGAATATTCAAAGTTGTTTTCAATTAGTTTAGTGGTATAGTATTAATTCAGCTGGACAATGTATTGAATGACCTGTTAGATTGATAAGTAACTTGATTCACAATCAAATAAATCCAATTAACTGATTTTATTCGAGTTTTATAATATTCGTCAGATTTAATTGTATTTCAACTGATTAATAATACATGTAAATACATTACATTTTAAGAAAAAATAATGTTTATAAATTATTATTTAGGCATTAAAACCCTTAATATATATGAAAATTAAAACATAAAAATATATATAGGCTTATTTTCTTATAATTTTAGAATTAAGAGAAAAAAATAAATTTTATATATTACAACGTGTATAAGAATTATTACTGTATTAAATCTCAAATACAATAAAAAATAATTGCACGTATAAAAGAGGCTCAACTTAAATGGGCCTGACATATGGACCCAATCTATTATTATGATTATAAAATGAAGGTCACCCATGAGATTATTTCTTCAGTGTGTTGGCAAGAGAGAGAGTGGAATTCAAGATCAGATTCCCGCCACGTTTTAGGTAATGTTATATCTCTCTAGTGCCTTCCTTGGGCAAACGCTCCTCTGTCTTTACTGTTGATGAATGCACAGGAGGAAACTTTTCGGAATCCTGTTTTTCGGGAAGAGAAAAGAAGAAACAGATTGTAACCTCTTATCTTTGAAGGCGGAATCGAGATTTCCTGAATTTGAAATAGGACCCTATATCAGAAAGAATCGATTAAATTCATCGATTTAAAGAGAGTCCATAGGAGCTGTAATGGAGCTGAAAAGGGAAAGCAAGCCTCGAACGACTATCTTTTGTCATTCATGATTGTTCAAGAACGACCATTTTTTCATGAACGACGGTATAATCCTAAATTCCGTGGCATGTTGGATTCTTTATTTTTAAATTTTGAATTCTATTCTAAGAGCGACTCTTTATTATCCCAATGACCCAGTGGCAAGTCTGATTCTTTATTTCTAAATTTTGAATTCTTTATGTGGCAAGTCTGATTCTTTATTTCTAAATTTTGAATTCTTTATGAATTCTAAGTGATCCATGCTGTATTGGCAATTATTGTCATGACCAGATGCAAAGAGAGTCCCTACAAAGATCCTAAAAATCCCTGTGGGTTTGGCGGAAGTGGCTGTTAAGGTATTTCTCAACTGCTATGTCATTGGTCTTGATCAATATGCTAGAAGGTAAAAAAAAACTATGTTTTTACACGTACTCAACAAACTTGTGAGTTAATACTTTCAGCTTTGTCTCATTTTTTATTTGAATCCTACTTATAAATAATGATACGTATTTATGTCTACCTAATGCAGATTGTTTAGGCAATACCTTATTCTTGCACTAGTACATCAAATGGCTTCTGCCATGTTCTGATTAATTGTAGCAGTTGAGAGGGAATTGGCGGTGGTTCTTTCTTAACACTGGCTCTAACAATCTCAATCTTTCTCGCATTATGTTATTCTATACTAACAATGCTCGTTTGTTCTCTTTATGTCCTCAGACAACATAAAAAATTGGTGACTATGAGACTTATTGGATATCACCTCTGACTTATGGACAAAATGGAATCGTAAATGAGATAGAGATATATAAGCTTTTCACTAATCTATCTGTTTATTTTTTACGCCTTCCTCATATAAATAATTTGATATTTGAATATATTTTCTTGTGAAAGGTTCTAGAGAGGTGCTAGGAGTTGAGGTTTTAAAGTCCCAGGGATTCTTCACTGATTGGATATACATTACTTTTCGATTTGGTTACATCCTTGCTCTTACGTACTTTAATATTAATCGTCTTCATTTTGAATGTATAACAAACCAGCTAAGGCAAGCCAATGTACTAATATAATAAAATTGATTATGCAGGGAAATATCGAGCTTTTACATCAGAGGAACCTTAAAGCAATGAGTAAAATGGTGGTAATAAAAATGGCGCTAATATTTTGAAAAAAATAAAATATAACTTTTCGCAGCACTTAAATTGAGGTAATTCATCCAATAACAACCGAGAATTAAGTAATGCTTAGATATATGTCAGTGATAGTTGATTTTCAATTCACATAACACGTTACAATTGTTTTCATGTTTGTTTGCACTGAACACCTGCCATCTGACTCTCATTACGTTTTTTTTTAAACTATAAATGGTTGATTTCACAGATAAGGGAAAGACCTGATCTTAAGTTGGCTGCTACATGGTGAATTTAATCTTTTGGAGGGTTGTGATGCACGTATACATTTTTCTGTAGGTGTTGTACCTAAAGATTAGCCATGAGAAAGTTTGACTTGAGTCACCCATAGCCACAAAAAGAGTGAGATTGGATACTGCTATGACTGGAGAGGAGAGATGACGTTTAGGGGTCTTATTCTCCTTGTTGGCCTTATCTGGGATAAGGTAAAACTAGCAATTTGCCTTCCTTCTCTTACTCTATAGTTAAGTATTAGCATCAATTTTGTAGGTAAGTAGTATTAAAGTCAATTTTGAATATAGTAGAACTTGATGTCTGATCTTACTGGAAGGAGATTCTAACTTACCAGTTTGATTTCATTTTTGTTGTTAAAGAGGGCTGTGAAACTCTCTTCATATATTTCCAAGTACAGAACAACACATAAACATTCTTCCGGACAAGACCATAATCAGCCATAGGACCTTTGAAACCAATACATAAAACATGTTTCTCTATGCTCTTCTCCAGATTGCTTTTAGGTCCTCCAAAATTAATTGTTAGAATATTGAAGAAATGTATATTTATTTTGTTTAATGATATTTTCATGATTTTAACTCTATTTTCTTATCATAAATCTCTAGGTAATATAGCCCAACTTTTTTATCAGTTCTCTGGAAAGGTAATTTATAATTGTAGTGGGATGAATGAATTTGATACCTTAAAGAACTGCTGTTTATGTCATTCAAAATGATCAAGCCTGATCCAGATATTGATGCCTACATTTGAAGGTAAAGAAGAGGTCTTTTTTATGGCGGTGTTTTTCTTATTTGACCTGCATCCCTTGGCCTTCCTTTTGTATTGTTTAATATTGTGCAGCCTTTCAAACCAAACAGAGAAAAGTAGGAAAGTTGAAGAACTTTAATATCAATAGTAGTTTGATTTTAGAGATTCCATTTTTCTACTTGGAATTTATTTTAAAATTTCTCACAAGTTGAAGAAAATTTTTATGAAGAAATTTTAGGCGATAATTAGTTGTAACAGCAAACAAAGCAGCTAATTCTCATCTCAGTTACATTGGCAGTTAGTTATAATGAAATCAAGTGCATTATCTATTTATTTTCCATAAAAATAGAAATGACAGATAATTAATTGGTTGTTCTTTTGATCCATAATGCTCAGGCTATAATTTTTTTTGTGAGTTTAATTCTGGGAGCTCACCAAAAACTGAAAATTTATATTTTAATATTTAAGAAATAATATTATAATATTTTTAAATATTTATGCTAAATTATATTTTAAAATTTTATGTCAATATTTTTTGAAACTTATATTACAATTAATTTGAAAATTATATTTAAATATTTTTTAAATCAATGTTTTTGTAAGTGAGTTTGGTTTTGGGAGCTCACCAAATATAGAAAATTTATATTTGAATATTTAAAAAATAATATTATAATATTTTTAAATGATTTGCTAACTTATATTTTAAAATTTTATATCAATATTTTTTAAAATTATATTACATTTAATTTGAAAATTATATTTCAATATTTTTTAAATCTATATTTTTCTAAGTGAGTTTGGTTTCAGAGCTCAACAAATATAAAAAACTTATATTTTAATATTTAGGCTATATTATTATAATATTTTTCAACGTTTATACCAAATTATATTTTAAAATTATATTACGGTTAGTTATTTTGGAAATTATAATTAAATGTTTTTTAAATCTATTTTTTTCTAAGTGAGTTTGGTTTCGGGAGCTCACCAAATATAAAATATTTATATTTTAATATTTAGGAAATAATATTATAATATTTTTAAATGATTTGTTAACTTATAATTTAAAATTTTATATCAATATTTTTTAAAATTATATTACAGCTAATTTAAAAATTATATTTCAATATTTTTTAAATCTATATTTTTCTATGTGAGTTTGGGTTCGGGAACTCACCAAATATAGAAAATTTATATTTTAATATTTAAGAAATTATCTTATATTTTAAAATTTTATCTATATTTTGTGAAAGTTATATTACAGTTAATTTGAAAATTATATTTAAATATTTTTTAAATCTATATTTTTCTAAGTGAGTTTGGTTTTGAGAGTTCACCAAATATAGAAAACTTTTATTTTAATATTTAGGGTATATTATTATAATATTTTTCAACGTTTATACTAAATTATATTTTAAAATTTTATATCAATATTTTTTGAAAATTATATTACAGTTATTTTGAAAAAAAATTTAAAATATTTTTTAAATTTATATTTTTTCAATGACTTTAATTCTAGGAGGTAACCAAAAACTGAAAATTTATACTTTAATGTTTAAGAATTAATATTGTAATATTTTTAAACGTTTATGCTAAATTATATTTTAAAATTTTATGTCAATATTTTTTGAAAATTATTTTACAATTAATTTGAAAATTATATTTAAATATTTTTAAATCCTATTTTTTCTAAGTGAGTTTGATTTTGGGAGCTAACCAAATATAAAATAATTATATTTTAATGTTTAGGAAATAATATTATAATATTTTTAAATGATTTGTTAATTTATATTTTAAAATTTTATATCAATATTTTTTAAAATTATATTACAGTTAATTTGAAAATTATATTTCAATATTTTTTAAATCTATATTTTTCTAAGTGAGTTTAGGTTCGGGAGCTCACCAAATATAAAAAATTTATATTTTAATATTTAGGAAATAATCTTATATTTTAAAATTTTATCTATAATATTTGAAAGTTATATTACAGTTAATTTGAAAATTCTATTTAAATATTTTTTAAATCTATATTTTTCTAAGTGAGTTTGGTTTGGGAAGCTCACCAAATATAGAAAACTTATATTTTAATATTTATGGTATATTATTATAATATTTTTTAGCGTTTATTCTAAATTATATTTTATATCAATATTTTTTGAAAATTATTTTATAGTTATTTTGAAAATTATATTTAAATATTTTTTAATTAATATTTTTTTCTGTGATTTTAATTCTGGGAGCTCACCAAAAACTGAAAAATTATATTTTTATATTTAGGAAATAATATTGTAATATTTTTAAATGTTTATGTTAAATTATATTTTCAAATTTTATGTCAATATTTTTTGAAAATTATTTTACAGTTAATTTGAAAATTATATTTAAATATTTTTTAAATCTGTGTTTTTCTAACTGAGTTTGGTTTCGGAATCACCAAATATAAAAAATTTATATTTTAATATTTAGGAAATAATATTATAATATTTTTAAATGATTTGCTAACTTATATTTTAAAATTTTATATCAGTATTTTTTTAAAATTATATTGCAGTTAATTTGAAAATTGTATTTCAATATTTTTTAAATCTATATTTTTCTAAGTGAGTTTGGTTTCGGGAGCTCACCAAATATAAAAAATTAATATTTTAATATTTAAGAAATAATATTATAATATTTTTAAATGATTTGCTAACTTATATTTTAAAATTTTATAACAATATTTTTTAAAATTATATTACAATTAATTTGAAAATTATATTTCAATATTTGTAAATCTGTATTTTTCTAAGTGATTTTGGTTTTGGGATCCCACCAAATATGGAAAATTTATATTTTAATATTTAGAAAGTAATATTATAATATTTTTAAATGATTTGCTAACTTATATTTTAAATGTTTATCAATATTATGTGAAAATTATATTTTTAAATGATTTGCTAATTTATATTTTAAAATTTTATCAATATTATTTGAAAATTATATTACAGTTAATTTGAAAATTATATTGAAATATTTTTTAAATCTATATTTTTCTAAGTGAGTTTGATTTTGGGAACTCACCAAATATAGAAAACTTATATTTTAATATTTTGGATATATTATTATAATATTTTTCAACGTTTATACTAAATTATATTTTAAAATTTTATATCAATATTTTTTGTAAATTATATTACAGTTCTTTTGAAAATTATATTTAAATATGTTTAAAATTTATATTTTTTTCCATGAGTTTAATTCTGGGAGCTCACCAAAAGCTGAAAATTTATATTTTAATATTTAAGAAATAATATTATAATATTTTTAAATGTTTATGCTAAATTGTATTTTAAAATTGTTTGTCAATATTTTTTTAAAATTATTTTACAGTTAATTTGAAAATTATTTATCAATGTTTTTAAATCTATATTTTTTTAAGTGAGTTTGATTTCGGGAGCTCACTAAATATAAAAAATTTATATTTTAATATTTAAGAAATAATATTATAATATTTTCAAATGATTTGCTAACTTATATTTTAAAATTTTATCAATATTATTCGAAAGTTATATTACAGATAATTTGAAAATTATATTTAAATATTTTTTAAATCTATATTTTTCTAAGTGGGTTTGGTTGGGGGAGCTCACCAAATATAGAAAATTTATATTTTAATATTTAAGATATAATATTATAATATTTTTTAACGTTTATACTAAATTGTATTTTAAAATTTTATATCAATATTTTTTGAAAATTATTTTACAGTTATTTTGAAATTATATTTAAATAATTTTAAAATTTAATTTTTTTTACAGTGGGTTTGGTTTCGGGAGCTCACCAATTATAGAAAATTTATATTTTAATATTTAATAAATAATGTTATAATATTTTTAAATGTTTATGCTTAATTATATTTTAAAAGTTTATATCAATTTTTTTCAAATTTATATTATAGTTATTTTGAAAATTATGTTTAAATATTTTTTTAATTTTTATTTTCTACGGTTTGTTTGGTTTCGGGAGCTTACCAAAGACATAAAATGTATACTTTATTATTGAGGAAATAATACTATAATATTGAGCAAAATTGATTGGTCAAACAAGGCAGCAGATGCACTTTCTAGTTTAGAAGATGAAGGGGAGCTAGTCACCATTGTGTCCTCGCCTGGTTGCAAGGTAAAGAAATACAAAGAGAAGTATCTGATCCTGGTTATAAAGATTCATTGTTCGTTTACAAGCTGCTTTTACATTGCATAAAAGTGTTTTGTTATATAAAACAAATTAGTGCTCTCATCTAAATTTGTTTTCATTCCTTCATTGCTTCAAGAGTTTCATGTTACACCTTCAAGGAAAATTTTGGTTTCTTGCATACTTATAGACGCTTGCTAGGAAACTTATTTTGGTTTGGGAAGAAGAAAATGGTGCAGGAATTCGTAAGAAGTTGTGATACTTATCATAGGATAAATATGTCAATTACTCTATATGGTTTCATCCCACCTCTATTGATGCCAACTCAAATTTGGGAGGATGTGTCCATCAATTTTATCATAGATTCCAAAGTGTAAACGGTAAGATACACTTCTTGTTGTGGTTGTCGTTCAAAATATGTGCATTTTATTTCGTTGTAATTCCCATACATTAAGTAATAGTGTTGTTAGTCTGTTTGTAAAGAAGATCATTAGACTTATGGTTTCCTAATTCAATTTTCGTGGTGTTTTTTTTTTGGAAAGAATTATTTAAGTTGCAGACACCACTTTAAGAATGGGATCAACCTATCATAATGCCAAACTAAAGTTGTAAACCAATGTTTGGAGTCTTACTTATGTTGTTTGAAACCCAAAAATTGGGATCAATTGTTACCATGGACCGAGTTCTAATATAATTCAACTTATCATAGTTATTTTGACACCACCTTATTTGAGGTAGATTCATGATGGGAAAACACGAGTTGAAGAGGTAAGTAGAGAGCTACAAGATCGGGACGAGTTACTGCAATTCAAATTCAATCTAACAAAGCTGTTAAGTGGGGGACCATGTATTTTTAAAGCGCGGACCACATAAGACAGGTTTCACCTGCCTAGACCATTTATCCTAAGTATTCCCTTTTCAAATTCTGGAACACATGGATGAAGTTGCATACAAATTACTATCTTTGATTCTAGCAGAAAGGTGTAGGAGATATCCAACGTGAATGGTGTTGACGCATATTGTTAGTTAAGAAAAGAAGAATATTAAGAGGGAGTAGAGGGAAAGCTTTTATATTGATTTAATTATAAAATTTCTAATCTCATTTTTTATAAAATAAAACTAAACTACTTAAAGATAATATAGATTCAAAATTATATTTAAATATTTTTAAATTTATATTTTTTACAATAAGTTTGGTTTTGAGAGCTTATCAAATACAGTAATTATTGTGTTCTAACATTACTTACAATTATTAAATGAACTAAGTATTTATATATAAGTTGTTTTTTATACAATTCGTAAATAAGGATAATAAAATGAACTCATATTCGTAAATTTGTGTGTGAAACATATTTGATTCAAATTGTACGATCCATTCGGTTAATAAATAATTCCCTATATGATGAATTAGCATTTGAACTCATTTGTTATTAACATACTTTTGAATTTTTATCTCATGGAAAATACTAAGTAGCTAAGAAAATATATATAGGTTATCTTTAGGTAACTTTTTTTATAAATGCTCATGAGAAAAAATAGAAAAAAATAAAACAATTTCTTCATAAATTAAAATTAACTTATGTGTAAGTTAATTTAAAAAATTTCTTTAATATTAATTTATCTAAAAAGTAATTTTTAACAAGTTAAATTTAACTTATTAGAAAAAATTTATTTATTTTTATTTTCTTCTATAAATATTTATAAAATAATTTATCTAACCATATAAAAACTATCACTCCTACCTCGCTCTATAATTCTCAACATGAAAATTTAAAATAAAAATATGCACACACTACACACAAAAAGATCTTGCTTAGTCTGACTCAACATGACTCAACATAAGTGAACTAGGATACAACGAAATCATATAAGAGTTTAATACAACAATCAGTAACTATACGAGGATAACAATCTAAAGTGGATATATAATATCGATATAAAAATGACTTTTATACACAAGTGAAAATTCATTTTTGCTAAAACGCTCCTGTAGACAGTAAAAGCAAAAAAGAATAAAAAAAATACATTACTGTTCTCGTTCTAGAGTACATGTCATCAGTTTTCGATCACCCCTTTCTTTCGGACTAGGATGATATATATACACATGGGGGATTGCGAGCACAGCAAGTCACATCCTAACTGACTTGCATCTACCTTAATTGCTCCTTGCTACATTATGGGTTGCACGCCTCTTGGGGTAGATTGGTCTACTGGACCGGCCCAATAGTGGGAGATGATTGTCTTAAGATGTACCCCTTTATCTGGGTCGTGGTGCTTTTATTGGGCCTAAGCCGAGATGGGCAGACAGTACAATTATCTTCAGTTGCAAAGTGATAGATGCTTAATGGAAGGTTAGTTATACAATAAGAATTTAATTGATACAGTGCTATTTTACAATAAAACGAAATATCATAAAATGTAGAGCTTCCCAGTTACATATACATGTTACGTAATTTTGAATTCTTTATTGGTCTATTATACAAAATTTTATGATTTTCAGTATGTGAAGAATCTTCAAAATAATTTTTAGAATTAACAATATACTCATTTCTCATACCAGCATGACATGGTTAACTATATAAATATAAGAACAATCAAAACCCTCAATGATCATGCTCTATGTTCTTTATGATAAGACTAGACTTATATAGAGAACAAATGCTACCAATTTCGTTCGGTGATGTATATTTGACATTAAAAATATTGATTTTAAAAAATTTATATTTTTTAAAACAAACAAAATTCAAAGAATAGTTAAATTTCCAAGAGTATAAAGAAATTATCTAAAGAATGCAGTAGACTTTGTTGATTAAACAATAAATAACAGGTAATTGACGGGAGGAAAATGATTTTTTACTTTGTGGCGGTGAAACATGAAGTTGTGACACCCTTCTACCCCGAATACTTAGATTAAAATAATAATGTAAATAAAAAAGAAGATAAGGTAACAGTTAAAACCAAAGAAATAAAAGGTTCACATGGTCATTACAAAGTTTCCGAGAATATTTTAAATTTAAATATTATAATTGAAAAATAAAGTCATTATCATCTTCAAAATAAGCTCTTTAAACAACAACAAAAGACAGAACAACTATTTTAAATTCCACCCCCGATGTCACACTAAACAGAGCAAGACCACGCCCCTTCAAAACTCGGCACCGTGAGTGACTCAACATTACCTAAAGGAAAACCACAAGAGAGTACGATGAGAAATAACATTCAATCATATATAAATGAAGATAGTACCCAATACTAATGTATCCAATTACTAATGGTTAACAAATACTCATATATCAATCACACTTTCCATCGCATTCAAAATCAATCACATTCCATTCATGTTTACAAAATGCACATGCTCACATAATGCATATGCTCATCACCACACCTAAGAGTCTCGATTCGAAACTGCACACCATGGGTGGTGAACCTCCTCAATTCCCTTAGTTATCACTAATGATGGTCACACCGTTAAACACCCCATATGGTCGGTGTGTTGCACAGTTAAACACCACATATGGAAGACATTCTACACAATCGTTAAACACCACCTATGGCCGGCGTGTAGGATGGTTAGACACTACCTATGCACATGCATATAAATGTCCCCCATCATTAGTCCACCCTGTTAAACACCACTTTTGGTCAGGGTCCCTTGTTAAACACCACATATGGCTTCTCATGCATCTCTTATGTCCATGCTCAATGCATTCTCATCCATATTCTCATTCTCATGATTCATACATTATTCACACAGTCCATAATCATGCCAAAATCATATTAATTTAACCATCACTACCATAAATCATAAATCATTTATAAGAACGCACAGAAAACATACGTAAAACACCATTGAATTCCACCAAATTTCACCATTACACAAGAGCCCCAAATTGAACCTCAAGTCATGAACAACCATGCACAACCACGAAAATCAAGTAATTAAGACAATTAACCATACAATTTCAAACGAAAATCACGTTAAGACAAAACGTTAATGCAAGAATTTAATCCCCTTCAAATGCCACAAGAAACCATACAATAACGATTATTAATAAGGGTCTGCAAAAGACTCTACTGCTCTTTCTTATGTAAATGAAATGAAACTTAAATAGTGAAATAGAACTGACATTTCTGCATACTTGAAAAGCATAAAGAAGAAAACATGTTTATCAAAGTCATTCTTCTTGTTCCCTTTGGGATTTTCATTCATACTAAAGGCAACCGATTAAATTATCAATTAAGTCAAACTAAACCACGGTACACATTGACGAATCTTTTCTACCGATTAAAAATTTTTAGAACATAATAACCAAACAAATTTGAGAATTTAGATCCTAGAGGGACTTAGGGAATCCCCTCGCTATCCGTACATAGCCGCATTCACATATAAACAAACCCATGGTGATCTGATGCCGACACTAGGACAATCTGAACACCCTAGCTCCTCCTCTTCCTTGTAAGTCTGCGTTCTCTCTCTTTAGGTGTGACTGACTAATATTCTAACTAGGTCGGGTCAACCTACTCGCCCGTCAACCCTCCATTAATTCAATTAATTAAATTAATAAATGAAAACAATTCAGATTAACTCCTCTATTAAAATAAAATTAAATGTATATAGACAATTTATATTATAATATTTAGGAAATAGTTTTATAATATTTTTAAACGATTTGGTAACTTATATTTTAAAATTTTATATCAATATTTTTTAAATCTATATTTTTCTAAGTGGATTTCGTTTCGGGAGCTCACCAACGATAAAAAATTTATATTTTAATATTTAGGACATAAAATATTATAATATTTTTATATGATTTGTTAACTTATATTTTAAAATTTTATCTCTATATTTTTCAAAATTATATTACAGTTAATTTGAAAAATATATTTCAATATTTTTTAAATCTATATTTTTCTAAGTGAGTTTGGTTTCGGGAGCTCACCAAATATAACAAATTTATATTTTAATATTTAAGAAATAAAATTATAATATTGATGCCTACATGAAGGTAAAGGACAAGTCTTTTTTGTGGAGATGTGTTTTTCATATTTGACATGCATTTCCTAGCCTTCCTTTTATATTGTTGAATACCTGCTAGCCTTTCAAACCAAATAGAGAAAAGTATGACAACTTAGAGATTTCATTCTTCTACTTGTTGCTTTTTATTTCAAAATTTCTCACCAGTTAAAAGAACTTGTTATGAACAAATTATAGGCAATAAATTAGTTGTAATAATTTATAGCACTATTTCATTTATACTTCACAGTGAGAAATAGTGAAAGTATAAATGGAAATAGTTGTTGCAAATCTAACATTCTGTTGATATGCCAGTGGTAATGTAGAAAGTTGTATAAGCAACTTTCTACTGTATTATTTTTTTTATTGAGCTATCTTTCTAACCATGCTCATTTTTGTGTATCACCTCTCCGGGATCTATTTAACAGTGTTTATGATATATTTTTCTTGTATGTCAGCTTCATGTAGAGTTTCCAAGAGGATTTCTTGCCACCATATGTGTAAGAGTTGTCTGAATTCTTTTTGGGTGTTTCTGTATTCTGCACTAGACTTGAATCTGATTTGATTTTATTTGATTTCAACTTCATGGAATGCTGCAGATGTTGCTTCTCTTATTGACAGCTTATACCTGACAGATGGCAGCAATTACTGAAGGGAATGAGGACCTATTAATATATCCTAGCGATTAGAGAAGAGAATGAAGCCATGGAACTGGAATCATTGGATGATTCTGATTTCTCTTCAAATGAGAGCTTCGATTTGGACTCACCTAAAAAGCCAACACTGATGTCAAGGTTTCTATGCACAGGACCGAGGGTAAACCAGGTAAGAATCAGATAGAGGGTATTACCAATTTGTGGAATTTAAAATCTGCTTAATATTGTGCAGCCTTTCAAACCAAAGAGAGAAAAGTAGGAAAGTTGAAGAACTTTAATATCAATAGTAGTTTGATTTTAGAGATTCCATTTTTCTACTTGGTATTTATTTTAAAATTTTTCACAAGTTGAAGAAACTTTTTATGAAGAAATTTTAGGCAACAAATAGTTGTAACAACAAAGAAAGCAGCAAAATATTTGAAAGTTATATTACTGATAATTTGAAAATTATATTTAAATATTTTTTAAATCTATATTTTTCTAAGTGAGTTTGGTTTCGGAAGCTCACCAAATATAGAAAACTTATATTTTAATATTTAAGATATAATATTATAATATTTTTCAACGTTTATACTAAATTATATTTTAAAATTTTATATCAATATTTTTTGAAAATTATATATAGTTATTTTGAAAATTATATTTAAATAATTTTTAAATCTATATTTTTTTACAGTGAGTTTGGTTTTGGGAACTAACCAAATATAGAAAATTTAGATTTTAATATTTAAGAAATAATTTTATAATATTTTTAAATGATTTGCTAACTTTTATTTTAAAATTTTATATTAATATTTTTTAAAATTATATTACAATTAATTTGAAAATTATATTTCAATATTTCTTAAATCTATATTTTTCTAAGTGGGTTTGGTTTCGGGAGCTCACCAACGATAAAAAATTTATATTTTAATATTTAGGAAATAATATTATAATATTTTTATATGATTTGCTAACTTATATTTTAAAATTTTATATCTATATTTTTTAAAATTATATTACAGTTAATTTAAAAAATATATTTCAATATTTTTTAAATCTATATTTTTCTAAGTGAGTTTGGTTTGGGGAGCTCACCCAATATAGAAAATTTATATTTTAATAATTAGGAATTAATATTATAATATTTTTAAATGATTTGCTAACTTATATTTTAAAATTTTATCAACATTATTTGAAAGTTATATTACTGATAATTTGAAAATTATATTTAAATATTTTTTAAATCTATATTTTTCTAAGTGAGTTTGGTTTCGGGAGCTCACCAAATATAGAAAACTTATATTTTAATATTTAACATATAATATTATAATATTTTTTAACGTTTATACTAAATTATATTTTAAAATTTTATATCAATATTTTTTGAAAATTATATTACAGTTATTTGAAAATTATATTTAAATAATTTTTAAATCTATATTTTTTTACAGTGAGTTTGGTTTCGGGAGATCACAAAATATAGAAAATTTATATATTATTATTTAGGAAATAGTTTTATAATATTTTTAAATGATTTGGTAACTTATATTTTAAAATTTTATATCAATATTTTTTAAAATTATATTACAGTTAATTTAAAAATTATATTTCAATATTTTTTAAATCTATATTTTTCGAAGTGGGTTTGGTTTCGTGAGCTCACCAACGATAAAAAATTTATATTTTAATATTTAGGAAATAATATTATAATATTTTTATATGATTTGCTAACTTATATTTTAAAATTTTATATCTATATTTTATAAAATTATATTACAGTTAATTTGAAAAATATATTTTAATATTTTTTAAATCTATATTTTTCTAAGTGAGTTTGGTTTCGGGAGCTCACCAAATATAGAAAATTTATATTTTAATATTTAGGAAATAATATTATAATATTTTTAAATGATTTGTTAACTTATATTTTAAAATTTTATCAATATTATTTGAAAGTTATATTATTGATAATTTGAAAATTATATTTAAATATTTTTTAAATCTATATTTTTCTAAGTGAGTTTGGTTTTAGAGATTTCAAAGAATATAGAAAACTTATATTTTAATATGTAAGATATAATATTATAATATTTTTCAACGTTTATACTAAATTATATTTTAAAATTTTATATCAATATTTTTTTAAAATTATATTACAGTTATTTTGAAAATTATATTTAAATAATTTTTAAATCTATATTTTTTTACAGTGAGTTTGGTTTCGGGAGCTCACCAATTATAGAAAATTTATATTTTAATATTTAAGAAATATCGTTATAATATTTTTAAATGTTTATGCTTAATTATATTTTAAAAGTTTATATCAATTTTTTTTTCAAATTTATATTATAGTTATTTTGAAAATTGTTTAAATATTTTTTTAATTTTTATTTTCTCCGGTTTGTTTGGTTTCGGGAGCTTACCAAAGACATAAAATTTATACTTTATAATTGAGGAAATAATATTATAATATTGAACAAAATTAATTGGTCAAACAAGGCAGCAGATGCACTTTCTAGTTTAGAAGATGAAGGGGAGCTAGTCACCATTGTGTCTTCGCCTGGTTACAAGGTACAGAAATACAAAGAGAAGTATCTGATCCTTGTTATAAAGATTCATTGCTCGTTTACAAGCTGCTTTTACATTGCATAAAAGTGTTTTGTTATATAAAACAAATTACTGCCCTCATCTAAATTTGTTTTCATTCCTTCATTGCTTCAAGAGTTTCATGTTACACCTTCAAGGGAAATTTTGGTTTCTTGCATACTTATAGACGCTTGCTAGGAAACTTATTTTGGATTGGGACGAAGAAAATGGTGCAGGAATTCGTAAGAAGTTGTGATACTTGTCATAGGATAAATATGTCAATTACTCCATATGGTTTCATCCCACCTCTATCGATGCCAACTCAGACTTGGGAGGATGTGTCCATCAATTTTATCATAGATTCCAAAGTGTAAACGGTAAGATACACTTCTTGTTGTGGTTGTCGTTCAAAATATGTGCATTTTATTTTGTTGTAACTCCCATACATTAAGTAAAAGTGTTGTAACAGTTGTTTATACGTTTCTCGCTGCCAAATCTTTATACGTTTCTTCTCTACCATATCTAGGGTTTGATGTTTCAGTTTGTGTTTTCATATTTTTATTTCATTGATTTTGATTTGATTGTATACTCATAAAAATGAACGAACTACAATCTTGCTTCTGTTGGTGAAAATAAGAATCGATCACTCCTCGGCATAGTCTGTCATTTTTTTCTTCTCAATATTTTTCCCTGTTAGAACCATTGGTGGAAGAGAAGCAAAGAATCTTCAGTAACGTTGAAGCAATATTGGTTTGTGTACTTCGCATTGTTTAATTTGGTGTCCTTTGTTATTGTATATTTGATTATTTTCCCTTTTCTTTAGGTTTTTGTTTGAAGTAATTTTAACTTATAATAAAATTTGAGTTTGGTTATTTCCGATTGAAATATTTATGCTATTTATATTTTACATGGCAGGGAAATCGAGCCAGAGCAAAAATCCAGTTTGCAGATTACATTTTCCATGCTTTCAACCAAGCATGGGTTTGGTTTATTGAGATATGTAAGCCCTGAAAATCTATTTACCCTCTGTGTGAATGAATCTATTTACCCTGAAAATCTCCTTTCATTGTGTCTTCACTCAGTGACTTGACTTTCTTTACTTTTTGCAATTTGACTTTGTTAGGTTATGCTTATGCATCACTTTAACCTTTTAGTTTATCCGTGTCATCCTTCTGTTTATTTCTGTTGGGACTATTTAGAGCTTATTCAGTTTCTGAATTTTGTCTACTGTTTAGTTTTGCAGTTGGGTTTTTATTGTATTTTCTAACTTCCTTCTGGGTTTTTATCTGTTACATGAGTATCTACACTAATGTGGGTTTAAACAGTCACAGTATCAGCTTGTCATGCATCTTTTCCCCCTCCAATATAAAATTTTGAGAGTGCCAATTGTTAATTTCAATCATTGATTTAATATTCATCTTTTAGTTATTATTTATTTATATTCCCTCGGCTCAATTTTAGGATTTTGTTCTTTTGTCAGTTGCTAAGGCCATAACATTATTGCTTCCTATGTGGTATATATAAAACCACTAATGAGTCTTAATTTATGAGTTTTCAGTTAATAGCTATTAGCTAGAGGTTTTAAGGAGAGTTGGTCATTGATGTGGTATTAGAGTCTCCGTGAACAAGCAGTCAACAGTTTGAACTTTGAACCCACTTTATTATCTTGGTTACCAGAAAATTGGGGTGAAAAGTAGTATTTCAATTGACCGAAATATCTGTTATGTCGTTGTCTTCATTTTGCACCTTATGTGTAGGAACTTATTGCCTTTGGGCTTTGGCGCACTTTGTTATATGTTCACACATTTTTGGTTGCCCATATGATTCCTTTAATTCTATTATGAGTGGTGCATGATGGGATTGATTGCTAAGTGCTTCTTATGTACGCTACCTCACAGATGGCTAAATGGAGATCTCATCTTTCAAAGAAGATTTATATATGATGGTGTTAACTGATAAGCTTTTCCAAAATTTAGTCCTTTTCTTTTCTCAATGTTTTTGCTGTGATTTTTAATTGGAACCAAGTTACCTGACAATTCTTTATTGGCCTTTCATAAAATATATATTGTGAGTACCATTTTTCTTGTGCTGTTTTATTCAGCCTTTCCACAGCAGACATGGGAAAGCTTATCTCTTCAGTAAGGTGTAAGTTATCCTTGATGTTGGAACCTTATCAGAATATGATTACTAAAAAGAAACCAAGATAAACGTTCTCTTTTTATGATAGTATTTGGACTATCAGTGATAAAACTTTAGAATATAGTTGTATGCCACTTATATTGTTTAAAATGAGACCAAAAAAAAAAGAAAGAAGAGAAATTAAATGACATTTAAATATTTATGCTAAATTATATTTTAAAATTTTATATCAATATTTTTTGAAAATTATATTACAGTTAATTTGAAAATTATATTTAAATATTTTTTAAATCTATATTTTTCTAAGTGAGTTTGGTTTCGGGAGCTCACCAAATATAGAAAATTTATATTTTAATATTTAGGTAATATTTTTATAATATTTTTAAATGATTTTGTAACTTATATTTTAAAATTTTATATCAATATTTTTTAAAATTATATTATAGTTAATTTGAAAATTATATTTCAATATTTTTTAAATCTATATTTTTCTAAGTGGGTTTGGTTTCGGGAGCTCACCAACGATAAAAAATTTATATTTTAATATTTAGGAAATAATATTATAATTTTTTTATATGATTTCCTAACTTATATTTTAAAATTTTATATCTATATTTTTTTAAATTATATTACAGTTAATTTGAAAAATATATTTCAATATTTTTTAAATCTATATTTTTCTAAGTGGGTTTGGTTTCGGGAGCTCACCAACGATAAAAAATTTATATTTTAATTTTTAGGAAATAATATTATAATATTTTTATATGATTTCCTAACTTATATTTTAAAATTTTATATCTATATTTTTTTAAATTATATTACAGTTAATTTGAAATATATATTTCAATATTTTTTAAATCTATATTTTTCTAAGTGAGTTTGGTTTCGGGAGCTCACCAAATATAGAAAATTTATATTTTAATATTTAGGAAATAATATTATAATATTTTTAAATAATTTGCTAACTTATATTTTAAAATTTTATCAATATTATTTGAAATTTATATTACTGATAATTTGAAAATTATATTTAAATATTTTTAAATCTATATTTTTTTAAGTGAGTTTGGTTTCGGGAGCTCACCAAATATAGAAAACTTATATTTTAATATTTAATATATAATATTATAATATTTTTCAACGTTTATACTAAATTATATTTTAAAATTTTATAACAATATTTTTTGAAAATTATATTACAGTTATTTTGAAAATTATATTTAAATAATTTTTAAATCTATATTTTTTTACAGTGACTTTGGTTTCGGAAGCTCACCAAATATAGAAAATTTATATTTTAATATTTAGGAAATAGTTTTATAATATTTTTAAATGATTTGGTAACTTATATTTTAAAATTTTATATCAATATTTATTAAAATTATATTACAGTTAATTTGAAAATTATATTTCAATATTTTTTAAATCTATATTTTTCTAAGTGGGTTTGGATTCGGGAGCTCACCAACGATAAAAAATTTATATTTTAATATTTAGGAAATAATATTATAATATTTTTATATGATTTGCTAACTTATATTTTAAAATTTTATATCTATATTTTCTAAAATTATATTACAGTTAATTTGAAAAATGTATTTCAATATTTTTTAAATCTATATTTTTCTAAGTGAGTTTGGTTTCGGGAGCTCACCAAATATAGAAAATTTATATTTTAATATTTAGGAAATAGTTTTATAATATTTTTAAATGATTTGCTAACTTATATTTTAAAATTTTATATCAATATTTTTTAAAATTATATTACAGTTAATTTGAAAATTATATTTCAATATTTTTTAAATCTATATTTTTGTAAGTGGGTTTGGTTTCGGGAGCTCACCAACGATAAAAAATTTATATTTTAATATTTAGGAAATAGTATTATAATATTTTTATATGATTTGCTAACTTATATTTTAAAATTTTATATCTATATTTTTCAAAATTATATTACAGTTAATTTGAATAATATATTTCAATATTTTTTAAATCTATATTTTTCTAAGTGAGTTTGGTTTCGGAAGCTCACCAAATGTAGAAAATTTATATTTTAATATTTCGGAAATAATATTATAATATTTTTAAATGATTTGCTAACTTATATTTTAAAATTTTATCAATATTATTTGAAAGTTATATTACTGATAATTTGAAAATTATATTTAAATAATTTTTAAATTTATATTTTTCTAAGGGAGTTTGGTTTCGGGAGCTCACCAAATATAGAAAACTTACATTTTAATATTTAAGATATAATATTATAATATTTTTATATGATTTGCTAACTTATATTTTAAAATTTTATATCTATATTTTCTAAAATTATATTACAGTTAATTTGAAAAATGTATTTCAATATTTTTTAAATCTATTCTTTTCTAAGTGAGTTTGGTTTCGGGAGCTCACCAAATATAGAAAATTTATATTTTAATATTTAGGAAATAGTTTTATAATATTTTTAAATGATTTGCTAACATATATTTTAAAATTTTATATCAATATTTTTTAAAATTATATTACAGTTAATTTGAAAATTATATTTCAATATTTTTTAAATCTATATTTTTGTAAGTGGGTTTGGTTTCGGGAGCTCACCAACGATAAAAAATTTATATTTTAATATTTAGGAAATAATATTATAATATTTTTATATGATTTGCTAACTTATATTTTAAAATTTTATATCTATATTTTCAAAATTATATTACAGTTAATTTGAATAATATATTTCAATATTTTTTAAATCTATATTTTCTAAGTGAGTTTGGTTTTGGAAGCTCACCAAATGTAGAAAATTTATATTTTAATATTTCGGAAATAATATTATAATATTTTTAAATGATTTGCTAACTTATATTTTAAAATTTTATCAATATTATTTGAAAGTTATATTACTGATAATTTGTAAATTATATTTAAATAATTTTTAAATTTATATTTTTCTAAGGGAGTTTGGTTTCGGGAGCTCACCAAATATAGAAAACTTATATTTTAATATTTAAGATATAATATTATAATATTTTTCAACGTTTATACTAAATTATATTTTAAAATTTTATATCAATATTTTTTGAAAATTATATTACAGTTATTTTGAAAATTATATTTAAATAATTTTTAAATCTATATTTTTTTACAGTGAGTTTGGTTTCGGGAGCTCACCAATTATAGAAAATTTATATTTTAATATTTAAGAAATAATGTTATAATATTTTTAAATGTTTATGCTTAATTATATTTTAAAAGTTTATATCAATTTTTTTTCAAATTTATATTATAGTTATTTCGAAAATTATGTTTAAATATTTTTTTAATATTTATTTTCTACGGTTTGTTTGGTTTCGGGAGCTTACCAAAGACATAAAATTTATACTTTATTATTGAGGAAATAATATTATAATATTGAGCAAAATTGATTGGTCAAACAAGGTAGCAGATGCACTTTCTAGTTTAGAAGATGAAGGGGAGCTAGTCACCATTGTGCCCTCGCCTGGTTGCAAGGTAAAGAAATACAAAGAGAAGTATCTGATCCTGGTTATAAAGATTCATTGCTCGTTTACAAGCTGCTTTTACATTGCATAAAAGTGTTTTGTTATATAAAACAAATTAGTGCTCTCATCTAAATTTGTTTTCATTCCTTCATTGCTTCAAGAGTTTCATGTTACACCTTCAAGGGAAATTTTGGTTTCTTGCATACTTATAGACGCTTGCTAGGAAACTTATTTTGGTTTGGGACGAAGAAAATGGTGCAAGAATTCGTAAGTTGTGATACTTGTCATAGGATAAATATGTCAATTACTCCATATGGTTTCATCCCACCTCTATCGATGCCAACTCGGACTTGGGAGGATGTGTCCATCAATTTTATCATAGATTCCAAAGTGTAAACGGTAAGATACACTTCTTGTTGTGGTTGTCGTTCAAAATATGTGCATTTTATTTTGTTGTAACTCCCATACATTAAGTAAAAGTGTTGTAACAGTTGTTTATACGTTTCTCGCTGCCAAATCTTTATACGTTTCTTCTCTACCAAATCTAGGATTTGATGTTTCAGTTTGTGTTTTCATATTTTGATTTCATTGATTTTGATTTCATTGTATACTCATAAAAATGAACGAACTACAATCTTGCTTCTCTTGGTGAAAATAAGAATCGATCACTCCTCGGCATAGTCTGTCATTTTTTTCTTCTCAATATTTTTCCCTGTTAGAACCATTGGTGGAAGAGAAGCAGAGAATCTTCAGTAACATTGAAACAATATTGGTTTGTGTACTTCGCATTGTTTAATTTGGTGTCCTTTGTTATTGTATATTTGATTATTTTCCCTTTTCTTTAGGTTTTTGTTTGAAGTAATTTTAACTTATAATGAAATTTGAGTTTGGTTATTTCCGATTGAAATATTTATGCTATTTATATTTTACATGGCAGGGAAATCGAGCCATAGCAGAAATCCAGTTTGCAGATTACATTTTCCATGCTTTCAACCAGGCATGGGTTTGGTTTATTGAGATATATAAGCCCTGAAAATCTATTTACCCTCTGTGTGAATGAATCTATTTACCCTGAAAATCTCCTTTCATTGTGTCTTCACTCAGTGACTTGACTTTCTTTACTTTTTGCAATTTGACTTTGTTAGGTTATGCTTATGCATCACTTTAACCTTTTAGTTTATCCGTGCCATCCTTCTGTTTGTTTCTGTTGGGACTATTTAGAGCTTATTCAGTTGCTGAATTTTGTCTACAGTTGGGTTTTTATTGTATTTTCTAACTTCCTTCTGGGTTTTTAATCTGTTACATGAGTATCTACACTAATGTGGGTTTAAACTGTCACCGTATCAGCTTGTCATGCATCTTTTCCCCTCCAATATAAAATTTTGAGAGTGCCAATTGTTAATTTCAATCATTGATTTAATATTCATCTTTTAGTTATTATTTATTTATATTCCTTCGGCTCAATTTTAGGATTTTGTTCTTTTGTCAGTTGCTAAGACCATAACATTATTGCTTCCTATGTGGTATATATAAAACCACTAATGAGTCTTAATTTATGAGTTTTCAGTTAATAGCTATTAGCTAGAGGTTTTAAGGAGAGTTGGTCATTGATGTGGTATTAGAGTCTCCGTGAACAAGCAGTCAACAGTTTGAACTTTGAACCCACTTTATTTTCTTGGTTACCAGAAAATTGGGGTGAAAAGTAGTATTTCAATTGACCGAAATATCTGTTATGTCGTTGTCTTCATTTTGCACCTTATGTGTAGGAACTTATTGCCTTTGGGCTTTGGCGCACTTTGTTATATGTTCACACATTTTTGGTTGCCCATATGATTCCTTTAATTCTATTATGAGTGGTGCATGATGGGATTGATTGCTAAGTGCTTCTTATGTACGCTACCTCACAGATGGCTAAATGGAGATCTCATCTTTCAAAGAAGATTTATATATGATGGTGTTAACTGATAAGCCTTTCCAAAATTTAGTCCTTTTCTTTTCTCAATGCTTTTGCTGTGATTTTTAATTGGAACCAAGTTACCTGACAATTCTTTATTGGCCTTTCATAAAATATATATTGTGAGTACCATTTTTCTTGTGTTGTTTTATTCAGCCTTTCCACAGCAGACATGGGACAGCAGCCTTTCCTTTGTCATTAAGGGTGTATCAGTTAGTCCCATTAAGGTAAACAAGGTTAGAAAATGGTCCATTCCTTGTAGTATCAAGGGAGTTCGAGATTTCTTGGGACTTAAAAGGATATGGCAAGTTAGTCTTACTAACGTTACAAAGAAATATGATTTTATTGGGAAGCTAAAGCTTTTGCAGATAAACAAAATTGATTGGTCAAACAAGGCACCAGATGCACTTTCTAGTTTACATGATGAAGGGGAGCTAGTCATCATTGTGTCCTCGTCATTCTAGTTGCAAGGTAAAGAATTACAAAGAGAAGTATCTGATTCTGATTATAAAGATTCATTGCTCGTTTACAAGCTACTTTTACATTGTATAAAAGTGTTTTGTTATATAAAACAAATTAGTGCTCTCATCTAAATTTGTTTTCATTCCTTCATTGCTTCAAGAGTTTCATGTTACTCCTTCAAGGGAAATTCTAGTTTCTTGTAGACTTATAGACGCTTGCTAGGAAACTTATTTTGGTTTGGGACGAAGAAAATGGTGCAGGAATTCATAAGAAGTTGTGATACTTGTCATAGGATAAATATGTTAATTACTCCATATGGTTTCATCCCACCTCTATCGATGCCAATTCAGATTTGGGAGGATGTGTCCATCAATTTTATCATAGATTCCAAAATGTAAACGGTAAGATACATTTCTTGTTGTGATTGTCGTTCAAAATATGTGCATTTTATTTTGCTGTAACTCTCATGTATTAAGTAAAAGTGTTGTCAGTCTGTTTATAAAGGAGATCATTAGGCTTATGGTTTCCTAATTCAATTTTTGTAGTGTTTTTTTTGGAAAGATTTATTTAAGTTGCAGACACCACTTTAAGAATGGGATCAACCTATACAATGCCAAACTAAAGTTGTAAACCAATGTTTGGAGTCTTACTTATGTTGTTTGAAACCCAAAAATTGGTCTCAATTGTTACCATGGACCGATATATAATTCAATGTATCACAGTTCTTCTGACACCACCCTATTTGAGGTAGATTCATGATGGGAAAACACGAGTTGAAGAGGTAACTAGAGAGCTATAAGACCGGGACGAGTTACTGCAGTTCAAATTCAATCTAATAAAGGTGTTAAGTGGGGGACCGTGTATTTTTAAAGCGCCGACCACCTAAGACAAGTTTCACCTGCCTAGACCATTTATCCTAAGTATTCCCTTTTCAAATTCTGGAATACATGGATGAAGTTGCATATAAATTACTATCTTTGATTCTAGGAGAAAGCTGTAGGAGATATCCAACGTGAATGGTGTTGACGCATATTGTTAATCAAGAAAAGAAGAATATTAAGAGGGAGTAGAGGGACAGTGTAAGAATTGAAAGGAAAAAAGAACTTTATATTGATTGAATTATATAATTTCTAATTTTTTTTATAAGATAAAAATAAACTACTTAAAGATAATATAGATTGAAAATTATATTTAAATATTTTTTAAATTTATATTTTTTATAATAAATTTAGTTTTGAGAACTTATCAAAGACAAAAAAAATTATATTTTAATATTTAGAAAATAATATTATAATATATTTAAATGTTTATGTTAAATTATATTTAAATATTTTAAATTTATATATTTTTATATCTAGAAATTTAGGTGAGTTGAATTTTAGTAGCTTATCAAGCCCAATAAATTTATATTTTTAATATTTAAAAAAATAATATATAATATTTGTTAGACATTTATGCTAAACTATGTTTCAAAATTTTATTTCAATATTTTTTGAAAGTTATATTACAGTGATTTTAAAAATTATATTTAAATATTTATTTAATTTAGATAAGATACACTTCTTGTTGTAATTGTCGTTCAAAATATGTGCATTTTATTTTGCTGTAACTCTCATGTATTAAGTAAAAGTGTTGTCAGTCTGTTTGTAAAGGAGATCATTAGGCTTATGGTTTCCTAATTCAATTTAAAAAAGAAGATAAGGTAACAGTTAAAACCAAAGAAATAAAAGGTTCACATGGTCATTACAAAGTTTCCGAGAATATTTTAAATTTAAATATTATAATTGAAAAATAAAGTCATTATCATCTTCAAAATAAGCTCTTCAAACAACGAAAGACAGAACAACTATTCTAAATTCCACCCCCGATGTCACACTAACCAGAGCAGCACCACGCCCCTTCAAAACTCGGCACCATGAGTGCCCTCAACATTACCTAAAGAATAAAGGAAAACCACAAGAGAGTACGGTGAGAAATAACATTCAATCATATATAAATGAAGATAGTACCCAAAACTCCACTCATTAATGTATCCAATTACTAACAGTTAACAAATACTCATATATCAACCACACTTTCCATCGCATTCAAAATCAATCACATTCCATTCATGTTTACAAAATGCACATGCTCACATAATGGATATGCTCATCACCACACCTAAGAGTCTCGATTCGAAACTGCACACCATGGGTGGTGAACCTCCTCAATTCCCTTAGTTATCACTAATGATGGTCACACCGTTAAACACCCCATATGGTCGGTGTGTTGTACAGTTAAACACCACATATGGAAGACATTTTAAACACCACCTATGGCCGGCGTGTAGGATGGTTAGACACTACCTATGCACATGCATATGGATGTCCCCCATCATTAGTCCACCCTGTTAAACACCACTTTTGGTCAGGGTCCTTGTTAAACACCACATATGGCTTCTCATACATCTCTTATGTCCATGCTCAATGCATTCTCATCCATATTCTCATTCTCATGATTCATACATCATTCACACAATCCATAATCATGCCAAAATCATATCAATTTAACCATCACTACCATAAATCATTTATAAGAACGCACAGAAACACACTTAAAACACCATTGAATTCCACCAAATTTCACCATTACACAAGAGCCCCAAATTGAACCTCAAGTCACGAACAACCATGCACAACCACAAAATCAAGTAAGACAATTAACCATACAATTTCAAACGAAAATCACGTTAAGACAAAACGTTAATGCAAGAATTTAATCCCCTTCAAATGCCACAAGAAACCATACAATAACGATTATTAATAAGGGTCTGGGAAAGACTCTACTGCTCTTTCTTATGTAAATGAAATGAAACTTAAATAGTGAAATAGAACTGACGTCTCTGCATACTTGAAAAGTATAAAGAAGAAAACATGTTCATAAAGTCATTCTTCTTGTTCCCTTTGGGATTTTCATTAACACTAAAGGCAACCGATTAAATTATCAATTAAGTCAAACTAAACCACGGTACACATTGACGAATCTTTTCTACCGATTAAAACATTTTTAGAACATAATAACCAAACAAATTTGAGAATTTAGATCCTAGAGGGACTTAGGGAATCCCCTCGCTATCCGTACATCGCCGCATTCACATATAAACGAACCCATGGTGATCTGATGTCGGCACCAGGACAATCTGAACACCCTAGCTCCTCCTCCTCCTTGTAAGTCTGCGTTCTCTCTCTTTAGGTGTGGCTGTCTGACTAATATTCTAACTAGGTCGGGTCAACCTACTCGCCCGTCAACCCTCCATTAATTCAATTAATTAAATTAATAAATAAAAATAATTCAGATTAATGCCTCATCATCTTATAGAACCATTAACTCCTCTATTAAAATAAAATTAAATATATATATTTAAGTACTAAATTAATTTTTTGCCGTTATTAATAATAATAATAATAACATTTCATTTTCAAAATGTAATTATTTAATAAAATAATTGCTTGTAGCAATTAATAACTAAAATAAAATTGATAATAATAATAATAAAATTTATTTCTAAACATAATTAAATAAATTTTAGAATGTTACAAAAGTAACTTAAGTTTTTCAATTTATCATCATTGATAACACGGTATAATATAAAACATATGTATATTAAATTCCATTATTATTTATTTATCAATCAAGCAAGGAATAATCTAAAAATTAAATATAGGACATTAAGAGATTCTAAAAAGTGTTACCAAACAAGAAAACAGATAAAAAAGTGAATAGAGTATTATATCAAAAAGTTATTGCACTTTTGAATTTTTACATATATATCTCATTACAAAAAAATTTGATTTTTAGTGGGGATTTATTTGTGGGGATTATTATAAACCATCACAAAATTGTATGATTTTTGACAATTTTTTTAACCTCCACAAACTACAAAAAAAAAAGATTTTTCGTGACATAATTTGTGAGGTGATCATAAACCCCGAGAAAAATATGCAATTTCTGACACAATATGACCGTCACAAATTGATATTTTTTTAAATTTTAAATTGATATACTTTACTATCTATTTTTTAACTCAATTTTATTGTTGTTTTACTTTATATAATTCTTAGTTTATTTTTTATTTTTTATCTTTTTCATTTTAACTTGTGAAAAAGATAAATTATATTTAAGAATCATATTTTTTTTTTTATAAAATCATGTTTATATGTATATAACGTTTATTAGTAGTCAATATTAATAAAAAAATTATTAATATAATTTTTAAGTAATTATTATAAAAATATTAAAAAATATTTAAAATTTAATATAATTTTTAATATCAATATAGTAGATTATTTATAATTAATTTAATATTTATACAAAAATTTCAGTTTTTAGTGACAATTTATTTATATTATATTTAACCACTATAAGATAATATAATTTTTAACAATTTTTTTAATAATAAGAATTATTTATTTCTATAGTGATTTAGTTTTGTTTTTTTTTACTGCTGCTAATAAAATTTGTAACAAATTAATTATTTATTAACTTTCGTTTATTTTTTGTTCGGAAACTAATTTATCATATTAAAACGAGTCTACAGTTTCCCTTCTAGTTAACCGAATTCGCACAACCCAGGAGGAATCAATTCTGGCGAACACAACCCCGGAGGAATCAATTCTCGCGAACACAACCCCTGATCAATTCTCGCAAACACAACCCCTTGTAGCCGCTACTTGAATTCGCGTAACACCCCGGAGGAATCAATTCTCGCAAACACAACCTCTACGCAATTCCTGACTACTACACTCTTCCCCTTCCACCACGCAACTACATTTTTTCTCACTCGCTTTTTCTCCGGTTGCTCCTACCAGGTTCATCTACCTCTCTCGCTGCTAAATCTTTATACGTTTCTTCTCTACCAAATCTAGGATTTGATGTTTCAGTTTGTGTTTTCATATTTTTATTTCATTGATTTTGATTTCATTGTATACTCATAAAAATGAACGAACTACAATCTTGCTTCTCTCGGTGAAAATAAGAATCGATCACTTTTCGGCATAGTCTGTCATTTTATAACCATTGGTGGAAGAGAAGCAAAGAATCTTCAGTAAGTTTTTGAAGCAATATTAGTTTGTGTACTTCACATTGTTTAATTTGGTGTCCTTTGTTATTTTGGTGTTCTTTGTTATTGTATATTTGATTATTTTCCCTTTTCTTTAGGTTTTTGTTTGAAGTAATTTTAACTTATAATGAAATTTGAGTTTGGTTATTTCCGATTGAAATATTTATGCTATTTATATTTTACATGGCAGGGAAATCGAGCCATAGCAGAAATCCAGTTTGCAGATTACATTTTCCCTGCTTTCAACCATGGGTTTGGTTTATTGAGATATATACGCCCTGAAAATCTGTTTACCCTCTGTGTGAATGAATCTATTTTTACCAGAAAGTTAGGATATTAAGTTATTTTTAAAAATGTACAAACATCATGAGAGGTATAAGTAGTTTTTTCGGGGGGAGGAAAGGGAGTTTTTGTATTTTCATTCAAATAAACGAGAGATTGAAGTAACATGCCCTGTTTTAATCATAGTTTATATTGTAGCCTTCTGCAGTCCATTTATTGGTATAAAGAATTGTCATATTATCACAGTAGTTGAGAGATGAAAGCATCATCTATGATCTTTTTTTGGTAGATGTATTGCCTGTGATCTAATCTATATTATGTTACAATATTGGGGGTTTTCATGTGTTGTTGAGTTTTGTTATATTAGTAGTTTTATTGGCTAGGCTAGTGCTACACTAATACTTGATTTAGATTAGTAATATAACTAGGAATTTTTATTTATTCTAAAAAGTTAATGCTACAAAACTTTAAAATTTCATCAAATTTTGATGGAATTCCGCTAGATTCAATACAAGAATGGTAGTTGGATAAGATAAAGTGGTAGGGACTACTAACCTATCCAACTCATCCTGTAAAAAATTATAGCTTATCTAGCATTTTCTTTATCTAATTTATCATGGGACAAAATTTAGATGCAGTTTTATACGTGCTTTTGATGTTGTTCTCCAATTAGAATTGAAATTTTATCTTGGTAATAAGTGTAATTGTATTAAAGGTCAACATAGATTATGGAGGTGAAACTCTATTTTTTGATTAGAGAACAACATCACAAATACTTATAGAATTGCATGAGTTTTGCCCTATATCATATCATATGAATATCAATTACATATGTTCTGTTTTGTCTCTTCTTTTTCATCAAACCCCTGTAATTTCAACTTGGTGTTAACTGATAAGCTGATTTATATATGATGGTGTTAACTGATGGTGTTAACTGATAAGCTTTTCCAAAATTTAGTCCTTTTCTTTTCTCAATGCTTTTGCAGTGATTTTTAATTGGAACCAAGTTACCTGACAATTCTTTATTGGCCTATCATAAAATATATATTCTGAGTACCATTTTTCTTGTGTTGTTTTATTCAGTCTTTCCACAACAGACATGGGAAAGCTTATCACTTCAGTAAGGTGTAAGTTATCCTTGATGTTGGAACCTTATCAGAATATGATTACTAAAAAGAAACCAAGATAAACGTTCTCTTTTTATGATTGTATCTGGACTATCGGTGATAAAACTTTAGAATATAGTTGTATGCCACTTATATTGTCTAAAACGAGACAAAAAAAAAAAAAAAGAAGAAAGAAGAGAAATTAAATGACATTTTATTTGTCCAAGAACTTGTTTGAGGATATACATAACACGTTGCTATTGTAGTCCTTGTTCTATGCATGTCTATCATGAATTCAATCATGTTTGTTATAACAAGAACAATCCATTCATGCAAAGACTTGGCAATCGAAATCATATGTGCATCACAGCTACATAACAAGAACAATGCATAATCGCTGTCACTCATCAACTGACATTTAGGTGATTGTGGATCTTGTAGCTTGTAACTGAATTATCATGCAGCAGAGTTATGTTTGTTATTCATGGCTTCTTGCCCTTGGATGTCTATAGCTCTAGCCACGTTATGTTTTGCAGTTGGTTCTCTTCATAAATATAGTTAACATATTTTATTCTTTTACAGCGTGAATGTTTCTATTGGAGAAAATGAAGATGGACAGATGCTCACTAGGATGCATACTGTGGCTGTCATTTTCTGTGTGGGTTGTGGATCAATTGTGGGTAAGAAATATGGAAGTTTGTTACAATGCTTCAAGAGTATGATTTTCTTTTTCTGTTTGTATATAAAATGAAATAGTTACCATATTGGTTTCTTTCAGGAGACTGCTCATGAAAAAAGCCAGAAGTACAAGGAAGTAAAATTTGTACTTGAACGGTCAGTAGAAATGTTGTGTGAGAAAAACATTGTTAATATAATGTGAAGTTATTTAGAGCAGAGTATACATGGTGGATTAAACGAGTTTTTACTTTTGGCCAGGTACAGGGTGTCAGGTCCTGATGGCAGCAATTACTGGGTCACCCATGAAGCACATGTTGGTGGAAGTGATGCAGATGATGTTTAGTCATCTGCCATTGACAATTGAATTGTACATTCCATAATCCCCTTTCCCTTGTTCAATGAATGTGGATTTACTTGGACAATTTAACAAAATCTGCGTTTTGCCCAAAAGACAATTTGAATACATTTGATTGTTAATTCTGATGTAAAAGAAACTAATGATTATAACTTCTAATCAATCCTGTTTTTCTAATTGTTGTATTTTTTTATCTTCATTTGCTCTAACCATTTGCTAGGAGTTGGCTTGTAGTGTCAAACTCAAGCACTTTGTCATGGGGTATGTGGAAACTTTTCTAAAGAATCCATTTGAACTTGTCTAGTGCTTAATTAAGTGTTTATGAAACGAGCTTTCGTATGCAAGTGCTTAGTTAGGCATATTACCTGACACACTATGTTTAAGAACAAAGGTTGATTGATGCTCATCGTGTATTTGTAATTGCAAGTCATCAAACCAATCTTTGCATCATTTTCCTGTAATTCTTTATTACGACTTCTTTACAAATGGAATCTGGTTGGATAAGGGTGAAACCCTTGTGAATGGTAATTGGTATAAGCAACTTTTTACTGTATTATTTTTTTTTGTTGAGCTATCTTTCTAACCATGCTCATTTTTGTGTATCACCTCTCCAGGATCTATTTAACAGTGTTTATGATATATTTTTCTTGTATGTCAACTTCATGTAGTGTTTCCAAGAGGAGTTCTTGCCACCATATGTGTAAGAGTTGTCTGAATTATTTTTGGGTGTTTCTGTATTCTGCACTAGACTTGAATCTGATTTGATTTTATTTGATTTCAACTTCATGGAATGCTGCAGATGTTGCTTCTCTTATTGACAGCTTATAGCTCAGCAGCACTGGGCAGCTTTTCTTCTTTCATGTGATTTTGATTCAAAAGGTAGTTTTCTTTGCTGCTTTTGAAACGATCAACAATCATATTATGCTTTGATTGATATTTAAGACAAGTTAACATGCTTTAGAAGGCAAGTGCTTGCTTTAATGATCAGTTTGCCAAAGTGCTTCGCCTTCAATTTCTAGCTATGTCCTTTTATTGGAATGCCTATTGCTATTGAAATCTGTTGTGTTTGTTATTAATGAAGGGAATGAGGACCTATTAGTATATCCTAGCGATTAGAGTAGAGAATGAAACCATGGAACTGGAGTTTTTATATTTATTTATATATTTACTTAAACTTATACATTTTTAACTTAACCTATTACATATTTTAACTATAATTCTTTTAAAATATATGTTGGTATTTGACAGGTAATCTTGAATCATAAAAAATAATATATAAATTTGTTGAAAAATAATTAATAGGTAATTATTGATAATTACATATTACCAATTTGTGGAATTTTAAATCTGCTAGTAAATGTTAAATTTAAGGATTTAAATTTTGGTGGTTTAAAATCGCCACTAGATGTTTAATAAGGAAGAATAGAAATGCATTTTAGGGCGGTTTAAACTGTCAAAATATAATTGTAATGCATTTTTTGGAGGTTATAAACCCCCAATAAATATTTTTTATTTTCTAGAAAAAAACTGTCAAAATATGACAAGCTTTTTCCTCTCTTGTCACTAGAATATTCAAAGTTGTTTCATTTGTGTTGTGTTATATTGAATTTAATTAAATTTCAATTAGTTTAATGGTACAATATTAATTCAGCTGGGCAATGTATTGAATGACCTGATTAGATTGATAAGTAACTTGATTCACAATCAAATAAATCCAATGAACTGATTTTATTCGAGTTTAATAATATTCATTAGGTTTAATTGTATTTCGACGGATTAATAATACATGTAAATACATTACTTTTTAAGAAAAAATAATGTTTATAAGTTATTATTTAGGCATTAAAACCTTTAATATATATGAAAATTAAAACATAGAAATGTATAGGTTTATTTTCTTATAATTTTAGAATTAAGAGAAAAAAATAAATTTTATATATTACAACGTATATAAGAATTATTACTGTATTAAATCTCAAATACAATAAAAAGTAATTGTATGTACAAAAGAGGCTCAACTTAAACTGGCCTGACACATGGGCCCAACCTATTATTATGATTATAAAATGAAAGTCACCCATGAGATTATTTCTTCAGTGTGTTGCCAAGAGAGAGAGTCGAATTCAAGATCAGATTCCCGCCATGTTTTAGGTCATGTTATATCTCTCTGCTTTAGTTTGTTTCTTTGAATTTCTTTATAAATGATTTGAGGAAAATGGTGCCTTCCTTGGGCAAACGCCCCTCTGTCTTTACCGTTGATGAATGCACAAGAGGAGCCTCTTATCTTTGAAGGTGGAATCGAGATTTCCGGGAAGAGAAAAGAAGAAACAGACTGCAACCTCTTATCTTTAAAGGCAGAATCGAGATTTCCTGCATTTGAAATAGGACCCTATCTCATAAAGAACCGATTAAATTCATCTTTTTAAAGAGAGTCCATAGAAGCTGTAATGGAGCTGAAAAGGGAAAGCAAGTCTCGAACGACTATCTTTTGTCATTCATGATTGTTCAAGAACGACCAATTTTTCATGAACGACGGTATAATCCTAAATTCCGTGGCATGTTGGATTTTTTATTTTTATTTCTATATTTAGAATTCTTTACGAATTTTAAGAGTGATCCTCGATTACACCAATGACCCACGGAGCCTAATCGATATACAGTGTGAAGTATGATCTATGATCTTTGGTGTTCATAATTTTGAATTCTTGATAAATTCAAATATGACCCTTGGTGACCCTATATCAAAATTCAAAACTATGGCTGAATCTTTGTTCATAATTTTGAATTCTTTATGAATTAAAAAGTGACTCTCGGTGATCCTTGATGACCCTACTCAGAAATATGATGTGAAATTTTATTCATAATTATGAATCAGTACGGGTGACACGTAATGGAATTCGATGGCAAGATCGATTGAATTCTTTATTTCAAAATTTGAAATCTTGATGGATATTTGATGTCTCTCGATGATGCCAAATGCAATATTTGATCTATGATATGACTATGAGTTTTAATTTGATATCAGATATTAGTTTTGATGGATCTAAAATTCAATTAAAAATATGAATTCTTTATTCATAATGTTTAGTTGCAAAATTATATTTGATCCTCTATGACCTTAAATACAGTGTAAAATCCAGTGATATTAAAAGCTTACTTTTATCCTAAGAATATTTTTTTATGAAGTGCAATTCATTTGTCTACACCGTCAAACTTTGCCAAGAAGATTTGGAAATTGGAACATTTCATTTTATTATTACCTAATGCTATTTTTGTTTCACTGACACCCTTCCTTTTAGCTTGCTGTATTGGCAATTATTGTCATGACCAGATGCAAAGAGACTCCCTGCAAAGATCCTAAAAATCCCCATGGGTTTGGTGGAAGTGGCTGTTAAGGTATTTCTCAACTGCTATGTCATTGGTCTTGATGCATATGCTGGAAGGTAAAAAAAAAACTATGTTTTTACACGTACTCAGCAAACTTGTGAGTTAATACTTTCATCTTTGTCTCATTTTCTATTTGAATCCTACTTATAAATAATGATACGTATTTATGTCTACCTAATGCAGATTGTTTAGGCAATACCTTAGTCTTGCACTAGTACATCAAATGGCTTCTGTCATGTTCTGATTAATTGCAACAGTTGAGAGGGAATTGGCGGTGGTTCTTAACACTGGCCCTAACAATCTCAGTCTTTCTCGCATTATGTTATTCTATACTAACAATGCTCGTTTGTTCTCTTTATGTCCTCGGACAACATAAAACATTGGTGGCTGTGAGACTTATTGGATATCACCTCTGACTTATGGACAAAATGGAATGGTAAACGAGATAGAGACATATAATTTTTTAACTAATCTATCTGTTTATTTTTTACGCCTTTCTCATAATATAAATAATTTGATATTTGAAAATATTTTCTTGTGATAGGTTCTAGAAAGGTGCTAGGAGTTGAGGTTTTAAAGTCCCAGAAATTCTCCACCGATTGGATATACATTACTTTTTGACTTTGGCTACATCCTTGCTCTTACATACTTTAATATTAAGCTTCTTCGTTTTGAATGTATAACAAACCAGTTAAGGCAGGCCAATGTACTAATACAGGGAAATATCGAGCTTTTACATCAGAGGAACCTTAAAGCAATGAGTAAAATGGTGTAATAAAAATGGGGCTAATATTTTGAAAAAAATAAGATAAAACTTTTCGGAGCACTTAAATTGAGGTAATTCATCCAATAACAACTGAGAATTAAGTAAGGCCTAGATCTACGTGAGATAGTTGATTTTCAATTCACATAACACGTTACAATTGTTTTCATGTTTTTTTGCACTGAACACCTGCTATCCGACTCTCATTAAGTTTTTTTTTTTTAATTATAAATGGTTGATTTCACAGATAAGGTAAAGACCTGATCTTAAGTTGGCTGCTACATGGTGAATTTAATATTTTGGAGGGTTGTGATGCACGTATACATTTTTCTGTAGGTGTTGTGCCTAAAGATTGGCCATGAGAAATTTTGACTTGGGTCACCCATAGCCACAAAAAGAGTGAGATTGGATACTGCTATGACTGGAGAGGAGAGATAACGTTTAGGGGTCTTATTATACCTGTTGGCCTTATCTGGGATAAGGTAAAACTAGCAATTTGCCTACCTTCTCTTACTCCATAGTTAAGTATTAGCGTCAATTTTGTAGGTAAGTAGTATTAGTGTCAATTTTGTAGGTAAGTAGTATTAGTGTCAATTTTGTATATAGTAGAACTTGATGTCCGATCTCACCGGAAGGAGATTCTAACTTACTAGTTTGATTTCATTTTTGTTGTTAAACTGGGCTGTGAAACTCTTCATATATTTCCAAGTACAAAACAACAAATAAACATTCTTCTTGGACAAGACCATAATCAGCTATAGGACCTTTGGAACCAATACATAAAACATGTTTCTCTTTGCTCTTCTCCATATTGCTTTTAGGTCCTCCAAAATTAATTGTCAGAATATTGAAGAAATGTATATTTATTTTGTTTAATGATATTTTCATGATTTTAACTCTATTTTCTTATCTTAAATCACTAGGTAATATAGTCCAACTTTTTTATCAGTTCTCTGGAAAGGTAATTTATAATTGTCATGGGATGAATGAGTTTGATACCTTAAAGAACTGCTGTTTATGTCATTCAAAATGATCAAGCTTGATCCAGATATTGATGCCTACATTTGAAGGTAAAGAAGACGTCATTTTTTGTGGCGGTGTTTTTCTTATTTGACCTGCATCCGTTGGCCTTCCTTTTTTATTGTTTAATATTGTGCAGCCTTTCAAACCAAAGAGAGAAAAGTAGGAAAGTTGAAGAACTTTAATATCAATAGTAGTTTGATTTTAGAGATTCCATTTTTCTACTTGGTATTTATTTTAAAATTTTTCACAGTTCAAGAAATTTTTTATGAAGAAATTTTAGGCGATAAATAGTTGTAACAGCAAACAAAGCAGCTACTTCTCATCTCAGTTACATTGGCAGTTAGTTATCTTGAAATCAAGTGCATCATCTATTTATTTTCCATAAAAAATAGAAATGACTGATAATTAATTCTGAAGAAGGCCAGAAGGCAAATTTGATAATAGATTATGTCCTAAGGGTAAAATTTATACTTTAAAAAGTCATATCTGATTATCCCGAATTCATCATAATATTTTGTTTAAAAGTGTCCTGTTTCTTTTCTATGCATTTGCAGGTTTTGGAATTAGTTTGTAATGATACCGCTGTACGAAATGCTATGTTAAGATTTAAGAGCTATCTTTGTGGACAAAGTAATTATGTTATACTGCAAGTAAAATTAACCTAAATTCAATCTGGAAGTGTTTATTGTTTAATCATCTAAAAATTGCTTACATATGAGAATCTTTAATAATTATACGTCTATAAATGCAGGGAAGATATGGGTTGAATCGGCTAAATTTCTTTTCATGGATGAAATACCCACCGGTTTGGGTAGCTTAACAACATTTCAAATCGTGAATTCACTCCAGGCATAAGTTCATTGACTTTTTGCAAGCAGTTCCCTTGCATTTATTCTTAATGATTAATCTATCTATACCGTTAAAAGTGAATTTTATATGTATTAACAATTGAATTCTGGCCATGAAAATTGTTATAGGTGACATCAAGGAAAAATCAAGAGTTTGCAGAGGCACACCACCCAGCCAAAAGGTATGGAATGAGAAAATGAGAGATGTTAAAAGCTTGCTTATCCAAAGAATATTTACTTATGAAGTGCTATTCATTTGTCTTCACCTTCAAGCTTTGCCAAGTAGTTTTGGAAATTGGAATGTTTCATTTTATTGTCTTACTGACAGCTTTAACAATTATTTTGAAATGGTAAATGAGATAGAGACATACAAGCTTTTCACTAATCTATCTGTTTATTTTTTATGCCTTCCTCATCATATAAATAATTTGATATTTGAATATATTTTCTTGTGATAGGTTCTAGAGAGGTGTTAGGAGTTGAGCTTTTAAAGTCCCAAGGATTCTTCACTGATTGGATATACATTACTTTCGACTTTGGCTACATCCTTGCTCTTACGCACTTGAATATTAAGCGTCTTCATTTTGAATGTATAACAAACCAGTTAAGGCAGGCCAATGTACTAATAAAACAAAATTGATTATGCAGGAAAATATCGAGGTGTTACATCATACGAACCTTAAAGCAATGAGTAAAATGGTGGTAATAAAAATGGAGCTACACCGTTCCGTTCTCATCCTCGCTTGTGACTTGGCTATAAGATTGCTCGGTTCTCACTTGGATTTCTCCAACTTTTACCTCTCTATTATCCATATAGGGAGTCTTTCACTCACTCTACCTCTACCATCCGGTACCCACCTTTATTCTTCCCAAAATCAAAATACTTCGAAAACAATTATCTTTAACGGACACACCAAATGCTTTCAACTCTTTCTGGTTTATGCCACAAAAACAAGACCAATAAAGAAAGTTTTTTTTTTCTTAACTCTCTATTCTGTATGATAATTTATTCAATATTCCCACAAGTTCATCAAGAAAGCTTTTTTTGAACATCCCATTTTAATAATAGTACATTGTGACACTTTTTTATTTCTCGTTTTCTTGTGATCTCCTTTTCTTAGGATCTTGGCACTTGAAAGAAGTTAAGGTGTTTTATGCGATTTTCAAAGAAAGTTTTTTCCCATGAATAATGCCTCATAATCTCGTCGAGGTGAGGTCATCTTATCATAGTATAGTTAGTATACATGTTTCAATTTAAAATCTACGTACCCATTTCAATCTTTAAAGATTAATTTTAAAATAAAAATCACTTATTTATCTTGTTGATTTTTCAATGCTTATGTTAAATTATATTTTAAAAGTTTATATCAATATTTTTTGAAAATTATATTACAGTTATTTTGAAATTTATATTTTTATATTTTTTAAATTTATATTTTTTTTATCGTGAGTTTGGTTTCAAGAGCTCACTAAACATAAAAAATTTATATTTTAATATTTAAGAAATAATATTATAATATTTTAAACATTTATGCTAAATTATATTTAAAATTTTATATCAAACTTTTTAAATGTTATATTACAGTTATTTTGAAAATTGTTTAAATATTTTTTAAATTTATATTTTTTATGTGAATTTGGTTTCGGGAGCTCACCAAAGAAAGAAAATTTATATTTTATAATTATGGAAATAATCTTATAATATTTTTAAATGTTTAAGCTAAATTATATTTTAAAATCTTATATCAATCTTTTTTAAAAGTTATATTACAATTATTTGAAAATTATATTTAAACATTTTTAAATTTATATTTTTTTTCCGTGAGTTTAATTCTGAGAGTTCACCAAAAACTGAAAATTTATATTTTAATATTTAGGAAATAATATTGTAATATTTTTAAATATTTATGCTAAATTATATTTTAAAATTTTATGTCAATATTTTTTGAAAATTAAATTACAGTTAATTTGAAAATTATATTTAAATATTTTTTAAATCTATGTTTTTGTAAGTGAGTTTGGTTTTGGAAACTCAGCAAATATAGAAAATTTATATTTTAATATTTAGAAAATAGTATTATAATATTTTTAAATGATTTACTAATTTATATTTTAAAATTTTATATCAATATTTTTTAAAATTATATTACAGTTAATTTTAAAATTATATTTCAATATTTTTTGAATCTATATTTTTCTAAGTGGTTTGGTTTCGGGAGCTCACCAACGATAAAAAATTTATATTTTAATATGTAAGAAATAATATTATAATATTTTAAAATGATTTGCTAACTTATATTTTAAAATTTTATATCAATATTTTTTAAAATTATATTACAGTTAATTTGAAAATTATATTTAAATATTTTTAAATCTATATTTTTTTAAGTGAGTTTGTGTTCAAGAGCTCACCAAATATAAAAAATATATTTTAATATTTAGGAAATAATCTTATATTTTTAAATTTTATTAATATTATATAAAAGTTATATTACAATTAACTTGAAAAATATATTTAAATATTTTTTAAATCTATATTTTTTAAGTGAGTTTAGTTTCAAAAGCTCACCAAATATAGAAAACTTATATTTTAATGTTTAGGGTATATTATTATAATATTTTTCAACGTTTATATTAAATTATATTTTAAAATTTTATATCAATATTTTTTAAAAATTATATTACAGTTATTTTTAAAATTATATTTAGATATTTTTAAATTTATATTTTTTTTCTATGAGTATAATTCTAGGAGCTGACCAAAAACTAAAAATTTATATTTTAATATTTAAGAAATAATATTGTAATAATTTTAAATATTTTACTAAATGATATTTTAAAATTTTATGTCAATATTTTTTGAAAATTATATTACAGTTAATTTGAAAATTATACTTCAATATTTTTTAAATCTATATTTTTCTAAGTGAGTTTGGTTTCGAGAGCTCACCAAATATAGAAAATTTATATTTTAATATTTATGAAATAATATTATAATATTTTTAAATGATTTGCTAACTTATATTTTGAAATTTTATATCAATATTTTTTAAAATTATATTACAGTTAATTTGAAAATTATATTTCAATATTTTTTAAATCTATCTTTTTCTTAGTAAGTTTGGTTTCGAGATATCTCTAAAGATAGAAAATTTATATTTTAATATTTAGGAAATAATATTATAATATTTTTATATGATTTTCTAATTATATTTTAAAATTTTCTATCAATACTTTTTAAAATTATATTACAGTTAATTTGAAACTTATATTTTAATATTTTTTAAATATATATTTTTCTAAGTGAGTTTAGTTTCGAGAGCATATCAAATATAAAAAATTTATATTTTAATATTTGGAAAATAATATTATAATATTTTTAAATGATTTTCTAACTTATATTTTAAAATTTTATCAATATTCTTTGAAATTATATTATTGATAATTTGAAAAGTATATTTAAATTTTATTTAAATCTATATTTTTCTAAGTAAGTTTGGTTTCGAGACATAACCAAAATAGAAAACTTATATTTTAATATTTAGGGTATATTATTATAATATTTTTCAACGTTTATATTAAATTATATTTTAAAATTTTATATCAATATTTTTTAAAAATTATATTACAATTATTTTGAAAATTATACTTAAATATTTTCAATTTATATTTTTTTCCTGATTTTAATACTGGGAGCTCATCAGAAACTGAAAATTTATATTTTTATATTTAAGAAATAATATTGTAATATTTTTAAATGTTTATGCTAGATTATATTTTCAAATTTTATTTCAATATTTTTTGAAAATTATTTTATAGTTAATTTGAAAATTATATTTAAATATGTTTTTTAAATTTGTGTTTTTCTAAGTGAGTTTGATTTTGGAAACTCACCAAATATAAAAAATTTATATTTTAATATTTAGGAAATAATATTATAACATTTTTAAATGATTTGCTAACTTATATTTTAAAATTTTGTATCAATATTATTTAAAATTATATTACAGTTAATTTTAAAATTATATTTTAATATTTTTAAATCTATATTTTTCTAAGTGAGTTTGATTTTGGGAGCTCACCAAATATAAAAATTTAATATTTTAATATTTAAGAAATAATATTATAATATTTTTAAATAATTTGCTAACTTATATTTTAAAATTTATATCAATATTTTTAAAATTATATTACAGTTAGTTTGAAATTTATATTTCAATTTTTGCAAATCTGTATTTTTTTTAAGTGATTTTGGTTTCGAGATCCCAGTAAATACAGAAAATATATATTTTAATATTTAGGAAGTAATATTATAATATTTTTAAATGATTTGCTAACTTATATTTTAAAATTTGATCAATATTATTTGAAAGTTATATTACAGTTAATTTGAAATTTATATTTAAATATTTTTTAAATCTATATTTTTTCTTAGTGAGTTTGGTTTCGGGAGCTCACCAAATATAGAAAACATATTTTAATATTTAAGGTATATTATTATAATATTTTTCAACGTTTATACTAAATTATATATCAAAATTTTATATCAACATATTTTGAAAATTATATTACAGTTATTTTGAAAATTATATTTAAATATTTTTAAAATTTATATTTTTTTTCTGTGAGTTTAATTCTGGAAGCTCACCAAAAACTGAAAATTTATATTTTAATATTTAAGAAATAATATTATAATAATTTTAAATGTTTTTGCTAAATTATATTTTAAAATTTTATGTAAATACTTTTTGAAAATTATTTTATAGTTAATTTGAAAATTATATTTCAATATTTTTTAAATCTATATTATTTTAAGTGAGTTTGGTTTCGGGAGCTCACCAAATGTAGAAAATTTATATTTTAATATTTAGGAAATAATATTATCTTATTTTTAAATGATTTGTTAACTTATATTTTAAAATTTGGTCAATATTATTTGAAAGTTATATTACGGTTAATTTGAAAATTATATTTAAATATTTTTTAAATCTATATTTTTTTAAGTGAGTTTTGGTTTCGGGAGCTCACCAAATATAGAAAACTTATATTTTAATATTTAAGATATAATATTATAATATTTTTTAATATTTATACTAAATTATATTTTAAAATTTTATATCAATATTTTTTGAAAATTATATTACAGTTATTTTGAAAATTATATTTAAATAATTTTTAAATCTATATTTTTTTACAGTGAGTTTGGTTTCGGAAGCTCACCAGTTATAAAAAAAATTATATTTTAATATTTAAGAAATAATGTTATAATATTTTTAAATTTTTATGTTAAATTATATTTTAAAAGTTTATATCAATATGTTTTCAAATTTATATTATAGTTATTTTGAAAATTATGTTTAAATATTTTTTAAATTTATATTTTCTACGGTTAGTTTGGTTTTGGGGAGCTTACCAAAAAATAAAATTTATACTTTATTATTGAGGAAATAATATTATAATATTAATCAAAATATATTGGTCTAACAAGACACTAGATGCACTTTCTAGTTTACAAGATGAAAGGGAGCTAGTCACCATTGTGTCCTCGCCTGGTTGCAAGGTAAACAATTACAAAGAGAAGTATCTGATCCTGATTATAAAGATTCATTGCTCGTTTACAAGCTGCTTTTACATTGCATAAAAGTGTTTTGTTATATAAAACAAATTAGTGCTCTCATCTAAATTTGTTTTCATTCCTTCATTGCTTCAAGAGTTTCATGTTACACCTTCAAGGGAAATTTTGGTTTCTTGCATACTTATAGACGCTTGCTAGGAAACTTATTTTGGATTGGGACGAAGAAAATGGTGCAGGAATTCGTAAGAAGTTGTGATACTTGTCATAGGATAAATATGTCAATTACTCCATATGGTTTCATCCCACCTCTATCGATGCCAACTCAGACTTGGGAGGATGTGTCCATCAATTTTATCATAGATTCCAAAGTGTAAACGGTAAGATACACTTCTTGTTGTGGTTGTCGTTCAAAATATGTGCATTTTATTTTGTTGTAACTCCCATACATTAAGTAAAAGTGTTGTAACAGTTGTTTATACGTTTCTCCTTGCCAAGTCTTTATACGTTTCTTCTCTACCAAATCTAGGGTTTGATGTTTCAGTTTGTGTTTTCATATTTTTATTTCATTGATTTTGATTTGATTGTATACTCATAAAAATGAACGAACTACAATCTTGCTTCTCTTGGTGAAAATAAGAATCGATCACTTCTCGGTATAGTCTGTCATTTTTTTCTTCTCAATATTTTTCCCTGTTAGAACCATTGGTGGAAGAGAAGCAAAGAATCTTTAGTAACGTTGAAGCAATATTGGTTTGTGTACTTTGCACTGTTTAATTTGGTGTCCTTTGTTATTGTATATTTGATTATTTTCCCTTTTCTTTAGGTTTTTGTTTGAAGTAATTTTAACTTATAATGAAATTTGAGTTTGGTTATTTCCGATTGAAATATTTATGCTATTTATATTTTACATGGCAGGGAAATCGAGCCAGAGCAGAAATCCAGTTTGCAGATTACATTTTCCTGGCTTTCAACCAGGCATGGGTTTGGTTTATTGAGATATATAAGCCCTGAAAATCTGTTTACCCTCTATGTGAATGAATCTATTTTTACCAGATAGTTAGGATATTAAGTTATTTTTAAAAATGTACAAACATCATGAGAGGTATAAGTAGTTTTTTTGGGGAGAAAATGAGAGTTTTTGTATTTTCATTCAAATAAACAAGAGATTGAAGTAATATGCCCTGTTTTAATCATAGTTTATATTGTAGCCTTCTGCAGTCCATTTATTGGTATAAAGAATTGTCATATTATTGCAGTAGTTGAGAGATGAAAGCATCATCTATGATTTTTTTTGGTAGATGTATTGCCTGTGATCTAATCTATATTATGTTACAATATTGGGGTTTTTCATGTGTTGTTGAGTTTTGTTATATTAGTAGTTTTATTGGCTAGGCTTGTGCTACACTAATACTTGATTTAGACTAGTAATATAACTAGGAATTTTTATTTATTCTAATAAGTTAATGCTACAAAACTTTAAAATTTCATCAAAATTTTGATGGAATTCTGCTAGATTCAATACAAGAATGGTAGTTGGATAAGATAAAGTGGTAGGGACTACTAACCTATCCAACTCATCCTGTAAAAAATTCTAGCTTATCTAGCATTTTTTTTATCTAATTTATCATGGGACAAAATTTAGATGCAGTTTTATACGTGCATTTGATGTTGTTCTCCAATTAGAATTGAAATTTTATCTTGGTAATCTGTGTAATTGTATTAAAGGTCAACATAGATTATGGAGGTGAAACTCTATTTTTCGATTAGAGAACATGATCAGAAATACTTATAGAAATGCATGAGTTTTGTCCTATATCATATGATATGAATATCAAATAGATATGTTCTTTTTTGTCTCTTCTTTTTATCAAACCCCTGTAATTTCAACTTGGTTAATACAGCGAAGCCGGGAGGAGATTCTAACTTGTCAATTTGGTTTCATTTTTGTTGTTAGAAGACCTACTGACTCTCTTCATATAGTTCCAAGTACGAAACAACTTATAAACATTCTCCAGGATGTTAGAGGAATAATAAAGCATGTACCAATCCAATTGTTGTATTTATTGGTATCTCTCTGGAGGATAATCAACTATAGGACCTTTGGAACCAATAAATGTAATATGTTTCTGTTTTCCCTTCTCCAGAATGTCATTGCGTTCAGGCCCTCCATATTCTTGGAAAATCACGCTTTTGTTAGCTTTGGCTGGAAAACTTGATCCAAAATTAAAGGTTAGAACTTTGAAGAAAAGTATATATATTTTACTTAACGAAATTTTTGTCTTTTTAGCTCTATTTTCTTATCTTAAAGCTCTAGTTAATATAGCTCAACTTTTTGATCTGTTCTCTGAAAAGGTTGCTTATAATGAATGCACAGGAGGAACCGTTGAAGAATGCACAGGAGGACTGCTCATGGCAGAAGCCCTTTGATGTACTAGTGCAAGAATAAGGTACATATTCTCTGAGAAATATGTAAGTTTGTAACAATGCTTCAAGAGTATGATTTTCTTTTTCTGTTTGTATATAAAATTAAATAGTTACCATATTGGTTTCTTTCAGGAGACTGCTCATGAAAAAAGCCAGAAGTACAAGGAAGTAAAATTTGTACTTGAACGGTCAGTAGAAATGTTGTGTGAGAAAAACATTGTTAATATAATGTGAAGTTATTTAGAGCACGAGTATACATGGTGGATTAAACGAGTTTTTCCTTTTGGCCAGGTACAGGGTGTCAGGTCCTGATGGCAGCAATTACTGGGTCACCCATGAAGCACATGTTGGTGGAAGTGATGCACATGATGTTTAGTCCTCTGCCATTGACAATTGAATTGTACATTCCATAATCCCCCTTCCCTTGTTCAATGAATGTGGATTCACTTGGACAATTTAACAAAATCTGCATCTTGCCCAAAAGACAATTTGAATACATTTGATTGTTAATTCTGATGTAAAAGAAACTAATGATTAGAATTTCTAATCAATCCTGTTTTTCTAATTGTGTTATTTTTTTATCTTCGTTTGCTCTAACCATTTGCTAGGAGTTGGCTTGTAGTGTCAAACTCAAGCACTATGCCATGGGGTATGTGGAAGCTTTTCTAAAGAATTCATTTGAACTTGTCTAGTGCTTAATTAAGTGTTTATGAAACAAGCTTCGTATACAAGTGCTTAATTAAGCATATTACCTGACACACTATGTTTAAGAACAAAGGTTGATTGATGCTCATCGTGTATTTGTAATTGCAAGGCATCAAACCAATATTTGCATCATTTTCCTGTAATTCTTTATTACGACTTCTTTACAAATGGAATCTGGTTGGATAAGGGTGAAACCCTTGTGAACGGTAATCGGTATAAGCAACTTTTTACTGTATTATTTTTTTTGTTGAGCTATCTTTCTAACCATGCTCATTTTTGTGTATCACCTCTCCAGGATCTATTTAACAGTGTTTATGATATATGTTTCTTGTATGTCAGCTTCATGTAGAGTTTCCAAGAGGAGTTCTTGCCACCATATGTGTAAGAGTTGTCTGAATTATTTTTGGGTGTTTCTGTATTCTGCACTAGACTTGAATCTGATTTGATTTCAACTTCATGGAATGCTGCAGATGTTGCTTCTCTTATTGACAGCTTATAGCTCAGCAGCACTGGGGCAGCTTTTCTTCTTTCATTTGATTTTGATTCGAAAGGTAGTTTTCTTTGCTGCTTTTGAAACGATCAACAATCATATTATGCTTTGATTGATCAGTTTGCCACAGTGCTTTGCCTTCAATTTCTAGCTATGTCCTTTTACTAGAATGCCTATTGCTATTGAATTCTGTTGTGTTTGTTATTAATGAAGGGAATGAGGACCTATTAGTATATCCTAGCGATTAGAGAAGAGAATGAAGTCATGAAACTGGAATCATTGGATGATTCTGATTTCTCTTCAGATGAGAGCTTTGATTTGGACTCACCTGAAAAGCCAACACTGATGTCAAGGTTTCTATGCACAAGACAGAGGGTAAACCAGGTAAGAATCAGATAGAGGGATATTACCAATTTGTGGAATTTAAAATCTGTTAGTAAATGTTAAATTTAAGGATTCAAATTTTGGTGGTTTAAAATCGCCACTAGATGTTTAATAAGGAAGAATAGAAATGCATTTTAGGGCGGTTTATAACTCTCAAAATATGTTAAGCATACGAGGAATTGTATTGCATTTTTTGGCAGTTATAAACCCCAATAAATATTTTTTATTCTCTAGAAAAAAATTGTCAAAATATGACAAACTTTTTCCTCTCTTGTCACTAGAATATTCAAAGTTGTTTTCAATTAATTTTGTGGTATAGTATTAATTGAGCTGGACAATGTATTGAATGACCTGATTAGATTGATAAGTAACTTGATTCACAATCAAATAAATCCAATTAACTGATTTTATTCAAGTTTTATAATATTCATCAGGTTTAATTGTATTTCGACTCATTAATAATACATGTAAATATATTATTTTTTAAGAAAAAAATAATGTTTATAAGTTATTATTTAGGCATTAAAACCCTTAATATATATGAAAATTAAAACATAAAAATATATATAGGTTTATTTTCTTATAATTTTAGAATTAAGAGAAAAAAATAAATTTTATATATTACAACGTGTATAAGAATTATTACTGTATTAAATCTCAAATATAATAAAAAATAATTGCACGTATAAAAAATAATTGCACGTATAAAAGAGGCTCAACTTAAATGGGCCTGACACATGGACCCAACCTATTATTATGATTATAAAATGAAGGTCACCCATCAGATTATTTCTTCAGTGTGTTGGCAAGAGAGAGAGTGGAATTCAAGATCAGATTCCCGCCATGTTTTAGGTAATGTTATATCTCTCTGCTTCAGTTTGTTTCTTTGAACTTCTTTATAACTAATTTGAGGAAAATGGTGCCTTCCTTGGGCAAACGCCCCTCTGTCTTTACCGTTGATGAATGCACAAGAGGAACCTTTTCGGAATCCTGTTTTTCGGGAAGAGAAAAGAAGAAACAGATTGTAACCTCTTATCTTTGAAGGCGGAATCGAGATTTCCTGAATTTGAAATAGGACCCTATATCAGAAAGAAGAATCGATTAAATTCATCTATTTAAAGAGAGTCCATAGAAGCTGTAATGGAGCTGAAAATGGAAAGCAAGCCTCGAACGACTATCTTTTCTCATTCATGATTGTTCAAGAACGACCAATTTTTCAAGAACGACGGTATAATCCTAAATTCCGTGGCATGTTGGATTCTTTATTTTTAAATTTTGAATTCTATTCTAAGAGAGACTCTTTATTATCCCAATGATCCAGTGGCAAGTCTGATTCTTTATTTCTAAATTTTGAATTCTTTATGTGGCAAGTCTGATTCTTTATGTGGCAAGTCTGATTCTTTATTTCTAAATTTTGAATTCTTTATGAATTCTAAGTGATCCTTGCTGTATTGGTAATTATTGTCATGACCAGATGCAAAGAGACTCCTTGCAAAGATCCTAAAAATCCCCATGGGTTTGGTGGAAGTGGCTGTTAAGGTATTTCTTAACTGATAAGCTTTTCCAAAATTTAGTCCTTTTCTTTTCTCAATGCTTTTGCGGTGATTTTTAATTGGAACCAAGTTACCTGACAATTCTTTATTGGCCTTTCATAAAATATATATTGTGAGTACCATTTTTCTTGTGCTGTTTTATTCAGCCTTTCCACAGCAGACATGGGAAAGCTTATCTCTTCAGTAAGGTGTAAGTTATCCTTGATGTTGGAACCTTATCAGAATATGATTACTAAAAAGAAACCAAGATAAACGTTCTCTTTTTATGATAGTATTTGGACTATCAGTGATAAAACTTTAGAATATAGTTGTATGCCACTTATATTGTCTAAAATGGGAAGAAAAAATAAAAACAAAGAAGAGAAATTAAATGACATTTTAACTTGTTTGAGGATATACATTACACGATGCTATTGTAGTCCTTGTTCTATGCATATCTATCACGAATCCAATCATGTTTGTTATAACAAGAACAATCCATTCATGCAAAGACTTGGCAATCGAAATCATATGTGCATCACAGCTACATAACAAGAACAATGCATAATCGCTGTCACTCATCAACTGACATTTAGGTGATTGTGGATCTTGTAGCTTGTAACCCAAGTATCATGCAGCAGAGTTATGTTTGTTATTCATGGCTTCTTGCCCTTGGATGTCTATAGCTCTAGCCACGTTATGTTTTGCAGTTGGTTCTGTTCATAAATATAGTTAATATATTTTATTCTTTTACAGCGTGAATGTTTCTACTGGAGAAAACGAAGATGGACAGATGCTCACTGGGATGCATACTGTGGCTGACATTTTCTGTATGGGTTGTGGATCAATTGTGGGTTGGAAATATGTAAGTTTGTAACAATGCTTCAAGAGTATGATTTTCTTTTTCTGTTTGTATATAAAATTAAATAGTTACCATATTGGTTTCTCATGAGAAAAGCCAGAAGTACAAGGGAGTAAAAGTTTTTACTTTTGGCCAGGTACAGGGTGTCAGGTCCTGATGGCAGCAATTACTGGGTCACCCATGAAGCACATGTTGGTGGAAGTGATGCAGATGATGTTTAGTCATCTGCCATTGACAATTGAATTGTACATTCTATAATCCCCCTTCCCTTGTTCAATGAATGTGGATTTACTTGGACAATTTAACAAAATCTGCGTTTTGCCCAAAAGACAATTTGAATACCTTTGATTGTTAATTCTGATGTAAAAGAAACTAATGATTATAACTTCTAATCAATCCTGTTTTTCTAATTGTTGTATTTTTTTTATCTTCGTTTGCTCTAACCATTTTCTAGGAGTTGGCTTGTAGTGTCAAACTCCAGGATGTTAGAAAAATGATAAAGCATGTACCAATCCAATTGTTGTATTTATTGGTATCTCTCTGTAGGATAATCAACTATAGGACCTTTGGAACCAATAAATGTAACATGTTTCTGTTTTCCCTTCTCCAGAATGTCATTGCGTTCAGGCCCTCCATGTTCTTGGAAAATCACGCTTCTGTTAGCTTTGGCTGGAAAACTTGATCCAAAATTAAAGGTTAGAACATTGAAGAAAAGTATATATATTTTACTTAACGAAATTTTTGTCTTTTTAGCTCTATTTTCTTATCTTAAAGCTCTAGTTAATATAGTTCAACTTTTTGATCTGTTCTCTGAAAAGGTTGCTTATAATGATCATGGGATGAATGAGTTCGGTACCCCAATGTCAAATCAAAATGATCTTCGAATTGGAGAAATGTCAGTTAGAAAAACCTTGGCCTTTTCAAAAAGAATCCGAATTGGACCTAGTTCACAGTAATTCTTTGTGCATATTTTAGATGAAAATTAACTTTTGACTCTGTAATACGTTCCAGAAGAGAAAAAGAAGCAAATATCAAGCCTGATCCATATATTGATGCCTACATGAAGGTAAAGGACAAGTCTTTTTTGTGGAGATGTGTTTTTCATATTTGACATGCATTTCCTAGCCTTCCTTTTATATCGTTGAATAGCTGCTAGCCTTTCAAACCAAATAGAGAAAGGTATGACAACTTAGAGATTTCATTCTTCTACTTGTTGCTTTTTATTTCAAAATTTCTCACCAGTTAAAAGAACTTGTTATGAACAAATTATAGGCGATAAATTAGTTGTAATAATTTATAGCACTATTTCATTTATACTTCACAGTGAGAAATAGTGAAAGTATAAATGGAAATAGTTGTTGCAAATCTAACATTCTGTTGATATGCTAGTGGTAATGTAGAAAGTTGTATAAGCAACTTTCTACTGTATTATTTTTTTTGTTGAGCTATCTTTCTAACCATGCTCATTTTTGTGTATCACCTCTCCAGGATCTATTTAACAGTGTTTATGATATATTTTTCTGTATGTCAGCTTCATGTAGAGTTTCCAGGAGGATTTCTTGCCACCATATGTGTAAGAGTTGTCTGAATTCTTTTTGGGTGTTTCTGTATTCTGCACTAGACTTGAATCTGATTTGATTTTATTTGATTTCAACTTCATGGAATGCTGCACAGATGTTGCTTCTCTTATTGACAGCTTATACCTGACAGATGGCAGCAATTACTGGCTTCATTTTCTTCTTTCATGTGATTTTGATTCGAAAGGTAGTTTTCTTTGCTGCTTTTGAAACGATCAACAATCATATTATGCTTTGATTGATCAGTTTGCCAAAGTGCTTTGCCTTCAATTTCTAGCTATGCCTATTGCTATTGAATTCTGTTGTGTTTTTTATTAATGAAGGGAATGAGGACCTATTAGTATATCCTAGCGATTAGAGAAGAGAATGAAGCCATGGAACTGGAATCATTGGATGATTCTGATTTCTCTTCAAATGAGAGCTTCGATTTGGACTCACCTGAAAAGCCAACACTGATGTCAAGGTTTCTATGCACAGGACCGCGGGTAAACCAGGTAAGAATCAGATAGAGGGTATTACCAATTTGTGGAATTTAAAATCTGTTTAATATTGTGCAGCCTTTCAAACCAAAGAGAGAAAAGTAGGAAAGTTGAAGAACTTTAATATCAATAGTAGTTTGATTTTAGAGATTCCATTTTTCTACTTGGTATTTATTTTAAAATTTTTCACAAGTTGAAGAAACATTTTATGAAGAAATTTTAGGCGACAAATAGATGTAACAGTAAAGAAAGCAGCTACTTCTCATCTCAGTTACATTGGCAGTTAGTTATCTTGAAATCAAGTGCATCATCTATTTATTTTCCATAAAAAATAGAAATGACTGATAATTAATTCTGAAGAAGGCCAGAAGGCAAATTTGATAATAGATTATGTCCTAAGGGTAAAATTTATACTTTAAAAAGTCATATCTGATTATCCCGAATTCATCATAATATTTTGTTTAAAAGTGTCCTGTTTCTTTTCTATGCCTTTGCAGATTTTGGAATTAGTTTGTAATGATACCGTTGTACGAAATGCTATGTTAAGATTTAAGAGCTATCTTTGTGGACAAAGCAAATATGTTATACTGCAAGTAAAATTAACCTAAATTCAATCTGGAAGTGTTTATTGTTTAATCATCTAAAAATTGCTTACATATGAGAATCTTTAATAATTATACGTCTATAAATGCAGGGAAGATATGGGTTGAATCGGCTAAATTTCTTTTCATGGATGAAATACCCACCGGTTTGGGTAGCTTAACAACATTTCAAATCGTGAATTCACTCCAGGCATAAGTTCATTGACTTTTTGCAAGCAATTCCCTTGCATTTATTCTTAATGATTAATCTATCTATACCGTTAAAAGTGAATTTTATATGTATTAACAATTGAATTCTGGCCATGAAAATTGTTATAGGTGACATCAAGGAAAAATCAAGAGTTTGCAGAGGCACACCACCCATCCAAAAGGTATGGAATGAGAAAATGAGAGATGTTAAAAGCTTGCTTATCCAAAGAATATTTACTTATGAAGTGCTATTCATTTGTCTTCACCTTCAAGCTTTGCCAAGTAGTTTTGGAAATTGGAATGTTTCATTTTATTGTCTTACTGACAGCCTTAACATTTATTTTGAAATGGTAAATGAGATAGAGACATACAAGCTTTTCACTAATCTATCTGTTTATTTTTTACGCCTTCCTCATCATATAAATAATTTGATATTTGAATATATTTTCTTGTGATAGGTTCTAGAGAGGTGCTAGGAGTTGAGGTTTTAAAGTCCCAGGGATTCTTCACTGATTGGATATACATTACTTTTCGACTTTGGCTACATCCTTGCTCTTACGGACTTGAATATTAAGCGTCTTCATTTTGAATGTATAACAAACTAGTTAAGGCAGGTCAATGTACTAATAAAACAAAATTGATTATGCAGGAAAATATCGAGGTGTTACATCAGAGGAACCTTAAAGCAATGAGTAAAATGGTGGTAAGAGAAATGGAGCTACACCGTTCCGTTCTCATCCTCACTTGTGACTTGGCTATAAGATTGCTCGGTTCTCACTTGGATTTCTCCAACTTCTACCTCTCTATTATCCATATAAGGAGTCTTTCACTCACTCTACCTCTGTCGTCGGGTACCCACCTTTATTCTTCCCAAAATCAAAATACTGCGAAAACAATTATCGTTGACAGACACAGCAAATGCTTTCAACTCTTTCTGGTTTATGCTACAAAAACAAGACCAATAAAGAAAGGTTTTTTTTTTCTTAACTCTCTGTTCTGTGTGATAATTTATTCAATATTCCCACAAATTCATCAAGAAAGCTTTTCTTGAACATCCCATTTTAATAATAATAGATTGTCACACTTTTTTTTTTCTCGTTTTCTTGTAATCTCCTTTTCTCAGGAACTTGGCACTTGAAAGAAGTTAAGGTTTTTTATGCGATCTTCAAAGAAAGGTTTTTCCCATAAATAATGCCTCATAATCTCGTCGAGGTGAGGTCATCTTATCATAGTATAGTTAGTGTACATGTTTCAATTTAAAATCTACGTACCCATTTCAATCTTTAAAGATTAATTTTAAAATAAAAATCACTTATTTATCTTATTGATTTTTAATGCTTATGTTAAATTATATTTTAAAAGTTTATATCAATATTTTTTGAAAATTATATTACAATTATTTTGAAAATTATATTTATATATTTTTTAAATTTATATTTTTTTATCGTGAGTTTGGTTTCCGGAACTCACCAAACATAGAAAATTTATATTTTAATACTTAGGAAATAATATTATAATATTTTTGAACATTTATGCTAAATTATATTTAAAATTTTATATCAAACTTTTTAAAAAGTTATATTACAGTTATTTCGAAAACTATGTTTAAATATTTTTTGAATTTATATTTTTTTTATGTGAGTTTGGTTTCGGGAGCTCACCAAAGAAAGAAAATTTATATTTTAATATTTAAAAAATAATCTTATAATATTTTTAAATGTTTAAGCTAAATTATATTGTAAAATCTTACATCAATCTTTTTGAAAAGTTATATTATAGTTATTTTGAAAATTATATTTAAACATTTTTTAAATTTATATTTTTTTTTCCGTGAGTTTAATTCTGCGAGCTCACCAAAAACTAAAATTTATATTTTAATATTTTTAATTATTTATGCTAAATTATATTTTAAAATTTTATGTCAATATTTTTTGAAAATTATATTACAGTTAATTTGTAAATTATATTTAAATATTTTTTAAATCTATGTTTTTCTAACTGAATTTGGTTTCGGAAGCTCACCAAATATAGAAAATTTAAATTTTAATATTTAGGAAATAGGTTTATAATATTTTTAAATGATTTGGTAACTTATATTTTTAAATTTTATATCAATATTTTTTAAATCTATATTTTTCTAAGTGGGTTTGGTTTCGGGAGCTCACCAACGATAAAAAATTTATATTTTAATATTTAGGAAATAATATTATAATATTTTATATGATTTGTTAACTTATATTTTAAAATTTTAAATCTATATTTTTCAAAATTATATTACAGTTAATTTAAAAATATATTTCAATATTTTTTAAATCTATATTTTTTAAGTGAGTTTGGTTTCGGGAGCTCACCAAATATAGAAAATTTATATTTTAATATTTAAGAAATAATATTATAATATTTTTAAATGATTTGCTAACTTATATTTTAAAATTTTATCAATATTATTTGAAAGTTATATTACTGATAATTTGAAAATTATATTTAAATATTTTTTAAATCTATATTTTTCTAAGTGAGTTTGGTTTTGGGAGCTCACCAAATATAGAAAACTTATATTTTAATATTTAAGATATAATATTATAATATTTTTTAACGTTTATACTAAATTATATTTTAAAACTTTATATCAATATTTTTTGAAAATTATATTACAGTTATTTTGAAAATTATATTTAAATAATTTTTAAATCTATATTTTTTTACAGCGAGTTTGGTTTCGGGAACTCACCAAATATAGAAAATTTAGATTTTAATATTTAAGAAATAGTTTTATAATATTTTTAAATGATTTGATAACTTTTATTTTAAAATTTTATATCAATATTTTTTAAAATTATATTACAGTTAATTTGAAAATTATATTTCAATATTTTTTAAATCTATATTTTTCTAAGTGGGTTTGGTTTCGGGAGCTCACCAACGATAAAAAATTTATATTTTAATATTTAGGAAATAATATTATAATATTTTTATATGATTTGTTAACTTATATTTTAAAATTTTATATCTATATTTTTTAAAATTATATTACAGTTAATTTAAAAAATATATTTCAATCTTTTTTAAATCTATATTTTTCTAAGTGAGTTTTGTTTCGGGAGCTCACCAAATATAGAAAATTTATATTTTAATAATTAGGAATTAATATTATAATATTTTTAAATGATTTGCTAACTTATATTTTAAAATTTTATCAATATTATTTGAAAGTTATATTACTGATAATTTGAAAATTATATTTAAATATTTTTAAATCTATATTTTTCTAAGTGAATTTGGTTTCGGGAGCTCACTAAATATAGAAAACTTATATTTTAATATTTAAGATATAATATTATAATATTTTTCAACGTTTATACTAAATTATATTTTAAAATTTTATATCAATATTTTTTGAAAATTATATTATAGTTATTTTGAAAATTATATTTAAATAATTTTTAAATCTATATTTTTTATAGTGAGTTTGGTTTCGGGAGCTCACCAATTATAGAAAATTTATATTTTAATATATAAGAAATAATGTTATAATATTTTTAAATGTTTATGCTTAATTATATTTTAAAAGTTTATATCAATTTTTTTTCAAATTTATATTATAGTTATTTTGAAAATTATGTTTAAATATTTTTTTAATTTTTATTTTCTACGGTTTGTTTGGTTTCGGGAGCTTACCAAAGACATAAAATTTATACTTTATTATTGAGGAAATAATATTATAATATTGAGCAAAATTGATTGGTCAAACAAGGCAGCAGATGCACTTTCTAGTTTAGAAGATGAAGGGGAGGTAGTCACCATTGTGTCCTCGCCTGGTTGCAAGGTAAAGAAATACAAAGAGAAGTATCTGATCCTTGTTATAAAGATTCATTGCTCGTTTACAAGCTGCTTTTACATTGCATAAAAGTGTTTTGTTATATAAAACAAATTAGTGCTCTCATCTAAATTTGTTTTCATTCCTTCATTGCTTCAAGAGTTTCATGTTACACCTTCAAGGGAAATTTTGGTTTCTTGCATACTTATAGACGCTTGCTAGGAAACTTATTTTGGTTTGGGACGAAGAAAATGGTGCAGGAATCCGTAAGTTGTGATACTTGTCATAGGATAAATATGTCAATTACTCCATATGGTTTCATCCCACCTCTATCGATGCCAACTCAGACTTGGGAGGATGTGTCCATCAATTTTATCATAGATTCCAAAGTGTAAACGGTAAGATACACTTCTTGTTGTGGTTGTCGTTCAAAATATGTGCATTTTATTTTGTTGTAACTCCCATACATTAAGTAAAAGTGTTATAATAGTTGTTTATACGTTTCTCGCTGCCAAATCTTTATACGTTTCTTCTCTACCAAATCTAGGGTTTGATGTTTCAGTTTGTGTTTTCATATTTTTATTTCATTGATTTTGATTTCATTGTATACTCATAAAAATGAACGAACTACAATCTTGCTTCTGTTGGTGAAAATAAGAATCGATCACTCCTCGGCATAGTCTGTCATTTTTTTCTTCTCAATATTTTTCCCTGTTAGAACCATTGGTGGAAGAGAAGCAAAGAATCTTCAGTAACGTTGAAACAATATTGGTAGGGACTACTAACCTATCCAACTCATCCAGTAAAAAATTCTAGCTTATCTAGCATTTTCTTTATCTAATTTATCATGGGACAAAATTTAGATGCAGTTTTATACGTGCTTTTGATGTTGTTCTCCAATTAGAATTGAAATTTTTTCTTGGTAATCTGTGTAATTCTATTAAAGGTCAACATAGATTATGGAGGTGAAACTCTATTTTTTGATTAGAGAACAACATCAGAAATACTTATAGAATTGCATGAGTTTTGTCCAATACATATCATATGAATATCAAATAGATATGTTCTTTTTTGTCTCTTCTTTTTCATCAAACCCCTGTAATTTCAACTTGGTTAATACAGTGAAGCCGGGAGGAGATTCTAACTTGTCAATTTGGTTTCATTTTTGTTGTTAGAAGACCTACTGACTCTCTTCATATTGTTCCAAGTACGAAACAACTTATAAACATTCTCCAGGATGTTAGAGGAATAATAAAGCATGTACCAATCCAATTGTTTTATTTATTGGTATCTCTCTGGAGGATAATCAACTATAGGACCTTTGGAACCAATAAATGTAACATGTTTCTGTTTTCCCTTCTCCATAATGTCATTGCGTTCAGGCCCTCCATGTTCTTGGAAAATCACGCTTCTGTTAGCTTTGGCCGGAAAACTTGATCCAAAATTAAAGGTTAGAACATTGAAGAAAAGTATATATATTTTACTTAACGATATTTTTGTCTTTTTAACTCTATTTTCTTATCTTAAAGCTCTAGTTAATATAGTTCAACTTTTTTATCTGTTCTCTGAAAAGGTTGCTTGGAGAAATGTCAGTTAGAAAAACCTTGGCCTTTTCAGAAAGAATCCGAATTGGACCTAGTTCACAGTAATTCTTTGTGCATATTTTAGATGAAAATTAACTTTTGACTCTGTAATACGTTCCAGAAGAGAAAAAGAAGCAAGTATCATGCCTGATCCATATATTGATGCCTACATGAAGGTAAAGGACAAGTCTTTTTTGTGGAGATGTGTTTTTCATATTTGACATGCATTTCCTAGCCTTCCTTTTATATTGTTGAATAGCTGGTAGCCTTTCAAACCAAATAGAGAAAAGTATGACAACTTAAGAGATTTCATTCTTCTACTTGTTGCTTTTTATTTCAAAATTTCTCACCAGTTAAAAGAACTTGTTATGAACAAATTATAGGCGATAAATTAGTTGTAATAATTTATAGCACTATTTCATTTATACTTCACAGTGAGAAATAGTGAAAGTATAAATGGAAATAGTTGTTGCAAATCTAACATTCTGTTGATATGCCAGTGGTAATGTAGAAAGTTGTATTCAACTTTTATAGCATTATACTTAAATAAAATTTATTAAATACTTGCTTGCAGGAAAGAGGAATAGAGGTTTGTTGGGGATAAATTAGTTCTTTTGAAGGGTTTAAGTGGAGCTTTCATGCCAGGTGTTCTCACTGCTCTAATGGGAATCACTAGTACCGGGAAAACAACCCTGATAGATCTACTTGCTGCTAGAAAAACTGGAGATATATTGAAAAAAATATCATTATCTCTAGTTATCCAAAGTAACCAGAAACATTTGCATGGATTTTTAGATGACGTTTGAGATTTCTGGATGTTGTGCGCTGCAAAATCTCTAAGTTGATCATTTAAGTTATCATTTTGAGTGATGATGATACAACTTGTGGTGAATGAGATATCCTTGCCATTGAAGGGGAGGAATTAGAGTGCAAGGTCATGGGTTTGATGGGAGTGACTTCTAGTGATCTTACTTACCTCAAAATTATGAATATGAAAGGCTTGCTCAGTGGAGATCCCATCATGGTTTTGATAGACAGTGGGGCTAGCATAATTTTGTGGCTCCTCATGTGGTATCTACAAAGAATGGAGGTTGATCATACAAAGAAGTTTGCAGTTTGATTGGGAAATGATCATCAGGTATTCACTAAAGGTAAATGCTCTAACTTGCCTTTTGCATTTAGGGGATGTTGATCTACTGGTGGATGCCTATGTGATAGATTTGAGTGGGCTTGATATTGTTCTTGAAATTGCGTGGTTAAAATCTCTGGGCAAGGTTACCACCGGTTATGAAGAAATGTCATATCATAATCAAAATAAAACTGATTGTTTTATGGATTGTGAGGCCAAAAGAAACAACAAGATGACTGATTTACATGCTCTATCCTTGCACAGTCTGAGAAAATTCAGTTCAATTAGTTGATGAGTGGTTGTGGAATACCGAATTACCCATTAAGTATGATTTGAAGTTGGATATTAGTGTTGCTCAACAGCATGTCTTGCACCATTAGTTAGTTAAATTTTCTTAAGTGTTTAAGGAGGTCTCGGGATTGCTTCCCGTAGAAACATTGTGCATTCCATTGTGCTTCAAGATGGTACTGGATCAATTACTGTGAGACCTCATAGGTACTCACATCACTACAAAACAGAGATAGAACGTCAAGTCAAGACATGTTGTAGCAAGGTATAATCTGTCATAGTTCAAGTCCTTTTTCCAACGCTGTAATTCTGATAAAGATAAAAGATTATCGATGGCATATGTGTGTGGATTATAGGACCTTAAACAAGGTTAGTGTAGGACAAATTCGCAATACTCGTTGTCTTCCTATGTTGGATCTAAAATGTGGTTATCACCGGATTTTGATGGAGGAGGATAACTTTTTGTACTAAGGGGACCATTATGAGTACCTCGTTATGCCCTTTGGTTTCATGAATGCCACCTTTCAGGCGGCCATGAACCAAATCTTTAATCCTTATCTTAGGAAAATTGTCTTGGCTTTTTTAGATAATATTTTAGTGTACAGTAGTGATGGAAAAACACATTTGAAAATTTTGGATGGAGTGTCAAAGTGTTTTGCATGAAATCAATTGTGGTGAATAATAAGAAATGTAGTTTTGACAAACAACACATGGAGTATCTCCCATAAGGGTGTATCAGTTAGTCCCATTAAGGTAAACAGGGTTAGAAAATGGTCCATTCCTTGTAGTATTAAGGGAGTTCGAGATTTCTTGGGACTTAAAAGGATACGGCAAGTTAGCCAAGCCTCTTACTAACGTTACAAAGAAATATGATTTTATTGGGAAGCTAAAGCTCTTGCAGATAAACAAAATTGATTGATCAAACAAGGCAACAAGGCAACAGATGCACTTTCTAGTTTACATGATGAAGGAGAGCTAGTCATCATTGTGTCTTCGTCGTTCTAGTTGCAAGGTAAAGAATTACAAAGAGAAGTATTTGATTCTGATTATAAAGATTCATTGCTCGTTTACAAGCTGTTTTTACATTGCATAAAAGTGTTTTGTTATATAAAACAAATTAGTGCTCTCATCTAAATTTGTTTTCATTCCTTCATTGCTTCAAGAGTTTCATGTTACTCCTTCAAGGGAAATTCTAGTTTCTTGTAGACTTATAGACACTTGCTAGGAAACTTATTTTGGTTTGGGACGAAGAAAATGGTGCAAGAATTCATAAGAAGTTGTGATACTTGTCATAGGATAAATATGTTAATTACTCCATATGGTTTCATCTCACCTCTATCGATGCCAACTCAGATTTGGGAGGATGTGTCCATCAATTTTATCATAGATTCCAAAATGTAAATGGTAAGATACACTTCTTGTTGTGGTTGTCGTTCAAAATATGTGCATTTTATTTTGCTGTAACTCTCATGTATTAAGTAAAAGTGTTGTCAGTCTGTTTGTAAAGGAGATCATTAGGCTTATGGTTTCCTAATTCAATTTTTGTAGTGTTTTTTTTGGAAAGAATTATTTAAGTTGCAGACACCACTTTAAGAATGGGATCAACCTATACAATGCCAAACTAAAGTTGTAAACCAATGTTTGGAGTCTTACTTATGTTGTTTGAAACCCGGGAAAACACGAGTTGAAGAGGTAACTAGAGAGCTATAAGACCGGGACGAGTTACTGCAGTTCAAATTCAATCTAATAAAGGTGTTAAGTGGGGGACCGTGTATTTTTAAAGCGCCGACCACCTAAGACAAGTTTCACCTGCCTAGACCATTTATCCTAAGTATTCCCTTTTCAAATTCTGGAATACATGGATGAAGTTGCATACAAATTACTATCTTTGATTCTAGGAGAAAGCTGTAGGAGATATCCAACGTGAATGGTGTTGACGCATATTGTTAATCAAGAAAAGAAGAATATTAAGAGGGAGTAGAGGGACAGTGTAAGAATTGAAAGTAAAAAGAACTTTATATTGATTGAATTATATAATTTTTAATTTTTTTTTATAAGATAAAAATAAACTACTTAAAAGATAATATAGATTGAAAATTATATTTAAATATTTTTTAAATTTATATTTTTTATAATAAATTTGGTTTTGAGAGCTTATCAAAGACAAAAAAAAATTATATTTTAATATTTAGAAAATAATATTATAATATGTTTAAATTTTTATGTTAAATTATATTTAAATATTTTTAAATTTATATATTTTTATAGCTAGAAATTTAGGTGAGTTGAATTTTAGTAGCTTATCAAGCCCAACAAATTTATATTTTTAATATTTTAAAAAATAATATATTATATTTGTTAGACATTTATGTTAAACTATGTTTCAAAATTTTATTTTAATATTTTTTGAAAGTTATATTACAATGATTTTAAAAATTATATTTAAATATTTATTTAATTTATATTTTTTATAACTAAAAGTTTAGGTGAGTTGGGTTTGGAGAGGTTATCAAAGTTTGAAAATTTATATTTTTAATATTTAGAAAATGAGTATTGTAATGTTTTTAAAAGTTTATGCTAAACCATATTTTAAAGTTTTATTCCAATGTTTTTTAAAGCTATACTGCAATCTTTTTTGAAAGTTAATTATAATTTTTTTAATATATATAATTTTAAGTGTATTGTAAATTATATTTTTAATATTTATGAAAATCATTTTGTAATATTTTTAAAACATTTATATTGCAACATCTTTTTAAATTTTTATGTCAATATTTTTGAAAGTTATATTGCAATCATTTTAAAAAATATTTTAAGTGTATTGAAAATTATGATTTTAATATTTATGAAAATTTTAGGATAATAGTTTTTAAACGTTATTTTACAACAGTTTTTTCAAATTTTATTTTACTAATTTTGAAAGTTATATTATAATCTTTTTTGAAAAAATATATTTTTTTGGTGTTCTGACAATTTTATTTTAATTTCTCGGTAATTATATTTTTAATGTTTCAAATCATTTTTATTACAAGGTCTTTTAAATTTTATTTTATTATTTTTGAAATTTATATTACACTATTTTTTAAAATTTATATCACATGATTTTTTAAAATTTATGTCATTACTTTTGAAAGTTATATTACAATGTTTTTGAAAATTATATTTTTAGTGTATTGAAAAGTATATTTTAATATCTGTGAACGTTATATGATAATATTTTTTAAAATTTACATTACAATATTTAAAAAAAATATTTCAATATTTTTGAAATTTCCATTACAATCTTTTTGAAAATTATATTTTTACCATTTATGAACGTTATATTACAATATTTTTTTAAATATTTATAAAAAGTTTATTCAACATTTTTGAAATTTACATTATAATCTTGTTGAAAATTATATTTTTAGTGTTTTGAAAATTATATTTTAGTGTTTTTGGATTTTTTGAATAAGTATGAAAATTATAATATAATGTTTCTTAAATATTTATATCACAATATTTTTGGAAAGTTATATTACAATTTTTTTTAATTATATTTTTAGTGTATTGAAATTTATATTTATAAGTATTATTTTTTTAATATTTTTGAAACATTTATTTTACAACATTTTTGAAATTTTATTTCAATAGTTTTCAAAGTTATATTACAATCCTTTTGAAAATTATATTTTTAGTATGTTGAAAATTATATTTTTAATATTTTTGGGAAATTAGATTGTAATATTTTTTAAACATTCATATTAGAACATTTAAAAAAAATTGTTTCTATATTTTTGAAATTTATATTACAATACTTTTGAAACATTTATATTACAACATTTTCTAAAGTTTTATTTCAAATTTTTTTTAAAGTTATAGTATAATATTTTTGAAAATTATATTTTTAGCGTTTTGAAAGTTATTTTTTTATTTTTTTTATGAAAGTTATATATTTTACTATTACAGGAGTTTTTAAAGTTTTATTTTTTTGACTTATATTACTTACAATATTTTTGATACATTTATATCACAATATTTAAAAACAAAATTCAATGTTTTTGAAAGTTATATTACATTTTTTTTTGAAACATTTATATTATAACATTTTTTAAAAAAAAAATTAAATAGTATAGAAATTAATATATTCTAATTAAATTTTAAATTAAAACAAGCATGTTGGGAAAATCAAATAAGTTATGGAGGAAGCTTAATAAATTAAATTTGTCATGTGCCAATTTATTTACTTTTCTTTCCTTGGCATATAGGAAGCAAAAAGAGAAAGGAAGGAAATATACTTTTATATTCCGAACAAATATAGATGACATGCATATATGAAACTAAAAAAGAAATGTCATACATATAAAATTGCGCTTTCCTCTTGTGAAAAATTAATGTGTTATAATTTAATTTATTTTAACTTGAATACTTTTTTTAAGTCGTTTTTCTCTTTTTTGTGACACTTATTATTATTGATAATTTTTTTAAGTCAAAATTTTCTCTTTTTGTGTCACTTGGTATTATTAATAATTTTTTGAACTTAGGATTATTGATATTGACTTTGAAACTTCGAAAAATGAAATGGAAATTTGAGTGACATATATTTATTTCATTTACTATAATTTGAAAATTTATAATACTATAGTTCAAATAAGCAGCCAATGACCATAAAATATCCTTAAAAACATATCCAGAATTACTAATAAATAAAGGGGATAATGAATATTTTCTTTAAAAAAAAATAAAATACTTAATTTTAATTATGAGAAATACTTTTACATTCTTATTGAAAAAAAGTGTAACATATTTAAATATTTTATAAAAAAAAAAAATCGGACATATGGTATCCAAATTTGCTCCTCAATGCGGTGATTTGTCAATTAGAGAGTAGAAGTAATGTTATATAATTCTATGGTTTTTATATCTATTTTTATTATATAGCTGTAATCTTTATGGTATGTATTTGTGGTGCGTCTTCATTTTTTAAGTGGATTAGCATAGACCCACCAACCCTTCCAAAACAAATCCACGTTTTCTAATGTTAATTTGAAATCTTGACCCCAGATATATCCACTAAATCATTATCCATCTACTTATGATAATATACCAAAATTATTTCTTTGTATTAATTTCTATTCTCATAAGCAACAGAAATATTATATGTGTTGGATTAAATATAAATAAATTTATTTTTTTAATAATATTATTTCTAGAATATTTTGACATTAGTAAAATAAAATGATATTAATTATTTTTTAATTAGTAAAAATTAATTTTTTTACTTATACATTGATAGGAAGAAAAAAAGTTGACCATCATCGAAGGACCGGTGAATTTCTAGCAAAAAGGTTGAGGGTGGAAGAAAGACAAGAGTACCGAAATGTGCCTCAGGAGGGAAGAAAGAGACCAGGCTCTGATTTTTAACTATGCATTCCCTGTTTTACACTTTTTATTATACCTAATGATTTGTATATGATAATAGTGTAAAACTTATTTATATTATTATTAGAGGATAGTCTAATTTTTCTTGATCGAGTGGAGGAATTTCAAGTCAAATGTAATTGGTAATAGCGTTTCCATTGTACTCGGTTTATGTAAGTGAAAATAATTGTTCAATGTCGTGTATACCACCATGTTCTACCGAATAATAGGCATCGATATATTTGATGATGTTAAACATTCCATTCACTTTATTTTTAGGAGTTTTTTTTTATTTAAAAGAATGATTCTAGAGATTTTCTTAAAATTTATATTTTTAATTAACTATTTTCTTCTTTATTTTTAAATTAAACTTTAATAGTTTTAAAAAATATCAAAAATTAAAAATAATTTTGTATTATAATATAAATTATCATTTATAAATTTAAAATATAATTTATATATTAAAAAATATTTATTTATTTTTAATATTAATATATATTTAAAAATATTTTTTTATTATAAATTTTATTTATATAAAATTTATGTGTGTATTATACATGCTACTATATATAATTTATATATTTAAAATATTTATTTATTTGGAATTTTAATTATAATATTATTTATATGTTCAAAAGTATTTTTTACTATAAATTTTAGTTATATAAAATAAATATTTATTTATGTATTGTACATGATACAATATATAATTAAATTATTAAAAATATTTATTTATCTTAAATTTTAATTATAATATTATTTATATGCTCTAAAGTATTTATTTATTATAAATTTTAGATATATAAAATAAATATTTATCTATATATTATACATGTTACAATATATACATTTTTTTATATTATCTTATCTACCTCAAACATAAAATTGGATAAAAAAATTATTTTTTTTATTTTTTTATAAGATTGAAATTAAAACATCTCCAACGTTAATTAATTTTTTTTTATAAAAAATACTCTTAATTATGAGTTATTTTTAAAGTTCAATAAATAATAAATGAAAGACATTAATGCATTAGAAAAGTTTAACTTTTTGTCTTATATAAAAAACACATTTAAGAATCTTTATTTATATACATAACTAATAAAAATTAAAATATTAAATATATTAATAATGAAAGATATAAAAGAATTAAAACTAATAACAAATTTATAAAAAGAAGTCATTAATATTAGGAGTAATTTATATATTAACAGTGAAATGGATACTTGTGAGTTATATTTCTTTCTGTTTTCATTCCGAAACCACAGGTTGAGAAATTAGAAATGATTTGTTCAACTTTAAATGCAATTTTAATTTCCTTTGGGTTTTACGTCGCTCTATCTTTCTTTTCTTCTTTTATTTTTATTTTTATGAGATCGCTCTATCTTCCTTATTAATTGGTTCTCTATCCCTATGGTCGGAGATTTTATATTAGCAAATGAGTTAAATAGTGAGAAACAAATTTTATTTTACAAGTTAAATTCAAATAATATATATGTGTGTGTTAATAATTTTCGTGGAAGTTTTCAAGTCAATATTGTAATGGTAATAGCGTTGCCAATTGAATGGATTCAGTTTATCACGTAAGTGAAAATAATGGTTGAGTGTGATTTATACCGCCATGTTTTGCCGAATAAGTGGTATTGAATAATTATTGTTCCCACTAACTCAGTTGTGTTTGTAAAATAGTAAAGTTTAATTAGCCAGTTCCCCGCGCGTCCAAGTTCCAACTTCCCAAAATTACCCAATTATTTACTACACGTACGTCATAAACATTAATGGTGACAATTCAAGCTACATATTATGAAACAGATAGGGTGAATACGTCGGAGTTATGCTTTAATTCCATGTTCTTTAATCAAGTAGTTTTTGATGATGGAACCATAATTCCATTCACTTTTTTTTTTTTTTTGCATAATTACCAATTCTAGAAAGTAAAATAGAAATTAGATAAAATATGACATAATGTGCAACTTCTTTTTATTATCTTAATGAAAAATATACCACGAGGTCTGCTAATTTACTTTTTTTTAAGAAGGGTTATTTTAGTCAATGAGACGTGGAAAGCAATGTTCATATATATTTTTCTGTGATAATGTAAAATTAAAGTTATTGTAGTTTAAAATAGTTAATCTGATTGCAACAACTGTACTAACTTGGTGTAAAAAAGTGAGATCACTTTAGTGATCAATCATAAAACAATTGTACCAATATGGAGAATGTGGATCACAAATTACTAGAAATCTATTTGTAATTTATTTAAAAGTTGAACTGAGAAATATAAATAGTGAGTTTCTAGTTTTATAGATAAACAGTAAAATAAAAACAATTAAGGAAACTAACTTCTAGACTTTGGCCAAATATAAATCACAATAGATTCTCCTAAAACAACTTAATTGCATAAAACAAGGAAATATTGATTAATTCAAATATTAAGACTAGATACATAATTTGTTTAATCTTTGTTATTGTGGCAAGCACTATTTTTTACACCCCTTCTCCCCCTTAGTGTATGCTCCTTCTTCGTGAGTCCAAAAGTCTTTATTTTAAACTTTTCAAACAATGGTTTCTCTATAGTACGGCCTTAGTGAATATATCAGTTAACGACTCTCTTGTATGAAACTTGACAGTGAACTTATATATTGTTTAGTATGGCTGTGAAATACTGGATTTCCTAGGATAATTTAATAGCAATTTCACGATCACAAGAGAGTTGTATTACATAATCCAGTTTACGTAGCATGTCTCCAACACTTTATCCAATTTGTTGCAAGGGCGTGGCCAGTACTTCTGTGGTCAATCTTAAGAATTTAAAGTATTTTACATATCACAACTAATTTTGTTAATAAATAAAAATTAAGTTGTACATAAATAAATTTGCATCACAACTTCTATTTTTTTTAAATAATCAATGCATTAATAGTATAAAAAATTTAATATTGTTATTCAATTATAAATTATTATATATAGTAAATATGCTTATTTTTATAACAATTATTTTAAAATTGTCTAAAAATTATATTTTAAAAAATTAAAACTAAATTTGTACAACTGACTTTAATTTTTCTAAAGGAAAACCAGTAAAGTCATAAATAACAGTTAAGATTTTTATTTTATTAATAAAAGTAAATTACAAATCGTATTTACAATCAACGACTTAGAGATTTTTGTTATAAAAATAAAAAAACTCAATCGGTAAATGTCTATCGGTTACGACTTTTATATTTCTTAAAACAAGTAAATGTAAAAGTGAAGTTATAGATTCTATACATGACTTCATTTATTTTATTATTTCCCTCCCGGTTACACTTTAATTTTTTTTTACTTTAAAATAAAGTTGATTCTCTCACACGTGACTTCACTTTCGAAACTATTGCTCCCGCGTGCACGCAGAGACATATTGAGCAAGAAAGTTAATTTTACATAAGAGAGGGAGAGAAACAAATTTAAATCATATAATTATATATAATTATACATAGATAATTAAATTTTAATATTATGTTATTATTTAAAAAATAAAAAATTATATAACTTTTTTTTAATATTAAGTACTTATAATATGATGTTAATATTTATTTTCTTAAAAAAGTACTCATAAAATACATTATATAATACAAAATGTTTAATAGTTATATTCCTAAAATTTAATATATGCAAAAAGTTATTGAAGGTGATATCTTTATCCAGAATTATTTCTGGAGTAATTTGATCATTTCTATAAATATGTATGTTAGCATTCTAGTTTATATAGTGTATACGATAAATATTTATTTTTATATAATTTAAATTTATAATAGATAAATTTTTTAATATATAAATTATATTATAATTAAAGTTCATATTAAATAAATATTTTAAATATATAGATTATATTTTAAATTTATAATAAAAATTATGTCATGATATAATATTATTTTTAATTATTGATAATTTCTTTTGAAAATATTAAATTTAATTTAAAAATAAAAATAAAATAATAAATTACGGTTAAAAAATTTTAATATATAAATAAAAATAAATAAATAACGATTTAAAATGGTCAAGAAATTAATTGTTTGAGTTGATGATTAAATCAATATAAATTCGAAATTAAAATTAAAAATATATTTAAAAAATAAAATTAAACACTTAACATATGATATTAGAATAAAACACGACTGTGTTAGCGATATAATCGGTCCTAGGTTGAATAATTGAAAAATAAAACAAAAATTATTGAAATTAAAATTAGATAACTTTTTTTTTACTTTTTTATTAAAATATATTTAATCCAATCTGCATTCGGAAGGAAAAGCATAACCTTTCCCTCCTATTAACATCTTTGGTAAGAAACAGATCACGTCATATTTTATTGTGCCACAAATGTCAACACTTGCTTTTCAAAACCGTTCACATTTAGGAAATGCATGCATCCTTAGTAAAACAAGAGATAAGTAAAAGAAAAGAAAGGAAATAATAAATGAGTTGAATATATAAATGTTTTAAATAAAGAAAAGAAAAATAATGTAAAAAGTATATAAAAAAAAGTGATTTGTTTTTCACTGGCCATAAATGCATATGCATGGTCAGGAGTCATGAAGCAGATTAATAACAACTTCTTAGGAGGTTGACACCCTAATTAATTTAACAATCAATCATCGTTATTAATCATCACGTTTGTCATCATAAATAATTATAATAAACATCATTGAATGACACTGGATCCCTTGTTGAATAACAATTAACAAGGAAGGTATGAGAAAAATATACAACTTATCATGGTGCTTTCTGCTGTGTGCATGTTAATGGTTTCCATCTCACATTCAACAATGTAACGTACCCAAAGCACCTTAGAAATATCTAAAGTCTGTTTCCACTAGGAGATACATAATTATTCATGAAGCCAAAGCCAACATCTGTAAACCATCATCAATCTTTGGAAAAATGAAAATTGGCCTAGAAATGGCTAGCCTTTACCATCTCACAGTTTGATGCCGTAGCTACATAATCATATATTCGCTCTACCATAGAAAACATATCTATTCAATCTTGAATTAGATCTTCTAATTCCAAAATGATTAATCAATCCAACAAATAATGATCAATTAGAAACGAGTAACCCAAAAACTGCATAACAAGTTAAGAATCTTCAGAAATTATTTCTGATTAAATAACATTATTATAATTATAATTGAATAAAAAAGAAATTAAACCCCCTAGAAATGGGGCAAACTTGATAAGTAAGCATGATAATAAGAACTAGTATTTGACAGTTTGGAGATCCACTTTGCTAAAAGATATTTACCCTGTACAGATTACAGATCCACAAGTGGATCAAGTTGAATTTTCAAAAATATAAATGTACAATTTCATTCACTGCCACTTTTGCAACAGCCAAACATTCTTCAACTGGGAGTGCACCGTTTCCCTGAAGTTGTTTACTTTCACCAAGCAAAAGTGGGTGGAACAGATACCCATTTCAGGACCGGGTTCTGACCCGACCCGACTAGTCTTTAAGAGATAGCAAACGGGCCCACATCCAACGCCCTTCCCCTGAACCACAACACCCCACGCTCTCGTCGTCCTCTTCCCACCGCCGTCCTCGGCCTCGTCGCCGTCCAACTCCTCCACGAATATAACCCCCTCCGGCACAGGCGTCTCGCCGCTCTCCCAGCGCTCCTTCACTGCCGGCCAATCCTCCACCATCACGCTCTTCTCCGTCATCACCGTCGTGGTTCCGCTGCTCCTCTTGGGGAAAACCTGCACCAGTAGAGGCGCTTCTCTCAAATTCTTGACAATCTCCACCACCGACTCTCTCATCCACCTGTCCAGCCTCTCCTGTCCCTCAACGGCATTGTTCGCCCCTCCCTCGCGCTTCCCGTACAGCTCCATGCTCATCCGGCTCTCTCGCCCCGCCGCCGCCGCCATCGCCGCCGATACCCTCCCTGCCGCCGCCGTCGACCTCTCAATCGCGACAGAGCACGGCTTCTGGAGGGCCAGACCACACCGCTTTCGGATTCCGAAATTGGCGGGTACGCGGCTGTTTCCGCCGCAGGCAATGCCCAGAGACGACGCCATCCGTGAAGATGACCGGAGAAGGAAGCCTTGGAAATAAACGAGAAACGCGAAAGTGGTTGCGTTCTGTTCTGTTTCTTTGTTATGTGAAGAAGAATAAAGATTCAATTTGAAGGAATATGAAAACCAAAAATGAATAAATAATAAGAAGTAAGGCGCATAAAAGAGGCGCATTCAAAATTAAAGGCCGATAAATAGTGTAATGATTCAAAGGTCACTTTGAATCTCTGACTCGGACTCCTATTTGTCTTTTAAAACTAAAAACTAATTCACCAACCAGTGAAATAACTCACGTTCCCAACGTTATTTCCCTTTCTTTGTAACAATTAGTTTCTTCCTCTGTGCCTGGCTGTCTTATGAGATCACTTGCAATCTTCATCATTCAATCATTTCTGATGATTTTCTAGATATCAACGGTTTTAATGCGAGCCTGCATTTAATAGCCTGCTCTGCGTCTTAGTGGAATGGGTGTTTGTTTGGCACGAGTCCGTGTTGCATGGAACGTGGCTTTATGGGTTCCTCCACGAGCCTGCATGCGCTTGAAATGCAAACTCCAGGTGAATTTTCTGTTTCGGGTTTGACGGCCACACGCTGTGGTTACTTCTTAGTGAATGAGATTATAATGGATGGTGGAGATGGAATTAGCATAAAGGAGTACTAAGGTGTGACACTTCTTGTTATATATTTAATATTTAATAATTTTTAAAAATAAACCCATCATCTTAATTTTGATTGCACCGGAAGTAATTTGGACACGAGTAATATATTGACACTTATCATTGAACTAATTTAGATATTTATTTTTGTTTTTTTTATTTCTCTTTTAACGGTATACTAATATAAGTAATGTGAATGAATATTTTATTTTGATATATTTATTTTATTTTTATTATGAAATTCATGTTATTTTTTTAATATGAAAAATAGTTGATAGATTCTATTATTGAGGATGTAACTAACATTTTAATCATTAATAAAACAATATACTCATTTATTTATATATATATATATATATATATATATATATATATATATATATATATATATATATATATATATATATATATATATTATTTAATAGAACAGAGTCATACATAAGTTGTACTTTCACAACCAAAGTAGAGGACATAGCTTTGTATACTAATTGAGGATTTTTTTATTTTGCAGAGCATTATCATGCTTTTCATATTTCTAATATAGTATATCATATACTTCTTATTTTTATATTACTGAAAATAATGCAAAATATATGTTTTCATTTTCTTTGTGGTGCTTGGACGGCACTTCTTGTATGTCATTTATTTGCATCTTTATTATTAAAATTATTTATATATTTAAATATAATAATTATATTTATAAAATTATTTAATTATTTTTAATAAAATTATTTATGAAGTATTTTTAAAATATATAAAATATCATAAGTAATTATATTTAATTATTTAATATATTTATTTTCCATGAAATATTTAATTAAGTATTTTTTAGATGGTCATATATATCTAAACAAATTAAAAACTATTTTTATTTAAAAAATACTTTTATAATTGTAACCAAACACAAATTAGCTTATGCTAATATAAAAATTTCTTTGAAATAAATTATTTTTTAAAATTTATTTTTTTAAACTAACGGGCCTTAAGTTGTTGGCGGGAATAGTTTCTTTAAAATTATAAGAAATATAGAATGTTTGTCTATTATCTTTAAGGCATCGATAAATATTTGTATTTTGGTTTAATTTATTTTTATCTATTCCAAAATTTTGGAGTGTAATTAATGACGATTTTTGATGAAGACTCTTGAATATAATTTATACTCCTAAGACTCAAGGTAAGATAATAACAGTGTTTATAATCATACTTTACTTTTATCATTTTCTCGGCAAATTAAACAAATAAAATTACAATTTTAAATGAGTCTTATTCATGGAGAATGACAGAATGTCCAATTTGTAGACCCCTCCGTGCCTATTCATAAAGAGTTACATTATTTTAATGATACATTTTATTTTAAAAAGTCACATAATTTCGATTGCTATTTATTTCATGAAATTAACCCTGTTTCTGAAACAAATTGCCAATAATTTCTATCCCAAGATTCACAACATTCGGTGCAGTATGACAACCCTTAGCAGATTCTAAAGCACAAATTTAATTCTGGTTGAAGTAAGAAGGTTTTTGAACATATATAATTTTTTTAATGGAATCAATGACTAGACACCATAATTGGAGAAGTTACTTAAACTTAACCAAATTTTGCAGAATTGAGATTTTGGAGAATGCAAAGAACGAATGTGATGTGGACGAAGATTTTTTATTCAAGATGTGATACTTGAGCCTTTACTTATGCGTATGAGTTCTCGTAGTATTCCTACATACATCAAATTCAGACGAGATTTTGGATGGAAGAAGGTCATGAATGATGGAATATGACGACGGATGTTATTGTAATTTTAACAAAGTATTTTGAAGGACTATAATAGGACGTTAAAATAACACAACTTCACACAGGTCGCTAGTGCTCTCATGCGACTAAGTCGCAGAGGAAAATTGGTGTACCTAGAAAAATACTTTTACACTCAACTAATAATTTCATTAGAAAGATGAGGTATATTAAATGTTTCCATGTTAGAATAATGCTTGTGATATATATTCAAATATGGATTGGTTTTCCTAGCACAAGGTTTACGGTTCTTTTATGAACAATAATATTATATTTTAATATATACGGTAATATTAATTTTGGCTAATGTGTGATTCAACGTTTACAGTATATGTTAATTGAATAATATTATTTCTTTCTACTTAATTTATTGAGTAATTCTTTAACTCAATAAAAATTATCTATTACACACAATTCTCTCCATGTCTCTCAATTTACAATTGTAAATTAAAAGATAATTCAAAGAAAAAAAATATTACTCATATTAATTTTCTTATGTCCTAATGATATTGTCTATTAACACTTATAATCTTGGATTGATTAGACATTTAAGTATAAAGATGTTGTTATATGGATTTGGCTTAAGCCTTAATTCAGATAAATATATCTTTCAAAATTATTTATTTTAATATAAATATATGTTTTAAGATTGAAATATTGAAGTTGTTTTATTTTTCTACTTGTTTACACATGTTAAGTGTTGAATTTAAGTTCAGTTTGTAACAAATATATCTTTCAAAATATTTATTTTCATATAAATATATATTTTTAAAATTGACAAATTTTATATTTGTTTTATTTTTTTACTTTTTTTTAAATTAATAGATATTCATAGCTAACAATGAATATTCATAAAATCTATTAATACATTATTAATACATGCTTAATAAATACTTATACAAATATGGGATGGATATGAAGTAGATCTTCATTCAAAAGAGTAAGTGACAAAGATTTACTATTCATACATCGCTCTATTATCATTATTATCTAGAAATTATTTTCTTAAGTTACCTTAAAGACTTTATTGAAATATGAAAGAAACAACTTATATACACAATTGAAACTATTTTTTAGATGTCACTAGAATTATTTCAATAAGTTAGCATTGATACTGAACGCTAACTTAAAAAATGTTTTTTAAAATTATTATTATGTTAAGTTTTTCATTCCATTAACATTTTATATTTTACAAATTAACAACCAATAAGAATATTATATTTAGTTAAAACTTATTTAAAATTTATATTTGTTATTTTTATCTAAAAATTCATATTTAATTAAAATTATGCGTTGAATTAAGATTTATTTTTAGGAAACATTACTACTTTAGTCATCTAACTTTATTTTTTATCATTTTAGATATCTAATTTTTTAATATCATTTTTATATAATTATTTATTTATTTGGTTTAATCTGACTCCTTTGCCAAGTTATTGGGTTTAATGACAGTAAAAAAATGTTACAATTAATAAGAAGAATCAAATTGAATACTTAAATTTTTTTTTACAATTAATAAGAAGACTCTAATTAAATAAACCAAAATTAAAAATAAAATAAAATAACTAAAATACTAATTTTGACTTATGTTTATTATATTTGGGTTATAAACAATCTAATTTAATTAAAATATTTTGACAAGTGAAATTTTTTATATTATCATTTAATCATGAATTATTATGTAAAAAATATTACTAATTTTATAATAATTATTTTAAAAATCACATTTAGAGTATTTTCTAATTAATTAACAGCATAAAAATATTTATATTGACAATGGATAAAAAATTATATTCTAACTAATAACTAATGGTTGATTTCATTTTTAAAAATGTTTTATGTTCTAATTTTTAATTTCATTAATAATTTTTAAAATATTATCTTATTTTATGATATTTGTATGAAAAATAATAAAAATATTTTATTATTTTTACTATTATAAATACTTAAAAATAAGAAACAAAGTGAATTAGGAAAGTACTCTACCCTAAAAGAAGTATTCTAAGTTTATCAGCATCATCTGTGTTAAAAAAAGGTGTACTTATCAAGGAAAATAACAGTTTGAAAAATTTTAGATGCCACTCAAAGTTACTTTCAATTTCTTCCTAAATTTTCTACATCCGTTACCAACATATTGACTTATAATACTAACTGTTTTTCCACTACACTTACACGGCATTTAACCAAAAACGAAAAAGTATAATGAAATAACCATGTTTGAACTGACTAATCAAATTTTGATTTCTTTTTTTGGTTTTGATCAAACAATTTTTTTTTATCCTTGTCTGCGTTTATTAACAACTATTTAAGCTCAAAATGAAAATTTAAACTTATTTTAATTTTTATTAATATTTTAGTGTGTGCATTATACAAGTTAAATGTTTTTATATAATTAAAAATTATAATAAATAAATATTTTTAAATATATAAATTATATTTTAAATTTATAATAAATAATTTAAATTATGATATAAAATTATTTTTAGTAGTTGACAATTAAAAATAATAATTTTTAATTTAGAGATAAAAATAAAATATAATAAATTGAAAGAGATAAAGACAATTAAAAAGATCAAGATTAAATATAAAAATAAAAAAAAGATAGTTTAACATAGTTCAAAGACAATTTTTTTGACTAATTACAAGAATAGTACGTGAAGTCACTACAAGAAAAATATGAATTAGTATTGATTAAAAATTTATGTTAACAAATTAAAATGTGATTTTAGGGTCAGTTTTGCATATTTTCATGGTTAATATTAAATCTATTTAAACAAATCTAGTTTCAACTTTTTGATAGTAGACACCACTTAATGTCAATCAAGTCAATGCTATATTGAAAGTTATGTTAAATTAAATATATGTATGGTAAAAAAAATTTAAACACTTTTATGAGAAAAAATGAAATAAATTTTTCTATAAAATAAAATTAATTTATATATAAGCTAATTTATAAAAATATTCTGTCATATTAACTTATTCAAAAATATATTTTTAACTTATAAATAAGCTAGTTTATTTTTTTTATAAATCTTTATACAAAATTTACCTAAACCTAAAAATGATGGATACTAACTTAAATAAAAAGGTGGATACCAATATAGAGGTCGATGCTCGGTAGGCAGTTTGTACAGCACTAAGATGAAAGAACAAAACAAACAAAAAAAATATATAATGTCATTACTAACGATTTGGCTCTGTTGCCTTCGTGGCAACGTCATTATTACTCAAGTGACAACTTTTTTCCTTTTATTTTCTCCCATTTTCTTTCTCTTGTTTTTTTTTTTTTTAATCTCCACCATTGTGTTCTATCGTGGTTTAACTCTTTTTCTTCTTCCACCTTATTCATTGGTCAGATGTGTTGCCAGAGGTGGTGGTGTTGGAAAAGGCAGGTGTCGTCATAGAACTGACATTGTTTATCAGCAATGAGGTGTTGTTGGAGATCAGGGTACGATTTGAAGAGGAAGAGCCTACAATTGTCACCGTTGGCTCAATCATCATCGTTATAATAACACTAGTTATCCTCACCCATAACTTGCAACCAATCAAAATAGAAGAGGAAAGTATTAAAATATAAAATAAACGAAGGGAGTGAAATGAGATATTAGGGAGAAAAGGAGAGTGAGCTGAAGATGAGAAATTAGGAGAAGAATAAGAGTTAAGGAGAGTTTTCGTTTTCATGCTGAAATTTAAAACTAGTATCAGCCAGGCAAACACTATTAAATTAAAAAATAAATAAAATTAGTATGGACCTAGCTAATACTATGGTCAACACTAACTATTTTCTTCATTTTTTGTCTAATTAAAAATTAATATCAAGTCGATGTTAGTTATAAAAAAATATTTTTTAAAATTATTATTTAGTGTGGATTTCACTAACTAATTTTTTGTTTTCTCACTTAAATTAAAAAACATTGATGCTAAAATATTTTTTTAAAACATTATTAATTAGCATAAGCCTAATCAAAATTAAGTAATTTTTATTTACATTCTCAAATTAAAAATTATTTAAATTATTTGATTAGCATCAATTTTGACCAATGTTACTTTCAAATTTAGTATCAATTGAGTCAATACTATTTTATTTAATATTAAAAAATGAAACAAAATGGGATTTTAAAGAATGTGCTCATGTAATATTGGCCAAGTCAATGATAATAGTATTGGTATCATCGCCTACACTAACATGTTAACTCTAATGCATACATTTATCATTGGAATGAGAGAAGAAAGATAATGTTGATAGTGACTAATTGAGCGAGTGAGAGGAAGACCAAACAACCTTCCATTGTGTATTTTATTTTTTTATATAGGAGTATATAAAAGATATATTGGTTATTTTAACATAAGTTTCTTGAGTATAATTTCAGTTTCAACAATTATTTCATCTTTAGTATCACTAAAGAGTCGTTTGATTTTGCATATAAGTTAAATAATTGAATCTTGTCTAATAAGAGTGTTCATAACCTATCTTTTTCAACTGACCAATCCAATTTGAAATTAATTTGGGTTAATTTAAGTTTTTAAATTTTTGTCCAATGTATTTAGAGAATGAGCTTCAATTATACTTTAGGTCGTTCCGATCTAATTTTATTTCCTATATTTTTTTAAATGTACAATTTGTTAAACAACTATGTATAACACTTATCTTCAACTACCTAATATCTTAAGAAAGATTAAAAAAACACTACCCAACAACCTAAAACAAATTTGCATACACTTAAAATTCATATATTTAACTTTGGTCTATATTGACTTGAGCACTAGAATAATTATAAATGACATCTTTTTATCATTACGTATTTACTTGCTTAATTATAAGAAATACCAACATTAAAGACTTTAAAGGACATATGATGGTCCTTTTTAAGCATGTAAGGAATAATATTTTTTTTTAATTTGTTAATAATTTTTATTATAATTTAAAATTAAATTAAAATAAAAAATCATATGAAGATAAAGAAAATGATTATTTTTTTTTTAATTTTCAGTATTCGTAAATGAAAGTCGTATTTAAAGAAGAGAATAGAAAATATAAATAATCAACTAATAACAAGAATGGAAAAAAAGTTTAATTCTAACCTTAAATGATTGATTGAGTATAGTAAGACAAGATTTCATACCAAACAAATTGTAAATTTAACTTTTTACTATTTTTTTTAGAATGAGACAAACATTAGTATATTTATAAATACATTTTAAGTCAAGAGACTTTCTTTATCTTATTCTAGAGTGTCAACTCATAGTTGTAATAAATACGTATTAACAAAAAAAGAAAGTCTAAGTCTCCAATTTATATATGAAAAATAGAGTATAACACCATTAAAAAAATGCAATAGGCGTAGTGAAACTGATAAAAAGAAAGTGGTTGATAAATTGAAATTGAGTTAATATTTTCAATTAACTTAGAAAAGAATTAAAAAATGCGAATATGTGTTTTGTTAAATGAAATTTATAGAATTACGCTATTAGATAGGAGAGTTACTTAAATTATATAATATAAAAGGAGATAATATATTATAACACACCGATAAAAGGAACAAATTAAGCGATTTAACAGGATTTCAGCGTTAAAGAATCACTACTGTTCTGAAGCGCCGAGACTCCGCCGCTTTTTCACCGCTTTTTCACCGTTACAGTTTCGGTTTCAGCTACGTTTGTAGGTTAGAAATGACACCTAGAAAACGCGCACGTTGATACATGCCGGTTCGCGCGGGTGGAACTGTCATCATCGCCACCACCTAATTCCCCCCAAAAGTCCAAAACAAAAGTAACCCTGAAAAAGAAAAAAAAAATAATAAATTGTTCACTCCTCCAAACTCAAAGCAAAAAAGTATTTTATTAATTTATTATTATTTGAGTTCCACTTTCAACCCAGGGGTGAGTGAACCATCCATCACTCGCTTTAAGTAATAATATGCAATAAATAATTGCAAACAACCTTCCTTTTCTTTTTTTCTTTAGAAAAAATAAAATTAGGTTTTTTATAGTCTCAATGACCTGAATTTATTTCAATGTTTTATTCATTATTATATTTATGATGATACTGTGGGTAGTGTTTTTAAACCCTTAATTGGGAATCTTCACTCAAGTTTGTGATCAAGCCTACTCTTGCACGCTAACGCTCTATTTTCTTCTTATCTTATTGTTGAAGACTTTTGGGTCATCATTGAGCTTGCTCTAGGTAAAGAATTTTCATCACTTTTCCTCTGCCCCTTTTCTTTATTTCATTCATTTATAATCCAATTTATTGCTCTTCTTTTCTATTGGGTAACTGGTGTTTGCTTTATTTGGAGCAGTGAGGTGTTTAATCTGAATATTGTTTTTACCAAAATTAATGGCGGAACTGATAGGGCCTCGCTTGTACAGCTGCTCTAATTGTAGAAACCACGTCTCACTCCATGATGATATAATTTCCAAGGCTTTTCATGTAAACCACCTCTCTCTCTGTTTTACTTTTCTGGGTGATTTTGGAGACCAAACTTTTTAATGGAATGGTTTCTTATTCTTGCATTTTATGTGCAAATTATGTGATTTTTTTACCCCTGATTTCTTTGCTATATTTGATGGTTTGTTGCCACTTGAAAAATCTCCATCTGCAACTGCCTGTCTATTCCCCTTTTACCTTCTACCTCCTAACCCTCCTAAAGTTATTCAAAGGGTAAGGTAAGGAAGGTGGTTGCTGAATTCAATGATTTCTAGGCGCCATTACTATTGCAATGTTTTGTGATGAAGAAAGGTGAAGTGGAGAAATTTTAGGGTGATTTCGGGAGAGGAAAGAAACATAAGCTCATGTTGTGCACAGGAAGTCTATGATTCAATCAACAATTTGCCTAGACTCATTAGAGCTCCCTTCTAAAGCCAAACATGTATATTTTCTTAATACTATGATTAGGGCTACAAGAATTCAGGCCATATGTTCAGTTTCAAATAAGTTGCTTTTTAATTTTGATCTCAGGTTCAATGTTGTATAGTTCTTTATTATGTTTCTTTTATTGGAAATAGAAGAATTTAGTCTGTACTATATATTAATACTGATGAATTTCTAATGCATAATGATTACATGCTTACTTGCTTGGTAGAATTAATAAAACTCCCAACTTAAAATGAGTAGTGAGTTATAGCAGATAGTTTGTGATGCTTCGGCAGAGTGAGACTGATGACACTATAGGCAATTTAGGTTGTGAATACTGAACACATGTTTTCTATCAATTGTTTGCACACAATTTAGGTTGTGAATACTGAAGACATGTTTACTATCTTTTCACATACACCAAGTGACAGTAGCTATAGATGTCTGTTGGAAGTGGCTGTCGCAGTGATTTTCAATGTACGGTTATCTGCATATTAAGGATATTTTTGGTTGAAAACGGGATTTCAAATGTAGTGGAAAGACAATGGCAGTGTCAGAGATGGGATATTGTTGAGGAAAGTAGGAGATTTAGATTTTCAACCTTGTGCCTCTCTCTCTCTTTTTAAATGGCTTTACTGACATAACAGCCAAATATCACAAAGATTGCCGATATGTTTTGTTTTGTTCATTCGTTGTTACTTGTTTCCTTGATGAAATATTCTCAAGGGATCTTTGTTTTTCTCATTTGTACTTCACAAATTGTCTAGATCATTTTCTGATACTATTGTCATAAATTTTATAACTAGGGAAGAAACAGCCGAGCCTTTCTGTTTTCCCATGCAATGAATATTGTGACGGGGCCAAAAGAAGACAGGCATCTCATGACTGGTCTCCACACTGTTGCTGATATTTATTGTGGTGATTGCCATGAACTGTTGGGTTGGAAGTATGAAAGAGCTTATGAAGCGTCCCAGAAGTACAAGGAAGGAAAGTTCATACTTGAAAAGTCAAAAATTGTTAAGGAGAACTGGTAGCATTCCTTTCTGCTCCACAATCCATTCCTTCCACCAGTCTTCATGTTGGTTCGTTCATGCTTTGTGATGTCATCTTGTACAGGAAGTTCTTACCTTCAACCATTTGAGATTCATGTTATGGCCAGAAGTGAAATTGTAAGATAAACTGTTTATTCCTTGTTAATAAAATTGTGTATTCATTTTCTGGTCTATGAATATCATGGTTAAAATCTATGAAGAACAATATCTGGTCCAAATTACACCATCCTACAAATTTCTTTTTGGGAAGATGAACTTTGCTGACATGTAAAGTTTTCTTCTGCTGCCTTATTACTCTGCTGACATGTAAATTGTACCTCTTGAGATCACATTCTGTGGTTGAGCTCAGATAGAAATCGAGAACTTCCCAAATAATTAATTGCTTTCACTGGCTATCTTTTAGATTCATTCTTGGATAGAAAATCGAGTATGAACTCAAATGTGCCAACGTTTCCCTTTCTTGCGCCTAGGACTTGGGGGCAATAATCGTTGCTATCCTCTTTTCCTCCCATAGATCAAGAAGATGGGTACATTTCTCATACTACAAAAACGAGAAACCACCTCCCAAAAATATTGGAGGGTGCAATTGGATAAAGGCAGATAATGCGAGAGGAAACCCCAGAGAAGGCAGAACATGATTTTTTAATGTATTGGTCAGAACATGATTTTTTAATGTATTGGTCTTAGGGGCAAGTCTAAAGGTAAGGGAGAAAATTTAAGAAAATATGAAAACAAAATAAAGCATATATATTAAAGACAAAACAGAACTTAGAAGTAAAGGATTTTTGTTCTCTAACTTGATCTTTTCTCCTCTTTCTTTCTCTCGTTTTCATTTTCTTCTAACTAAATGGTACATTAAATATATCATTAATAGTAGCTAACTAAATACAATCATTAATCTCAATTAAATTTTCAAAATTTTGTATTTGTGTTTCGTGTAGCATCATCATCAATTATTTATTATAGGGAGAACATTATATCTGACACATTAAATAATTATTTAACTTTATGCGAAGATTTAGTAAATCATTATATGGTGGAATAAAGGTCTCAACCAACTCATGCTTAAAACTCATAAATAATAAGAAATAAGAAAATAATTTTCTTAATTTACTCTTATAAATTTGAGTTTTTATTTTTAAAAATAGAATAATCATAACATAAATTTTTATTCAAGTTAAAACATTTCACCTATACTATAGTCTTGAAATAATGGAATAACCTTCAAATAAGAATGTTTTAGTTATAAATTTTACTCATTTTGTTTTCAACTAATCTTTATGACTTATATAGGTGGAAACAAGTTAGATTAAACTAAGTTTTGCAACGTGATGGATTGGTATAATGGCTTAAGGCATCACTACATTCACAGAACCGAGGATAATCTATCTAGTAAGAGTACCCTTATTCAATCTCTAGAGTGTGCAAAAATTCTCTCAAGCTAGTAACAAATGATATTAGTCTTTAATCTAATGGGTTAGGAAAAACTCGTGGAAGACAAAAAAAATAAAGCTTTGCAAAGTCTAAGTTTGACTCAACTTTGAATCACAAGGCTTTAAGCCTAACTTTGTGATATATATTGTTTTCTAAATAAAATAATGGAGAAAAAATTACGAGTTTGCTTAATATTAAGTTCTACAAATAGGACAACAACCTATTACCCAAATAAAATAAAAGGCTTCTCATATAAGTTGGTTTTTACTTTTTAGATTAATTTCAAGGAGGACATGCAATCAACTTATATAGAAAGTGAATACTCTATATTGGTTTTGGAATCAACGTAGAAATTCACTTTCTACATCGGTTGTAGCGAGAATTGATGTATAAAAAAGTACTCAGTTTGTATATTGGTTGTGGCTAAAACCAATATAGAAAATCCTCTTTCTACATTAGTTATCACCATAATCAATGTAAAAAGTCATTTTATACATTTTGTCATTATCAATAAAAATGTCTATATAAAAATTACAACTACATTTCATCCATGTAGTAACTATTCCAATTTGAAAACTACAAATATAGAAAAGAAAATAGAGGCAAAAGAAAATATAGAACGATTTCATCTCATTATTTATCTAAATGATACATCTTTTGTACATACATCCAAATACAAGTGCAATTCCCTGTTACATTGACTAAAGTGGATGTGTGCAATTTCCAATTAAAATGACTATACTCAAAACACTCTGTTTGAAGGAAAAAAAACATTGTCATCAACTTTCTTAAAGAATCTTTTCCTTCCATACAACAACAACAAAGAAACCATGAACCTTAGCTTTTTTAGTTACATGACACAAATGTGTGAAATTTGTTTGTTCCTTTTTTGGTTTACGTTTGATACAATAACAACATCAATTCCTTCTTTCAATTAAGTTAGCTTAATTTTTTTCGTTCTTCTGTTTTACAATTCCTTTTATTATAAATATGTTAGCTAGGAGATATTTATTCATCTCTTTTAAAGCTTCCATCTATGCTTTGAACAAAAACTTTAAATGAGATGAACAAATGTAACCCTAAATGAAAGAAAAAGAAGATGTAACTTAAAAGAAAAAGTTAACATTTCTATTGGATCAAATGAAATAGTGCAGACAAATTTCTCACGTATGTAATTGAAAAAGAGAAGGTCGTGTACTCTTATTGTTTTGTTTGTGGAAAGAAATAATCCCTTAAGCAAGTTAAGGATAATTTTTTTTTTTCATTATTCCTTTAAACACATTGTTTAGAGGTTTCAAACGTTACTCCTACATACCATTTACAACAGAAATATAACAATATTAAGGTTTTAAAATATTTCGAGAAATAAAAAGAGAATGAGAATGTTGCCTCACGAAGGAAGCATAAAAGGTGCATTTCATGAAAGTTGGGTTTAGGTGAAAAAACGAACACATCGATAAAGAACTCACAAATTCAAAAAATAAAAATGAGATATGTATAATTATAAAACACAATCTACAACCATATTTATATAAGAGGAAAATTGGGGATAACACAATTTGATTATCCTTTCCTCAAGGCATCTTGAAACCAAAGAACGAGGGTATGAAAATTGGAGTGATAATGAAAATATGAAAGCAATACAAAAATTAAAAACATTAAAATAAATTTTCTAGGTTGATTATACTAAGAACTGACATGAAAAATAACTTTCTTGATCAATTTTTAATGTAATCAATCTAGAAAATCTTGTTAGAATTTTCAAAAGTTGAACAAAAATTCAATCTAAAAAGTATTTTCTAAATCAATTATTTTTATAACCAATCTAGAAAGTCTTGTCAAGAATTTCAAAACATTCAAAAACATCTACATTCTAGATTGGTTGATAAATAATCAATTTAGAAAAAAAAAATCTATATCGATTCTTAGAACAATTAAGGTAGAAAATATTTGTCAAATCAATTCTAAAATAACTAATGTGGAATATTCATCCTAATATCACAGAAAAGTTATCTCCTCACATACTTACGTCAATTTTTCAAGAACCATTATAAATTTATGAGATTAAAAATATTTTTTTTCACTAGTGCACGTTATCCCACACGATGAATAAGGTTACTAATATAAATAATAGTAATAATAATAAAAACAAAAAAAAAAAAAAAATAATAAAGTATTATTATTAAACAAACTACCTAGCTTGGTCTTATAGACTTTTTAAGTAACTTAAGAGTTCGCCAACTTTATGTAAATAAATTATAAAAAAGCACTTTAATTTGACTTTTTAATAAATAGATTTAGTCTGTCAAGTCTTAGGCAAGTCATGACTAAACTTTTCAATGAACTATCTAACCTAACTCTCTTCTTAATTATGTGTTCAATTTGCAATTTGATGTTTATAATTAAAATATTGTTTCTTATATTATTATTTATTTAATTTTTGTCCCAAGACTTAATAAATATTGGTCCTTATCCTGGTTGATGTTTTTGTTTTTACTTGGTAAGATATTACATTTAGCTCATAAAGTTAATAAGGTACAATAAAGTAATTTTGGTTATTGATGAAAAAATCAACCATTAATATATCAACATATGCATGATTTGTGTTGTATGTGCATACAAATTAACCGTTGATTTTCTCGTTAACAGCTAAGATTATTTTAGTCTCTAAAGGAGTAAATAAATTATAAAATATTAATTTACAAGTAACTAAAATTCAGGCAAAAAAAAACTACCATGACTATTATATTTAAAAAGAAAAAGGGATCAAAATGGAAACGAATTTAGGGACCAAATTTTTTATTTATTTAAAATTGCATTTATTTGTAGTTTTTCACTTTTTTTCTGCACAAAATATACAAGTTGCTTCACCTAAATTAAATAGAGTCAGTACAATTTTGTATTAGTTTCTATAAACAAAACTATCATAGGTATTTGTTATGGGGCTGACCCAACACCCAAAATGGCTCAAAACTCTGCAAATTGATGTCATCCTACAATCAAACAACTCCAACGGTCTTTTAAAACATAAGATAATGAATTTAGCTCCTATACAATTCCTAAAAATCATCTAACCGTTAATGGGAATCAATGAACAAAATGATTCGTGAGAATGTGCATGAACTTGAAACGCTGGCCATGATACGTCATTTCCTTCCTCATCTTTCGACACTAATTTATGCATTAAAATCCCTTCAAGTGGTCCATAAAAAAAAAAACCTTACAAGTGACACTCCCCTATTATTAGTCCTTGATAACTTGAAGGAGGACCATTACAGCACCTATAAACTCCATGCTATGTGATTTCTATTTTCTACCCTCTTTAGGCGTGTGAGGAACAATATTCAATGATGATTGTTTTTTTTTTAATAACATCTATACATTAAAATTAAGTTTGCGCAATTTCTTATGCTTTACTTCTGTAAGAAGTGAAAATGTTTAATTCTAATTTTAGTTCCTCTAACTTCAACTTTGTACAATTTTAGTCCCTATTTTTTTCTTCAAGCTAGCTAATTAAGTTCATTTGCTTTTTAAATTAAGTAAATTTGGTTCCTCAACTTTTTTTTTTACTTAAAATCCTTAAATTTCCACCTTTTCTCAAAGTCATTATCACTATTTAACTATGTTTGGTTTTTAAAAAAAATTAAGTATCATAAATTTTAAAAAAAATATGGGACACATGAAAATTTACTGTTCATCAATCAATAATTTTAAAAATTAAATTAAGATATTAAAATTAAAAATATATATATATATATATATATATATATATATATATATATATATATATATATATATATATATATTTAACATCATGATGTAAGATTAGAAAATTCACCATTTACATACATAAATAAATATAAGTATATAAAATAGTCGATCATTATAAAAACTCAATCATTACACACTAATGTAAAAATAAATATATATAAAAAACGACTAGTAACATATAAAAGAAATTACTAACTATATATAAAATATATTTATTTAATTAAATTATTTTTTTTAGTGAAAATAAGAAAATATATAAAAATTACTGGTGACAAATAATTATAATTTTTATATAGAATTTAATATTTATATTAATTTTGGGAAAGAAAAAAAAATATGCACACTATGTATTTGGTCCTGACATTATTTGAAGAATTTTTCTATAAGATCTACGTAAGTTATTCTTATAAGTTATTTTTGGAGAGGTAGCTTATGAGAATATGTTAAAAAATATCTTACGATCTAATCATAATATATTTTTATAAAATTTGTAAATCACACTTATAAACACTTACAATATAAAATAAGTTAAAATAAATTAAACTTGCATATGTTTATAATTAATTTTTCTATAAGTGAAAAAAATCACTTTAAAAAATATAAAAGGCAGTTACAATTACTGATTTGAATACCACCATATGTGAAATTTAACCACTATGTCCTAACCTACACCAAATTCAGGTCAGATAAGACAACTTAGGAAAATAAATCAAGTAATTTTTTATAAAATCTTATATGTTAAAAAAATTAGACTTAACAAGTCCACCTACTTAAGTAAATACAAATAATATTTTTAGTTAGTATTATTATTATATTTAAAATTTGTTATAATATATAAATTTCGTATATTTGTTTACTTTTAAAAATATTAAAACATGTTAATTTATATAAAAAAAATAAGCTTATAAGTGGATTGAATTTTTTAAATAAACAAACCGATTTAAGTAAAACTTAATTTGTCTTAGCGTATTTTCACCCTATACAAGAAACATCCTAATATAATGACAAAATTAAAAGAGTCTGTGGGTTTATATTTATGTAATGGGGGTGGGGTTTCAAATGTAGGGAGAGGAGAACAGGGTTACGTTCCCATTTGAAAAATAGTGTATAGGGCATTTTGAAGAAGGATTTCATCTTCGGAACAATGATAGGAATGCAAAGCTAATATAACTCATGACTTGTCCGTGCTAATTTATGTGTGCACACTAGTCAGTCCAAAATCGAGACTCAGTGCGCAGTGTTGAGATTCCATTTTCATTCCTGGATCGAAATTTCAAAGCACCTGTGGGGCAATGGTGCTTCAAATTTTCAAACTTCTGAATATTTATATTTATATATGTATGCATCAAAATCGAAAGAGCCATTGCTCTTTCTATCAATTCTTTCAAGTTGCAAATGAATTTGTTATTTCATAGGGTTTAAAGATCAAGCATTTGTGGTTATCTTCAATTTTGACAACCAACCACACTCACCTCGTCACGAAGCATTTATGCATAAACTAGAAGAAAATGTAAAACATTACAATTTTATCAAATTTAACCTAGGAAAAAATTTTCCTCTTGGCAAGTACACTTATTTCATTAAAATCAAGACACCTAACATGTGTGGTTATATCTTTTATTTATTTTTTTTAAGATATATATAAAGTGTATATTAAATTGAGAATATATACTAACTATTAAGGAGTAAGTATTACAGAAATATCCAAAAATTGTTCTCAAGGCACAGGTCATAAACACGACGATTATAGCTATCTACAAGGCTAAGCTAGGTGGAATTGTTGATATATATGAAGTAACATCGTGAATCAGCCCAACGTTATATACATGTTCACCACCAGCATCTTTCATAGAGTAAATTCGGGAAACAAGGATGTAATAAGTATTTATATTAAATAAAAAATGAATTATTTAATTGGATTTTGCAAGAAAAAAAGAATAGAAAGCAGCTAGGTAGCCCATTCTTTGTTGTGTCTTGACTTAAAATAGTTTCCATATGTAGTGAAACAAATTGCTGGGAGGCGATCCCAAAGGTGTACATTTCTTAACATGATTTCGTTAGAAAAATGAATGATCACCTGCTTGCACATATATGGTCCCGCAGCTACGTGAATAATTACCCTTTCTGTCCTTAATGTTAGGACCTGTCTAGTACGTAGAAACCCTAATGCAAAAAGGTCATGATTGGAGAGAAGCCATAGGTTGAAAGGATCGTCCTCTAGGTTTTGATATCCAATGCCTACATACATCAATTCTCTCCACATTATTTAGTCATAAGGAATGAGAATTTCCTTGCTGGATCCATGAATAAATCGTGCTTTTACCAAACCCTAAAAATAGGAGACTCGTTCTTCTAGGATCTCAAGATATATATTATATAGTACCGATCGCGACGACGCAAATCCAAATGAATGACAGTACATTCTATAGATACTCTCTTACACACAAGAAAATTTTCTTTTTTATTTAATTAAATTGCTAGTGGAGTAGATCATATATGACTGAGTTTGCAAGAAAGAGATTCTTCCATGACTGTGCTGCGAAGTTGTCAAACTTTTTATTTAAATTTTAAAAAATAGATATGCATATGCTTAACACGTTAGACCCAAAGTAAAGGCACCAATATCAATTAATATTTACCAAGGGTACATTATAATATTATTATTCGATAAAGTGTATAAGGTCTATCTCTATATGGAGGACACTCGCAGTGGAGGATAATATTCTTGCACGGTTACCGAGAGGAATGTTTGTAGGACCCTCCACTGGAAAAGGTAGAGACCAGAGTCAAGCTCCAGTTTCTTCGGCTTTCAATATAAGAAACGGAAAAGAAGCCCATGTGGTAGATTTTATTATTATTATTATATTATTATTATTGTTGTTTTATAAATATAAGTATGAAATATTCATTTACCTTAATAATTATTATTTTTTAATGACTAATTTTTATAAAAAAAAAACTAATGAGTAATCTTTAATTTCTTTTCTAAAATATCAATCTCTCCCATTCCATTCCTAAAATATATAAAAAATAATAATTAATCTTTAATTTTTTTACATCCATCAATTTAATTTATGTTGTTAAATGAATCATTTTATGACTATTAAGTGTCAAATAAAAAAATTAATTTTACTTACATGTATTTTATAAATAGTCTTTTATCTATTAAAATATTTTAATTTATTTCTTATAATAATTAGCTATAAATTTAAAATATTTTTATTATTAAAATATATCATTTTCATTTAAATATTTTTATCATACTTTTGTAATATTATTTTATTGTTAGTAAGAAATAATTAATTATTCAATAAATGATGTCAAAATTGATTTCACTATTCTAGGTGAATCAAAACAAAGAATAGAGATCAATGAAAAGCAAAAGTGTATCTTCTAACTTAACGTTGAAATACAAATATATTAAGAGTCTAAAGATATTTATCAGTGGAAAACTAGTATAAAAAAACAGTTTTAAATTGTTACAACTAGTAAAACTCTTTATACTAATAGTAATGTACTGAATAAAATAGTATAACTAGATGTTTATATACAACTTCACACTCTCGTTAACATTGATATGAATCTCTTTTTATTTTCATACATGCTTATTTACGTATATATGTGCTTATCAGCTTATTACCATATGCATTGTACATAATAAAAATTCATTTTATATAATTAAATATTATAATAAATAAATATTTTTAAATATATAAATTATATTTTAATTAAAATTCATAATAAATAAATAATTACAACATATAAATTATAGTTTAAATTTATAATAAATAATTTATACTGTGATATAATATTATTTTTACTTATTAATATTTTTTAAAATATTAAAATTCAATTTAAAATTAATGATATTAAAAATAAAATATTAAAAGAGATAAAAAAATTAAAAATAACACTCTAAAAATACTTTCATCCTAAAAAAATTAAACACATTCCTATCGAATAATAAAAACTTAAAACGTTCCTGTTTAAAAAAGTTATTATAATTTTTATATAAAAAATATTTGACCACGTGCAATGTACAAAATTATACGATAAATAATTTTGTATATAATTAAAGTTATAATAAATATTTTAATATCTTATAGAATAAATATTTATTTACATAAATAAAATTATAATAAATAATTTGTTAGATATACAAATTATATTATAATTAAAAATCTTCTAAAATATAATTTATATATTAAAATTTTTATTTATATACTAAAAATTCAATAGACTATTTTTAGTATATTTTTTTAATCATATTTTTTTTCTAAAATATTCAAATAAAAAACTTTACTTAAAAAATCTCGACAACTTATCACAAGGTAAATATAAGAAAAAGAAAAGAGGCCCATGTGGAGGATATATAAAATGATATACTAATGTAATGTTCACAAATTAGACCAAACAACTGAAGAAGGTTCATCAACAGAAGGGATGGAAAACATGGGACCAATAATTCAAATGAAATAAAATTGAAGGTTGCTTTCAGCTCAAATGACTAAAGAAACGATCGATCTAGCAATGTTTTGTTACTCGTGATAGCATAGAAAAACGTTAAAGTGCAATTTGGTAACCTTACGCAGTGTATTATATTATATATTATTATTAGTAAGGGCTAGTTAATTAGCTAGGTGAGTATTAATTCATGGATGGTACCAATGTATTATTACTGTCATGCTATAGATCCTACTTGGTTGCTTCGTGAAAACTGAACCGATGGAAGAATCTGAAATACGAAGCGGTACTGTTAAGATCTGACACTTCTGATCGGTTGGCAAGCAAAAAGAAAGAAAAAGAAAGAGAGTGAGACCACTTTTGCTGTAAAGGATTTGACAGCCATCATTCCTACTCACTTTATGTCCCAGGACTATATATATATATATATTTATATATATATATATATATATATATATATATATATATAAATCACCCAAAATCCCAGTTTAGAATTTACAAATACAAACACTAAATACTAGTTATTTTGGTGCAATTATACTTATAATTAGACCATTAAATTTCAAGGTTGTGCATGACCGACCAAACTCTCTTGTACCTGACAATAGGATTGATGGGAATCCTTTCGTTGCTGTGGTAGCAGCAAACGGTGCGCGAAGATCCTGGTAAAACCCCAGGTTAATAAGCGTTATTCTCACGGGAAAATCAAAAATGAAAAAGCATTTTGATATTAAAGTTTATGTACTCGAAGCTCCTGATGCTTAACCTAAATAAAATGAAAGGTAGCTTCAAAATACAGCCACATTCTTCGGGACCAAAAGATAAAAATCAAAGTGGGACTAGGGAAAGGAAAAGAAGACCAAAAATTGAAATGGATTAATAAAAAGAAGCAAAACAGCAGCCATGTACCCTATTTTGTTAGTGGTTCTGATCACTCCAAACACAACCACACTCACCCCCATTAAGAAAAGAAAAATAAAGACTAAAACAACAACCCCTTGTGCTTTTTTGTTTTTGTGTTTTTTTTTTTTTTCTCTCTAATAGATATCTATCTACCATGATCCTCCACCTAACATGCCATTCCAATACCCAGCTGAATCCCCTTGACTTCTATTCTGTTGATCAAACTCATTGGTGGTTGGAACCTGCTGCTTTAAATCCTCCACAGGAAACAAGATCCTTGCACCAGTAGGACTCTCTTGAATTCCCTGAAGAGACCCATAACCATTTTCAAAGCCCTCCAGACTGAAGTTAAGGCCAGGTGGTGGCTTAAAGTCTTGGAAAGCAAAGCCAGTTGAGTTATACATTGGCACGAAGGAGTTTAAGCCCCTGGAGGAAGCAATCCCAGTCTTGAGAAGCTCCATGGCAGACAACTGAGAAGATGATGTGGATGAGGAAGTGGGGTTTTGAAGACCACCCTTGTCTAATTCAGTGCTGTAAGGAACCTCAATGAACTTGGACACACTGCTATAGTCCTCAGCTGGTGGATATGCCAAGTTAAGGTCTTGACCTTGGTGGATCTTAGGGTCCTGAGAAGCAGATTGAGGGAAATTTGGTGTTGTCAGATCAGGAATCTTCTTTGTTGGTGCTGATGATGATGATGGTGCTGATGATGGGTTTGATCTCTTGTTCTTTCTAGAGCCACCACCCACCGGAACACTTCTCAGAGAACCACCCTCAGTCCAATACCTTCTACATGTCTTGCAAAAGTACCTTGGCTGAGAGAGGCTGTAGTTATTGTAGTAGCAGAATTTGGTGTTGGTTGAATTGCACCTTGGGCAGTTCAAAGCTTGATCCTTCTGGGGCCTTGCCCTTCTCTCCAACATGGGAGGAGGAGGCTTTGAACCTTCCATAGGTTTAACCACTCCAATCCCCTGAAAAAATATCCAAATTTCAAAACAATAAAAACAAAAAGACAACAAAAGGCCATAACTAAATTCAAAATCTTTGTGGAGAGAAAAAAGAGAGGGTCTAGGAAGGAAACAAACAAGACAAGCAAACAAAGAAGATGGTTTTATTATTACACTTTAAAGGATTACAACAGCAGTGAGTGATACAAACAAATATGTTAACTTTTTCTTGGGTCCTTTATCCTTTATCAGATGGTGGAAAGGAAAAAATGGGAAAAAGAAAGGAGCAGTACTTTCAATAGCAGAAAAAAATAAATGAGGGAAAGATCTTAAAAAGACAGCAACAAAAATTGAATTTAGTGGAACATCAGAAAAAGTTAGGGATAAAGTGAAACTTCCCCCTTAGAACTAACAATATAATCAAAATAATTTCCCAAGCCCAAAACTTATTAATCTAAATTATGGTTGAAAATCACAACCCCCAGCAGAGATTTTCATGATTATATGGAAAGAAAACAGAAAAAAGTTCTGTATACCTGTGCCCACTGAGCTGTGTCCATGGATTTATGAAGAGAATGGGAAAAAGGAAAAGCTACGAGTCCTCAGAGAAAGAAAAGAACACCACTTTTTCTAGAGGAGTGTTAAAAGCGTGTAAAGCTTTCAGAGTTGGGATGTAGTGGTGGTTCCATCCATGTGTTGGCCAACTAGCTAGCTATATTACACATGAAGGGGTATCATAGTCTTTTGCAACCCTTTTTAATCAATAATACTATTTTTTTAACATCTATTTCTCATACATTGCATTTTTATCTCTTACTTCCTTTGTTATTATATACCACTTCAATATATTTTGTTTTCTCCTTTTTTTTCTATACCCATTTTACACTCTACGAAGGTTGTGAAAATATCATTTTTCTTTAATTAATCACTATATGTCATATATGATGACACGTACGGGAAATTTGTGTACATAGCATGTAAACTTACTGATAAAGTATGTTACATAAGTCAACAATATTCTTCCTTGGTGTCTTTTTGTACAAGCACAGAAGAATTAGTCGGTTGATATATTATACTTTTGAGACCATAGAAGGAGGAGCGGCTGATTCTTCATCCAATTCCTTTCTCATCATGCTATGACTTTGACGCGTCTAGATTAATTAATACGCTACTGTTCTAATTTAATAAATACACTTTTATTAAATACATAGAAAATTAAAACAATTTTCATTTATAGTAGTTTAGAATAGCTCCATTGTTAAGGATGCTTTATTATTAAATAATAACTTCAAATGTGTATACTTTCTTTATTCATGTTATTTCATCTTATTTAATAAATGCATATCCTTGTTTAACACTTAATATATTAATAAACTAACACAAGTGTTGTATTAAGATCAGGTTTTTTCTGCAGATTTTGATGAGATATAAAGGATTTCATTGCAACCCCTAAACTATATTTTATGTATAATAATATGAAGGACGAATATTAAATTGAGTATTGACATTTAGATAAACCTGTCTCCCACCAACATAAAGGATTCACCACACAAGGGAAAGGTTAGTTTTTACTATATTTTTTATTATTAATTAAAAATTATAACATCATTAAATGAGATCTCATTAAATAAAAAATAAAATAATACATTACCCAATATTTCTCTTCGACACCCATCAAACCTCTCAGGTAAATAATAAGGAGGTTTTTTTATTTCGACTGCCACTACATATCTAACATAAACGTGAACGTCAAACTATTTGTGAAATCAACTTTTGATAATAATATAAATTATTATAGTTACCATTGTATTTACTAAAAAAAATTAAAATCATTAAAATTTTATTTGTGATATATTATGTTACAATGTAATTTAAATTTTCTTACTTTGATTTTTATTGAAAATAATTTTTAAAAAATCTTGATTATAAATAAATTGTTATTAATTTAAAAAAAAAATACAAGAAAAACAATATTCAAATGATTGAGGGATAACACTAAAAAAAAATGAGTATTCGACAAATAACTCTTTTAATCAAGCAAAATGTATTATGATTCCTAGTAGAATTAAGGTTGAAAATAGAGCAATGTTATATTATATGAACCAAATTGTTGAATAATTTTTTGATCCACTCGGAGATTTTTTTTATTTCGATTGTCATTACATGTCTAAGTCGATGATCGGTTAAAAAACATAAACGTAAACGTGAAACTACTTGTGCAATCAACTTTCGGAAATAATATAAATTATTATAGTTACCATTATATCTCCTAAAAAAATTAAAATTAAAACTATTAAAATTTTATTTGTGATATATTATGTCACAATGTAAATTAAATTTTTTATTTTAATTTTTATTAAAAATAATCTTTAAAGAATCTTTATTATGAATAAATTATTATTGATTTTACAATAAAAAATATAAGAAAAATAATATTTAAATGATTAAGAGACGACACTAAGAAAGAATGAGTATGCAACAAATAACTCTTTTAATCAAGCAAAATATATTACGATTCGAAGTAGAATTAAGGTTAAAAATAAAGTAATGTTATATAATACGAACCAAATTGTCGAATAATTTTTTGATCCAGTAAAAAATCGATATCTCGTTATCATTAGGCTTTGACTCATTACCATACAATATAATCTATTATTTACGATTCTCCCAACGCTTCTTAATGCATAAGTATCAACCATTGAGTCAACCTCAATACTTAAAAAGGAAAAAAAAAACATTTCTCTTGAAAATATATTTTCAATAAAATTACTTGAACTATATTTGTCTATTTTTGTTATCTTAGGTTATATATTTATTTTACTGTTTTATTATTATAGTTCAAGATATTATTATTATTGATAGATTATATATTATTTTATTTTTATATTTTTTGAATATTTTTATATTACATTGTTTGTTTTAATCATTATACTATTTATATTATTTATTATATTATTTTTAATATTATATTTCAACATATTTTTTAATATTTGTTTAGTACAAATACTTCAAATTATTTTAATTACTATACTAAATACCATAAAATAAAATTAAAAAAATATAAAAATTATATAATATAATTATTTTTATCATTTCATATTTATCAGTTACTTTTAACATATTATTTTATCATACATTTACAATTCAATAAGTTAGCTGAAAAACTTTTAACGATTAACTATCAATTAATTTTTCAACTTTTAGACTAACTTTTCAATTTTTATCCAACTTTACAATTTTTATCTAACTTTACAATTTTACTCATTTTTACTATTTATCAGGTTAAATTTTTCTTTTAATTTTTTAATTTATACTATCCAATTTGTTCATTAGTGTCAATTTAGATATAAGGATCATATTGAATATTTTAAAAAAAAAATTAAAAATTAAATATTTAAAAATAAAAGTACTAAACTAAATCATATAAATAAATAAAAAACAGACCAAAAGAGTAATTTAAACCTTTATCTTTTCTACAAGAGCACTAAAGTTTGATAAAGGAAATTTAAGTTGAATTAATTAATTAAATTTAGATGATGGTGCTTGTATAATTATGATTAAAGTTGTAATTTTATCAAACATTTATTCTTTCAATAAAAATATAGATAAAGATAAATAGAAAAAATAGAGAATTTGTAGGACAACACCTCAATAACAAAAAAAAAACTATTAGAGGTTGAAACTTTTATTTTTGCATTCCTGATTTGATCATTTATTAAATTATTGTTAAAAGGTTTATATATTTTAAAAATGGTTCCAATCACTTCTTATAATAACACAATATCTTTATTAATAAAAATGATTTTTAATTATAATTCAATCATATGTTCGTGAAAAAATTAACTTCCGTAACAATTAATTGTGTTAAAAGTTATTTTTTTCTGTCAGAATATTTTTAATTTATAATTTTAATCATTAATTTTTACAATTATAATTATATTCTTTTTTATTACCCATATTATAGAAGATCTAAATCTCCTTGCCTGAAAAGGATCATAACTTAACTTTCCGACAATAGTCATAGTATTTTTACAATTTTTTATTTCTTTAAACCAGTTATAAAATTAATCTTTAATTCGAACATAATCACAGTTAAACTTTTTTTTTCGTTATTAAACCTATAGATTTTTACGATAAGAAATCTAAACTCTTTTTGACTTTTTATGATGTAGGATTCACTTAAATAAATTTGTTCGCAGGTAACGTTGAAGTGGTAAAGGAAGACAAATGCCGAAAGTAAAAGTAAAAGGAGATACGATAATGGTTCAGTCTAAGCAGAAGAGGACAAAGAAATAAAAAAGCACAACTGCCTGTGGCCACTCTATAAACGCTACAACAAACTGCTTCGTTGGGTTGAAAATAAATGGTGTAGAAATATAAAAAAATAATATATATATATATATATTGATAGATGATAGAATAAACCTTCAACTTACTATTTAAATGTATCAAATATTTATAATTTAATTTTAAAATTAAAAAATATATTTTTAATATATAATTTATCTATTAATTTAATTCTTTAATTACGTAATCTTTATCAAATGTAATAGATTTATTGATTTGACAAGTTATTTGTCAACATGGAGTGTGATGAAGTGTCATGTAGTCCAAAATCATTTTGATATTAATATAGATTAAATTGATACTTTAAAAACTAACAATTATAAATTTTGTTTAAATTTTCAATTAGGTTCATGAATATGTTAAGTATAAACTATTCATCACGTTTATCCGTCTATTAAATTAAATTTTTGGATTTATTATAACAAAATGTATAAATTACATCTCATTATCATTGTAACCGGTCATGTGCAATTATTGTATCATTTTTCACTTGATACAAAGTTTTGTCTATTTCTTTCTTGTGTACAAACTAGTATAGGTGTTCTAATTTGTGATATATTTGATATCATTTGTATTAATCAACAAAAATAAAGTGGTTTAGATAATCTATTTACACTTTTTCTCAAACATATACCAAATCAAAGACACACTGTCATCCTAATAGTCAAAAGGTTGATTGAGTGACTAAAATGATAGATAAATTATATTTTTTAAGATATTTTTTAATTTCATAATATTTAATGATTAAATTGCAAACACTTGACACATTTAAAAACTTAATTGAAAGTTTAGTGATTTGTTAGCCTAAACCATTCGAGAGACCAACATAATTGACAATTTATACTATTATTTTTTAAATTATCAAATTAATTCTTATTTATATTAAAATGGTTAAAGATTATGTGACACATCATATACTACAACAATAAATATGTTACATTGATAGGAAACTACTTGACAGATAAACCAATTTGATGAAATGAATTGCACGTTGAAAAGAGTTTTTTAATTTAATAATATTTAAAAAATAGAGTTTTTTATTTCATAACATTTAAAAGCTAAATTTTATCCTTTTTAGATAGAAGCAAAAAGAAAAGTAACGAGATGAATGACATAATTTGTAATGTTTTTTTTTACTGTTAGGTTAATAAAATGCTAGTAATTAAACATTTACTAACATTTTTTTAATTTAAAACGGTCCGAAACGTATATAATTTATTTCCAAAAAATAACGATAATAAATTTTATAAATCAAAATAGATTGATTATTAAAAAAACACTTACTAATAATATTTTTAATCTTTTTTCTTATTTATTTCTTTTATATTACTTTTAAATCAAACACTTTAAAATGTTATCTATTCCTTACATGTTCTTTTTATTTTATTTTATTTTTATTTTCATCCATCCTAATTGATGTTATTTTTTGAAAATTATTTTCATTTTTTATAGTTTTAAACTGCCAAAAAAAAAAATACAGGAAATCATCACTCAAATTTGGAAAGAAATAAGAATATCTTATATTCATGTCTTTTTATTTCTCTTACACTTTATTTGTCTTCCACCAAACACACCTCACTTATTTCTTATCAATTTTCTCTTCCCTCACCATATCCCTCCATATTTTTTGGAAGAAAAAAAATGAGGAAATATAAATAAAAAAAAAATATATATATATATATATCCCCAGCATTTTTATTTCTACGTTTAACTGGGTGAAAATTCAACTGTAACAATGCCTAACAAATATTTTGGACAGGTTTTATTTTTATCTGTTAGAAACCGTCAAAAACATTTGCTTGACTAAAATGATTGTGTGACCGTTTTATTTTATTTTTATCGGTTTAAAAAAAATTCAGAAACATATCTAACAAAAAAAAAATCGATTTTTGAAAATCATAGTCAATTTTTACCTCTAACATCAAGTGATACTTTCAAATTAATTATCTTGTAATTTTTTTTTAAAACCTAAACACTCTTAAAATCTATCGCATTTTTCATCTATTTGCATTTGTCGTAATTTCCCATTTCTATTCACCTTACTTTTTCGCTCCTATCAAACAGGCCATTACATTTTTGTTGTTAACGTTCTGTTTGCACGATTAAATAGGAAAAAAAACAAAAGAAAAAGAAACAGAAGAGTAAGAAATAAAATAAAAATGCAATGAAAATATGTTATTTAAATGAGTAGAATGTAAAAATAAGAGCAAAAAGAATTTAAAAACAACTCTACTTAATTAAAAGAATAGAAACAAGTAAAAAAATTATATACATTTTGACTATATTATAAGTATAAAACATTTACCAACTTTGTAAATAACTGTTTATTATCAAAAACTTTAACTAATTACTTTTAGTAAACCTCTTCTTAATCATATTTTTATTTATTTATAAGACTTCAACATAAAATCTTAAAATAATTCGAACAGAGTTCTACTTAGATAAACGAAGTGCTAGTATTCACATTTTAATTATTATAATGATATGAATTAAATAAAAATGATGTGAATTAAATATAAAAATAATAGTTTAGGTTGCTTCAGTGTAAATAGTAATAAAATAAAATAAATTCATTATTTATAGTTTAAATTTGATTCATTTTGAAAGTTTTTTAAAACGATTATTTTATTTTTTATGATCATTAAAATTACATTTAATTTAACAATTAACAAAATAAAATAAATTCTAACAATCAATTGAGTTTAGTATCAGTGTTTTGAAAATAACATTTGAATAATCATAAGTAATTAATCATAAAAACAGTATTACAAATCTTTTATTAAAAAAATACATTTATAAACTTTTTTTTTCAATTAATCATATACTATTAATGTCATAAATTCATAATTCAACATAATTAAAATCTTTAACATACTTAAAATCAAACTACTATTATTAAAATTTTAAAATACTACTACATAATAATATAAATCAATATAAATATATTAAATATGTGATATGATTTAGTTGAAAAACCGAAAATTAAATCAAATCCTAAATAAAATTATAAATTTTTTAATTATATCTTATCAATTCTATCAGTTTTAAAACACCCTTCTGCAGGGATTTTATTATGGCAAAGTTACTAATACAGTGAAGGTACATTTATCTGACACAAACAAAACGGTGACAGGAGCGTTAAAATACGTATATATGTATATCTTTTTTAAAAATGAAATAAAAAAGAAAGCATAATATTAGTACGAGGAGAAAACAAAACATAATTTCTCATTTCTTATATGTTGTTTGTATTGTTATTTAAGTATAGCTTTGAGTTATACCTAATAATGTGTGTAATAAAGATTTAAATAAAAGTATAATAGGAATATTAATTAATATAAAAATGGGACAACACAATAGAAACAAGATATTGAAGTGTTGTCGGGGGTAAGCAGAAATGGGACAGCATTGAAGGAGGTGAATAAGGATAGACAGCGGCGGCGGCGGCGGCTCGAAGTTCAAGGGAGGAGGCTGAGCTCCGGGAAGGAGGAAACAGGCGGACACGTGTCAGGAAAAGAAGGGAGATGCGGTTGTTACGTTGGGGAATGTTTAAAGCCAAAAGAGGTGAATTCCTCACTGATCTGTTAGCGAAACGTGTCGTTGACGTTAGAATCTGAATTGCAACATCTAGGGTCTCACTGAGTCACTTCATCCATATGTGGGTTCTGGACCACCGTCCGATCATATCCACTCCTACAGACAGAATCTTCCCTCACCGTCTGATCGATCGACAGGTGGTTCCTTCTTACATCTTCCTCAACACTATACCAAAGGTCCAATAGCAAAGAATAAATAAATATAATCATGCACGCACTTGCTTTTTCAATAATGTTCCTCCATTTACAAATTATTTTAAGCACTAAACTTCATTCTGCTATATGAAATTGTGGGAGCATTATTATATTAATTTTTATATTTTAATTTTAATATGTATAATTTTTTATTATTATAGACTACAATAGAAATAGCAAAGATATTAACGGCAAAGATCAACATAACTAATAAATTTTAATTAAAAAAATTTAAGTTGATATTTTTTAATTATAAGACCTATTATGATAATATCTTATAGTTTCAAGCATTAAAATAATTTATTCTTATTTTAATATTTTATAAAAAATATCAAATAAAATTATATATTTAATATCTTAAAAATATAAAAAATGTATTACTAAATAAGAAAACAATTAGAATCATTTCACTTTTATTTTTTTTATTTTTTAATAATATTACTATTAGGTTTGGTTTTTAAAAGAAAGAAAAAAAAAGTAATAAATACTATTTTTTTTTGTCTCATAATCAATATGACATAATTTGAATTATAACCTTGATTATGAAAATTACTGTTTTGGGGAGTTCATTATATAGCTGGCAAAATGGGTCTATCTTCTAGCCTCAGATAAAATTAGGTCAAATTGGTTTGACCCGTTGGATTTGTAGGATTGTGTTCCAAAAAAATTAACTCGAAATGAATTAGGATTGTTTTAGTCAAATATTTTTAAAATTTTTTAAAAATTTAGATTTTTTAAGAAAAAAAAAATAGACATAAATTGGTCCAACTCGATGGATGACAAAATGTTGATCTATATAAAAATCTAATTAGACGTCAATTTTTCTTGGTTGGTTCATTGGGCTGGACCAACTTATTTGCCAGCTCTTACTCACAAACCACATAAAAACTTTGCACTTATCATATGCATAAAAAAAAGACTCAATAACAAAACTTGTAACAAATTCAATTCAAATTAAATTATATATTTAAAATTAAAACAACTTTTATTAAAATATATCAATAATTTTAAAGATATATTTACGTATTATTGTATGCTTATAAAAATGAATAAAAATTATAAAAAAAGTTATTTAAGTTTGATTTATATATTGATTATTAAGTGACTTTGATATATTCTTTTTGAGTTTATTGCAA